>CM076998.1:104829487-106029487 GCA_039090855.1 Macrothele yani
TGTTTAAGACCTGGGGTCAGATACTCCCTTCCTAAAATCCTCTACATATGATATGATCTGCCGTCTTAGACCTGGGCACTGTCCCCCGGTAATAAATAAGGGCGTCTTCCTCCCCCTTTCTACTTTGCTTCCGTGTCACTTTCCTATCGGGCACTCTAGCCCAAATCTCCTAGCTTCCTATTTCTAAGGGTTGTTTAAGACCTGGGGTTCAGACACTCCCTTCCTAAAATCCTCTACATATGATCATACCGTCTTAGAACGCAACTGCTTCTAGTCAGTTGACTGACGTTTACGCAGAATTCCTTGGGAAATTCGAATTTCGGAATGTCAAAGACCCAAAAATTGGTCCTGCCCCCTTTAAATCAAGGCAAAACTTACACTACTTTGCATGAACTTGAATTCACAAGTCTTAAAATTGCTGTTAAATGTGGCTATGATCATTCCACTGTCTTCTGCATCATTAAAAGAGTTGCAGAAACTGGATGTGTGAGAAACAGAAAAAGAACAGGACGACCAAGACTATGTACAGAACGTGATGATCGCATGTTGACTCGTCGTTCCTTAAAAATCAAGGTTTAAAACAGCTAGTGATTTAATAAACGAGTGGGAGAATGAAGTAGGCATTATTGCACCTGCAAGTTCGTCATAGGCTACACGAAAATGGACAGACTGCACGAAACCCTTTCCTTACTGAACAACAACGGCTCAAAAGAATTGCTTGGGCCAAAGCACACAAGAATTGGACTGTTGATGAATGGAAAAATGTTATTTTCAGTGATGAAACAACTGTTACTATTTCCGCTAATAATGGAAGTAATTATGCATGTCGTCGGGCTGGTGAATAATATAAGGCATTCTGCACCTAGCCAACAATCAAGCAACCACATTCGGTGATGTTATGGTCCTGTATTTCAGCCAGTGGTGTTGGCCGTCTGCGCTTTGTTGATGGCATATTGAATGGATCGAAATATGTGGATAATTTTTGGAGTCCAAACTGCAACCATCTGCACAAGACACGTGTTTGTGGAATTTTATCTTTCAGGACAATAACGCGCCATGTCATCGGTCAAAGTTGGTTGACGAGTGGTTTAATTGAAAAGTTATAAGAAAACTCCAGTGGCCGGTACAGTCACCGGATCTTAATCCCATAGACAATCTGTGGTTGAGTTAAAGCAAAAGATCCGTCAACAAGGACCCACATCTAAAACAGCATTAATTGGGTCTGTAAGGGCCGTATGGTATCGCGTATCACCAATGGACAACTAGAGAAGCGCATTAGTCCCATGCCAAGAAGGTGCACTTTGTTACTAAGAAACCTTGGTTATCCAATTAAATATTAAAGATCATTTTGCTTGTTAGTCAGTTATTTCAAGTGTCCTGCAAGTTTCAATAATGCACTGTACAGTAATTTTACGTTAAATGCATTGTACACTAATTTCACAAACTCTACTATTTTTTGTTTTTTATGACTAGACGCTGTACTTCACTTTTATTACTGGTAATAACATTCTGTTAAATTATTGGAATTCAGCATAAAATGTCCTTTAAAATGTTGTATAATTTGCATTCCTGACATTACCATTACGCTGTATAAGTTGACTTCAAACATCAAAAATTGACTTTCGCTCTACTGATGCAGGACTTCTGGCCAGGACTGTATATCATCTTTTGGCCACGACTGTAGGTGCAGTGGCGTGCCGTGAACATTATGTGTTGGCACGCAAAAAAAAAAAAAAGTCATACGTCATTTGTAGCGGAATTCCATCCTCCGATTTTGTTTTATTCTTCCCTTATTTTGTCTTAACATATAGTCTTCGACATCAAAATATTTAGTAGAACGTTTTCAATTATTATTTTATTTAGATACTACGTCTTGACTGTGCGAATATTGCGTGAATAGGTTTCTATTCGCACAGTTCAATGGCATAACGTATTATTTTCCTCGAGTATTTATCTCAAACCAAGTTCTTGAAGTTTTTAACACTTTGCAGATTGTTTTACTACTGTAAGGCGGAAGAGTATAAAACGTTTAATTTACTTTTTTTTCCTAACGAAATAAAAACGAGTGGAATATGTTTCTTTGAGTGAATTCAGGCTCACTTTGGGGAAACCAATGCTTTATGTATCACAATTTTTTGAGTCCATAATCTTTCCATATAGGATAGTTATGAGAGAATGACCATGATTTAGAAACTACCAGGCGGAAAGACTTGACTCTCTGGATGTTCACCTGTGTTGAAAAAGCCATCTGTTTAATGTGCGAAAGCTTAGAACTTTTGATCCTTGTTTTTCGAAAGTAATACGGAATTACCAGTATTGTATAATACGGATTATAAATTAGTAATTACTCATGAAAGAAATACGGTATTACACCATATAATACAAATTCTGAAGATGACAATCCGATTTTTGGTGTAAATGTGACAAGGATAGTAAGTCAGATAATATCCGAAATCTTGAAAATTTCATCGACCTGGAGCGGGACTCAAACCCTTGTCTCCCAGATAGGGCGCATCCTGGGAGACAAGGGTTTGAGTCCCGCTCCAGGTCGATGAAATTTTCAAGATTTCGGATATTATCTGACTTACTATCCTTGTCACATTTACACCGAAAATCGGATTGTCATCTTCAGAATTAGTTATTACTAGTATTGTTTAAGCTTTCCAACCGTAGATTGAAGAAGGGTATATACTCCAGTTGTGTCCGTCTGTCTGTCCGCACGATAACTCGCGTAAAAGTGGTTCGATTTCGATGAAATTTTAGTATGTAGTAGAGGACAACTGAGGACGAACCCTATTGAAAACGGGTGAAGTGGAGTGAAAAAGTCAGGACATAGGAGCGGGATCCATTCCATCGCCCTTATGAATCATAACTTATGCAACAAGTCAGTTAAATCATGCAATGCAATGATTATGATACGTTTTCCAACATACCAGAAATCATTTCTCAAGTTATGAGGATAATGACTGTAGAATAAATCTCGCTCCTATGTCCTGAACTTTGACCTTATTTCACCCATTTTCAGCAGTATTCGTCCCCAGGAGATCTCATACCACGTACTAAAATTTCATCGAAATCGAACCATTTTTACGAAAATTATGACGCATAAGGGCAATGGAATGGATCCCACTCCTGTATCCTGATCTTTTACCCCATTTCGCTTTTTTTCAATAGGGTTTAACCCCAGCTAGTCTCCTACCACATACTAAAATTTCATCGAAATTGAACCATTTTCACACATTATGGTGCGGACGGACAGACTGACAAAGCTGGAGCACATACGCTTCTTCAACCTACGGTTGGAAAGCATAAAAAATGCTTCGATTGCGACAAAACATTATGTTGTTTCGGAGGTATACTGAACCGATTGTGTTAAATATCATCAAAATGGGGTTAAAAGTCAGAGCACAGGAGCGAGGCTTTTTCCATAGACATTATCCTCATAACTTGACTAAAAATGCTTCTATTGCCACAAAACTTTAGTATGTTGTTCCGGAGATATACTGAACCAATTCTGTATAATATCATCGAAATGGGGTCAAAGGTCAGGGTACAGGAGCGAGATTTATTCCACAGCCATTATCCCAATAATCTGACTAAAAATGCTTCTATTGCGACAAAACTGTATTTTAAAACTATTTTGTACCGGAGGTATACTGAACGAATTCTATTTAATATCATCGAAATAGAGTCAAAGGTCAGGGCACAGGAGCGAGATTTATTCCACAGGCGTTATCCTAATAACTTGAGTAATAACTTGAGTAATGATTTCTGGTATATTGGAAAGCGTATCATAATCAATTCATTGCATGATTTTACTAACTTGTTTTAAATCTGAATTTTGACAATTTTTGAGTTTTATTTTGTTTTCTTTAGGAAAGGGTACATAATTTCGAGTAGTTACATTACTAAATAATAAACACAGTCTACAAAACAGCTTGGGAGATTTGAAACACTGCAAATCTTGATATTAAATAGTTTGTATGTTGGCATACATAACGACGACGTTAAGCGACTCAAGTCTCAGGATGGTATTTCATTACTTACACATTCGGATTTTTCTACAACTTCGGGAATCAAACGACTAATTTTGCGTAATCCGTTTCCTTATTCGCTTTTTGCAGTTTGCTTAAATCATCTTGAAGCACTTCAGTGCTTCAGAAAGTCAAGGAATATACAACAAGTTAGTAAAATCATGCAATGCATTGATTATGATACGCTTTAAAACATACCAGAAATCATTACTCAAGTTATTACTCACGTTATGAGGATAATGGCTATGGAATAAATCTGGCTCCTGTGCCCTGACCTTTGACTCCATTTTGATTATATTAAACAGCATTGGTGTATACCTCCGGAAAAACATGATGAAGTTTTGTCGCAATAGAAGCATGTTTAAGTAAGCTATGACGCATAAAGGCAATGGAATGGATCTCGCTCCTATGTCCTGACCTTTTAACCCATTTTGCACATTTTCAACAGGGTTCGTCCCCAGGTGGTCCCCTATCACATACAAACATTTCATTGAAATCGAACCATTTTTACGCGAGTTATCGTGCGGACAGACTGACGAAGCTTAAGCATATACACTGAAGAGCAATTGAATTAGAGATCTATTAACGTGTAGCACCACCTTTCGCTCTGATGACGGCGGCGATTCGTCTCGGCATGGACTCGACAAGACACCGGAAGCGTTGGGAAGCCATACGGATCCACGACCCCTGAAGAAGCTCCCACAGTTCACGAAGATTTAATGGAGGGGTGTCAGAACCTTGAACATCTCTCTCGATGGCATCCCAGATGTGCTCGGTGGGATTGAAGTCAGGTGACCTAGCTGGCCAAAGAAGCGAGCTCACGTCTGTGGAGTATTCATCCAACCATTCGGATACAATTCGGGAGCGATGGCATTGTGTATTGTATTGTTGCAGGATGAGGTCCCAAGTGGGATGTTGAAGAGGCACAAACGGGAGCAAATGGTCGTCCAGGATATCCCGGTAGCATTGACCTGTGAGGGACGATGTCACAGGTACCAGGGGTCCCATTGCAGTCCACAACTACAGTCCCCAGACGAGAATGCCACCCCCACCAGCTTAAAGAGTACCCTGCTGGCAAGAAGGATTCTTCGCTTCATGTAGTTTGCGCCGTACTCGTATCCTGCCATCCGCATGTACCAACGTGAATCTCGACTCATCAGTCCAGGCAATATTTTTCCGCATGTATAAGGTCCAGTGGCGATGTTCCCGCGCCCATTCTAATCTTTACACCCTGTGATGTGCGGTCAGCAGCGGTACCCTCGTGTGACGATGGCTTCTGTACCCCATAGCGAGGAGATGGTTCTGGATGGTGTGGCTGCTTACACGTTTTTGTGCACCAACGGTAAATTGCCGAGTGATTTCTTGCACTGTGGCCCGTCTATCCGCTGTTACAATGCGAGCTAGCCGACGATGAACCCGCTCATCCACACACTGTTGTTCACGGCAGTTGGCCCTTGCAGGGATGGTTTTGCCGGATTCGATGTACTCACGATTCACCCGTGATACAGTGGCTCGTGAAAATCCCAGTGCCTGCACGACTTCCGAGATGGAGTGACCCATTCGTCGTGCTCCGACAATTTGCCCTCGATCGAATGTGCTTAGATCCTTCGTCTTACCCATTCTGCGTCCGACTCTTACTGATTTCCGTTGCATCACTCTTTATATTGTCGGCTCGCTGCATACGTCATGTCGTTTCCATTTAAAGGGCCGCCCACAGCGCCACATTTGCATAACGCCAGCTGTCTCTAATTCAATGGCTCTTCAGTGTACGCTTCCTCAACGTACGGTTGGAAAACGTAAAAAATGTAACAGTACAACTTTCTAACTGAAAAGGATCCCCTGAAATAACGACGTAGACAGCAGATACTCATCGTCAAAAGAAAACGTGCTTTCTATTGGCCGATGCAACACTCTCTTTCGCATTTCAAGAAGTTTTTCAGCGGCGCTTGACGGAGGCCCCAAAGCAAGTGGGAATAAACCTTGGGGACAGAGCGAACGGCCACCGCTTCTCAGTTTGGCTGACTGCCCAAACCCTGAATGAAATGGCCAATTTCGCATCAAACGTTATGTCCCTGGCAAGCACGGTACAATCTCACATGAGTTCGGACATGATGATACGAAGTTAGGTTCCCATTCGCGCTTTGTTTCAGTTCCGGCTAAAATACCCACAAATATGCGAATTTGGTTTTAAATAAAATTCTTCTAAACCAGGTACTTAGTCTAAATTTCCGGTAAAAACGGCATCACAAAGTTTTTCTCCACGTAACTCCTTTTTTTCCAGAAAGCAAAGTTTTTGCACTTAATTAAGGCATGCAATATATGCGTTGCATACAACGACCTCATGCTATTCAGATCCGTTCATGTCATATGTAGAGGAATTTAGGAAGGGAGTGTTTGACCCCAGGTCTTGCACAACCCTTAAAGATAGAAAGCTAGGAGATTTGGGCTAGATTGCCGGACAGGAAAGTGGCACGAAAGCGAGGTAGAAAGGGATAGGAAGGTGCACTTATTTATGACAGGGAGGCCAGTACCCGGGATCCGACGTCTTAACGTGCCCATCGGACGCATGACGGACATTTAGTGGTTCGAGCGTTCGTACCTGTCTGGGATCGAATTAAAAATTTCCGCGTGGCACCCACGAACGTGGACCACGGGACCACCGCAGCCCGACCGCACGCTACTCACATCACATCACATCACATCACATGTAGAGGATGTATTTTAGGAAGGGAGTTTCACCCCAGGTCTTGAACAACCCTTAGAAGTAGAAGGCTAGAAGATTTGGGCAAGATTGCCCAAAAGGAAATCGACACGGAAGCGAGAGAGAAAAGAGAAGGAATGCACCCTTATTTATAACCGGAAAGGGGCAGTTCCCAGGATCCTACGGCTTTACATGCCTATTTGACGCACGGCGGATATTTAGTGGTTCGAGCGTTCCTACTTGCTTAGGACCGAACCCGAGATTTACCCGTGGCAGCCACGAGCGTTAACCATTAGGCCACCCGGGGCCCAACCACACGTGATGTTGATATCACGTGGTAATGCGTTATCTCACCGAATATGTAAAGCGGAGTGTTTTCCTAATACAAAGCTAACTCAGTGTACATTTCCCGCGCAATGCTCCACACAACCAGGTAAAAACGACCAAACTTTGTCATTTTACCCTCCTCGCCTATCACGTGATTGATTCGCAATTGCGTTTATTTGCATAACCTAACTGTCGACACCTAGCCACTAATTTGTGTAACGCTCCTGTAAATATCTCCCGATGTGGCCTGTACAGCAGATTCAAATCAGCAGTTTCGGATGCGTTTGGTGAACTCAGATTTCAATGCTTCCATGGTTTTATAGCGGTGAAAACAAAACAGATATCTCAATGAGCAAAAAAAAAAAAAAAAGAGATGATAAATAAATATTTAACACACGATAATATCTTTTCTTTTCGATCCTTCTCGACGTTACATACGCGTAATAGTTATGCACTGATGAGAACCACTCCTCCTTTGCCGAGATACAGTATATTTTTATTCGCGATGAGGGCTAGAAAATTTACTTTTGAAAAGGCCATCTTATAACTTCGCAAGTCTGTCACACAACTTTTTTTTTTTTTTTGCGACCAGTTTAGTGATTGATGGGATTTCTGAAAATTAGCTTCTTCGTAGTCTAGACATCTTTGAAGCGTTCCTTCTTAGAGCGCTTGAAGGGTAAACGTATGGTCAGAGAATGACATGTACTGGTGACAAGAAAAGAAAAAAAAATAGGTAACGCATGTACAAAGCGACAAAACTTTTATATAGCCAGGACTGAAGGAAGAAAATTTACTTTTTAAAGAAATAGCAAATTAGTTGCCGATAATAATAGGAGACAGCCATGTCTCTGCGGACCAGGGAACTCAACTTTTATAACTGTTAAATTATTCTAGCAAGAAAAAAGATTTCTTATTCTTTGAAAGAGCTTTAAATTGTAAAAGCACCGGCAGATTAGTTGCTGCTAATTAAAGGCAGGCATTGCATTACCTGAGAGGCAGTGATGTAGTTATAAATATAAAATTTCCTTAGCTGTGAACGAATTAGTTAAAATAGTACACGGGAAGAAGTCCTTCAAAGTTTTCCAAAACCCCGTGAAATCTGATGTTTTATTATTTACCATTACATTGAATTTTCATTATTAATTACTTTTTTCGATGTATATTGAAAATTCCTTAGTTTGAGTAATTCTTAGTAACAGAATTTCACGTGAGAGACATATGTTGAGAATATCCATCTTTTATGAAAACCTACTCTGTCGATGTACACGATCTTTCTACAAACAGATTTATGAATACTACCCGGCTTTGCACGGGATTTAAGCTTATTAATTTCATATTCCCTTATATGTCACTGAAAAAATCGGGAAAAAAATTAATGCTTGCAAGAAAGAAAAAAGCTGATTTCACAAATTCGGTCATTACAAATTATTTATTCATAGTGTGATTATTTCAGCACTTGGCCGTACCCAACATTTTTGGGTTCTCCTTCATCGGCGGCAATATATAATTTTGTTGGATCCTTTGTTCTTGACATTCCAGCATACAGCTATCCATGTAGGAAGCATCAAATGCACCACGTGCTTTCAGTTTCAGACGTCTTTGAGGGGCGAATCTCTGGGATAAAAAGGTTAAAAACGTATCTTTGCGAATATTTTATGAAACTGGCTGAAATTTCAATGAACACCATAAACCATTATTGGGAACATGACCTCCAAATTTCGCCTGAATCGGCAAATGACATTTTAAATTAGCCGTCAAACTTGTCAAAACTGTTTCTGCGTATATAATTCTGTTCACCGATGGATTAAAAATTCCATGCTTATTTTAAAAAGTTTTGACCGGATTCCGGTGAAATTTTGAGGGACTCTTCTTATTACCAACTCATAATGTTGATAAAAATTTCAGCCCGTTTCGTTAAGATTTCTCAAAGTTCGTTTTTGCATTTTTTCAAAGAGAAACACGCCTGTGGATGTGCCGCAGTGATGAATGCAGTCACGTGCTTTCAGTTATCGATGACGTAGTAAACAAAGCCGACTTTATTGATTAGCTTATTAATTAATTCATAACTCGCCAACAAAAACAACGTAGAGATTTTAAACTAGTTGCGTTGACCTAGAAATTCCAGTATTAATAAGCTATGAAATTTTCACGATGCCACAGTTCGGGGTTCGAGAGTTTTTGCTGCTTCAGACAAACAGACGTTTTTTTTTTTTTATAATAATGATTAGGAAAAAATTATTTGCGGATAACTTTATTAATAAGATGTATTCCCACCCCTGGCTTCCCGAACAAAAACGTCTTGGAACAGACTCAATGGACAAAACAGATACCTACCTTATAGCTTGTTGGTCCTCTTTTAATATGAACTAGGACAAGCCGCCAACGGTAACCAATAACTCTGGTACAGTGTGCAAATTTTGAGCGAAACTATATCAAAATCTAAGCTCATTAAGGCGTCTATTAAAACAAATTCTATACAACGAACACGTAAAATTTATGACTTCCAGAACAAAAGTACGAAGCATTCTAAAAAAGAAATGCCTTAAATGTATCGTGAACTACTTTTTTCACGCCTTCACGTTGATTGTGATCAGGTTGCATGTAAACAAAGCAGAAAGATGCACTCAGATCGGGAACCACATTTTTTCATCACGACTCACTAAACCGACAAGCGACGTAATTAACGCCATATTGCTGGCCTCGACCGGGACTTAGTTACAGTTAAAAAAATAATAATTACCGGAGCCAATTCTAGCATTTTTCTTCTGTCCAAAATGTGCTCCGGTTCCTTTTTTATCAGTTTGAACCAAAATAATTTCAAATTGACGGCAAAAGAACTAAAAAACTCGAGCAAATTGCGTCGTGAAAAACTGCGACTATCGAATGCAAACAAATGTAATGGAATGTTCGCGCATGTTTGTTTTTTAACTGAAAAAATCAATGGTTAGTGACATGGGGTTGGTATCATGGCGATTGGTCGTGTCCTATAGGAATAATGACCATTAAAAAACGGACCAATTTTAATTGAAATTCCTCAATGACATAGAATTTCGGGAATCGGAAGACGTCAAAATGACTATGGAAGATGTCCAATCGCATGCCAAAAATCACGGCGATTGGATGTGTCATGTCGTAGCTATGCCCGAACAACTAATTGTCCCGAGTCTCGTATAGAGCAGATTTTTCAATTTATTATTAAAATTGGTCAGTTTTTAATGGCAATTATTTTTATACGGCACGACCAATGAAAATAACCCCAACCCCATGCCACTCACTATGGCCTTACCTTTCTCTACGGAAAGTGTCACCGCGATCGGCTGAAGATCTTTGGAAGAGATAGGTAACAAAAGACCCCTTCTCAAAACCCGGAAAATCCCCTAAAAATGCAGGGTTTTGGACGATTATTCCTCAATACTCGGAATTTCGGGAATCGGAAGGCGTCAAAACCTGACCATGGACGATGTCCAATCGCATGCAAAAAATCACGGTGATCATATGTGTCAGCTCCTACCTATGCCGAAACAATTAATTGTCTCGAGTCTCGTAAAGAGAGCTCCGCTCAATAACAGCCTGTACACGCATAGGCATCAACTCCACCAGATGCGGGAAGATTTCCAGAGGAAAAGCAAACCGTGCCTGTTGCAGCATTGTGCATAACTGCATACAAAACTTCGCTCCAGGTTCCGTGAAACTACTGTTCCACTCCCTGGAATCCTGCACAGAACTTCCACAATGTTTAAATCCGGGGACTTTGCAGGCCACCGGATGGTTTCACACTCGGATGGGTGTTCCACGAACCATGGCCTCGGTGGTTGCAGGCCGGTGGGCGGCGAATAATTCTTCTAAAGCAGACCATCGGCCGCAGAATGCGCAAAGGCGTAGAAAGCCTGTACAAAGAATATAAAGTTTGAAGAACGCCAATTCTCATACACTGTAAAACATTTACTGTAGATTTTACGGTTTTAAACCGTTTTCCAGGGTGCCAACACAAAACCGTAAAATCTACAGTTTTATGCAGTGTTGAAGTAAAGCTGTAGCTTTGCTCCAACACAATCAACACATTCGCTCCAGCCAAATTTTTGTGTTTTCGTGATTATTTGGACTGTGACTCGCTGCAGGCAAATTCTGTGCTGTTTTGTTCACTGCAAAAAACTGTAGATTTTTACGGTTTTGTGTTGGCACCCTGGAAACGTGAAATCTACAGTCAATTTGAAATCTACAGTCAATTTTTTACAGTGTAGTGATAACGTAAAACCGGCGACCACAGCTCCTCCACATCTTAAGAGATAATATGCTCTGCGGGAAAGTTAACATTCCGGAGCAAAACACACGTGGGGGGGACTACGGCAGCGGCGAAGCTTTTCTTTGATCCACAATGGTTTCCTTCGATCTGATGCCTATTTTGCTTAGAGTAGTTGTTTTTTTCTTTTGTGTTTTTTTTTTTACTGTTTCCTGATATCCCGCCCATCCCTTATTTTGGTGAGAAAAATATGCAATAGCATTACTATTTAAATGAAATTTTAGCAAATATTATAGTTAGGCCTAAGGACCCGTACAAAATGCAGACATTCCCTAGTACTTGGTATTACTGAAAATGTTTTTGAAAAACTGAAGAACAAACAAAAGCCTTAACTAACCCGATTGGAGTAACAAAAATGATATATCCGATTTGCGATGTGATTATGCTACCGAGAAGGTAACAATCACGTGCTGTGAGTAGCTCTGCTGACTGTTCTTTACCCAAAGACTTGAAGTCAACAGAAATACGCATGCGTAGTCTGCTCCGGTATCAGCCTGTATGTTGGCTTCTGTGGACTGCATTTTAACTCTTAAGATATGGCGGCGTTAGTTACGTCTCACCGAGCTTTAACCTCTTCTCAGTTAGTCCCATGAGAAGGGTCCGCAAACAATCAAAGTACCACCACCATCTTGAGCAAAGCCGATCTGGCACGCCGGGGCCATGGCGTCATGAAGTCGACTCCGCGCCCTCACGTCAGGGCGGTAGAGCTGAAAACGGGATTGAACTGACCACATCAAGCCGCGCCACTGCGCCACTCTTCCAGTCATTCAGCTTTGTTATTTCCGGCACCAGGTGAGGAGTAATGTCCGATGACGAGCAGTCAGCAGAGCCATACGTGTAGGGCGCCTGCTCCCGTAGCCCAGGTTATACAGCGTGCACACTGCTAAATCAAGTTAATAAAATCATGCAATGCATTGATTATGATACGCTTTCCAATATATAGGAAATCATTACTCAAGTTATGAGGATAATGGCTGTGGAATAAATCTCGTTCCTGTTCCCTGACTTTTGACCTCATCTTGATATACCTCCGAACCAACATAATGAAGTTTTGTCGCAATAGAAGCATTGTTAGTCAAGTTATGCGGAAAATGGCTGTGAATAAATCGTGTCCCTGTATTCTGACCTTTGACCCCATTTGGATGATAATAAACATAACTGGTTCCGTACATCTCCGGAACAACATAACGTTTTGTTGCAATCGAACCATTTTTACGCAAGTTATGACGCATAAGGGCAATGGAATGGATCCCGCTCCTATGTCCTGACGTTTGAACCCATTTTGCCCATTTTCAATAGGGTTCGTCTTCTGGTGGTCCCCTAGCACATACTACAATTTTATTCAAATCGAACCATTTTTACGCGAGTTATCGTAGGGACAGACGGAAAAAGCTGGAGCATATAATATACACTGAGTGACCCCTTTATTATGACCACCTCCTCAGTATTTCGTTGGGCCACCTTTTGCCTTTAATACTGCGTCGATTCTTCGTGGCATGGACTCCACGAGATGTTGATAGGTGGTTTATGGAATCTGAGACCATGCTTGATGAATAGCACTTTCCAGGAATGTGAGATTGCAATGTTGTGGATCCAGCAGTCTGACGGTTCCTTCAACTTCATCCCACTAATTCTCAATAGGGTTGAGATCTGGAGATTGTGGGTGGCCACCTAAGGAAAGTAAACTCACCGGCATGTTCCTGAAACCAATCCTGTACAATACGAGCACTATGGCAGGACGCGTTATCTTGTTGAAAGTAGCCATCGCCATTGGGATAAACCATCCACATGACAGGATGCACTTTGTCCGCAACGATGTTTAGATATGATGTGCCAGTCAAACGTTGATCAACACGAATTAAAGGGCCCAAAGCATGCCAGAAAAATATTCCCCAAACCATAACGTTGCCTCCACCAGCCTGAAGGGTTGTAGCAATGCATTTGGGGTCCATGCTTTCGTGCTGTTTCCGCCAAATTCTCACTCGGCCATGGGCATGGTGCAACTAAAAACGTGATTTATCGGAAAACATAATTTGTTTTCAATTATCGACTGTTCAATTCTTGTGCTGATGTGCGAACTGGAGACGTTTTCTCTTGTTAACTGCAGACAGCAAAGGTGTTCGAGCAGGACTTCGGCTGCCATATCCCATCCGATGCAGTGTACGGCGAACAGTGCGTGCAGAGATCATTTGAGGGGATCCTTGATTAAGATGGTCTGTAATTTGCTGCACTGTTGCCCTTCTGTTGTCTGTTACCAGTCTGGACACTCTCCGTTCCGCCCGAGCAGTCACTAGTCGATGACGACCACACGTTGCACGTAGAGACCCAGTTTTTTGGCTGACAGCCCAGTCTTTAAACACTTTAACAACAGCTTCTCTTTAACATTTCACGAATGCAGCGGTTTCGGTGATACTCGCTCCATGGCTTCAAGCTCCTACAATCATCCCACGTTGGAAGTCCATCAAATCGCATTTTTTACCCATCTCGTAACCCAAAAATCACTTCTATAACTGTCGCAAGTACTAAGCTTTCCCTTTGTTTACTAGCCTTGCCCTCTGGCGGCAACAGCGTGCAGCCATACCTCATTTGCTTAAAACTGTCAGGTGATCATAATAAAGTCGTAACGCAATGTATGCTTCTTCAACCTACGGTTTGCAAAGCGTAAACAATCTACTTAAAAATGAGAACCTGAACCTGCTTGGTTTGTTTACGCTTTCCAGCCGTAGGTTGAAGAAACGTATATGCTCCAGCTTTTCCGTCCGTCCGTCCGCCTGTCGGCACGATAACTCACGTAAAAATTATTCGATTTCGATAAAATTTTAGTATGTAGTAGGGGACTACCTGTGGACGAACCCTATTAAAAATGGGACAAATGGGATTAAAAGTCACGACATAGAAGCTGGATCCATTCCATTGCCCTTATGCGTCCTTACGTGCGTAAAAATGGTTCGATTTCGATGAAATTTTAGTATGTCGTAGGAGACCTGCTGGCGAGAAACCCTATTGAAAATGTATGAAATGCGGTAAAGGTCAGGGCATAGGAGCGGGATCCATTCCATAGCGCTTATGCGTCATTACGTGCGTAAAAATGATTCAATTTCGATGAAATTTTAGTATGTGGTAGGGGACCACCTGGAGAGGAACCCTATTGAAAATGAATCAAATGGAGTCAAAGGTCAGGACATAGGATCGGGATCCATTCCATCGTTCTTATCCTATACTATTAAGGTGCGCGTTAAGTAATTTTGCTTCCGGTAATTCCAATGAAAAAACTTTTGTACACATTTCCTTCACAATTAGTGTGTTCCGAATGATGGAAATTTGAACATCGATTAAAATAACTTCATATTATAACTTGGAATACTTAAAATTTTCTAAAATATAACCGTAATTATATTAAAAAACAATAACGTTTCTTTTTGGTGGTGTTGAAACCAGAAAAAAGATGACGCGACCTGTACTTTGATGACGTCAATAGACAAGTATTGGATTGCATTTTTTTTTATGATTGGAGGTTTAACGACCACCGTGAGCAACTCAATGGGGTATAAGCAGTCGCCCGTCCCTAATTTAGGGTCACTGGTTCCAGGGAAGGAGAGAGCCAGTGCCGTAACACAAGCCCAACATCCATGCCTCACCGGGTTTCGAACCCGGACCCCTTCCGAACGAATGATCGGAGGCCATCGCTTAGACCACTGCGCCACCGGGGTGGCTTGTATTGCATTATTATGGTTATGTTTTAGAAATTATTAAATATTCTAAGTTATAAAATGAAGCTATTTTAATCGGTGTTCAAATTCATTGGGAACGCATTATTTGTGAAGAAAATGTGTACTGAAGTTTTTCCATTGGAAGCATAGAAAGCAAAATTACTTGACGTCCACCTTACAGGAGCAATTCTGGTATCTACGTAAATTTTATTTTGAAAACGGCTCTAAGGATTTTGATGAAAGTCGTTAACCTTCCGTTTTCTGGTACTAGAAATCGATTTAGCTTGATCTCGACTATGGGAAAATTCGTTCAGTGGGTTAAATAATCACCCCGAGTTACCACGTTTTTAGTGTCATGGCGTAGTCCTATTAATGTTTCCCATGCTTACAAATCTTATGACGTCACACTCTCGCGATTCAGATGTTGGCGCGCGGTCACGCCATCTGCCTCATTACGTCACACGTTGTGTGTGGATCTATTAAAATTTTATGACGTCACACTCTCGCTACCATCTACCTAATTACGTCACGCGTTGTGTGCGTGTTACGCTTTACTTCTATTTTCTTCTATAACAAAAAGTGAGTTGTGCCAAGGCCATCTTTTTACCTCACCAGGCCTGCAACAAGGTCACATGACTTGCACGGGACGTCACAATCGTAGGGCTACTCATTTTCAGTAGACCTACGGATTAGACTCGTTCCGTAGTTTTTTACGCTTTTTAACCATAGCTTGAAGAAGCGTATATGCTACAGTTTTTCCGTCTGTGTGCAGGATAACTCGCGTAAAAATGGTTCGATTTCGATGAAATTTTAGTTTGTGGTAGGGGACCACTGGGGACGAACCCTATTGAAAATGGGTTAATGGGGTCAAAGGTCAGGACATATGAGCGGGATGCATTGCATTGCCCTTATGCATCATAACTTGCGTAAATATGGTTCAATTTCGATGAAATTTTAGTATGTCCTAGAGAACCATATAGGGACGAATCCTAGTGAAAATGGATGAAATGGAGTCAAATGTCACGACATAGGAGCGAGATCTATTCTATTGCCCTTATGGGGGGAGATGTGACGTACCTGCCCCGCAGGACACACACGTCATAAAGGCATATAGCAGCAAAAACGAACGTCTGCGTAGCTCAGTTGGTATAGTGACTTGTTCCGGAATAAGTGGACTCGGGTTCGATCCCCGGTGTGGACCAAAAATGACAGAGTAATTTACCTCGTTATAACCTGTATAATGAGATATCTTGGAGATCGGACCTAGTCTAAACACGTAAGTGATTTAGATTTTAAAAGATAAACTTAATTTGAAAACCGCTGACCAAACCAGATGAATTGTGAAAACACAAGTTTGTCTGCGGCGGCCATAAAAATCAGTGTCCCCTCACTCCGGAGTAAGTTGCTCTCCCAACTGAGCTAAGCGGACAGATTTGTCGTCTTGATACATGTTTTCACCTCTGTAGTACGTCACAGAGTCAACGAACGATACGAACAGATTAGACACGGAACCGATTCGCGAGAATTATTCCCTGCAGAAAGAATAAATAGAAATTGCAGAAACTCAAATAGCGGGGCACCTGAGGTCACGTGTCGGAACTATCAGGGTATGCGCTAAGATCTACCTTACGACTGAGATCTTTCCCAGAAACTCTAATTATTTTCCTTTTGTGATATCATAGCTCTCCAAAATATTTCGGATTTCATATTAAGGGCTGTTCAACCTGTACAATACAGTGTTTATGACAACATTATATTGTTTTTGTAACAACAATAAAATGTTGTTATGAAATGAGTATCCCTATTCTCGATTCTTTAGATGAGCCAGAAATATGGATATTACGACGAAATCTGGTAGGTAGCGTATTATAGGGGCATGGAAAGCGATTTAACAGCACAAAAAACTAATTCAAATTTTTACTTTTAGAGGAACAAGGTCGCTGCAGACGCAAGAAAGGTACACATTTACTGGCTACTGACAACACAAACGTTTCAGGACGAAAGTGCCTGACGAAGGAAAAGAGTTTTCTTCGCAAATTTGAAAAAGTAAAATAAAAAACAACCCTAGTAATAAACTAAAAAGTTTAATTAAATTAATACCATTTCATGGAATTTTGCGGTTTCATTTGGAGCGTCGAAATCTCGATGTTGCGTTTCGTAGAAATGAAGAATTACAAATGCCTTTATATGTACTTATCATAACGAAGGCATGAATGGGGACAACAGAGCAAATTTTGCAAACAAAAGAGTTCTAAACTTCAAAACAATCCAATATGTTTTACAATCGCATGAGAATATGTAAACAAAAAATTAAGATAACAGAGAGATCATTCCAGCACACAGGCAACGTGTCGTGATTTTTTAACCGTTCTCGCACCAAGCGAATAAAAAAAGAGAACTAACGCTTTTGTCGTAGTTACCGCCATCTGATGCAAAAAAAGAACAGCGAGTTTCCATCTAACAAATTGAAATTCAGGGGCATGGTTTCTTGTAGCATATAAAGCAAATTCCAATCTGACTTCGAAGAAAGAAAATATATCATGTCCATAGAGAGCCGTAAGACTTGACAGTCCCTTAGGGCAGAAAATAAGGAAGGAATTGTTGGGTCAGGTTTATCCGAACTCAGCCGAAAATAAGTTCTAGTACGGTTTATGGTAGCAGAGATATTGTGGAATCCGTATGTGAGAATTTCAGAAGCTGAAAGGAATATTCCGCATGAAAAAGTTCATGAAAAATTTTAAAAAACTTCCTGTGTTTAACATAAAAATATTTGTAATCTAACAGAAGAGAAGCTGTCGTTTCTACAGACCCAAATAAATATCAATCAACGGGAGGAAAGAAAACAAAAAGTGATAATTTGCACGTTTAGGTGTGTTTATTAAAATAGCGTTTGAAAAAAAAGCGAAAGGAAGGCTCATTTTACCGTATTATAAAAGTAAAGTATCTCTTGTGTTATTTAAAATTGCGGGTATAAAAATAAAATAAAAAAGTACAAAAACATGATGAAATCCCTTCAAAAGCTTTGCGCAGCTAATCTTTTAAGCAATAAATGTTCTGTACACCAAGTTCTTCCTTTTCAAGGTTTCATTCTTACATTATTTCTCGTCATAATGAAATAACATTTAGAAACAGTACAACTAAGTTATTGTGAGCCCTGTGACATATCTCAATAACAGTCTCCTTGATTTTCGAGTAACATTTATTGTAAACTCATGACACATAACTGAACAAGTGATATTACATGGAATCATCATCATCATTGTCAACCATTATCAATCCACTGCTGGACGAAGGTCTCCCCAAGTTTCCTCCACAACGGTCTGTCTTGTGCCCTTCTCCTCCATGTCACCCCTGCATACTTTCGAATTTCATCCACCCATCTCCCATGTGGTCTTCTTCTGGGTCTTTTCCTGTCCCTTGGAATCCAATCTAAAATTTCGGCTGTCCATCGATGATCTGTCCTTCTGGCAGTATGTCCAGCCCATTGCCATTTCAGGGATTTAACTCTGATCATGATGTCTTCCACTCTTGTCATTTTTCGAATCCACGAGTTCCTCTTCTTATCTCTCCTGGTTACACCAAGCATGCACCTCTCCATGCTCCTTTGAGTTGTCTGCAGCCTTTGTATGTCTCTTTTAGTTAAGGTCCACGTCTCTGCACCATACGTAAGCACTGGAAGGATGCATTGATCAAACACTTTTCTTTTAAGACATAATGGCATATTGCTTTTGAAAATTATGCTGTTTCTTCCAAAAGCTCTCCAGGCAAGTTTTGTACGCCGATTAATTTCTTCACCAATGTGACCCTCACTTGATATCTGCTGTCCAAGATAAACGTACGTGTCTGTTATCTCCAGCTTTTCTCCATCAATCGATAAATCTTCATTTCTTGTAAAAGCATTGAACATCACTTTTGTCTTCTGAAAGTTCATTTTTAATCCCACTTCTTTACTCTTGTCAGCAAGTTCCTGGATCATACTCTGCAGCTCTGATGGGGTAGTTGCAAAAATGACTACGTCATCAGCAAAACGAAGGTGGGTTAGATAATCTCCATTAATCTTTATCCCCTTGTTTTCCCAGCTCAGCGACTGAAAAACACCCTCCAATGTGGCATTAAAGAGCTTCGGAGATATGGTGTCACCTTGTCTCACTCCCTTTCCAATTTTTACGTGTGTTGTATTTTCAAACAGCCTAATCTTTGCACTTGCATTTTCATAGATGTTATTAATAATATTAATGTATGCATCTTCAATACCGCAGGTTTTCAGAGCCATTGTAACTGCTGATGGTTTCACCGAATCAAAGGCTTTTTCATAATCGATAAAAGCCATGCACAATGGAAGTTCATATTCCCTCGCTCTTTCAATTAGTTCTCTCAGTACGTGGATATGATCTATTGTGCTGTAGCCACTCCTGAATCCAGCTTGTTCTCTCGGTTGAGCCATGTCCAGTGTTACCTTCAAGCGGTGTGAAAGAACTTTAGTGAAGATTTTATAAACTACTGATAGGAGGCTGATAGGTCTGTAGTTTCAGAGATCCTCAATGTCACCTTTCGTATGTAGCAGGATCATTGTAGCGGTGTTCCAATCCTCAGGAATCTTTCCTTCATTAAGGCATCGAGTGAAAATTTGGGCGAGTACTGTTTCGATTTCTCCACTTGCTTCTTGTATGATGTCTACAGTAATTCCATCTTCTCCTGGAGCTTTTCCTCGCTTCATGTTCTTGATTGCATGTGCAACTTCTGCTGGAAGTACTGGAGGAACTCTGGTACTGGTATCTTTCATGATGTCTGGAGTGCATATATCATCCCTTTCATATAATTTGGAGTAGAAATCTTTCACTCTTGTCAAAATTTCGCCTCTATTTTTTGTTACAGAACCATCTTCTTTTCTCAGTGCCATAATCTGTTTTCTTCCCTTACTGATATGTCCCTTTGCTATCTTTAGGCTTTGGTTGTTTTCAATTGTTTTCCTCACTAGTTCACAGTTGAATTTCCTTAAGTCTGGAGTGTAATAAACGTGTACAGAGGATTATACAATTTGAAGTATATTATTCCGTATTTAATGGTGCAATAATTTATAAAAACACACAACGACTAAGTGCCAAGCTTTCACACTCCGAACGGGAGGCTTTCTAAGATAAGTTAACGCAAGCCTTGAACACAAGCCTTGAGAAAGCCTCCCGTTCGGAGTGTGAAAGCTCGGCATTTAGTCGTTGTGTGTTTTTATAAATTGTTACACCATTAAATACGGAATAAAGCGCTTCAAGTTCTATAATACTAAGGTGTAAGTTCCATTATTATAATGTACGGGGGATGTTCACACATTTTTAGAATGTTTTTGATAAGAAATTACAGAAAATAAAAATAAAAAGTTCAAAGAATTGAAACCGGCAACAGCGTGTTAGATGAACACGAAAGAAACATCTGCTGCAGTTAAATATAGTCAGCTAAGAAAATGCTCCACGTAAACAAGCTATGGATAAAAAGTTATTGCTTTGCTCTTTATGAAGAGAAATATGCGCATTCTGTAATTAAAAGACGCAGTGAAAATCATAGAATTAGTATTTCTAAATGTAAAATAACAAATATTATTTAATAATAAAGAGGGAAATCGTCCGGCATTGCTTTTAACAGGAAAAAGATCACCGAACCAATATCCAAAAAAGGTACGAACTTTTACGACTATTTCAAAAGTAACGTCTCTGGTGTTAAAAGAAAATCTACAGAACCAAAGAGCAATTGCAAGTCGGTGAAAACCTCTGCATCAACTGTAAACAAGGTAATAAACAAAGATTTGAACCTGAAAAAAATTACAAAAATACGTTCACCGCCTTTTGCCTAGGCACGTGGATGAGCGTAGAACACGGTGTAGACTTCTTTGTGAAAATAACTTAGCCAGAGACAGGTGGAAATTTATTGTGACTACTGATGAAGCATGGCTCTACCTAATCGACTGTTACAAGAAAAGGTCGACTTACTATCGCAAAAAAAGTCGAAAAAGACTTACAAACTTGGTTCCAAGAATCGAAACATAGTTTCAGTGAAGGATTTGTGATTACTGCTAATTTCTCGTACAATGGGAAATTAAAGTTAATAAAAATTGAAAAGAATGTTAAAATCAGTTCTACACATTACCAAAATAATGTTTTAATTCCTATTTAAGGAGGAAATATCGCTCCTTTATCTGCAGAGCTTTCAAAGAGTAGAACTCCATCAGAATAGGGCTACCACCAGTCATGCATCCAAGTCTACCACCTTATTTCTTGAAAAAAATCAAAACAGAAAGACGAGTATCAAGTCTATATATACCTTTTGCTCACATTCCTTCGAAGTCACCTTATGTGTTACCAGTGGACTATTGCGCCTTTGGATTGCCAGAAGGAGCTCTATGTAAAAGCAGAGGTAAAACAATATTGGACTATGGAAAGCAGTTGAAGAGGAGTGGAACAAAATACTACTACCAGTTTTAAGAAATGCCTTGTTATATTTAATTCAGACGTTTATGAACACAATTTTTACAAATTCAAATTCTACTATAGTTTCGCTGAAACTATGGTTCAGCTTCGTCAGGACTAAGCTTTTTTATTTATTTCTTCTGACGAAGTTACAAATTCCACGCGTCAAACGCGACGTGCGGTATCAGATTGCAGATTGATGAGTGATTTCCATGCGCTTGATAGATATGAAGATAAATCATTTGCCAGGTTATTACGGTTTTGAAATATATGAAAGTCTTCTAAATAAAGTCTAGGTCAAATATTGATATTGGTCTCTCTAACAATTTGGCGTCCTTAAAAAGAAATGGTGGCTATTTTTCCAACAGTGCTGAGCTATAGAAGATTTTTTTTATTTCACATTTTTAGCACGTTTTTCGTAAAAAAAGATCGTGCTTCTGTTATCGGTTTGTCCGTCCGTCCGTTTGTACCCACGATATCTCAGCAACTATTAGTCCGATTTAAAATTATTTTTGCATTGGGAAGCTTGAAATATGCAAATGACGATCCTTTATTTCGTTTTTTTTTTACGATGTACAATTTCGCTGCTAGAGGGCGTAAATGCAGATGATGTCGAATTCAAAAATACGTTTTATTCCACATATTTGCTTCTAAGCATCCGATTGAAAAAACATTCATATCTTTCGATTCCATTTATGTCGAAGAGTATTTTAGATATAGTTACTTTTTCAAATTACGCATAGATTTTCCGCTAGGGGGCGTACAAGTAAATGACATTTTCCCCGATAACTCTTCTTCTAAAACTCCGATTTGAAACATTTTTTCTTCAGCGAATACATATCCTGATGGAAAATCTTTTGCATATAATTTCAAATTTTTGGTAAAAAATACTTTGACCACCAAGGGGCGTAAGTGTTAAGTTTTGCTTCTGATGTATTTGCCATAAAATCGTAGCTTCTGAAATATCGATTAAAAAAATTCTTTCGTGGACTGATGCTACTTACATCGATAAACCTTTTCGAAATATTTTCTTTTTGAAATATTCCACAGTTTCTCCGCCAGGGGGCGTAGATGTACATCTTATTTTTGTCAATATCTCTACTTCTAGGAGTGCGATTTGAAAAATTCCTTCTTTGTGGGATAGTGTTTTCCGTGTGACATATTTTTCATATAATTTCAAAATTTTCAAGTACTTCATAGACTTTCTGCTAGGGGCGTAGCGGTAAATTGCGTTTCCCTCTATATCTCTGCTTCTATACCTGCGATTTGAAAATTTCTTTCTGCATCGGATACAGCTCTTGATGGGAAATCGTTTGCACATAGTTTCTAATTTATGTAAAAAAATAGTTTGGCCACCAGGGGGCGTAAATCTTAATTTCCGCTTCTGTTGTATTTGCAGCAAAATATGAGCTTCTAAATTCTCGATTGAAAAAACCAATACTACTCATGTAGACAAACCTTTTAGGAAAATTTTCTTCTTGAAAAAATGCATGGTTTCTACGCCAGGGGGCGTAGATGTATATCTTATTTTTGTCAATATCTCTACTTTTAAGAGTACGATATAAAAAATTCCTTCTTCGTTGGATAGTGTTTCCGATGCGAAATGTTTTTCCCATAAATTCAAAATTTTCAAGTAAATCATACACTTTCCGCTAAGGGGCACAAAGTTAAATTGTGTTTTCTGCGTTATTTCTGCTCCTAAAGCTCTGATTTGAAAAATTCTTCCTGTATCGAATACAAGACCTGATGGTAAATATCTTTCACATAATTTCTAATGTTTGGTAAAGAATGGTTTAGCTACCAAGGGTCATATGTGTCCATTTCTGCTTCTGAAGTATTTGTTGCAAAATCTTTGCTTCTGAAAACTCGACTAATTTTTTTTTCTTCGACCGATACCGCTTATACGGATAAACCTTTTGAGAATATTTTCTTCCTAAAATAATGCATGGTTTTTCAACCAGGGGACGTAAAGTCACATCTTTTTTTTGTCGATATGTCTATTTCTAAGAGTTTGTAAGCTCGCGATTCCGTTTACAGCAATATCTGAGGGATTAAAAACCCGATTAAAAATCTTCTTTCTTTGATCAGATCTATTGTTTTCCATACCGGTTCCATTGACTTTGAATAGTTTTGATAAATTTAATTTGCGTCAGAACGGATTCAAAAGACGTGCTTATTACACCCGAAAATTCGGTGTCAACTTTCTTGTTTAATATATGATTCGTGTTTTTCAAATCTGAATTTAAGCAATCTACGTGTCTCCTGTGTGTGACAAACCACATTTTCACTGGATGCGATAGATTCCCCAAGAATTTATATCAGTAATTAGGTCTCTTTTTGCAGAGTAAATCATCTTAAAAGGGAAGGTTCTGGGTGGGAACACTCAAAATCAGACGAAATCCGGCTCACCCTACTAATTCGATGGCGCTGCGTCTCTTGGTGATAGTCGTTCCCGTGTCAAGTCAACCGTTTGGTCTGCAGCGCCATCTAAAGTTCAAAACTTCAAGGTCACTTTGGGCTTATTTTGAATGAATTTAACAAGTCTTCTCCTCCATTTTGTAGTTTCGTAAAGTGCAGGTGCTGTTATATACACTGCCGGACAATTGCTAAGGACGGATTACAATAGCAACCATAAAATGGAAGGCAGAAAAATGTGGAAATTAGCATAAGTGCGGGATACAGTAAGACGTGTTGTGCGTATGCAAATTTTGGATTGCCGAACTTGTTCGGGACGTCATAGCGCTGATAAGAGATAAAGGATTTGACGCGTATTGACCGTTGTTGTTCAAACGCAAAGTTGAAAGAGAAAGAATCAATTGACGAACTTGCAATTTTCAGTATGTCTTCCCGACATCACCTAGATGATTTTACGCGTGGCAGTATTATTGTCAAGATTGAAGAAAGGCGGAAAATAACAGATGTTGCCAGGGAGTTCGACGTCAGCCACAGTGTTGTTTCAAGGCTTTGGAAATCATTTCAAACAAATGGAGAGTGTAGCAAACGTCACGGGGGAGGTCGTGTTCGCAGTACGACACCTGCAGAAGATCGGTACATATTGCTATCAACAAAAAGGCACCAGCGCAACACAGCTAGTAAGGCAGCAAATCAGTTTATGGCTGGCACTGGCAAGCGGATCTCCCGAAAAACTGTCGCCAGACGTTTGCATGAAGGAGGACTATGCGCCCGCCGTCTTGTTGTGTGCATCCTATTGTCCAGACGTCACCGTACCGCCCGTTTGCAATGGTGCCATCAACATCGCAATTGGACTGATAACGACTGGTCTGCTGTCCTCTTCTCAGATGAGAGTAGATACAGTCTATCGTCTGATTGTCGACGACAACTGATCTGGCGTGATGGTGGTACTGCATATTGTCCAGCAAACATACAGGAAAAGGACCGATATCCGACATGTAGTGTCATGGTATGGGCTGGCTTCATGATCAATGGCCGTACGTCCCTCTATGTGCTTCCAACTGGGACTATGACTGGCCAACGATACATTAATGATGTTCTGCTACCTAATGTTCGCATGTTCCGTGGTGCTGTCGGTGATAGATTCATTTTTATGGACGACAACGCAACATGTCATCGAACAGTCGCTGTCCAGGAGTGTATTGAGAGCGAGGATATTCAACGCCTCGTATGACCAGCACATTTTCCAGATCTGAATCCCATTGAAAATGTGTGAGATGCTTTGGGGAGGAGTCTTGCTGGTCGCCAATGCCCTCCAATAAACAAGGACACCCTCATTCGTGCACTGACTGAGGAATGGGATAAATTACCCCAACAGCTGCTTGATAATGTTGTGCAAAGCATGACACGACGTGTGGAATCTTGCATCGCCGTCCATGGTGGCCATATCCCGTATTGACATCTTACGCAGGAACGCCTGCGGACGGTTATTGCATTTTTTTCAAGTTTACGTATTCTGCACAAAATGGCCCGTTTGTCCCTTGAACACGTTCCAAAGCCTTCTGGATTTCACAGCACAATAAATTGTCTTTCTTGTAATGTCCTAGCATTCTGACATTATTTTATTTCACTTGGCATCCAACCACACTTACTTTTGTATGCGCTATATAGCCGTTTATGATCCGTCCTCAGCAATTGTCCAACAGTGTATAAGTAATTCATAAAATTTATATTATGACAAATATTAATATTTTGTACATTTTGCTGGAAAATGGACTACACGTGCACTGTTAATCCCTGGAATGCTGTTTCACTTTTACAACAAAAGTTACGTCGAAAATGTAAAAATTTTCAGAAACCTGGTGTTGAAGATGAATCATTTGCCAATTTGCTTGAAACTCTAATTATCAAAAAGTATGAAAAGGACCTTATTAGTTAGGAAGAAACCACATTGGACTTTCGCGAAAATACATTTGAGGGTACAGAAAATATGGAGAATGACAATGACGAAAGTTGACAGTCAGACCAAGAAGGCCCATCGACAGATACTAGTGAATATGAGGTACCACCAGAAAAGAAGTCACGAAGAACAAGCATTCTTCAAGTAATTCCAGAAGAGGTGATGGAGAAAATCTACGATGCTCATCACGAGGAGAAAATGTCCTACGATAATTTGTGTAAGAGATGGAAAAGTATTGGCTCTAAAAGAAATGTCGCAACCATTCTAGCGCATGATGCAGCAAAACTGAGAGCAGTCTGTCAAAACGATGTATTCGGTCGCAATAATTTTGCTGAAATAGAGGCAATGAAGAAGTGTACGCTGGCAAGATTCAGGGAAGCTCGAGATTATGGTACACCTATTCATTATATTGGTATTTGCAGAATTTTGCATTACAAGCAGCCAGGAATTTTGGGCTGAACAATTTCAAAGCATCAAAGAAATTCATTCATGTGTTTAAAAAAGAACATGGGATAGTGTTTCGCACTGTGACAACATTTTTGACGCAAAAAGAGGTACGAGAAGAAGCTGATATAAAGACAATCGCAGAGGAATTTGTTAGTTGTGTGAATGAATTTAAAGTGTCAGCATCATTAGAGTCAAGTGAAATTTAGAATACGGACCAAAGTGGCTTTAATTACCAAGTTACGTCCCGGGGTACTCTTTATTACAAAGCAGAAAAAGGCAACTTTATCTACTACCCAATCCCTAAATATTTAGGGAGAAAAGGGAACTTTATCTACTGTCCAATCCCTTAATATTAAGGGAGAAAAGGCAACTTTATCTACTGTCCAATCCCTAAATATGACTACCCACAGCGATACAATTGATGTTGCTATGTCTATATGTAGAAAGTTAACGACAAAATTATATATATGCTTCCAAGAACCTGGAGGGAAATTGGGTCCGAGGATGCAAAAGGGTGTCGATGAGCTGTGCCAATCTCTCGGAAACATAGTTGTGGACGCAAGTAAAAGTGGTAAAATGGAAAAGACACATTTCGCCAGGTTTCTTTCCCAAGTTTTGGATGTTCATATTGAAGATAAGTCACTCTTACTTTTAGATTCATGGGGTGGTCAGAAAGATGAAAAGGTTTTGCACGATGCCATTCCTGATAAACAAAAAATCACTTTAAAGGTTATAACCACCAAAAACAACATGTTATGTTCAGCCCCTGGATGTGTACTTCTTCCGTCAGTACAAAGTTTTTTCAGGAGATTGGTAGACTTTGTGAGACATCGACTAGATCAGAACCAACACAAGCTCTATGACAGACGCTTCAACATAAAGCTGCATTCCGTCGTTTATAATCAATTATGTTCACCAGTATTCCAACCTATGCTTATAAATGCATGGCAAGCAGCTGGCTATGAAACGGGAGAGATCGTATCATTCAAAAATGTTATAGAAGTTGCATTCAATGTGGAATGCTCGAATGCCAATAAAAAGACACCAGTGTCTTTTTGAATGTGAAAACCTTGCAATTGCAACTTGTTCCCATTGCTCACTTTCGTACTGTTTTAATCATTTTGTTGACATTCCTCACCTACATATTTAAAAATACATAATATTTATGTACTTGTTTCATTATTTATTCATGTTTGTGTCCATTAAGAAAGTTTTTGCACTTGCATTGCCCTTAAAAGCAACCCAAGTGTCCTTGAATGTTTGAACTTTAGATGGCGCTGCAGACCAAACGGTTGACTTGACACGGGAACGACTATCACCAAGAGACGCAGCGCCATCGAATTAGTAGGGTGAGCCAGGTTTCGTCTCTTTTAGAGTGTTCCCACCCAGAACCTTCCCTTGTTAGATGCAGGAATGAAGATAACTTTGATATTTGATGATTTGAAGTTTTGTTGGAATTTGGAAACAAATTTCAGGGATAAATGGAAGAACCGCCAAGTTTCGTCGGGAATTTGGAGAGATCGGTATCAAGGTGGATTTATACTGAAGTTTAAAACATTTTTTGACTGCTGAGTCCACTAGCTTCAAACATTCATTAGTGGACTCAGCAGTCAAAATGTTTGAGTGCGATCAAGTGTCAATTTAAACTAGTTCAAGTCGCACACTGTAGTAAATCGAAAGGGGTATAATGTGGTAGTCGTTGCTGTGAACAGCATTGCATGTCACCGTTCTGTCTGTGAATGGGACACCTAAAAGATGAACAGCCACAACCGGCTAATTAGGAAACTTTTGCTTTACTAGTTTGAACTCTGCCACAACGCTGCTCAAGCAACACGCAACATTTGTCATAAGAAAGGAAAAGGTTCCATGGAGCACAGCACCACAACCAGATTGTTCAAGAAATTTCGCTCTCGTAACAGAAGCCTCGACTTTCAGCCAAGATGAGGTAGTCCACGAACTGTGGATTCGGAGGCCATGCGCCAGGCCATAGAGGTAAATCCGACAACCAGCACTCGCAGATTATCAGGAGAGCTGGGCATATCACAGACCACTGCGGTTTGTTATCTTCAGGTCCTCGGCAAGGTCTACAGGAACTGTGCATTATCCCTTATGACTAACGCCAGCTGAAGCAAACCGCAGAATGGAAGTGTGCACGAAACTCCAAGAAAACCCAAGCGATGTACATTTCATCATGAAAATTGTTACATGCGATGAAAAGTGGGTCTATTTCCATAATCCTAACAGACAACGGCAGTGGTTGAGCCCAGACCAGCTTCCTGAACCTTTTGCCAAACGTAGGCGCTTCGATCACAAGGTGATGTTCTGCGTCTAGTGGAGTTTCGAGGGGATAATCTATTATGAATTTGTTCCAGACGGTCGGATAATATCCGCCAACCTCTACTTTGAACAGCTGGAGTAAATGTATGCCGTTTTGGAGGAGAAGTACCTGACACTGGTGAACAGAAAGCACGTTCTCCTACAGCAAGACAACTCTCGGCATCATACCGAGCGAACGACCCGGGCAAAACTCCAGGAACTTGAGGGCATCGAACTGATACCACACCCAGCATATAGTCCGGATCTTCCTCGTCGGATTATACAGTGTTCCTCTGCCTGGTCTACGTCCTTCGCGCGCGGCACTTCAACAACTAGGAGGAGGTGGCAGCTGGGGTGAAGCTGTTCTTCGCCTCGAAGTACAAGAACTGGTACCGCCGCGGAATCGAAGAACTGGCAGACAGATGGCTAAAAACGGTGCAACACGATGGCCTATACTTTGAATGCTAGTCAGCTTTCGTTGTAAAGTGCACGTATGATGACATAAAGTGATCCAAATATTGCAAAACTTTCGTGACACCCATAGTAGGATCGAAGAACTGGCAGATAGATGGCTAAAGACGGTGCAACACGATGGCCTATACTATGAATGCTAGTCAGCTTTTGTTGTAAAGTGTACGTATGAAGACAAAGTGATCCAAATATAGCAAAACTTTTTTTTTTTTTGGTTGGAGGTTTAACGACCACCGTGAGCAACTCAATGGGCTATAAGCAGTCGCCCGTCCCTAATTTAGGGTCACTGGTTCCAGGGAAGGGAGAGAGCCAGTGCCGTAAGACAAACACAACATCCATGCCTCACCGGGATTCGAACCCGGACCCCTTTCAGACGAATGATCAGAGGCCAACGCCTTAGACCACTGCGCCACCGGGGCGGCTTGCAAAACTTTCGAGACACCCTCTGTAGAATCGAAGAACTGGCAGACAGATGGCTAAAGACGGTGCAACACGATGGCCTATACTTTGAATGCTAGTCAGCTTTCGTCGTAAAGGTACGTATTAAAACAAAGTGATCCAAATATTGAAAAAATTTCGACTCACCCTCTGTATTTAGTCACAAAATATTACAAAATGTTTACAACATATGCACCGTCGTGATCTTTAACGCACAAAACAAAATTTTTAAAATACGGTTTCTGGAAGCAGAAACTTTGTTTTTTTATGTTGGAGGTTGAACGACCACCTTGAGCACCTCAATCGACTATAAGCAGTCACCCGTCCCTAATTTAGGGTCACTGGTTCCAGGGAAGGAAGAGAGTCAGTGCCAAAAGACAAACACAACATCCATGCCTCACCGGGTTTCTAACCATTCGGACGAATGATCAGAAGTCATCGCTTAGACCACTGCTCCACCGGGGCGACAAGCATATAGCTCGTGAAATTCTATACATGTACGCCCTCTAGCGGTGACACCGTGCCTTACTTCAAATTGAAACTGTACGTAAATTGGCGTCCGTGGTAAAAGTTATCTGATGATGACACGTAGGCTTTTTAAAGCAATTGCATAAAGTAAATGATGTTTTGAGTTTAACAGCACGTGAATTTAAATCCAGTAGCGGCGAAGTTATGAATCGGAAAATAGACCAATTAGAAAGGATTGGCGTTCTTACACTTCAGCCTTTCAATAGCAAAATGAATTTTTCAAACCGGGCTAATGGTTGTCGACATGTGGTGACCACAGACAGAAGGACGGGCATAAATGAAATGCGGGGTTAAAAGAATGTTTTTAATCGAACATTTGAAAACAGAGATATCAACAAAAACATAATAAAAGTTTGCGCCCCCTAGCGGAGAAATTGTACACTTATTTTACAGGTTATGTTCACCAAATGTTTTGGAAGTTACCGGTACCTGTCTGAAAACAGACTTTTTTCAATCGTTTTTTCTGACATCCAGATATTACTCCTAAATGTTGCAAACAGAAATGTGAGCTTATGCCCGCTAGCGGCACACTTGTACGTTAAGGAAGACTTGAGGTTATATGAAAAACATTTCTCACCAGAAATGCTCTCTGACAAAGAATGTTTCAAATCGGTCAGGTAGAAACAGAGATGTTGCCAAAAGTAAGATATACAACTACAATCCCTGATGGAAAAACTATATAGTGTTTTCAGCAGAAGATATCCTGGAAAGATATGTCATGGTGAGCGATATTTGACCACGAAATATATTTTTGAATTTATTTTTCAGGAGCTCAAGGTATTACTTCAAAGGCAACAGAAATACATACTAATACACCATACTGGCTTAACCATTCTTTACGAAAAATCATATTTTATGAACACAGCATTTCACAGGAGGAGCTCTATTCGATGCAAAACTAATTTTTCAAATTGGATTTTTAGAAGCAGATATATATATATAATTTTTTTTATTGGAGGTTTAACGAACACCATGAGCAACTCAATGGGATATAAGCAGTCGCCCGTCCCTAATTTATGGTCACTGGTTCCAGGGAATGGAGAGAGCCAGTGCCGTAAGACAAACATAACATCCATGCCTCTCCAGGATTCGAACCCAGACACATTGCGGACGAATCATCAGAGGCCATCGCTTAGACCCTGCATCACCAGGGCGGCACACATATATCGGAAAAAATCGCAATTTAGCTTTTCGCTTCCAATGGAAGAAGCTATTCATTACTTAAAAAAAAAAGGGAAACCAAAAGTCTCGGTTATAAATCAAATGGAGGAAAGTGCTTTCAATCGGATATTTAGAAGCAATTATATGGAATAAAATATACTTTGAATTTAATAGAATCGACCGTTACGCCCTCTAACGGTGAAGTTATCAATTATGAATAACCCGGGAAACGTTCTTACATTTCGAGCTTCCCAATATTTTTTTTTTTTTTTTTTTTTTTGTATCGGAACAATATTAGCAGAGATATGGGTCCACAGACAAATGAGCCGAAGGACAAAACGTTAAACAAGCAGGGATTTCTTTTCTTTTACAAAAGACGTCCCAAAAATGTGAAAATCATTGCTTATTTTTTAGTGGTACGATCCTAGTAACTGACCGTATAAATGTTCCGCGTCTGCGTAAATCAACGCTTCGTGTAAAGTGGTCAAGGCACTGCTTGAGGGACAAAATACTCGCAGCAGATATTCAGTTTAAAAAAAATTGGTGTCAATTACGTAAAATTTCTGAAAAAAAAAACGTGCAGCAAAGTTGCCGGCAGGTGTCAGAAGAAACGGAAAAAAGAATCGTTTTTCGTGAGTGTAAATGGAACTTCGAGCTACTGAAAATTTTGTCAAAATAATACACTATCTACCTAAAAGTAATTGGACACCTGTGATAGCAAAGGAAAACGAAGTTTATTCACCTTCAATAGTTGGTGGAGCCTCCACGAGCGACGATTACAGCTGCGACCCTCCGGGGCATACTCTCAACCAGGCATTGTATGACGGCTAGTGGTATTTTCTTCCACTCGGCTTGGAGAAGACTGATCAGTTCCTTCACCGATTTCGGACTTTGGGGACACCCCTTAAGTCGACGCTCCAACTCGTCCCAGAGGTGCTCGATAGGGTTAAGGTCCGGGCTCTGCGCAGGCCAGTCAATTCGATTAACCCCATTGTCACCATATCAAGCCTTGTTGGACCTCGCAACATGACAGGTGGCATTGTCATCCTGAAAGTAACATGGGTCCACACCATAAAACTGCTACAACGTAGGAAGCGCATGGTCATCCAAAATGGTGCAGTACGTCTCAGCGTTGAGTCTACCAGGAATTGCGACCAAGGGTCCCGTGCCATACCAGGAGAAACACCCCCATAGCATAATTCCACTGCCGCCGAACTTCACAGTTGGCACAATACATTCCGGCAGGAGGCGTTCTCCAGGCCGACGCCAAACCCAGACCCTGCCATTCGAACGGTAGAGGGTGAGCCTTGATTCGTTGCTCCAGAGAACCTGTTTCCACTGTTCAACGGTCCACTGTCGACGTTGTTTGCACCACGTTAGCCAAGCAGCGCTATTGGACTTTGTGATCAAGGCTTGTGGGCGGCAGCACGTCCATGATAACCGAGCAGATGGACTTCCTTACGGATGGTATTCATCAAAAGAACACTCCCGGATGCCTGTTGAAACTCCTCGCGGATGTGGCCCATCGATTTGGTGCGGTTCTTCCGAATTTCTCTGGCCAGCACCCGTCGGTCTCTAACTCCCAGTTTTGTGGGTCAGCCGTGTCGGGGCACATTCCGACAGTCACCTCTCATCTTTCACTTGCCAATCACGTAGGCCACTGTCGATTTTGGGTACTTCAACTCCCTGGATATGTCACGTATGGATCGGCCATTTCTGTGATACCCGACGATTGCACCTTTCTCGAAATCAGAGAGCTCCAAACTGCGTGGCATCTTGCATGCGACTGGTTGTGTTGTTGTTTCCCACAAGGTATTTAACGACGGCGGCCGTGACGTGTATCAGGACCGCAGATATCGTCGATTGCAGGGGTGTCCAATTACTTGTTGGTAGATAGTGTAGCTTAGAGCAGGATTTTCCGTTAATATACGAAAGCCATTACGGAAAAGTTTCAGAAAATTCACAATTTTCCGTTAACACCTCTTAGAGACGGCAATTTACTGTCATTATATAAGAAAAGATTTGTGGGCAGGTTTCTGAAAATTAAGAATTTTCGCGGCGTACGAAGAATCCGTGAAATTCAGGTTCTTTCCCTCATTTCAGGGAAAAGGTAAAGAAATGGGTTTCGTTAATTTACGAGAGGAATCATGGAAAATGGATCGCGAATTTCAGAAAAATATTTTCAGTCTCGTACATTAAAACCCTGAAATGGCAATGGGCTGGACATACTGCCAGAAGGACAGATCATCGATGGACAGCCGAATTTTTAGATTGGATTCCAAGGGACAGGAAAAGACCCAGAAGAAGACCACATGGGAGATGGGTGGATGAAATTCGAAAGTATGCAGGGGTGACATGGAGGAGACTGACACAAGACAGACCGTTGTGGAGGAAACTTGGGGAGACCTTCGTCCAGCAGTGGATTGATAATGGTTGACAATGATGATGATGATGACATGGAATAGTCTTTACGGAAGGCAAATTTCTTTGAAATTACAGAGTAACCTGTTTATTGACATCGTGGATTTGACGCTTGGTAAGAATAAGTCCTAGATTAGTGGAAAATGTATTACGTTCAATTAACATTTGCACAATATTTTTATATCTGGCGACGAAAGCTGGCGAGGCATTGAATGCCAATAAAATCACCTGGGAAGCAAAATCCTCAGATGAAATCTTGAATTTTTTTCTAACTAAATGACATTAGCATTTTCCCGTTATGTAGTTAAGTGTCCGAGGATATTTTACGATATACTTCGTAAGGCGTGTTTAGCATTTAGTGCCAATAAACAGGCTAAATAAAGATATCTAAACATTTAAATTTTTAGCAATGGAAATGGTACCTGACGTTTGAATTTGGGCACCCGTGAAAATTATGCCGTTTGAATCTGCGCATATGTACAAGTTCCTCCGACATAATTCTAAGTCTATCAAATAAAATCTCAGTTTTTACGTTTTTTCGTTACCGAAAAGTGTTTTTCCACTTTTGCATTTTGCATTAGCGGTTTTTTTAAAATGTATTGCGTAAAAAAAAAAGAGATCCTGCTTACGTTATCACTTTGTCCGTTCGTCTATCTGTCTGCGAAGACCATCTCTCTGCAACTATTAGTCCTATTTGATTTTTTTTTGCATTGGGAAGCTTAAAATGTGCGAATGATGACCCTTGCATTCCTGGTTGTTTTTTTTCGGTGCACAACTTTGCCGCTATAAGGGTCATAATAAAAGTCCTGCACACGTTAATCTAGAACGGAAGCAGATGAAGCAATCGGGAAAATGATTGCGTCTTGTCAAGGTCAGACTCTCAGCAACGCAGTGGCGAATAAAACGACGCGCTCCCATTTGCTGTGTCGACGTGGGAGGGTTTGGAAATGGAAGCGTGCAGCTCCTCAGGTCGAGTCACAGCGTTAGACCTGCGCTCGTACGGGAAAATAGAAACTCTGCGGAGAAAAACTCCGACACAGATTCACACTGCATGCAAGAAGTTTGTGACGAAGCGACTCTTGATCGAAGCACAATTTCTCGTTGGGCATCGCCCCTTCGGAAGGGCCGAAGCAGCATCGGAGATGATCACCGCTTAGGCAGACCTCAAACAGCGACAGACAAACCATCAGTTACCATTGTTTCAACGCTTCTCGAAGAGAATCGTCGTTTGACAGTCGTGGAGATTGCTCGGCAAGCAAAATTGTCCACCATGTCCGTTCACAGGATTTTAGCAGACTAACTGGTAAAAAAAAAATTGCCGCGCGCTGGGTGTCCCATCAACTCATCACTGAGCAGAAGTCAACGAGGGTGAGCATCGCACAGGATCACATCCACAAGTTCGAAAGGGAGGGCTATATTTTACTGAACAGAATTGTCGCAATTGATGAGACTTGGACCCATGATTTTGACCCGGAACTAAAGTCACAATCAGCGGAATAGACACATCCAAGTTCCCTACGCCCCTCAAATTGTAGTCGGCAGCAATCCAAAGTGAAGCAAATGATTTTTGCGTACAATGCCCCGGGTGATCTCTGATCGACTGATGGTATGGCAAAATGTCAACGCACAATATTATCGTGACTTTCTGTGGACAAAGTTGAGACCGACAATTCGTCAAAATTGCCGCAACTTGTTGAAAACGGTAGCGATCTTGCTGCATGACAACACATCGTGTCATGGTCAAGCGTCGGTACGGGGACTTTTGTCGAAATATGGCTGGAAAACTTCATCTCACCCAACATACATCCCTGATCTCAGTCCACCAGACTTTGATCTTTTCCCATTGAAAATGGGATCTTGATCTTTTCCCATTGAAAATGGGATCTTGATCTTTTCCCATTGAAAATGGGAAAAGATCAAAGGCATCTGCTACGTATCGCTTGATGAACTGTCATTGGATATGACCCGAGTAAGACGATATCTGAACAAAGATGACGTACTACCGGGCATCCAGGACCTACCTCACCGCTGGACGAACTGTCATTGGACGTGACCCGAGTAACACGACATCTGAACAAAGATGGCGTACTACCGGGCATCCAGGACCTACCTCACCGCTGCACGAACTGTCATTGAATGTGACCCGAGTAACACGACATCTGAACAAAGATGGCGTACTACCGGGCATCTAGGACCTACCTCACCGCTGGACGAACTCTCGTTGGACGTGACCCGAGTAACACGACATCTGAACAAAGATGGCGTACTACCGGGCATCTAGGACCTACCTCACTGCTGGACGAACTCTCATTGGACGTGACCCGAGTAACACGACATCTGAACAAAGATGGCGTACTACCGGGCATCTAGGACCTACCTCACCGCTGAACGAACTCTCATTGGACGTGACCCGAGTAACACGACATCTGAACAAAGATGGCGTACTACCGGGCATCTAAGAATTACCTCACCGCTGGACGAACTCTCATTGGACGTGACCCTAGTAACACGACATCTGAACAAAGATGGCGTACTACCGGAGTCCAGGACCTACCTAACCGCTGGCAAGCTGTCATTAGCAGCGGAGGGTTGTACATTGAACGGCAATTAAATAAGTTTTCTCTGTTACTTCCCACTTTCCTTAAAAATAGACAGAGTACAGAACTTTTGTTAGGACCACCGTAGAGGGTGTAAATGCAGATACTATCGAACTCAAACTACATTTTATTCCATATCATCATCATCATCATTGTCAACCATTATCATTCCACTGCTGGACGAATGTCTCCCCAAGTTTCCTCCACAATGGTCTGTCTTGTGCCAGTATCCTCCATGTCACTCCCGCACACTTTCAAATTTAATCAACCCATCTCCCATGTGGTCTTCTTCTGGGTCTTTTCCTGTTCCTTGGAATTCAATCTAAAATTTCGGCTGTCCATCGATGGTCTGTCCTTCTGACAGTATGTCCAGCCCATTGCCATTTCAGGAATTTAACTCTGATCATGATGTCTTCCACTCTTGTCATTTTTCGGATCCACGAGTTCCTCTTCTTATCTCTCGTGGTTACACCAAGCATGCAGCTCTCCGTGCTCCTTTGAGTTGTCTGCAGCCTTTGTATGTCTCTTTTAGTTAAGGTCCACGTCTCTGCACCATACGTAAGCACTGGAAGGATGCACTGATTAAACTCTTTTCTTTTAAGACATAATGGCACATTGCTCTTGAAAATTATGCCGTTTCTTCCAAAAGCTCTCCAGACAAGTTTTAAACGCCGATTAATTTATTCATCAATGTGACCCTCACTTGATATCTGCTGTCCAAGATACACGTACGTGTCTGTTATCTCCAGCTTTTCTCCATCAATCGATAAATCTTCATTTCTTGTAAAAGCATTGAACATCACTTTTGTCTTATGAAAGTTCATTTTTAATCCCACTTCTTTACTGTTGTCAGCAAGTTCCTGGATCATACTCTGCAGCTCCGATGGGGTAGTTGCAAAAATGACTACGTCATCAGCAAAACGAAGGTAGGTTAGATAATCTCCATTAATATTTATCCCTTTGTTTTCCCAGTTCAGTGATTGAAAGACATTTTCCAATGTGGCGTTAAAGAGCTTCGGAGATATGGTGTCACCTTGTCTCATTCCCTTTCCAATTTTTATGTGTGTTGTTTTCCCAAATAACCGAATCTATATGTGCTTCTAAATATCCGATTCAAAAAATTAATTCTTCCCTTCGGTGCCATTATTTTAATAATGTCTATTTTAGGTAAATTTCTTTTTCAAGTAATGCATATATTTCCCTCTAGGGAACTTAAAGCCAAATTAGGTTTTCCCGATAACTCCGCTTCTAAAACACCAATTTCAAACATTCTTCCTGCATCGGATGCATCTCCTAATGGGAAATATTTTGCATATGATTTCTGATTTTGGGAAAAGAATGGTTTGGCCACCAGTACGCGTAAGTGTTAATTTCTGCTTTCGATGAATTCGCAACAAAACCTGAGTTTCTCAAAACTCGAGTGAAAAAATTATTTCGTAGACAGGTACCCCTCACCTCGGAAAACTTTTGGTGGCTTCTGATTATAATAGTACATAGTTTTTCGGCCAGGGGTGTAGACGTATATCTTATTTTTGTCGATATATAGGCTTCTATAACATTACGGTTTGAAATATTCTTTGTTGGAGAGAGTTTTCGGTGCGAAATGATTCTCATATAATTTCAATTTTTTCTTTACGCTCAAGTGTGCCACAAGTAAGGTGAAGTTCACGTTTCCGTTTACAACAATATCTGCGGGACAAAAAACCCGATTGATAAAGTTACTTTTCGGTCCGATGCTACTATGAAAACAATGTATGTTTATTTTCTTCCCAAAAGAATGTACAATTTTGCTGCGAGAGGACGTACATTTTTAATCTGTTTCTCGCAATATTTCTACTTCCAATTTTTCAATTTAAAAATTATTTCGGCATCGGATACCATTTACATTGTGAACCACTTTAGGTTTGTATCTAAAGAGTTTTGTAGTGCACTGTTCTGTCGCTATGTGGTGTCTCTGTACTTCTTTTTGCAGCTGTACCTCCTCTTCTAAAATCCCTATTGAGAATTTTTTTTTATTAATGTATCCCATTTGCTACAATAAAGATGGGAGCATTATCCTCTTTAAATAATGCACAGCTTTCCCGCTAGGAAGCGTAAAAGTCAAAACCTTTTGCCCCGCTACCTTTGCTTCCGGGAGACGTATTTGGAATGTTCTTTTTTTTTAGCATAGCTTTTGCAGTGAAGAAGACTTTTCGTCTATTTTCAACTTTTCCATTATATAAAATTCTTCAGCTACAAAGCGTACAGTTGTTTCACATTTCCTTCTATATTTTTTTCTTTTAACTGTTCGATTTGAAAATCTTTTTGCTTCCGATACCTTCCCTCTGCTATGAGAAACGTTTTGTGGGCCATTTGTTAATTTTCGTAACATATACTAAAGCCGCTGGTGGAAGTAAGTAGCTGCGCTGCTTCTGTTTTCTAGATGTTTTATCGATTGCAGAAATATGGTTGACTTTTTCCTAGGCGATTCAATTGTCTTTGAATAACTTTGATAAATGATATTCGCTGCGGAAAGGATTCAAAAGACATGCTCATTAACACCAAACATCCGTTGTAATTTTTTTTCTTAAAATGTTGATGTTCATAAGAAAGTGTACTTTTGTTGCATTGGAGTTTTCCCTAACATTTCATTGAATCACTTCTGTGCGGTTGTAAAACTTGCTTCGTAAACTTATTCCACGCGAAAAACAAATTATATACTAACTGAGAGCAGAATGCGATACATTACCGATTAAACTTCACACTGAAGCAAGTAAAATAAGTGATAGAACGGAGAAATTCGGTAAGTCTAAATTTAGAACTCAACTCAGATTGAAGAAACAACCACAACAGAAAAGTAAACACATGAATACCAGGACTGGACACAAATACTCAGATCGTAAAGATAAACAGAAATGCGAAATGCTTGAAACACAGGCCACGTACAATGAAGAAAATGGACTCGCCTTTCTTTGATCGACGAAACAAGCGTGGACTAGCCTCCGGTGGCACTCACGATTTGCAGTCTCCAGAGAAAACACCAGATTGAACGGTGGAGTGTACATGGGGAATTGATCAAGGAAATACATTTCCAAAGAAAAGACGTGAATCTCTGAGACTTATTTTCGGAAGCACAGATTAAAAGAAAAATTCGGGAAAGTATTGAGACCGAATTTGCATTGCTTGCGCTCTGAACGGAGTAAAAACGCCGCTTCGATAGGGATATGTGGATGCGTTTCTGAATGTTTAACAAAGATAAAAACTGATTGATTGATTTCAGTTGTCCGTAATCCGTTTTCATATCAAACTGTTTTTCTTGTTGTTAGAAGCATAATAATCTTCCAGATCAATAAATCGAAGAACTGTAAAAGAATTTGAAAGAAAATCGGAGATCCAGTCACCCAGAGTTGCTAACGGCAACCAAAAGCAAGTGCAGATCGTGCACGAGTGTTCCGAGTGGTTCGGCGTTTCATCTGAAAATAAATGTCGGAAGCAACAACAGCTCTGGACGCCTGTTTTTTCAGTCAACGCGACTGCACGGTTGTTTTAATAATTATTTGCTAATAAATCTCAGAAAATATAATTACGAAACGGTGAATAGATTGCAACACCTTACAAAGTGAATGTTCAATAATCGAAGGAAACTTCTTAGAAGTATTCCAGAAAAACTTGCTACAATACTTCGTATTTGAAAAGAAAGAGGTAAAAGTCAAAGCATTTGGGCGAGAACTAAGTAGAAACAACAACAACAACGGGGGATTACTTATTTACGATTTTCGGGGAAATTATGCGCTGAATTATTGCTGTAATAAGAGAGAGAACATGTTTTATCACACAAGTCTTAAATCTACAAACTTTGCTTACGGGAGCTTTCTTTTCTATCTCAACTCTGCGATCGGTTGCTTTCTAGTAGTTTAAATACTGCAATCAGCTTTCTAATAATTTAAACACTCCAATCAGTGTCCTTGCAGATTAAACACTTCAATCCGTAACCCTCTACAGTTTAAACTCTCCAATCAGTAGCATTCTGGCAGTTTAAATTCTGCAGTAAGTACTTTCTAGTAGTTGAAACTCTACAGTAAGTAGTTTTCAAGCAATTGAAACTCTGCAGTAACTTGCTTTCTAGCGGTAGAAATTCTGCAATCAATAGGTCTCTAGGAGCTTAAAAACTTTGCAATCAATAGGTCCCTAAAAGCTTAAGTTTTGCAGTCAATAGCTTTCTGGCTTTTAAACACTACAGTCAATAACTTACTAGCAGCTTAAACTCCATAATCGTCGCCCCGGTGACGCAGTGGTCTAAGCGATGGCTTCTGATCATTCGACGTTTTTTTATTGTACATAATTTTATGAGCAATAAAGACCTTCTGAATTTCTGATCATTCGTCCGAAAGGGGTGCGGGTGCGAATCCCGGTGAGGCATGGATGTTGTGTTTGTCTTACGGCTCCCCTTCCCTGGAACCAATGGCCCTAAATTAGGGACGGGCGACTGCTTATAGCCCATTGAGTTGCTCACGGTGGTCGTTAAACCTCCAATAAAAAAAAAACTCCATAATCAGCAATTTGAAACCTTTGGGATGTCTTGCGAAGTAATTTTACACGAAACAAAATAAAAATTTTCAGGTAAAATTAGGGTTTAAAAAGGGTAAGCAAAAATATCCATGAACAATTTTACCATCTGCTAAAGTAAGTTTCTTAGTCCGACCTTTTGAAGCGTAAATATGAATAGAAATACACATGTCTATAAAACCCTGCTATATTCAGAATGCATACGTTAGTATAATTGATAGCATCTATGGAAATGCAAGAGAAAAGGTTCGACCGTTCGAGGATACAGAGTTGGAATGGGTGTGTGACACAAGTTAAAACCTCATCTTCCCACACGTTGCAGAATGTCTTTCAATCACTGAACTATGAAGACCCGACCATAATGATTAGTGGAGATAATATAGTTTAACCTAATTTTGTTTTGCTAAAGATCTAGTCCATTTTAAAAAGTGCATACTTCCTCTTAGCTACACAATAGGATACCAGCCAATGTCTACCAACAGTGAAGAACTGTTATTAAGGATAAAGTTACAGAAAACAAAATGGATGTACAATACATTGACAAGGACTGAATAATTAAGGACTGAACAGTCAAATTTAAAACTGATGCAGATATCTACCTTGGACAACAAATATCAAGCGAGAGCCACATCAAAGAAAAATTTAATAGGTGCATAACACTTGGCTGCATTGCATTTAGAAACAGAAATAAATATTTTTTATGGTAAATTAATCGTTACGTCTTAAAGGAAAAGGGTTTAATCAATGAATCCTTTTTCCAGTTCTTACTTATGGATCACACACGCGTACTTTAACTGAAACAAGATGACACCGAATTTTTTGGGTTAATGAGCACGTCTTTTGAATCCGTTCTCACGCGAATTAAATTAATCAAAGTTATTCAAAGTTATTGGAACGGGTATGGAAAACGGTAATATCTGACCGAAGAAAGAAGTTTGCCAATCGGATTTTAACACCGCAGATATTGCTGTAAATGGAAACGTGAACTTACGCTCTCTGGTGGCAGACTTGTGCGTTAAGAAAAATTTCAAATCATATGAGAAACATTTCACAGCGGAAACGCTCTCCAACGAAGAATAAATTTTTCAAATCGTGCTCTTAGAAGCAGAGATATCGAGAAGTATAAGATACGCTTCTAAGCCCCCTGGCGGGAATGTCATGCATTATTTTAAAAATAAAGTATTCTCAAAATGCTTTTCGATGTGAGCGGTATCTGTCCAGGAACGGTTTTTTTTTAATTCGAGATTTTAGAAGCTCAGATTTTTTTTTTTTTTTTTGATTGAAGGTTTAACGACCACCGTGAGCAACTCAATGGGCTATAAGCAGTCGCCCGTCCCTAATTTAGGGTCACTGGTTCCAGGGAAGGGAGAGAGCCAGCGCCGTAAGACAAACACAACATCCATGCCTCACCGGGATTCGAACCCGGACCCCGTTCGGACGAATGATCAGAGGCCATCGCTTAGACCACTGCGCCACCGGGGCGGCGAAGCTCAGATTTTGCTGCAAATACATCAGAAGCGAAAATTAAGACTTACGCTCCCTGGTGGCCAAACCGTTTTTTACCAAAAATTAGAAATTACATGCAAAAAAAAATTTCCATCAGGGGCTGTATCCGCTGCAGAAATAATTTTTCAAATCGGAGTTTTAGAAGCAGAGATATCGGGAGAAACACAACTTACGTTTACGCCCCCTGGCGGAAAATCTGTGAATGACTTGAAAAAGTGACTACACCTAAAATAACCTGCGACATAAATGGAATGGAAAGGTAATTTTTTTTTCAATCGGATGTTTAGAGAGAAATATATGGAATAAAATGTATTATGAATTCGATATCATCTGCATTTATGCCCTCTAGCGACGAAAATGTGCATCACAAAGAAAACGAGATAAAGGATCATTCTTACATTTCAAGCTTCCCAATGCAAAAATAATTTTTGAAATCGGACTAATAGTTGCAGAGATATGGTGTCCACAGACGGACGGACAAACCGGGAACATATAGCACTGTCTTTTTTACAAAAGCCTTGTTAAGAAACATACAGAGGCTGCGGGAAGTAGCATGGCCAGATTCATGCTTGGGTTTACCAACTAACATAAGAAAGGGAAACTCAGGTATCAAAGAATTGAACAGGGGATGGCATTACAATGAAAGCAAAACCACATGTAGCTGGACATAATGCTAAAGACCACCGTTGGACAACTGATAATGATACAGATTTTAAAGATGCGAAATATGACATGGATGGTAAGTCAGACAATATCCGAAAACTTAAAAATTTCGTGGTCTTGAAGCGGGAATCAAACCCGCGTCTCCTGGATAACGCCCGAGTATGCTAATCACACCACCACCCAGAACGACCAAGTTTCAAGTTTCCGATTAATTTGAATATAACCGCAGGTTATGTTCAAATTAATTGTAAATTTGATTGTTCTGGATGGTGTAGTGGTTAGCATACTCGGGAACTATCAGCGAGACGCGGGTTCGTATCCCGCTGCAGGACGACGAAATTTTAAAGTTTTTTGGATAATTGTCTGACTTACCATCCATGTCACATTTACACCAAAAAACGGATTCACATCTTCAAAAAATTTGTATTGTATGCTGTAATCCAACATTCCATTCACGATTTATTTACTCCTCCGGGCAATCACGGGATAGAATCCTTAAACTCCAGATTCGCTAAACATGAATGTCGGTTGCTTTGACTACCGAATCCTGTGATGGTTATATTCAAATTAATCGGAAACTTGGTCGTTCTAGGTGGTGTTGTGGTTAGCATACTCGGGCGCTATCTAAGAGACGCCGGTTCGATTCCCGCTTCAAGACAACGAAATTTTCATGTTTTCGGATATTGTCTGACTTACCATCCTTGTCATATTTACACGAAAAAACGGATTCACATCTTCAAAATTTGTATTGTATGGCGTAATCCCGTATTCCATTCATGAACTGATAATGATATTTATTGTGTTCCTAGGAGAAAAATTTTGCAAATTAGACGCAGAAAATTTATGAGTGTCTTAGTGACAAATATCGGATGCAGACTGAATTTTTATCAAGCTGATATTTAGAACCAACGATACATCTTCAAATAGAAACTTCAATTTGCGCCACACCTTAGTCTCCTGGGAAAAACTGTTTTTACCATTTTTTTCTTATAAGCTCGAAATACAAGTTTGCGGTTTTTTCTTAATTAGCAGCAGAACAATGCATTGAAAAAGTGTCTTGTTTTATAATAATATGTTTCTCTTACTAAATTTTATACAACCGAAACAATTTTTAAAGGGGTGATTAGCCATCACGTTGAGAACATAGAATACAAGGAGCTCCTGTTAATTTATTTGGGGTCATTGCACGGCTTCAATGAGAAACGAGAGGTAGTTCTGTAAGACGAGCACAGCTCCCATGTATCGCGCGGGCATCGAAACCTAGCATACCTCGGATGATCAGCAGGGAAGTCTGGTACCTCTGACCACTAGGTCACAAGAGCGGCCAGAATGTTTCAAATTTGATTTTTACGCGAAACTAAAAGTAAGAAAACGGAATGTACATTTTCTTCGTCCAGCTGGAAAACTATGCAATCGTAAATCTTACCTGGTGAAATGCGAGTTTTCCGAATTAGGCTTTTCTAAAAAACACAAAGCTACGGTTACTTTCAGAAATGTACACCTGCTCCTTACCATCGAAACTATGTATTATAAAGAAGCTGAAAAGTGCGAATGGTTTTTCTTATGGTTTGAAGATATACGTTTAAAATGGAATTTCGCAAAACGCACGCCCAGTAGCCTAGATAAGAAGAAAAAATATTATATTAACCTTTTAACCACCCCAAGATACGCACGCACGCACATGCAGACGACCACGGCAGTCCGAATTGCCCGTCCAGTGCGAGCAAACTTTCCTAGCTCTACATGTTCTTCCAATTAGCGTGGCCTCTGTGGGATTATCAGAAGGCACCTTCCATCACCACTGTCGTTACTAAACAAAGAAATAAACTAGGAGTTGGTTGCTTCCGTGGGCTATATCACATTCACTCTCATGACATCGCATTCCCTCTCTGTGGAAGAATGTAGCTATAGATCCCGGGGAACGTCTAATGGTAAATTCATATCAGATTTACAAATTGGAAGTTTTGTATGGTAACCTCTAATAGGGGGAAATAATTTCGAAAAGCTATAAAATCGCAGTTCCGGTAGTTATGGTATTCTGGGCGACACATGATTTTAAAAGCCTGGTCTTTGAATAGTTAATATATGCAGTCTAACGAAACATCCTGTGAAGTATAAAATGTTTGTCATAGTGGAAGGTATCCGAAAAGGGAAAAAATATTCGGATTTCGGTAGAACCGATATGAAATCAGACAAATATCAAGATTATAGTCACACAAGTTGCGTCATTAGCGATGGGATTATGTATAAAAGGTGCGTATCATTGCTCTCATAAAGGAGTAAAAGTGTATATTTCTGTAAGTAATTGCAGCTATGTTTTATGAAAAGCCTAATTAGGAAAACCAACGTTCGAAAATAAAATCAGCTTTTCAAATCCAACTAATCGGTAGTGAGATGTTATCTATAGCCCAGTAGTCAACATTTTGTAAATCGTGGGCCGCGTGACGAAGTGAACAGGACTGGATGGGCCACTTAACGAAGTAAAATGGGACTGGATGGGCCACTTAACGAAGTAAAATGGGATTGGTGGTCCACTTAACGAAGTGAAATGGGACTGGTGGCCCACTTAACGAAGGGAAATTTGACTGGGGGCCCACTTAACGAAGTGAAATGGGACTGATGGGACACTTAACCAAGTGAAATGGGACTGGTAGAACACATGCCAAAATGGAATAGGACTGGCTACGTGAAGAGCGAAAAAGCAGATGCTTTTTATGAAAATCAGTTATTTCAAAGAGGTTTTGAATCTTAAAACTTAACACGTTCGGATATTTTTTTTTCGTTTTGGGGGTTCAACGAAAACCGCGAGCAACTCAATGGACTATAAGCAGTAGCCCGTTACTAATTTAGATCCACTGGTTCCAGGGAAGATGGAGAACCAGTGCCGTAAGATAAACACAATAGCTAAGCCTCACCGGGGATTCGAACTCGGAACCAACTCGAACGAACGGTCAGAAGCTAGAGCTGAGAGCATTATCTTCCGGATCATGGAGCGATGTGGTCATTACGATACTCATGATACCTATGTTACAATGTAGTCCGAAGTAACTATCTGACGTGCCTATATTTCTTGCACTCTTTACAATTTTTTAAATATGTAATTTATCCCAACATAACTCATTGCAGATTTGGGAATTTCAATTTCGTGGACCAAAGTTAGCTACTGAAATAACCGTCTTTAAGAGTTGAACAGGTATATAAAATTCTGTAATTACTCTTAAATCAATGGCATACAGGTGAAATAATACATATGATTTATCAATGAAGATGTAATCAAATTAATGTAAAACAAAAAAATACTAGGGAATGAAATGAATGAAAAAAGTAAGATTTTTTTCATTATATTTTGTGTTGTTTTCCGTTTAAGAATTTATGTGTCAGGCGGACCAAAAATGGCCAGCGGGGTTACATCTGATTTATGGCCTCTGCTATAAACGATAGAAGGAAAAATAGATTGACATGTGGATATTAACAGCAAGAATTTTCATGTGCTTCGTATTTCAAAAGATGTACTAAGAACTGAATTCCAGAGATAGTTTAGAAAAACAAAATACGTAGTCTCAGCAATATTTTATTGTAAATATTTAAAAAATGTACCATTGTTTTACTTATTCAACTTGGTACTTTTCATCGGATCTCGAGAATTCTCAAGACACTGAAAAAATTACGTGTTTTTGAAGCACGGTAAATCGACGTTATTCTAATAGGTAATGGGTATTCTCGACATGTTCTTCCACAATTTCTATGTTCGTCTCACAGTCGTTCGAAAGAGGTCCTTGGAGTACGTATTGCACAACGCTTTGCAAAGAAGAAATTGCGAACAACTTGTTTTTCGTGAAGCCTAGCTATCCTCAGGTGAAATGCGTCAATATTTTTTCTTCCGTCGTTTTGGAGTCACCTTTTTACGGATGAGCGAAATTGGTTCTTATTTTGTTCCCGTTTTATTCATCAGAAACCAGAACACATGCGTTCAAGTTCCGATTCCAGTCAAAAGAAAGTGCACTTCAGTTTTCTGTGTTTTGTACGTCAAAGGTATGAAATAATATCCTTTATTTAAGCTCATTTCTATCTTTTTCTTTCCTGTCTCCTACACCTTCGTTAACGTTCCTGCTATTCAAAAGACTGAGGTATGCTTACACTCTCGGGGCATTTCCAACTCAATGGCCAAAAGCGGATCTGCCTTTCTCAATAATAAATGATTCCAGAAACATAAAAGTTAAAAAATGGGTTTTAAAAATAAGATACTTTTCTTACTAATATTTCTCTCCTTTTATGCTTCCAAACGTAGCAGTTTTCGAAAAATCAACCTATTGCGTCGATTCATGGAATGAAATCGTAAGACACCATTGTTTGTTATTTGACACTGCACCATATTCCTATTAATATCTGTTACATTTAATTTTTTTTTACATTTTTGATAAACACCTAAACTTGCATAAATTCAAAAGCACCCAATTGTTATAAAGATAACGCGCGAATTTTTGCTCTTTTTTTCTATTTGCGGAATAGACTTTCAGGTCCGAATCAGTCAATTTTACACCCAAACTTTTTTTATTTTTAATAACTTAGCTGTGCGTGGAGCTGGTAATGTACAAGCAAAGACAAGACCATGACATTAGAGAGATGAGTGCCCTTTTCATAGCCCACTGGAAATGGCTCTCTTTTAGTGAAGTGAAGCGGAAATCAAGGCTTCTGATTTGTTTCCGAGACTATCGTGTGTGACGTCAAACACGAAAACGACGTATCAGCTCGCGTAATATGAGTGGTTTCACAAACGGATGGAACTCGTATAATGCCGTGGCCTTGCGTTTTCTAGAACATCTTGGTACAACTTAATATGCAATAACATTTTAACTGGATGCCTTTGGAATATGAACCCCTGAACCGCGCAAAAGTTTTGCTTTAGTAGTAGTACCTTTGGGATACATAAGTTTGATAACAACTTATGACAGCTCAAAACGAGGATGTTCACACATTTTTAGAACGTTTCGATAAGAAATTACAGAAAATAAAACAAGTTGAAACAATTGAAACTGGCAACAGTGTGCTTGATGAACACGAAAGAACCACCTGCTGCAGTTAAATATCGTCTGCAAAGAAAATGGCGCACGTAAACAAGCTGTCGAAAGAACGTTATGTTTTTGCTCTTTACGAAGAGAAATATTCTTTATTCTGTAAATAAAAACGCTGTAAAAATCAGTGTATTAGCATTATTAAATGTAAAATAGGTAATATTAATAGTAGAGAGAAAAAATAGTCAAGCATTGATTTTAACAAGAAAAAGAACACCAAAAGGATATCCAAAGAAGATGCGTACTTTTACGGCATTTCGAAAGCAATTTCTTTTTGGTCTTAAAAGGAAATCCACCCACCAAAAGAGCAAGTTGTTAAAAATCTCTGTATGAACTGTAAACAAGGTTATAAACAAAGATTGGAATATAAAACAATTACAAAAAACAATGTTTGCCGCCTTTTGCCTAGGCAGGTAGCTGAGCGCAGAACACGGTGTAGACTTCTTTACGAAAATCACTTAGCCGAAAGCAGACAGAAAAATATATTGTGACTGTTGATGAAGCATGGATCTACCTAAATGATTGTAACCAAAAAAGGTTATTTACTATCGGAAAAAAAAAAAAAAAAAAATACTTACAAACTTCGTTCCAAGAATCCAAAGAAAGTTTCAGTATAATGTTTAAAACCACTGTTCTTGTTTTCTTGTATTCTAGCGTATTCAGGTTTATGGTTTGAAAAAGCCTCCCGTGCGGAGTGCAAACGTTTAGCGTTTGTAAAGTCCATTACACCAATTAAAACGGAATGTATATGCGTAAGTGGTTTATTTTGAAATATTTCAGTAAAGGTTTCATAAATATTGCTGATTTATCGTACAATGGGAGATTTAAATTGAGAAAAGTTGAAAAGAATGTTAAAATCAATTTACGTATTATCAAAATAATGTTTTGACTCCTATATTTAAAAAGGAAATAACATTCTTTTTTCCACAGAGGCTTCAAAGAGTAGAACTCCATCAGGATAAGGCGACCAATCATACATCGGAATCAACCACTCTATTCCTTGAAAAAAAAAATGAAAAAATAGACGGGTATCAAGTCTATGCCTTATGCTCATATTTCTTCAAAGTAAGCTGATGTGACACAAATGGTGCTTCGTACTGATATAAAGAGCGCCTTCTAAACGCAGATATAAAACAACGATTGGATAATAAAATCAATGGAAGAGGAGTGAAATAAAATATTACCACCAATTCTAACCCTTTAAGCGGTCGATGTTCCTGAAACAAATGGTGCCCAAAATTTAGTGCGATCCCCAAACAGAAAACTGCAGGGTTTTAGGAAGATACGGCAAAACAATCCACCCCCTGCATCTGAGCAGTACCGACCATATTCCTGTCACAAGTGATAACCGCTGGCTTCTAAATCCATTATTCTTTGCTACATGGCCCAAGGCATAATGGGGAAAGTCTAGTAGTCCGCCTGATATGGACATTATGATAATGTGTAGAAACAAGCGACTCTTTTTTTTTTTTTTTTTTTTGATTGGAGGTTTAACGACCACCGTGAGCAACTCAATGGGCTATAAGCAGTCGCCCGTCCCTAATTTAGGGTCACTGGTTCCAGGGAAGGGAGAGAGCCAGTGCCGTAAGACAAACACAACATCCATGCCTCACCGGGATTCGAACCCGGGCCCCTTACGGACGAATGATCAGAGGCCAACGCCTTAGACCACTGCGCCACCGGAGCGGCGAAACAAGCGACTCAAACATCTCTTTTATTTCTAAGGTTCGTCACCACTGTAATAACTTTTTTAGAAGATAATAATCAGTTAGAATTAGGGTCAGTCATCCTTCTAAACGACCACTCTAAATGATAAAATTGAATGGGAAAGCACTGCGCTGGTTTACTGGTACCCACCGCTTAGGACCCACTTCTTTTATAACGCAGTTCGCCCTAAGCTTCAATGCTCAAGTATACTCGTTCCAGCCCCGTTAGGTCCACTTCTTAGCCCTCGAATATGTTCGTTCTTGCTGATTTACGCCCAATTTTGTAACCCCGAGTTAATTCGTTCCAGCCAGTTAAATGGTTAGGAAATGAGCTGTGATCTTGGAAATCAAGATGTAGGTTCATAGTCCACAGAAAGAGCTAACAGGACATTCAAGAAAGAAATAGTTTTAAAATTAATTATATTACTGGAAAATCGTTCAAAAAATGTGAGCGTCCTCGTTAGAGTTGTGGAAATCCATTATTTAGTTGTGTAATACGGGATATACACATTTACAAGCTTCATTTTTTTTTCATTTGGAGGCTTTCTCATGGTCGAGGCTATACACTAAATACGTAGCTACTTCATACGTATGTTATGTAGATATACGTATGCCGAACTTCGGCTTTAAGAAAAGCCTGGCAGTTTGTATATTCCATACAGCAGCACAAGACAAATGGATTTACGCTAGGTTATGAGCATTTTGAACCTTACAAGGATTGGTGTGCTATTAATTGATAACTCATGACACCTCTTTCTGAACTATGCACGTTACTATTCTTCCCATTAGATGCTAAAATGTGTTTTCTCCGCCCTTTCGCTTCTGTTTCCATGGCTCTAGCTGCAGCTATTTCTTCTTTCAGTAGTAATGTAATGAAAATCACTTCAACAAACAAGCTCTGTATAATCCTTTATGAACCATAGGTAAAACAATTTACCCAACTAGAGACCGGTAGTGAAAACCTACATGCATCGGGATTATACAATTCCTCACCATCAATCGTTGTTAACACAGATGGAATAGCAATGTCCAAATAAGGCAGTTGTTTGGTGTCTCGCGCTTCAACAATAAACAATTTCAAGTGCTAGGGACAAAGCATTTAAAAAACACTTTTTCTCCGCTGTTGCTCTGGTTTCAGTAGAAATAGCATAATAAATAATTTTCTTTATAGCACGCCCCCCCTTTTGAATTTCGACTTGAACCCAATATAACTGCAACTCTGGTAACAATAAAAAGAATTTCCTAAATTTTGAAATGTCAACAACAATTTCTCGATGAGTTGGGGCTGACAGACACACAGACATTCTGGATTGCCACAGGTCCACAGATTCTGGGATGACACACACACACGGGCATTGTTTTACAGATAACACCTTAATTTCTTCAGAAAGTTTCGGATTCGTTAGAAGTAAGCGTGACTATGGGTTTTCCAAGTTTTGTTAAAACAGAAATTCTCCCCTAGGACTGGAGTTGATGTGTAATGCGCTTTAAAAAGAAATATAAAATTACTATCTTCCTGTGGAACTTGTGTATACACTGCCTTAAATTTTCTCAAAGATTGTCAACGTAAGTCTGAAACATTCCGAATTGTTTAAAACTGAGACCACTCTAAGGGATGCACTCGCAAAACTGTCCCCAAACTTTTAATGCTTTTGAGTCATTTTTAAAAAAATATAAAATTACTGTCTTCCTGTAGTACCTGTGTCTTAAACTTTCTCAAAGACTATCAACGTATGTCTGAAGCAAAAGAAAATGTTTAAAACTGATGCACTCGAAAAGCTGTCCCAAAGTGCTTTTGCGCCATTTTTACTTATGATCATCAACACCCTATCGGCCTGCAGAGCCAGTGGATGTTCCTGCACGTTATCAGTTGTAGTTTCGTCTTTCCGTAACATATAATTTGCATGAGATGCGAACTGCTTCCTTCTGCTCAGATATAATAAAAAAACTGATGGGCGTCAACTTCTGTCGTTGCTTTTTCTTCAATGAGCTTATTGCTCGTTTAAGGGTTTAACGATCACCGTGAGCAACTCTGAGGACTTAAGCAGTCGTTTTCCCGTTGCTAATTTGGGACCACTGAATACAAGGAGAAAAGACAACCACCTACGTATAAGATGAAGGTATCAGCCATTCTCAATCCAGAATCTACGTAGCTCGTGCCCAGTTCGCGCGACTTACCAGAAGCCTACTTCTCGGCCACAGAGGATACAGACACTGAGCTGATAGCTATACCCATCAGCACAACACGCTTCAGATATGTATCAATAATGTTACACTCTCTCATTTTCGTTACACTTTCAGAGATATTTTACAATTACGTTTCAGCAACTCTTTGTACATTACATTAGGGTTAAAAATTGCATTCACCGATACTACTGTTTTATTTTTTCCATTGTCCGTAATTGCTACCTTGATGTTACATTACAGCGATATTTAAGATTTTTGGGTTTGGCAACGGAAGCTGAGAAATTCAATATTGGTAGGTATTTAGAGAAATGACGAATTTGATTTTCTTTCTTTTTTTTCGCTGAAATATAGTCTATTCCACATGTATAACAGAAATTCGACACCTTCATTTGGGACCGATTTTTATTTCTTTTGTTATCAATATATAAACGCCGTTACTGTTCCCTACGGACAGAGGACTACTTTGAACCTGTGAAAACGTAAACAACTCGTAATACGACTGTTGTTGCTTTTGAAACAGCTGTCGAGTGTAATATTTTTATTGTGATTTTACAAAGTTTATAACAACTATAATGTTCAACGTAGTTAATACGTAACAGTAATATGATGATGTCACAAATATCTTTCAAATACCTAACAGTAATGTAACGAAGTTACAAATATCTTTCAAATACGTAACAGTAACTTGAATTTGGTACGTTGAAGTTACAAAGACATTACACTGTAACGTATCGGTTATGTTTCAAAGTCATGTAACGTTTGAGGACATTTTCACGTAACCGTAAGGTTTTTGAAACATTACTGTTACATTGCGCAACGTATCTTAAAAGTCTCAGTGCTACGTATTTGTAACATATATGAAAAATTCTGTGCTGTGTGGGTAGTGTTTGCCGGCTTTAAATTTGTTCGAAAATTAATCAAAATACGTCTTGTTGTATTTGCTCTGAATGAAGGAGTGCAGAGCGGAAGCTTATCGTACCTTCGACTCAGCGACGAGAGTGAATACGGTGTAATAAGCAGAAGCTCATTCACAATTAAATGTTTATTTAACGTCTACTATAGTTCTGCAAAACGTTTGGCTCTGCTTCACGAGGATAAAATGTTTGTGAAGGAACACAAGACTTACATCCGGAACTACACTGCTGGCCACCCAAAATGCAACACCAAGAAGGTCACGAGATAGGAAAGCCAGATTTACTGGACACATAGCAACAGATACAAACATAAAACGATTGAGCTTATAGGCCCGCGCGACTTACGGAACAAGCAGACATCAATATTTCGTGTGGTCCACCATGGCTGGCAATAACGGCCGCTACACGCCGCGGCATAGAACGAAAGAGGTTTTGGATGTGGGCTTGGGGTATGTCGGTCCAGGTTGCTTCCACATGTTGCCACAGTTCATCAGACGTAGCAGCGGGTGGTGCTTGCCGAGCCACTCGGTTACCGTTCAGCTACCAGACGTGTTCGATGGGCGACATATCGGGAGAACACGCGGGCCACGGCAGCAGTGACACCTGGTGGGCCGTAAAAAATTGTTGCACGATGCGTGCCACGTGCGGGCGCGCATTCTACTGTTGAAACGTGGCTTTTGGCAGGTAAGAGAGGACTACAGGCTCCAAAACGTCGGAGATGTACCGGCGGCTGTTGAGTGTACCGGCGATGCGTACCAGAGGGGTGCGGGTGTCATATCCAATTGCTCCCCAAACCATAACACCAGGCTACAGACGAGTATGGCGATGCATAATGCAGGCGTCATACAGTCTCTCGCCGCGGTGCCGCCACACTCGGATCCGACCATCGTGGTGTTGCAGGCAGAAACGGGATTCGTCGAAGAAGACAATGTCGTGCCATTCCGTAGTCCATGTGCGGCGTTCAATGGCCCACTACCGCCGCACTTGCCGGTGGTTTAATGTCAATGGTAATAGGAGCAATGGGCGCCGTGCGACAAGTGTCTGTTCCTGCAGACGACATCGAACGGTACGTGCTAGCACAGGTTGTTGCGCAACACACCCTAATTCCTGCACTAACGTTCGTGATGTGGCCGTGCGAGCCGTCAATGCCCGCCTCACAAGATGCCGGTCCTCTTGTTCCGTGGGGCGCCGCGGCTGCGGCAATCGCTCACGTCGGTCTGTCCGTCTCTCCTACACCCACCGAATCCATACTCGCCTCACTGTGGCTGGATGTCGTCCAACATGGACGCCGATGTCTCGGTACGTTAAACCGCTGTCGCGATAAGCCACTATTCCTCCTCTGTCGAACTCCGAAACGTGCTGGAATGACTGCCGTATTCTGCGACGAGGCATCAGGAAGCTTCCCACGCACAGGTCCGGCAGCACAACACACGTTCACTACTTACAGCCCGCCTTCTGTGCACCCTTCTTATAGTGCTTCTCGGTGACGTGCCGGGTGCACACGATTCGCATGTGCCCTGCAATGCTAATCGTTTGCATGTCCTCTCGCGGGCGACGCATGCAGCGAATTTCAGGCCAATCGGATGCTTCCTTCTTGGTGTTGCATTTTGGGTGGCCAGCAGTGTATGAGCTGAAGAAGTCATCCATAGTCCAATATTGTCACGAAAATAACCATAAAGTTTTGTTCGAAAACGCTACGCTTATTGATAAACCTGATTCGACTATCAAGCTCAATATATTAGAAGCTTTCCGCATATACCACTCTCCACCAATTGGCAGCGACATGACATCTACTTTCATTTCTTTCAAGAGCATGGAAACAACTTGCCAAAATCCGTGGCCGTCAGAATTCTGCTGATGTCACAATGATTTGAATGTTTACCCCCATTTGTCCTGATGAAGCCGAGCCAAACGCTCTGCGAAACTACAGTAGGCGTTAAATAAACATTTAATTGTGAATAAATGTTGCTATTTTATTCTCCTTCAACACCACAGATTTTGTAGTCATAAATTATGATCAGTAAGTTTTCCTTTCTGTAAGTGTGTCTTTTCCATTTTTGTAACTTCGTTTTTAGGTTGTAGCTACAATTAAAGATCTTTGTTTGGATAACCTATAAAAAGGAGAGTCAAACTTTCTTCTTGTAACAACCAAGTTTTCGAAATAATAGTCTTCCATCTATTGGCGTAGGCACTGTTTAAAACTTGCTACCGAAGATTATAACAGCAAATAATAAAAGCATATTTTCTATGCTATACAAAATATTTACAACAACGAAAGTAAGAAAATTACCGTCATCTCTATTGATGAAGTTCGTAAACTACAAACCCTTATGTGATTAGATGCCAAATGAGGATAAAACTAAGTACTACGATCAGCAGCACTTACTCTCTACGCAAGAAATATGCACTGGAATATCGTTCAATCGCAGTGGTTCGTTACATTATTTGTATTGGGGTTTCAAAAATGAAATAGAAAGATGACACCGAATCTTCGGTGGTAATGAGCACACGTCTTCTGAATCCGTTCTGTCGCGAATTAAATTTATCAATGCTATTCAAAGTCAATGGAACCGGTATGGAAAACAATAGTATCTGACCGAAGAAAGAAGTTTTTCAATCTGGTTTTTAATCCCGCAGATATTGCTGTAAACGGAAACGTGAACTTGCGCCCTTCGGTGGCAAATTTGTGCGATAAGAAAAATTTGAAATTTTTCGCAGCGATACGCTCTTCAAGAATGAAAGACTTTTTCAAATCGGACTCTTAGAAGTAGAGATATTGAGAAAAATAAGATATACTTCTACGCCCGATGACGGAGAAGCCATGCCTTATTTTAAGAAGAAAATATTCCGAAAAGGTTTACGAACATATTGGTATCGGTCCACGAACGAATTTTTTCAATCGGGGATTTTGGAAGCTCATACTTTGCTGCAAATACATCAGAAGCAGAAATTACCACTTACGCCCCCTGGTGGCCAAATCATTTTTTTTACAGAAAATTAGAATTTATGTGCAAACAATTTTCCATCAGGAGATGTATCCGTTGCAGAAATAGTTTTTCAAATTGGAGTTTTTTAGAAGCAGGGATATCGGGGAAAAAAGTGATTTACTTTTATGCCCACTAACGGAAAATCTATGCATAACTTGAAAAAGTGACACCTAAAATAGCCCACAGAGTTGCTAACGGTGGTCATTAAACCTCCAATAAAAAAAAAAGTTAAAAAAGAGGAAACATATTTCTCTAATATTTCATGGCCTTGTATTTTCTAGACGGCCTTGGTTCTACTGTAAATAATTTGACTTCAGAGGAAGTGCATAATCATCATACTTTAAGGTGACCTGTATGAAGCTACTGTAAATAATTTGACTTCAGAGGAAGTGCATAATCATCATACTTTAAGGTGACCTGTATGAAGTCTCTTGATGACGATATGTGGACCTCTTAAAGACGCCCCAACGGTAACATGCGTAGGCTACTTTTGAAGCCGTTCGCTTACAAGTTATAGCTTCTTTAAGATAACTAATATTGAATATCACAGATAATTCAATGTAAATCAAGACTAGAGATTTCAGATTCAAGAGGTAAACTTAAGTGAAAGGCTCATATTAAAACGCAGTGTACGTTCATTTCAATTTGCTTAATCATGCTAATTTTGCGTAGGTGGTGTTGTTCGTGTATGCGTTACTTAAATGCGCCTTAGCAGCCTTGCTACATGAGATATTACTCCAGACAACGATTATTTATTTGAACAAAGCTCGTAGTGAGATGTGTTGTAAAGGTTAGTTAATATAATAATTAGGAATTAATTAGTTTTTATAAGTTTGGACTTGGTTTTCCTTGAAAAAGATAATTGGCCTGGACAATATTCAATCTATAAATATAAAAGCTACGAACTTTTATAATTCTTCTTTACACCCTTAGTCACAGAACAGGGCTTGAGTATCATCCTTCTGTTGCGAGTATAAATAAGTTACATTCTCGTTTTACCATTTCACTCAACGTTGTTTTTAAGAGAGGCGTAAGAATTATTTACGACATCATGTCTAACAAGTCGCGAGCTTTTGTTCAATCCTATTGGATCCCTATTGCTTTTTACATCTTTTTTCCTAAGTATTTTTTTCTTTTCATTTCTGCTCACGCCATTTACAAATGTCCAAGAAGTTGGAAATATCTTTCCTTCTCTTATTTCACCACCTTCGAAACAATTAGTGCAGAAGAAGTATTCCTTTTATTCTTTTCTATTCGGGAATTATTTACGGATCAATTCCTCACTTCGTTAGGCTTAAGGTAGAATGCGTTTGAGATTAGCGACTTCTTCAGAGCTCCGCTTTTTGCTTGCGTGAAACGAAGGTTTTCTTATTTTTCGTTTCCTTCCTCATAAAAAAAAAAAAGAAGTGCTTTTCGGCTGTAATACGAAGTCGTTTAGGTATCACAGGATATTTTCTTCCTTTCCGCAGTACGAGTTCCGGAGACTTTCGTAACGCAGTTTGTTTCCACTGCTGCAAGCTCGCTCCAATGCGCAATGAAGAGTTTTGAACCAGGTGTTACAAATCAGAGGTGGAAATAGCACACGATGGGATACATACAGTCCATGAAATGAAGATCTCCGATCGTTACTGGCACTGTAAATTCCACTTCAAGCTTCTGAATTGCCATCCAACAAAGTATTTCCACGTTGAGTTTAAAAAAAAAATTACTAAGTCCTTACGCAGAAAGGTATTTCCTTTAATATAATGACTCCATGAAATCACTAAACTTGTGTGGAATAGATTATTTATCAGCGCTTATTCACAATTAAAATGCCTTATTAACATCAACTATAGTTTCGCGGAGCGTTTGGCTCGACACCATCAGGACGAATAGATATTGGTACTTTTTTTTTGGAATTGCGAAATTTGAATTGTAACGTTCAATTTCGCTCGGGTTAAAACAAGAAAGGTTAGATATTCTTTCTTTTTTACGCTTTCCAAACGTAGGTTGAAGAAGCGTATATGCTCCAGCTTTGTTCGTCCGTCTGTCAGTCTCTTCATCCGTCAGACCGTTCGCACCATAACTCACTTGAAAACGGTTCGATTTCGACGAAATTTTTGTATGTGGTAAGGGACTACCTGAGGACGAACCCTATTGAAAATGGGTGAAACAGGGTCAAAGGTCAGGACATAGGAGCGGGATCTATTCCATTGCTCTTATGCATCATAACTTGCGTAAACATTGTTCGATTTCGATGAAATTCTAGTATGTGGTAGGGAACTACCTGGGGACAAACCCTATTGAAAATGGGAGGAATGGGGTCAAAGGTCAGGACATAAAAGCAAGATCCATTCCATTGCCTTTACGCGTCATAAATATGGTTCGATTTCGATGAAACTATAGTATGTGGTAGGGAACCACCTGGGCACGAACCCTATTGAAAATGGGCGATGTGGGATCAAAGGTTAGGCTAGTACATAAAAGCGGGATTTATTCCATTGCCCTTATACAGCATAACTTGTGTATAAATAGTTCGATTTCGATGAAATTTTAGTATGTGGTAGGGAGCCACTGGGGATGAACCCTACTGAAAATGAGCAAAATGGGGTCAAAGGTCAGGACACTGGAGTGGGATCTATTCCATTGCCCTTGTGCATCATAACTTACCTAAAATGCTTGGATTGCGACAAAACTTTATCATGTTATTCCGGAGGTACATATAATGAACCAGTTCTTTTGAATATCAACGGAATGGGTTTAAAGGTCATTGCACAAAAGCAAGATTTATTCCACAGCCATTATTCTCATAACTTGCATAAAACTGCTTCTATTGCGACAAAACTTTAGTATGCTATTCCTGAGGTATACTGAACCAGTTCTGTTTAATATCATCGAAATGGGGTCAAAGATCTGGCCACAGGAGCGAGATTTATTAAACAGCCATTATCCTCATAATTTGAGTAATGATTTCTGGTATGTTGGAAAGCGTATCATAATCAATGCATTGCATGATTTTACTAACTTGTTTATTCTGTTCCGGATCTATCGCATGATCATTCTTATCTAAAGCTTTAGAGTTCTATCTTGGTATTGGAGAGAACTAGCGTAGATTCCAACACAGTAATGGAAAATGACATAATAGGTGATATAGTAGTGAACTCACTTTTTCCATTCCTTTAAGTGTGCAGGAAGTTAAAATGAATTTGAAAGTAACTTTGAATGAATTTGAAAGTAACTTTGTATGAATCGAACCAATTTTTCAATGAAGCAGGCATTTACGGAATACTAAACCTTTGAACCTAATTTCAATTTCTCCAAATTTGTTGGATCTGTGTACAAATAGAGCATAGGAGCACCAATGGGATCTTTCTTTTCTAGTGTTTTGGCTGAAACGATCCTACGACCAATGCAAAATACATCAATATGTTTAGTGAGATTTTTCTGAAACAATCGATTTGACTGAGATACGTCTAAGTTAACTTTCATTTTATGTGGCCCCACGAAAAGCAAAACCTGGACCTGTTTTTCGTTCAATTGAACAGTATTATCTGTTCCCTTAAGTTCGAAATGGAGCTGGAGGAGAATTATGGATGTTTACTATATTTGAACGTATTGCTTTTTTAATCCAGAAATGGACGTATCGAAACCAAGGTGTATTCCAAATCTACAGGTATGCCAAATTAGTAAGTCCTAATTCCTTTTGTCTTATGACATACACAAACGCCATTGTTCGAGCAAGATTTATAAGAGTAAGAATTACCTGCTCTGAAGTTCAAGCAGCAGAAGAGGAGATTTTAAAAGTTAAAATACAAACCATGTCGGCAAAGGCACAGCAGAGTGATTAGTCTACTAAACTAAGTAAAACTCACCCATAATACACATGGAACAATGGGAAATATAAGTTCGGAGGAGCTATTTCACGCGCTCAGAGGTTTCTGTTACTTCAAGAATTTTCTTCAAAACATTTGTCGTCTAATTACACTGTCGGACTTCTAGCAAGAAGCAGAATGAAATACGGCACTGGTAAACATGCGAGGATCGACGCTATTCTTCTCGAATTCAAAGATAGAGCCATAAAGCTTTATATAAGAATGACAAAGCGATCCATCGAAACTAGTATAAAAGTGCATGAAGGGATGTAAAAGATGGAAGATCTGCTACTACCTTTGTTAGGGATGTACTGTTGAATTCATCCACATCTGTTTCGAAGAATGCAACACGTGTAGCCAGATATACCCTCCAAAAAGCTGTTGCTGTGAGAAAGTCTACGCAAATCTTGACGAGACCAGATGTCTGTCATGAGAAACGTATCGTACGAGCTACTATCGGTATGGTGCATCTTTAAATAAATATTATATTTAATGTAATATTTCATTTTTGTGTAACACCTGCGCTCCACGTCAAGCGGAGCCAAGTGAACGCGATGACGCATGCTTTGTAATAAAAGGATATTTTCAAAAAGGTGAACACGTAAACAATTTTCAGTTCTGATTTCTTCATCATGTAATTATCTATGTTGCCTTAAAAGACTAGTCCAGTCGAAGCGCGACGTTATGTACACTGCTGGCCACTCAAAATGCAACACCAAGAAGGAAGCTTCCGATCGGCCTGAAATTCGCAACATGCGTCGCCCGCGAGAGGACATGCAAACGATTATCATTGCAGGGAATATGCAAATATTCCCCAAAAATTTTATCATTGCAGGGAATATGCAGAAGCACTGTAAGAAGGGTGCACAGGAAGGCGGGGTGTAAGTAGTGGAAGTGTGTTGTGCTGCCGGACTTGTGCGTGGGAAGCTTCCTGATGCCTCGTCGCAGAATACAGCAGTCATTCCAGCATGTTTCGGAGCTCCACAGAAAACGAATAGTGGTTTATCGCGACGGAGGTTTACCGTACCGAGACATTGGCGTCCGTGTGGGAGGACATCCAGCCACAGTGAGGCGAGTATTGATTCAGTGGGTGCAGGAGGGACGGACGGACCGTCGTGAGTGATCGCCGCAGCCGCGGCACACCACTGAACGAGAAGACCGGTATGTTGTGCGGCGGGCATTGACGGCTCGCACCGCCACATCACGAACGTTAGCGCAGGAATTTGGGGAATTTGCGCTATAAACTGTGTCAGCACGTACCGTTCGACGTCGTCTGCAGAAGCGAGGACTTGTCGCACGGCGCACATTACTCCGATTACCATTGACGTTACACCACCGGCGAGTGCGGTGGCAGTGGGCCGTTGAACGCCGCACCTGGACTACGGAATGACACGATATTTTCTTCTCCAACGAATCCCGCTTCTGCCTGCAACACCACGATGGTCGGATTCGCATGTGGCGGCACCGCGGCGACAGACTGTATGACGGCTGCATTATGCATCGCCATACCGATCCGTCGCCTGGCGTTATGGTTTGGGGCGCAATTGGATATTACACCCGCACCCCTTTGGTACGCATCACCGGTAGTCAGCAGCCACCGCTACATCTCCGACGTTTTGGAGCCTTAGTTCTCCCTTACCTGCAGGACCTGCCAGCTGCCACGTTTTAACGGAATGCGCGCCCGCACGTGGTACGCGTCGTGCAACCATTCTTCATGGCCCACCAGGTGTCACTGCTGCCGTGGCCCGCCTGTTCTCCCGATATGTAGCCCATCGAACACGTCTGGTCGCTGATCGGCCACCGAGTGTCCTGGCAAGCAGCACCCGCGCTACGCCTGATGAACTGTGGCAACGTGTGGAAGCAGCATGGACCGACATACTCCAAGACCACATCCAAACCCTCTTTCGTTTGATGCTGCGACGTGTAGCAGCCGTTATTACCAGCCATGGGGGCCACACGAACTATTGATGCATGCGTGTACCGCAAGTTGCACGGGCCTGTAAGCTCAATCGTTTTATCTTTGTATCTGTTGTTATGTGTCCAGTAAATCTGGCTTTGCTATCTGATGCCCTTCTTTGTGTTGCATTTTGTGTGGCCAGCAGTGTATATGTTTACTACAGCGATAGATAAACGGATTCGTGATGTTTAGGCAGGTGAACTTGCACACGAATGACTAGATAGAGCGTTTCCCAACACAGCATTTCTCGTATTATTACACACTTCCTCCACCAGCTTGTTTATGTCCCATGATGGTGCGTGCTGGTGCCAACACTTGTGTAAACACAAATTGGTCAGCGACGGACATTGATCCCGGATCCCCCTCACTCCGCAGTAAGTCGCTCTCCCAACTGAGCTACGCGCACAAAATGTCTCGCTGCAGATTTGTAGTCTTGACACATGTTTGCACCTCTGTAGTACGTCACACACTTCCCTAAACGAAAGACACCTCGCACAGGAGGTAATTCATATGATCGCACCCAGACGCTAGGCACAAACAAGATAGTTGGTTCGTGTAAAGGCAACAAGATTTTCAAGGAATGATAGAACGAGACTAGGGAGCAGGTATATCGCTAGACTTCGCAATCGAGATGGGCAATCGGTGGGAGAGTGTTTTTTTTTTTTTTTTTTGCTGGGGCAAGTTTGACCCCAACTTTATTTACAAAACACTGAAAGGAAGAATTTGTTTTCCTTTTTGTACAGGCTGCAATGGTATTCGCAATTTCTCCCTCTCCCCAATACATACTCATTAATTTTTGGAACAGACTTGAAGTTTCTGTACGTTTTGGAATACAAAATAATCTAAAGTTTGGAGTCATATTCCCGTATAATAAACATGACACGCTGCCACCAGCACCAGTAAAATACCCTGATTAAAAGAAATCGCATGCCTAGCAAAAAGGTCTTAAAGCAAATATTTTCGTGGATTATGTTTAAGGGGAAATGTTGAAGTTAGTATGATTAACTTGCACATTTCGCCTCAATAGTTCAGGTTAGCATGATCCCAACACGCACAGACAATACTTTCTCATCCTTAACTTCTTTCATTCAAGCCAACAACCTTGTCTTGCACTCGTCTCCACCAAAGTAGTCGTCAGCTACAACCTGTTCCCTAATTACCCTAGGGCAGGCTTTATTAACCCTGGTATAGCTTTAGTCTCCACTTTCAGTGTTGGAATCCCTTGCTTAGTAGCACAAACGAACAGCAGAACATTTACTACCCATACAGCACAAAACGTTTCAGATGTGTATCAATAATGTTACAATCTCTCATTTTTGTTACACTTTCAGAGATACAGCGGTTGTCCAAAATAGTGGAAACACCTCAATGAAAACAGTGACTCCGTAATGTGCTGCTTTTTAGGTAAAACGAACATGTAGCTACAATACGTTTTTTGTAAAAAGGTGTTGCTTATAGTCTCAAGGGCCTGTGTGATGGCATAATAAATTGGTGTCTGCATAATTTAGTTCCAGGTGAAGGCACAATGAGTGACCTGTCGGAGTTCCAAAGAGGGCATATTGTAGGAGCCCGTCTGGTTGGTGCTTCGGTAACCACAGTGGCACAGGTATTGGGGTATCAAGAGGTATCGTGTCGAAGGTCATGACAGCATACAAAGTGCATGGCACAACAACATCTGCGAGACAACTGTAGAAGGAAAACCAAACTCGCTACGAGAGGCAGGAGGATATGAAAGAACATTGTGACCGCAAGGAGGAAAACCACGGCGACGAAAGTGACTGCTGAGCTTAATTGCACATCTCCAAAACCCAGTGTCGGCCCATAACGTGCGGAGGGATTTGCATAAGCACAATATTTACGGCAGATCAGCGATTGCAAAATCACTGGTGTGACATGTGAATATGAAACGGATACTACAGCAGTGCCAGGAACATAAAACGTGGACTGCGGATCAATGGAAACATGTCTTGTTTTCCGAAAAATCAAGTTTCTCAATATTCCCCACCACAGGACTAGTTTATGTGTGTAGAACCCCTGCAGAAGCCTACAACCCAGACTGTCTCCTTCCTACAGTGAAGCATGGGGGGCAGTTCTGTAGTAATTTGGGCCACGAGCTCGTGGTTTGCAGCAGGTCATATTATCACCTTACACGGATGGATCACTAGCGGTGACTACGTCACCCTTTTGGCCGACCATGTGCATACAATGGCACAGACATTGTTTCCGTCAGGGGACTGCACCTTTCAACATTCGCAAAAATCGAAATGTTTAATCTAGGTTTGAGGAACAGGAGGATGAAGTTGCACACCTTCCCTGGCCTGCACAATCACCGGACTTAAACATCATTGAGCCCCTGTGGTCTCTGTTGGAAAACAGGGTGCGATCCCGTTATCATTCTCCGCCGTATCTCACGGAATCGGAGCAGCTTCTGCAGGAAGAATGGTACACCATACCACTTACCACCATCCAGGACTTGTATGCGTCTATTCCAAGGAGGATTCAAGCAGTTCTAAATGCCAAGGGTGTTCTCCCACACCATATTAGGTGCGTAACACCTATTGTTTCAAAGTGTTTCCATTATTTTGGACAACCCCTATATCTTACAATCACGCTTTTTTTATTCGAGGTTTAACGACCACCGTGAGCAACTCAATGGGCTATAAGCAGTCGCCCGTCCCTAATTTAAGGTCACTTGTTCCAGGAAAGGGCGAGAGCCAGTGCCGTAAGACAAACACAACATCCATGCCTCACCGGGATTCGAACCCGGACTCCCTTTCGGACAAAAGATCAGAGGCCATCGCCTTAGACCTATGCGCCACCAGGGCGGCCAATGACGCTTCAGTAACATCTATATTATAATCTGTTTTGAAACATAACTCTTTGTACATTACGATTACGTTAAAAATAGCATTCACCGATACTACTCTTTCATAGTTTTCCATTGTACATATTTGCCAGCTTGATGTTAGATTCCGGCGATATTTTAGATTTTTGGTTTCGCAACGGCGTGGATGCGCATGCGCATTTATGCCATTTCACCGAAGCATTCTCGTAGTCGTTCCGTGTGCTACTGGGATATTCTTTGGTGATACTGTCGTACTCAAGTAAGCTAGTTAGTGTACAATAGTGTCCGTATTTAAGTTTTGCACGCCAGTGTATAATATCTTAGTACGTTTGTTGGTTTTGAATCAGAAAAAAAAGTCTCAATACAAGTAGTTGTTAGTTTGTGAAGGTAGAAAAAAGTCATGTTTATATATTGAGAAGTTTAACGACTACGCAATTTTAGAAAAAAAAAAAAGTAAGATATGCATTGAAAGGTACATTTCGTTGATTAATCATGAAGAAATTTAAGTCATCCTACAGAAAAATAAAATGATCCGTGGAAAAAATTATGCATTTCTATTAAATAACGTATTCGCAAAGCATTGGCCTTCTCGTTAGTTCCTACAGAACGCTGTTAGCGCGAGGCATCCCGTGGTCGAGTGGGATAATGCATCTGCCTAGAAACCCGCTGAGACAGGGGCTCGGGCGTAGCGTGATCTTCGAGGATTTGTATTTCCTTGGAAAGAAAATTTCCTCAGCGTCATGACGTCACACCGTAAACTTTCCTCATGGGGGAAAAACAAAATGGCGTACAAAAGATATCGGTGAGACCATGCGGGGAGGTACAAAAAAAATGGCGAACAAAACATGTTCGGTACGACCACGTGGCACACAAAATGTTATAGTTGAACACAAAGAGAAAATGGCGGACAAAAGATGGTCGGAAAGATCACGTGGTTAAAAAAAATGGCTGCACGTCATGACTGACCAGGAATCGACCACACCCGTCTTTGAGGCAGTTCGTGGACGGCTTCCTTTGTTACAGAAACCCCTTATTATCACGTAACAATAATATGATGTCACAAATATATTTCAAATGCGTAACAGTAACACGAAGTTGGTATGTTGAAGTTACAAAGACCTTTCACTAACGTATCTGTTATGTTTCAAAGTTATGTAACGTTTGCGGACATTTTGACGTAACCGTAAGTTTTCTGAAACATTGCGCAACGTATCTGAAAAGTCTCAATGTTTCAGTGCTACGTACTTGTAACATATACGAAATATTCTATGCTCTGCGGGTAATGACCACAGTGAATTCCTATTCACTTTTTTCCATTCGTCTCTGGTCATACTAGCTTGATAAAGGGCTTAAATTGAGGATTCGGACGAGGGGAGAACAACTGAATTTTCATGCCAAAGCGGATGCGATATTCATAGCAATTCTAAGGAGAAGGAAAAACGCACTTTCTAGGGGGAAATACACACGACTAAATGACGAAAAACACGAGTCATTATTCCTTGACAAATTCCAGATTATATTTTAAAGTTAAAAAAATAATTAAAATATGGTACATTTTGAACTGGGTGGGTGGCAGGGTGGGGAAGACAATTTTCAAGGTGGGCTCTACCCCACCCTCGCTTCCTCTTGGCGACATCCTTGTACGGTAGGCTTACGATCGATCTCGAATGTGTTAGACGGATAGGACAGAATTTTAGGTACAGTTTTCTTACTGGCAGTATAAATATATGTTGCTTTCACCTCTAACTTCTTAATCTAAAGTTTTTTGTGCGATCTTATTTGTTTGTTTTTCTCCCTGTAGTAGCATCTGCAATCTTCTATGATTAACGCATTGGACTCCCCGGCGGAGCAGTGGTCTAAGCGATGGCCTCTGATCATTCGACCGAAAGGGGTCCGGGTTTGAATCCCGGTGAGGTATGGATGCTGTGTTTGTCTTACGGCACTAACTCTCCCCCTTCCCTGGAACCAGAGACCCTAAATCAGTGACGGGCGACTGCTTATAGCCCATTGAGTTGCTCACCTCACCGGTGTCGTTAAACCTCCAATCGCCGCCCCGGTGGCGCAGTGGTCTAAACGATGGCCTCTGATCATTCGTCCGAAAGGGGTCCGGGTTCCAATACCGGTGAGGCATGGATGCTGGGTTTGTCTTACGGCACTGACTCTGTCCCTTCCCTGGAACCAGTGACCCTAAATCAGTGACGGCCGACTGCTTAACCTTCGTAGTCGATGTCGAAGGCTTACCAGAGCGTGGCGCATCTTCCAGACACTTCACCATTCAAAAACTTCTTGTGCTGTTCAAAAACTCTTGTACGGGACAAAGCATCTTTTTATAGGCTGTTTTAAACATTTCGTGCGTTTCTGTAGCGGTTTTATTCAAACGCGTGCAAAAGTTAATACCTGCTGCTTGCTCCAGTTTTAAACACACTCTGCGTTACAGAAACACGTATGAACTCTACGCAGTCTACAACAAGAATGAACTAGCGGAAAGCTGTAGCGAAGCGTCGTCACATGACTGACCTGGCAGGTGTTCGAACATAGGCAGCTGGATTTATTTTGTACTAGGACTTCAGTCTCCTCACTTTTCGGACGACCATAATATGGGGATTTTTTTTTTGTCTTTCAGTCACTGTTACAGGAACATCATCTCAGTTATCGAACTTCAAAAATTCATTCCCAACCGGATAGATTAAAAATATGAGCACACCGTCTGAGATATCTGTTCGTCCTCTCACGTCCACAGTCTATCCCTCAATATTACTGAAGTAGGTCTGTCCATCTCCGGTAATCACATCTCGGCTTCTAAAACCTCGGAGTAAACAATACCTTTCTGTACCTCATCAAAAGAATTCACACTTTTGCTTTAACAGATAAATACCCTACACTGAAGCATCAAATTCTTCGGAACACTAAACAGTAATCTAACCCTTGTCCTCCTCACTTTTGCATGCAACTACACTACCTGGCCAAATTAAAAACAATTACAGCGCGCATTCGGCGTGGCATGGTGTCTATGAGTTTATGCACTGTCTCCCCAACTGATCTGTGGCCAGCTTTGCAGTAACATTTCGCCAAAATCCTTGGTTGGTGATGGAAGAGTGGAATTACTCTTTAGATTCCTTTCCAGTATATCCCACAGACCCTCAATGAGGTTGAGCTAAGGACTTTGTGGTGGCCAATTCAAGTGTGCGAATAATGTCACGTACTCCTCGAACCAATCTTTCACAATTTTAGCGGGATGAATCGTGGCATTGTCATCGTGAATAAGGCTATTGCCTTCACGGAAGAAAAACTCCATTGATGGAATAAGGTGGTCATTCAATATGCTGAGATAATCAGGTGACTTCATTTTATTGCTGCATTGTGTAGCTGCTCCTAGACCAGCCGACCAGAAGCAACCCCAGATCATTACACTTCCTCCTGAGACCCATACAGTGGGTACAGTATAGGAAGGGTCCAATACTTCATGCGGTTCCCTTCGAACCCTGATGCGTCCATCATGTTGGACCAGAGACTCTCCATTGCTCAGCAGTCCTCGACTCATCACACCACATGACTCTCCACCATTGTTCAGCAGTCCAATCTTTATGTTCCGTGGCGAATTGGAGTCTTTTTTCTGATTACTCTCACCAACTAATGGTTTGATTTCTGCAACACAGCTGTTTAACCCTAGTCCTCAAAGATCCCGTCTCATCGTGCGAGTGGTAATGATCTTGCTTCCACTATTGAACACAGTTGTGAGTCCTAGTGTCATTTTTCTGCGATGCGATTTCACTAAGCGCTTTAGTGATCTTCGGTCACGATTATTCAAGACTGTTTTCCGACCACACATTTTTCCGCGAAATTTATGCTTCACCGCTATCATTGCACGATTTAATAATACGTTGGACAGTTCGTAATCCGGTACCAATGATTTCAGCAATCTCCTTGCAGGTCTTCAGCCCTTGTTACAGGCCAATAATTTGGCCCTTTGTGAACTCTGTCGCATCTTTTTCGCGACCGCGTATATAGTCTTCCGCCATGATCGCTTCAAACTGATGAGCTGCTCGCTCATCCCGTTCATTTTAGATTGTATTGGCCGCAGCATTACGCAAATATTCGAAATACTTCAACAATCATGCCCTCCTCGGTATTGGGATGTTTCCATATACACCGCGGCTTTCTTTGTAGCCAGGCAGTGTATGACGTTGAGATGGCTTTACAAACAACCCACTGCGAAGAACTCAGACGTGTGAGAATTACAGATACAGGCAATATTAGAAAGATTCGTGATTTAAGCTTCTTTAACCCTTCGTTGGCAGCGCGCGAGTGCTTTTCCCACATTACTTTAGACAGCGGAAAAGAAGGTAATCCACTCAATCATAGCACTTTGGAGTTCTTTCTTTGCAAGAAATATAGTTAGTATAGTGAAACCGAAAAAACGTGACCGTTGTTGAGAGGTTAGGCCTAAGTTAGCATTGCTAGTTCGTTGTTTTGGCACAAACGGAAAACAATTGTACAAAGCTTACGCACAAAGAAAACAGGTCTAAGAGCTCACCCCCCCCCCCCCCAAAAAAAAAATTCCGAATAAAACTGAGAATAACAATTTAAAAAAATTATGGTGTACAGGATTTTAGGAAAGTGCTGTCTGGTCCGTTCTCTTAAAATTTCTCTAAGAAATAGCAAGCTAAGGGATCAAGTTTAGGGAACACTGAGGAAAAGAGAAAAAGTTCAGACAGTGAAGCCTAATTGAACAGTTATCTGGCCACGAGCCGAAAAATAGCAACAGAACACACAGGGTCCAAACAAGTATATACAAATCACTGCTTGCAATTCATTTAAACTTGGAATTGAAAATTTTACACCAGTCTCTGCTACACTTTAAGTTCAAATTTTTTCTTCAGAATGGCCAAGGGATGCTAGTTGCTTAAATTCAGAAATGAAGGTTCAGTTGTATAGTCTGCCCAAGCAAAGAAGAACCGCGGCCTTCGTCAACAGCATTGAAGTTCGCAAATTTTTTTTTTTTCAGTTGGATGGATAAGGAATTTGGTTCCTCTTTAGTTCGATGCAGAGCACATTTAAGGAGGCAGAGATTTAAGATACCTGGGATTTCAGTACGGATTGCATGAATAAAAACACCCAGGAGAAAACATTCCCAAAATGTGACGACAAAGCCATAAAAATATCCCCTCCGAATTGAAGTGTGTATCCGATGATTCTTAGGCGAAGTGGTATCAACATATCAACAAAAGGTAAAAATCCATGGTTGAAAAATAGATGGCAATTCAGTTTAGCTTTAACCACCCCCTCACCCCCACCCCCAAGGAAAATTATATCGAAGTAATGGGCAAAAATAGTATGATCCAAATATAATGATTCAAACGAATTCTCAATGTATGAAAAGTGCCCCCAATTACAGATGTGTACAAAAAGCATCTTTAATGAAGAGTGAGACACCCTTTCGATTCAATGTCGGCACTTCTCTGATAGCAACATCTCGTTTGAGCCAGCTCATTATACCCAGGATCGGACAGTTCAGAGGGCGCTGATCCGAAACCGCATGCGAGTTTTCACTGACATTTTAATCATTTGCATGTCCCAACATGTTGTACATATCCTGTAAGTTTCAAGTTAATACCAGCCATCCTTGATGGTGTTGCAATTTTCGCAGGTAGTAGTGTAGAGGTTGACCGCATCTGTGGGCCTTTCCTCTTCCAGTTGAAGTAACACTTCTGCTTTCCAAACAGAAAAAATCAAATGGAGCAATTTCAGGGCTCAAAGGAGGAGGATTCAACCGCGGAGTTTTCTCTTGACTTTGTGTCTTTCTCCGTCGTATGTGGTATTACATCGTAGTGGAAATAAACTTTTTATGTTCTGTGAAGCTAACTTTTGTTTTACTGTTTCATGCCTGACTATTACGGTACGCAATTAAAGTTTCGACACGCCATAAGACAGTCACAAAACAGTTTCAAGATCTCAGAAAAATTTTCCCATGGATTCCTTCGCAGAAATGGTTTGCTTTTCTGCAACTGGCGACATGAGCAGAAATGGTTTGCTGAATAGTTTTCTGCAACTGGCGACATGAGCAGAAATGGTTTGCTAAATTGTTTTCTGCAACTGGCGACATGAGCTGTTTTCTGCAACTGGCGACATGAGCAGAAATGGTTTGCTGAATAGTTTTCTGCAACTGGCGACATGAGCAGAAATGGTTTGCTGAATAGTTTTCTGCAACTGGCGACATGAGCAGAAATGGTTTGCTAAATTGTTTTGTGCAACTGGCGACATGAGCAGAAATGGTTTGCTGAATAGTTTTCTGCAACTGGCGACATGAGCAGAAATGGTTTGCTAAATTGTTTTCTGCAACTGGCGACATGAGCTGTTTTCTGCAACTGGCGACATGAGCAGAAATGGTTTGCTGAATAGTTTTCTGCAACTGGCGACATGAGCAGAAATGGTTTGCTAAATTGTTTTCTGCAACTGGCGACATGAGCTGTTTTCTGCAACTGGCGACATGAGCAGAAATGGTTTGCTGAATAGTTTTCTGCAACTGGCGACATGAGCAGAAATGGTTTGCTAAATTGTTTTCTGCAACTGGCGACATGAGCAGAAATGGTTTGCTGAATAGTTTTCTGCAACTGGCGACATGAGCAGAAATGGTTTGCTGAATAGTTTTCTGCAACTGGCGACATGAGCAGAAATGGTTTGCTAAATTGTTTTCTGCAACTGGCGACATGAGCTGTTTTCTGCAACTGGCGACATGAGCAGAAATGGTTTGCTGAATAGTTTTCTGCAACTGGCGACATGAGCAGAAATGGTTTGCTGAATAGTTTTCTGCAACTGGCGACATGAGCAGAAATGGTTTGCTAAATTGTTTTCTGCAACTGGCGACATGAGCTGTTTTCTGCAACTGGCGACATGAGCAGAAATGGTTTGCTGAATAGTTTTCTGCAACTGGCGACATGAGCAGAAATGGTTTGTTAAATTGTTTTCTGCAACTGGCGACATGAGTTGTTTTCTGCAACTGGCGACATGAGCAGAAATGGTTTGCTGAATAGTTTTCTGCAACTGGCGACATGAGCTGTTTTCTGCAACTGGCGACATGAGTAGAAATGGTTTGCTGAATAGTTTTTTGCAACTGGCGACATGCGCAGAAATGGTTTGCTGAATAGTTTTCTGCAACTGGCGACATGCGCAGAAATGGTTTGCTAAATTGTTTTCTGCAACTGGCGACATGAGCTGTTTTCTGCAACTGGCGACATGAGCAGAAATGGTTTGCTGAATAGTTTTCTGCAACTGGCGACATGAGTTGTTTTCTGCAACTGGCGACATGAGCAGAAATGGTTTGCTAAATTGTTTTCTGCAACTGGCGACATGAGTAGAAATGGTTTGCTGAATAGTTTTTTGCAACTGGCGACATGCGCAGAAATGTTTTGCTGAATAGTTTTCTGCAACTGGCGATATGAGCAGAAATGGTTTGCTAAATTGTTTTCTGCAACTGACGACATGAGCATTCTCTGCTACACTCTAAGTTCAAATTTTTTCTTCAGAATGCTCAAGGAATGTTAGTTGTTTGAATTCAGAAGTGAAGGTTCAGCTGTATAGTCTGCCCATACAACTGGTTTGCTGAATTGTTTTCTGCAACTAGCGACATAGCTGTTTCCGAAACCTCATGTAATGTCACCTTGAAACAAGCATCGCATAGTACTAAGTTTCATCGCAGGTTACAGTACGCTAGACTGAAATCTCTTGAGTTTCAAGGAGGTGCAAATTTTCAACAAAAATGTCGTCGGGGCCACTTTTTGTGGTCTGTTCTACACTATGGCACTCAACGATCACGGTCTTTCCGAAAACTCAGGTGTTTCTGAAAAGTTCGATTAACATTTCAAATCAATTAAGCCGCGATTTATTTCGCGAATTTTCTGCCTTTTTGTCTGAGACAATCGACATTTCATAAACGGAAATGGCATCGGATGCGCGGAAAGCCGTCGGCTCACATCCGATCATGTTTCATTTCCGGCCGCGAGCTTTTCACTGCCTAATTTAAATTCCGTATACTAAACCGTATACTTGTTTTCTCGACAAAACTTCCAGACAGCACACACTACAAATTTCTCTGCGACTCTTCCAACGGAATTTAAAACTTCCCCGTTTCAAAAACAAATAACACAGCATCGCTCTTCTGTGGCGTACGTCAAGTGCTGAATTCAAGTGTTTACATTCTTGTTGCTTAAAGAACTGACGTCCGGCTGCTCGATCGAGGACAACGCGTGCGATCTGCCCCAGACAAAAAAGCTAGATGAATTAGTTTGGAAAATATTCATTCATTTGCCGTATGTAAAAAAAGTGTCCTACCTCTGGAACAACGTATGTTGATACAATGCGCATGTGTGCATTTGTGAAGCATTTTATCTAGGATCAATGTTGCTAGAGACGAATGAAGTTGGTACATAACAGCTGAAAGTAAATCCGCTTTTCTTTTTGAAACGTATACAACCTGGCAAACTAATGATGTACGCGTTTTGCACGTTATTTCAAGGGAAAGGAACACTTAAATTTAGGGATTTTTAAAAAACTCCGGTTCCACACACGTTGATTACCAGCATCTATGCACAAATTTAAACCTATACGAATATAAATCATTTCTTATTATTGTCGTGCTTTATAAAGAATGGGCACTATTAAATCTGTTATCGACCCAAGTCATGAAGAAATTTGCCCTAAAATAGCCATATATGATAAACGTAGCATATACACTCCGTCAAAAAAATAGTTGCTCTCTGAAGGAAGAAACCGACAGGAATCAAACGTGGTGGGTAGGTTTGATATCTATCGTGAGACATGCAAATGAGCCAAGTATCACGCTCGCCCGCGCGCGTGCTGCGAGCAAGGCGGGATCGTAGCGCTGTGCCTGGCCGACTATGTAAGGTCTTCCAATTGCGCGTGCGTGCCATTCTAGCTCCTACTGTTGTGTTGTGTTGTGTTGGTTGCATCCTTTGCAAGGGAAGTATGCCTCGGAGAAAAGTTTGTAACTAATTCGAGCGGTTGGAGGAATTAGAGAGAGGCCGCATCGTCGGACTCCGGGAAGAGGGATGGTCATACCGCCGTATTGAGCGTCATACCGGTCTTACGGTTATCACCATAGCACACTGTTGGCGGCAGTGGATAGAACAAGGCACGCAGCAGCGACGGGAAGGTTCTGGTAGACCAAGACGAAACACGGAGAGAGAGGACCGACGGGTTGTCTGATATGTGCGGAGTGACCCAATAGCCACGCGTGGGAGTACTAGCAGTGGTGCCTTCGATGCATTGTCCGATTAGCACCAGTACATTTTCAGACGGATGCACGACGTAGGACTGCACGCACGCAGAGGGTTACGACGACTGCCCTTAAAAACTTTGCATGGTCGCCAAAGACTGCTATGGTGTCTTGCTAGACTCTCATGGAGCCACTCAGAATGGCAGAGGGTGTTTTTTAATCACGAGTCCCGCGTTTGTCTGGGAGGAGATGACAACCGAATCTGTGTGTGGAGACACCGTGGTTGGCGCCAAGATGAACAGTTTCTTGTCAAGCGTCAGACGTCCAGAAGACCTGGTGTCATGGTGTGTGTGGGGGGGGGGCAATTGCCTTTGGTGTTCTTTGACAGGCCAACGTTAGGTTAACGAGGTCCTGCAACCAGATGCCTGAACGCTTACTCTGGTGTGATTTTCTAACAGGACAACGTTCGTCCGGATACTTCTGCTGTCTCAAGCACTGACACTCTGACATAGCCGGCCGCATCGCCCTACCTAACGCAGTTTGAAAATGTGTGGGATGTTATTGGACACGTTATCCACACTCCACCCCTACCGCACAATTTGCAAGAACTGCGTGAGAAGATTCAAGCTGCATGGAATGGCGTATCGTAGGACACCATTAGGAACCTGTACAACTCCATGCCGAGACGTCCGGCATGTTGTGTGAGCAAGCATGGCGGCCCGACGCCACACTGAGAGGCACTACTTATTGGCGTGCAGCTTAATAAATATTATCCATATGATTATCAATGCCTAATCATTTATTGTTATTGATAACCTTTATCCAGAATAGCATTGCAATCCGACACATCCTCCTAGGTGCAACTATTTTTGACAGTCAGTGTATAAGGGAAAAGTGGAGCAGTAGGTAGGTAGGTGGTAAATTTCAGAGCGTGATAGGCAAAAGGGAATGATTTATCAAACTTTTGAGGAAGGACATATTGTGAGAGCTCGGAGAGAGGTTGCTTTAAATTGCTCGAACAGCTGAACTGGAGGATTTTCGCGAGCCGCCATTGCTAAAGTGTATCAGGACTGGTGTGAAAATGGCCAAACAACGACTGGAGTTAAAACTGCACAGGACAGTGAACGGTTGATGTGAGAGGCGAGCGCCAGGTCCGACGACTAGTACAGGACAACAGACGCAGTACTGTTTAACAGTTGACTGCCCAATACAACAGAGGTCAGCCCGAACGCTCGTCCTAACCACAGTTCATCGGCGCAAAGACTCGCTTGGTGTAAAGATCATGCTAGTCGGAAGTGGAATGACTGAAAAAGTTGCTTTAATTGCTCGAATAGGTCTGAAGAAGTTGCTGTAATTGCTGGTCTGAAGAAGCGCACTTGGTCCTCCACTCCGTAAACGGTCGTGTACGTATCTTACGCAAACAACGTGAGACATTCGATTCATCCTGCATGGTCTCCACAGTGCAAGTGTTGTATGGTGTAGGACATTTTTTCCGAGCAGAAACTTGGACCCCCTGGTGCAATTGGTATCCTGAATTATTTGCTGACTCTGTACACCCAGCAATGTTGCACTCTTTCCTGAAGGGTGACGATGTTCTTCCAAAATGACAGTGCGCTGAGCCACATGTCCATTGCTATGCAGGAATGGTTTGAGGAATACAGTCCTGTCTTCCAGCATATCGAATGGCCTAACTCCCCCGATGTCAATCTCTGAGCACTTCTGGGACACTATGGAATGGTATATCAGGTATCCTGCACACACCAATCACCTCCACACCCGCATTGAAAGCCGCATTACACACAGCTGGGTTTGCCATACCTTCCAACTGCTTCCGGTATTGTATTGAATCGATGTCACGTGAGACAGCTGTTGTACTGAGGGCGAAAGGAGGACTTAGGAAGTATTAGATAGGTGGTCATACTTGAGTGATCACTCTGCATATACAGTCCAGAAATATTTAAATTTGCATATTCCTAATAGAATTATAGCTAATATTAAGTCCAACCCACTGCAAATTCGGAGTCTTTACTTAGCTCATGTCATCAACTCTTATTTTCATAATCTATTCCTCTCTTTCTTGGTTAAGGCTTGCATCTCTCATGCTGCTTTGAGTTATCCACAGCTTCAGAATAGTTTCTTAATTAAGACTCATACCCTCTGATCCCACAGTAAGAACTGGAACGATGCATTGATTAAAAACATTTATTTTAGGATATAATGGTGAATCGAGTTTGAAGATGGTAAAATCTCTTCCCTATACAAGCTAGTAACGCATAGCAACTAAAACATTGTTCTAGGTCTCGGCTAGTTATCGAGAGATCTGGGATTCGATCCCAGTGGTGTCCGTAGAACAATTTTTCAGTTGCTATGCGTTGTTTATAAAATAACGTGGACAGAGCGATGACATCGTCTATTTAATATGGAGTGCCACACAACTACAAGAAATAATGTATCGTCAAAGTGAAACAGATGTGTTCTAAATGTATAAAAACGAACGTTACACAACTGAACATGAACGTTACGACAACAAAAATGAAAGTATATTGTTCGAGGCACAGATTGAACAATTAAAACAGGCAAGCAGAAGAAGGCGCCAACAAAATGAGACAAACGTTTAGACAAAGGTAATTATACACTGCTGGCCACCCAAAATGCAACACCAAGAAGGAAGCATCAGAGTGGCCTGAAATTCTCAGCATGCGTCGCCCGCGTGAGGACATGCAAACGATTCGCATTGTAGGGCATATGCAAATCATGTGCGCCCGGCACGTCAGCGAGAAGCACTATAAGAAGGGTGCACAGAAGGCGGGATGTAAGTAGCGGAAGTGCGTTGTGCTGCCGGGCCTATGCGTGGGAAGCTTCCTTAGGCCACGTCGCAGAATACGGCAGTCATTCCAGCACGTTTCGGAGTTCGACACAGGACGAATAGTGGCTTATCGCGACAGCGGTTTATCGTACCGAGACATCGGCGCCCGTGTAGGACGACATCCAGCCACAGTGAGGCGAGTATGGATTCGGTGGGTGCGGGAGGGACGGACGTGAGCGATTGCCGTAGCCGCGGCACACTACCAAACGAGAGGATCGGCATGTTGTGCGGCGGGCATTGACTGCTCGCACAACCACATCACGAACGTTAGCGCAAGAACTAGGGTGTGTTGTGCAACAACCTGTGTCAGCGAGTACCGTTCGACGTCGTCTTCAGGAGCGAGGACTTGTCGCACGGCGCCCATTGCTCCGATTACCATTGACATTACACCGCCGGCGAGTGCGGCGGCAGTAGCCCGTTGAACGCCGCACCTGGACTACGGAATGGCACGAAATTGTCTTCTCCGACGAATCCTGCTTCTGCCTGTAACACCACGATGGTCGGATCCGCGTGTGGCGGCACCGCTGCGAGAGACTGTATGAAGCCTGCATTATGCATCGCCATACCGGTCCGTCGCCTGGCGTTATGGTTTGGGGCGTAATTGGATATGACATCCGCACCCCTCTGGTACGCATCGCCGGCACACTCAACAGTCACCGCTACATCTTCGACGTTTTCGAGCCTGTAGTCTTCCCTTACCTGCAGGACCTGCCAGTGGCCACGTTTTAACAAGGTAATGCGCGCCCGCACGTAGCACGCATCGTGCAACAATTCTTCACGGCCCACCAGGTGTAACTGCTGCCGTGGCCCACCTGTTCTTCCGATATGTCGCTCATTGAACACGTCTGGTCGCTGATCGGCAACCGAGTGGCCCGGCAAGCACCACCCTCGGCTACGCCTAATGAACTGCGGCAACGTATGGAAGCGGTCTGGACCGACATACCCCAAGCCCACATCCAAAGCCGCTTTAGTTTGATGCCGCGCGGTGTAGCGGCCGTTATTGCCAGCCATGGGGGCCACACGAACTATTGATGTCCGCGTGATCCGCAAGTCGCACGGGCCTGTAAGCTCAATCATTTCATTTTTGTATCTGTTGTTATGTGTCCAATAAATCTGGCTTTGCTATCTCGTGCCCTTCTTTGTGTTGCATTTTGAGTGGCTAGCAGTGTATATATTTAGATAATTATTATTATTTTTATTTGAGGTTTAGAGACCGACGTGAGCAACTCAGTGGGATATAAGCAGTCGCCCGTTTCTAATTCAGGGCCACTGGATCCAGGGAAGGAAAAGTGGCAGTGCCCTAAGACAAATACAACATCGATACTTCACCGGGATTCGAATACAGACCTATCTCGAGCGAATGGTTAGAAGCCAGAGCTTAAACCACAACGCCACTGGTGCGGTGGGTTTCTATTTGCCGAATGGATTCCTTATTAATCCTTATTAAAGCACGGGTTGTCTAAAATGATTCTTAGCATTGAATTTCCGTTATCGCTAATGATTTCCAGCCGCTTTCAATCATGTATGGTGTTTGATCCATTTTTGATAGAGTTAATTGTTTGCTGTCTTCCAGGGACTCTCCTCCATGGAGGAAAAGTTTACACCACTCAAAACACCCGTATAAAGAGAATTCCCTGTCACGTGCCCGAGACAGGGAATTCTCTCTAATACACTTGCTTCCTCATTTGAAGCATTCATGTGGTACTTTTTCCCAGCTGAACACACAACTTCGTTTGCACATAATCGCATTATCCTTTCAAAACTTAAAGAAGACACGTGCACTTCAGCTTAAATTAGGTTATCTGATGCCAACAATTTTAGCTGACCTTGACTGCAGTACTTGCGGAACAATCGCTCTTTCATTTTGTGTTTTCTAGTTGCAGCACAACCATCTACAAAGTACAATGTCATAGCATTCGATAGATGAGTGCCATCTTTGTGACGTCACTCATGTTACACTGCCTGATATGTCGGTATTGTATTTGACGTCATACACGACAGAGTTGCAAACCAGTCGAAAGCCTTGGTTTCCGTGTAACGTCACTGAACGAGGGAACTCATCTTACTAATAATACGGGCTTGTATTTTCTAGACAACCTTGATCGTAGACAGTTACATCGCATTTCGTCTGATAACACTAATCTGGTTTTACACTTGTTGCACTATGTAGAAATCTATTATCTCGCAACCATATCGTAGCTCTTAGAAAGATCTACCTTTCGTTCTAAATTACACGAAGTTCCTTGGATGTAAGAGAAGAATAAAATCATTTCATCAAACTTTTTCATTCCTGGAAACATTTCAAAGGATTTTTCTCGCAAAAGGATCGGTTATGCAATCGTGCTTTAAATTGAAGTTTCTTTAGTTCCTCGCATCCCCACATACCTTCTAAAACCCGAAAGAGGTACAATAAATCAAAACAGAAAAAAAGTATTTTGTGCAAATAAATCGCCTTAGTAACTAAGTGACTTTGGTTCATTTTCGGATTCTGTGAGTGATGACTGCGGCAGCGCATACGGCCGCAAACTCTTCCGTGAAATTCCGCCGCTTTAAGGTAGAAAGAAATCTTTTTTGCGAAACCTATTTTTAAATTTCTCACGGTATCCGTTCGTTTTCTCCAGTAACCATCAGCGTCAATGGGGAACCTTTTATTTCCTTCATTCTGTCTTCGCATCGGATAACACTTCGTCTTTTTCTACCTAACTAAAGTTCCGTTCTCGGGGAAATTCTGTTTATCTTACGGTCGTCTTCCCTTTCGCTCTAATTTCTTCCCCATGTTCGATGTGACGGGCGTGCCGAACAAAGTTTTAACCCCGACAAGCAAAGACACTTTCGAATTCCTTTTTCTTCGAGACGGCGTGTGTGCTTTTACCTTTCCGAAAAAAAAACAGCAAGTCGTTAAATTGATGTATGTGTGTGTTCAAGGTGCGAAACTTAGCTCAAGGCATTTTACTATACGTTTCATCAATATCAATTGTCAAGCAATACATGCGCTTGTAACGACATGTTCTCCCTTATGTATGTTATTCGTAGTTGATTGTCTCTTCAGATTTTATTAGTCTGATAAATACAATAATTTACAAATTTGTGACTCTGTATTTCACACATACTCATTACAGACCAGTGGGTAGGTGAAAAAGGCACCGTAAGGCAGAGCTTACAAAGGTAAATAGTACGAGGGTTGTAATGCGAAAGTGTGTAACGTATACTCTAGATTCAGTTTCCTTTTGATTTTACTATCTCTTGTTATTTTATTTTCCTATGTAAATTATTTTCTTACTTAACGAGATGTTATTTCTCCCGCTGAATGATATGTGGCAACGAGTGTAGTCATGACGTGGTGGTAGGCAGTATGAATAGGCGCGTTCAACGATACCTAGGAGAGCTTTTGTTTATATGGAGAGAGCTTTTGTTTATATGAGGAGAGCTTTTGTTTATGTGCGAGGAGAGCTTTTTGTTTATGTGTGGAGAGGTTTTGTTCGATGTGAAAAGAGCTACGTTATTTTGTGCCGAAAGCTTCGTTCTATGTGATTAGGTTCTTCTTCATTATTGTGATACGATTAGTGTGACTAGTAGTGTGTGTGTTGGATGATACCAGGAGTTTCCTAATAAAAGGTTTTTAAATAAGTACGTTTTTCTCAGTTCATAGTACTGTCAGACCTCTGTCTGTCCGTTGGGTCTCTCTGTCATTAAGTGTCTCCATTAACAACCAGGATAAGACTTTATTCATGATATGATATTTACCACACAACAAACCTTTTATTAGGAAACCCCTGGTATCATCCAACACACACACTACTAGTCACACTAATCGTATCACAAGTGGGCATAACATTTCCGTTAACCGACAGAGCTCGTCCAAATTTCACATGTCGGTAGAGTAATTCTTCCTCTATGTTAACCCTTCTTTTTCATTGCAGGTAAATAATGGATTCCAAACAGGAACAACATGCCTTCATTGAGTTCTTGACGAAAGAAGGGTGCAGGCTGTCCGACATCCACAGATGGATACAGAATGTTGACGAAGATCACACCATTGAGAAGAGCAATGTGCACAGATGGATAAAGAAGTTTAAAGACGGGAGAAACTAGCATTGAAGGCAAAGCACGCAGTGGGAGACCATCATCTTCGACCACTGACACGAATTGTCAGCGAGTGGATGAACTAATTCTCGTGGAGTAATGTGGCACAACTGGACTGTGATCCCAATGGCATACAAAAGATGGTGGAAGACTTACGGTATTGAAAAGGAAGTAAGAGTGTGTGTGTGTGTGTGTGCGCGCGCGTGCAAAGTGGGCACCTTGGCAGTTGACACACGATATGAAGAAGCGAAGGGTGCAAGTAGTCTCTGATCTGCTGGAAGCGTTTGAAGCTAATGAATACACGTTCTTTTCCGATCTGATGACACGGGATGAAACGTGGGCCTATCTTTACGATCCGGAAACGAAGAATCAATTCATGGATGGCGTCATACCTATTTATCAAGGCCTAAGAAGTTCAAGAGCCAGCGATCAGCACAGAAAGTAATGGTGACTGTTTCTTGGGATGACAGATGTGTCATTCTCCTTGAATTTCTGGAACGTGGCCTTACCGTGATTAGCCAGCGGTACATTGAGACACCGAAGAAACTTAGAGACGCCACAAGGAGAAAAAGAACGGACAAGAATCTGGAAAGGACCTACATTCAACATAACAATGCGAGACCACGCACATCTTTAGCAACAAATCCGGCGATCAGCAAATTAGGCTGATCGGTAGTCCCCGATTCACCGTACAGCGCAGGTCTGGCGCCCTCAGACTTCCGCCTGCTCGGTGCAATGAAGGACAGTCTCCAGGGATAAGGATGTGATGAGACAGAAGAGGTGAAAGTGGCTGTGAAGAGGTGGGTACAACTGTCCACACCTGAATTTTTTCGAAGAGGATTCGAGAGTTTTGTTCAACGATGGCGAAAATGAATCGCTTGTGATGGAAACTATGTTGAGTGGTACCTTTTTACAGAGAAATAGTTACTCTATCAACATGTGCAATTTGAACGTCCTCTGTTGGTTAATAAAAAAGTTTATGACGTAGAAGTCTTTTCGTACATCTACGTTATTTTAAAAACATAACCATAAGATGAAAAATAGTTCCTAAATTAAACCTTAACGGCCAGACGAAACATGTAAACAACAGAAGTCAAACTTACGGAAAAGATGTTTTATTCAGGATGTAGCACTTCCATAACAAATCATAACATCACATAGTACTCCACACACCACACAGCTCTTAACACAACGCTCAACTTGCAAAACTTCTCCAAGCAACGCTCGCTTTACAACGCTCGCCAAGCAGCAGTTTTGTCGCCTATTTTATCTCTCGTTCTTATCTTATATCAGGCATATGTCACGTTCATTCAACCTCAATTATATTGCCAACAGTATTCGTTTGAGGGAAAAGATATCACGTTAAGAGTGAAGTATAACTGAGAATAAACTCAAGATTTACATAGCGAAAGAAACTAAAAAGGAAAGTTAATTTAGAATATAAGTCACAAGTTATAGCCACTTTTGCATTACTTTCGGTACAACCCTCGTATTTAGAAACACCACAAACCCTTCAAGAAGAGGGGGTGAAAACCGAAGTTACTAGTACTTATTTGGATATGTTATGATGACAACTCGATGTTCAGAATATACAAAACTTACCGAAAGTAAACTGTAAACAAAGTAGAATTAGCAGATAACAATACCGAAAAAGAAGGGAAAAGAGACTACCCAATAATAACATTAATCCTAAACTACAGAATGATGATAGCCAAATAGATGTTACAGGTGCCAAATTAATCATGCCAGTGGACATACCCCAGAACACTTGAAAATTAGATCATTCCAGGACGATGCAATGTTCAAGTTTTCTGAGGCTTGTCTACTCACAGCATGACGATTAATAAATCAGGAACCCAAAGTGAAATCTAAAATTCAAACCAATAATTGAAGAAAATGTAACAGGATAGACCTAATTCAATTCGATAGAAGAATGATCAAGATCTATCTCCAAACCTTTCCAGAACCAGGAAAGGCAACAACAGGGAAGAGCGGCAGACGGGCATGATTTCCACAGTCACAGATCGTTGGGGTGGGGCTGACTAACAGACTTGCAATTTTTTCACCTTGACGTGCAAGCCATTGCAACAACATTACCTTCCAAGAGACTATCCCCCAACTGGAAGAAATAATGATAACGGACGTTAAAGCAAACAGTTCCTCCAAAGGGGTGAAAACCTCCCCGGGTATATCAAATCCGAGAATAAACCAGGGCCCAGTCCACCTGGTAGGTCATATCCAATAAGTGAAAAGCAATATCTTACAAAGTAGAAGATTACAATTTTGTGAACAAAGTGGCCCCCAGCCAGGGACCCCAACCCCAGAGAGAACCGGCAGGGACTCAGCTCATAGGAGAACATCCCACTATAATCGAGTGTAGAAAATACACGGTCGAGTTACATTATCGTGACCACCAGCTAATATCCAGAGTAACCGCAGTGTGCAGCGCGGACAGCAGCCATACGGCCTGGGAGTGACTCTAAAAGCTGCTGGAAGGTGTTCACAGGTATGCGGAGCCATGCTGACTGCAGTGCATCTGACAACTGCTGGAGGGTGCTTGGTGGAGGATCCATAGAGTGAACACGATCGACGTGGTCCCACAGGTGCCCAGTTGCGTTTAAGTGTGGGGAATTAGGGGGCCAGGGAAGTACTTTGAAGTCTTCATCGCGCTCTTCCAACCACTCTCGTGTATTTCTAGCTGTGTGGAACGTCGCATTGCCGTTCTAGATACATCCCATCCACTCCAGGGAGGACAATCAGTATGTATGGGTGTACGTAGTCTACAAGAATGGATTGACAACGAATTCGGTCCATAGTGCTTTCCACAGGTATGAGTGGACCCAGAGAAAGCCTCGAAAACATTCCCCAGACCATAATGCTGCCTCTACCAGCGTGTGTTCTGGAAGCAATGGTTGAAGAGTGTTTGTTCTCAGATATTTCTCCCCTTATACGCAAAAATCCATCCGTTTGAGGAAGCAGAAAACGTGACTCATTGAAGAAATCAATTCTTTGCCAATTAGCGGAGGTCCAATTCCGATACTGCCGTACAAATGTGAGCCTTTTATGCCGATGCGCCTTTTTCAGCATAGGTGCAGTGACCATCCGTCTGCATCGGAGCCCCCAACGCAGCACGGTTCGCTGAATTGTCGTTTTAGACACACTTCCGGTAGCCACCTGGTTCATTCTGCCAGTGAGTTACTGAATTGTAGCGTGTCGATCGGCCCTCGTGCACCCCTTCGAAGCCGACATTCACCTCTCACATCAATGGCACGTGGTGCTCAGCAGTTTTCGCGTCGCTTATTAGCAAATGGTGCCATTTCTTCAATCACGATACACATTATCCATAGCAGCACGTGAGCAGTTCACAAACTGCGCTGTTTCAGAAATACTGCCACCCTTAGCCCAAAAGCCTATAATCACCCCTTTTTGAAAATCTGAGAAATCGCTTCTTTTATCCATGACAGCTACGAATGATATGTTTTCAGATTGCCTAAAGCACACCTTATATACTCTCCAACCCAGCTTGTTCAAATGATCATATGTAGAGGATTTTAGGAAGGGAGTGCCTGGTTGGTAAGTAGATATTAATGGCGCAAGGGCCAGGGTTGGCCAAAGAGCGCCAAACATAAGACATCAAAAGAGAACCAAATTAATAAAACACGTACACAAGGTTAAAAACAGGATGAAGCGGTAAAAATGAAAGATGGAAATGAATACGGTAAAAACTAGATTAGGTTAAAAAAGTCAATGTCCTTAAGAAAGGAGAACACTGCGGTCAGATCGCAGTCCTCACCAATGAGAGTCTGCAGCGTAGCTGCTCAACAAATGAGAATGAAAATAACGAAAACGATGATCACAAAAACGAACACAAGTACACAAAACATGGAGGACGGTGAGACGACAGTGGCACGCCTCACACATCGGGGCACTGTCGCCACACAGCAAAAAGCGGTGAGTAAAACGGCAGTGCCCAATGCGGAGACGCGCAAGAACAACTTCCTCACGACGGTTCTTCCGCAAACTAGACTTCCATAATCCGATCTGTTGTTTGATGGCATAAAGTTTATTGCTGCCCTGTTGAGACCACAGGGACTGCCACTCATCCAAAACAATTTTCCGGATCAAAGGGCGAAAATCTCGGAAAGACAGTGGCAGCCGAGCTGGCGACATGGAGAAAACAGACCTGGCAGATAGATCTGCCAGCTCGTTACCCCGGATCCCAACATGACCAGGAACCCAACAGAATCGGACCAGGAAGCCATCACCCTCCAAAATTCCAAGAAGACGACAGACATCGCGGATGACAGGTGAGTCCATGTCCTCTGGAGAAGATAAAACTTGGATGACGGACTGGGAATCGGAGCAAATCAAAGCGCGACGATGAGATCTAGACTGTATGTGACACAAAGCGAGGTGTACCGCACGCATCTCTGCCGAAAAGACGGTGGATTCAGGCGGAAGCCTCTCAGCATGGGAGACATCGCCACACACGAATGCGGATCCAACAACCTCGCCGGATTTCGACCCGTCAGTAAATACAGGCACGAAATCCGGGAAGAGAGACTGTTTCTCGGCAAAGAGCTGCTGGTACACCAGAGCAGGAGTGGAAGACTTTGGCCACACACAAAGGGAAAGGTCAGCCGTTGCTTGAACCGGCTGCCAAGGCGGTTCATTGTAGAACCGAGTCAAACCAATCCTTGACAAGTCTAGACCAGTATCGCGCACCAAGTTCGACAACCGAATCCAAAACGTCGGAACACAGGAAGGCCGGTGTGAGAATAGGCGGACACATTGCGGTTGGAAAATGGAACCATGCAGTGGATGATCAGGAAGAGACTTCAACTTGGTGAAGAATTGAAAAGACAGCTGCTTACGTCGGATGCACAACGGCGGTTCATGGGCTTCGGCATACAGGCTATGCACGGGAGAGGTACGGAAAGCACCAGTGCATAGCCGCAGAGCCTGGTGATGGACAGGATCCAGAGGCCGTAACACGGAAGGACGTGCGGAACCGTACGTTATGCATCCGAAGTCTAACTTTGACCGAATCAGGGAATGGTAAATGTGAAGCATTGAGCACCTGTCAGCCCCCCAAGATGTTAGAGAGAGGACCTTCAAGATACTCAATGACTTCGTGCACGACACCTTCAAAGACTGGATGTGAGGTCGGAAGGTGAGTGCTCGGTCAAAAGTTAGCCCAAGGAACTTGGCTTCTGACACCACAGGAATGGTGGTACCATCCAGACGGAGACTGGGGTCTGGGTGAAGGCTCCGTTTGCGGCAAAAAGCACGCAAACGGTCTTCTAGGTCGAGAAGCCAAATCCATTGTGGGAGGCCCAGGTAGAGATCTTATTAATGGCCGACTGCAGCTGCCACTCAATAGTGCGCATGTTGACAGATGCGCAAGAGATCTGCAGATCATCCACGTACATGGAGCCACGAACCGTCGGAGTCGGAGGAAGTAGAGTGAAAATATGATTAACACGAAGGATGAACAATGTCACAGAAAGAATGGAGCCTTGAGGGACACCCTGCTCTTGTGGGTATAACGCAGAGAGGGTCGATCCGACGCGCACATGGAACATCCGGTTCTGGAGAAATCCGGCAATGAAGGTTGGCAAATTTCCCCGCAATCCGCAGTCATGCAGATCACGAAGAATGCCGTATCTCCAGGTTCGATAGTAGGCTTTTTCCATATCGAAGAACACGGAGACCAAGTGTTGACGCCGGACAAACGCCTCCCTGACAGATGTCTCAAGGCGAAGATGATGATCTGAGGTGGATCGGAATTTCCGAAATCCACTCTGATGAGGTGAAAGAAGGTGACGTGATTCCAAATAAAAAACTAAACGAAAATTGATGATGCGCTCTAGAACTTTGCAGAGGCAGCTCGTCATAGCAATTGGTCGGTAGTTCAACGGATTAGCAGGATCCTTACCAGGTTTGAGAACAGGAACGACAATGGCAGTGCGCCAAGATTCGGGAAAGTCACGCTCGTGCCAGATCCTGTTAAACAGGACCAGCAGACAGTCAAGAGAGGACGGAGAAAGGTGTTTCAGCATTTCATAATGGATGTTATCCGGTCCGACAGATGTTCGGCCGGACCGATTCAGGGCAATCTTCAGTTCGACGGCAGTCAGCAGGCTGTTATAATCGGTTGCGGAAAACGGTCCAAAGGAAACCTTGGACCGTTCAAGCCGCGGCTGTGCCTGCCGGAACGAAGCAGCGTAATTGCGGCTACTGGACACCGAAGAAAATGCGGCGCCCAGACAGTCAGCAAGACCCTGAGCGTCAGCAACCGTTCCTCCACCACTCCCAAGAATGGAGATTTCCCCAGAAGGGTACTTACCTCGAATCTTGCGGATCCTGTCCCAAACGATCTTAGAGCTGGTAGTGGTGTTAATCCCGGATACGTATCGTATCCAAGATTCCCGTTGGCTACGACGACGTACCAAACGCGCGTAAGATTTGGCTCTCTTGAAAGCAAGTAGGTTCGCGTCGGTGGGGTACCGACGAAACCTACCCCAAGCCCGATGTTGGGCCTGACGAGCTGCCTTGCAAGTGGAATTCCACCAAGGTCGTGGACAACGTGGAAGTTTAGTCGAAGACTTAGGGATGGCAAAGTCTGCCGCTTGCACAATACAATCAGTTACCGCCGCAACAGCTTCATCGATCGTACCCGAGGTCCCCAAGTCTGGAGTAATGGTCGCTGAAGCCGTGAATGAGTCCCATTTGGCTCGATCGATAGCCCATCTAGCAGGGCGAGTAGGATGACGGCACCCGTCACCTGCTAGACGGAGAAAGATGGGAAAGTGATCACTGCCAAGGGGATCATGAGACACGCTCCAGGACCAGTCAGGATATAACGATGGCGAACTCAAGGACAGATCAATGGCTGAGTACGAGCGGGTGGGTTCATGAAAGTAAGTGACTGCCCCGGTGTTGTGGAGACAGAGGGACGTGTTGGAGAGAAGGGACCCAACAACACGGCCCCTGGAGTCTCGAGTGGTAGAACCCCACAACGGATTGTGTGCATTGAAATATCCTAAGTTGAAGAAAGGAGGCGGCAGCTGGTAAACTAAATCTTCCAGATCCGAAAGGCTTACAGCTTCATCTGGTGGTATGTAGATGAAACACACTGTGAACAGTGTGTTCACAGATAGTCTCACTGCCACTGCCTGCAAAGTCGTCCGAAGGGCAACTGCATTGACAGGAATACCATGAGTACCAACGACGGCAACTCCTCCGCAGGCGATAACGCCGTCCAGGTGATCTTTGCGGAAAAGGGAATTTCTCCGCAGCGAAGGAGTGTCCGTCGTGCGAAGCTTTGTCTCCTGGAGACAAACGCACACAGGTGTGTACGAAGACAGTAAGCCTTTCAAATCATCAATGCGTGATCGCAGACCTCGGCAATTCCACTGAATGAGCGTGGCCATAATGAAAAATGAAATGAAAGAATGGAGACAGACGACTAGAAAGTCTCCATGTCGTCCGTCACCTCCAATCCATCAGCAGTGTCTGGAGGTAACACAGGGCTGTGTTTACCCCCTGTGTTGAGAGGTGGTTTTTGCTTGCTCTCTTTCGGGGAGGATGAGCCGGGTTTCACCTTTTCTGGCTTATTCTTTGCAGTGCCTTGGACCTGGGTCCCTGTGATGGCCGAAGATGTTTTCGGCGTTGAAGGAGGTTTAGGCGACGATGTAGATGTCGCCTTGGAAGCAATGCGACGAGACTTCAGTGCTTCCAGCCCAGCAGCGACGATATCCTCAAAATCATAAGGACACCGCGCCGGGATGGTCACCTCCGTCTGGACCGCAACAGTAGCCTTCTGCACCACAACAGAGGCATAGGAGCGCCGGCCGGATGGAAGAGGAGCTATCCGCCGCCTGGCCTCAGGGTATGACAGATGTTCAGTGGTCTTCAGGCGTTGGATAGCCTGCTCCTCGATCCACTTGGGACACTGCTTAGAAGACGCAGAGTGGGAACCCTCACAATTCACACAGTGATCCGCCTCAGCGGAGCAGTCCGCCAAAGAGTGTTCAGTTGAACCACAGCGCCCACACTTTGCTACATTACGGTAAGGCTGCTGGAAGTGACCGTAATGCTGGCATTTGAAACATCTCAAGGGGTTCGGTACGTATGGATGAACATCTAGACGCAAGTACCCCGCCTTGATGGAAGTTGGCAGGGTAGGTGAGTCAAAGGTCAAGACGATGTTCCGGGAGGGAATAGACTTCCCATCCCGCCTGAAAAGGATACGCCGAACCATAGTGACATGTTGGTCCCCAAGTTCATCCAACAATTCCTCTTCACTGCATTCGAGCAGGTCGCGGGAGTTGACACCGCGAGAGAAATTGAGGTATCCATGGGGCGAGATCTGTACAGGAATGCCCAGCAGAACGGTCGTCTTCAGCAAGGTGGCACTGTGACGTGGATGAGATGTCTCCACAAGACGATCCCCTGACGGGAGCTTCTTAACACTCTTTGGAGAGCCCGCAACGGCCTGAAGAGCCTTATTAATCCAGATAGGACTCTTCGAACTGAGAGACTGAGCAGGATCAACTGAATGAATGAGAAGAAACAGAGCATTGCAGTTGGTAGTTAGGAGTTTCTTAGTGGAGGAGGGTGTCCCTTCCTTCACACGGCGCTTTAAAGGTACAGCCAGGGAAACACATTTGTTTGCCATGAGAGAGAAAAAAGATTCGTCCGCCAACCTCCCCACCCACTACCGAGTCCAACAAGGGAGAGCCGGAGGTCCGCAAGACCAAGAGGACGCAGGACACGGCTCTAGGAATAGTCAGCGGATATAGCAAGTTGGTAGGGAAGACACACGCTCGGCGTGCATCCAGACTTTCCCGTGCCCGGAGAACACCCCTTTGGCATGCCCACCCTACCCCCAAACTCACCCAGCCGAACAGAACGACAAGCCGCTAGAAGTCTGGACGCCACTCGGCCACAGACTTCCTGACTAAGAGTGGGTTAGCTCCCAGCCTCCCGTTTAGGGTGAAGCAGAGGGCAAAGAGGAGTGTTGGCATCTGGAGACACTACAACCCGGCCCCCAGATACCTCAGCCTCCAGCATCCCCGTTTCCACCTGTACGGGTCACCACACACGGCAAACGTGCAGGTAGGACTAAGCTAACCAGCTCCGGAAAAAACAGAAAATGTAACACAAAAGAGAAAAGACAGGGAAGGGAACGAGGAACAAAACGCGGAGCTGGCGCCTCATCACAACCTCAGCAGCCTACAACAGAGGCGGGTACATGTCAAGATATGAACGAAAGACGAAAAAAGCAAAACAATAAGAGAAAATCGGCTAGGGCCGTGGGGACGCCATCCCCCATCAGCTGGATGAACAGCTGTCCCTTCGGTGATATAATCGTCAAAGCCGCAGAGGCAAGAGAAACCGTCACAAGGTTAGCTCGGGCCGTGGGGGCGTTGCTCCCCAGATAACTGGAAAACCAGTTATACCCGTGAGGGGGAAGGGAGTGCCTGACCCCAGGTCTTAAACAACCCTTAGAAATAGGAAGCCAGGAGATTTGAGCTAGAGTGCCCGATAGGAAAGTGGCACAGAAGCGAAGTAGAAAGGCGGAGGAAGATTCCCTTATTTATTACCGGGGGGGGGGCCAGTACCCGGGGTCCGACCGCTTAACGTGCCCATCCGACACACGGCGGATATTTAGTGGATCGAGCGTTCGTACTTGCCTGGGATCGAACCTGAGGTCCCTTCCGCGGCAGTCACGAACGTTGCCCACTAGGCCACCCGCGGCCATCAACCCAGCTTACGACACGTGTCTTCTTTCATTGGCTGTACGCTGTTGCCGTCAAAAATAGGAGGTGATTACAATAATGTGACTCGACTGTGTATACCATAATGATCTTAATCCCCTGCGGTACCAGCTTCTACTTATAGGACGGACATTCAAATAGAAAGTTCCGCAGATGACTTAAATTATATACAACAGTAAGAGCAATATATTACACCCATCCTTACATAAATTACTTTGGGATAGTTTTTGGCACGGCAGCGTTCACGAGTGAAGCTCAGTTGCAACGCTGTCTGGGACACGTGCAGTACCAGTCGGAGCTGAATCGATGTTTGCAATAGTGATGGGCATAATCGAGTAGAAATAATCGATCCATTCGATTATGGAAATCTCTCGAAACATTCGATTACGCCAAATTCATTCGAATGAAAAAATCTCTTGAAAGAACTCTCGATTGCTCCTACGCTGTCTCGTTCGAACGAGTGCATTCGAAAGGCGAAATCCCTCGTACCTTTTCGAGAACATAGGTTGGTTGGTTGGTTGATTAATGTTAATGGCGCAAGGGCCATGGTTGGCCAAAGAGCGCCAAACAAAAGACATCAAAATGAAACAAAATCAATAAGAAACGTACACAAGGTTAAAAACAGGCTGATGCGGTAAAAAGGAAATATGATAGTGAAGAAGGTAAAATCTAGATTAGGTTAAAAAAGTGAATTTCCTGTAAAAACGAAAACACTGCTCTCGGGTCGCAGGCTTCGCCGATAATAGTTTGCAGCGTAGCTGCGAGAACATAGGTTCCGAATAAAATCGCTCGTCTACCCGAAAACATCTCGAGAGTATCCGAGGAGCTACATTATCTCTTCCAGGGAGGTTCTTTCGGGTTCCTTTTAAATTCTTGAACTAGGTAATGCTATTCGAAGAAATACAGACGTCATTCCGACCAGCGAAAAAAATCTGAGCGTATAACACCAATTAGAAATCATTCGAATGGTTATTTCGAATGTATATCACGATTTGTCAGATCTCTCGATTATAACCTTTCGATTCTTAAATTCAATCGATTATGCCAAACATTAGTTTGCAATGGGATCGAGGGAAGAGATCTCATCCCTCGAAAAAGAATATGATAATCGAATACGTAGAAAGTATTTCACTTTTCGGGAAACCTCGAACTCTGCCGCCTATTCACACCATTGTTCAAGGGTTCCGAGAGTGGATGGAAAGAGGCGAACGTATAACTGACAATGTGTATTGGTAGGCCACGGCTGTTTAATAGCCGGGAAGAGAAGTGTCCCAACCGTATTATCAGGAACAATAGGTGTGCTGTCTTGGGTCGTTCTACGATTCTCACCATTTCTGACCAGCACGGTCTAGTGTTTGTTCACAGCTAAGCTTGAGGTAGGTAGATGCGCGGACCTGTAGCTATAAGTGGGTGATGGTTTATATCCAAGTGCCACTGGGCCACGGGTAGCCTAGTGGGCAACGTTCGCGACTGCCATGGAAAGGACCACAGGTTCGATCCCAGACAGGTACGAACGCTCGATCCAACAAATATCTGCCGTGCGTCGGATGGGCACGTTAAGCCGTTGAACACCGGGTACTGCACCTCCCCACCCCGGTTATTACATAAGGGCGTCTTCCTCCCCTTTCTACTTCTGCTTCCGTGTCACTTTTCTGTCGAGCACCCTAGCCCAAATCTCCTAACTTCCTATTTCTAAGGGTTTTTTAAGACCTGGGGTCAGACACTCCCTTCCTAAAATCCCCTACATATGATCATGATCATCCACGCAGCACTGGCCGCCATAAGTCGCTGCAAGTGACGTCACATCCAGGCAAAAAGCTGCTTTGAAACTAATGGAACTACAGTTCTACGAGGCGTGCCCGACAGATAAAGAGGGATTTAATAATCATCAATTACACAAGCTTACTCTTTTATCAACTGTATATAATTAAAAAAAGTTTGTTTTTTCTTGCGGGAATCACTGTCACCAATGGCGCTGATCTTTCGCTGAAAATTGATGCATGTGAACCGCGCTTTTGGCTTGTGAAAGATGAAGAAATTGTATACAAAGTGAACGGCAGGCAGAGTGAAGGTTTTGGGGGTGAGGAGGTGGAGATAACAGCGGAAAGGTAAGAAACACCTGTGACTCATGGTGCAACTTTGGAATGTGAAGATACGCTCATAGGTTATGTGAAACAAGGGGCTTTTAAGTACAGTGCCATTGTGGCACTTAGTAATATTCGTATTGGTGTAAAAAAACAACAGCATCTAAGATGCAAAAGAACATTACAGATTATTTTGCTCCAAAAGACACATGACTTTTTTGGATTGTGTCTAGAAAACGTACTATATAGCTCTATCGAATTTTACTTTCGTCAAGAACAGAAACTAAGTACAGTACCAATATTTTATTATTTTATATACTCTTTTGTTAACCGTTCAATGCGTCAAATGTATCTTTATGCACTGCATAGTACATACAAAAGGTATTTTTTTTCTGTAAAAAGAAAAAATTGTATTATCCGACAGGAATGCAGTCCCTCTAAATTTACAACATCCCTCTAAAATCAACAGTTGAATCTACGGCTGACCAGGTAAACGTAGGCTCCACTATGAGGTCCATTAAGACCAGGATTTTGGAGCATAAATATTATTTAATAACTGGTTCACAATCTACGGCACTCTCCCGACTATCAAATCAGGGTACTCATTTGTCTACCTGGGCTGAAACTACAATCCTGGCTACCCCGTCAACAACATTTCAGACATTTTTCGCAGGAAGCTTATATATCCATAAGTTTGGTTACACTGCTTGCAATGATGACGCACCGTTTCTTATTCCTCAGCCCTGCAAGCAGATTCGTAACTTTACATTATGTTTCCATCGGACTACTTCATTATCTACATTTATATTGTACATACCTGTCCTCTTCACTGTACTGCTTCTATGAGGAAAGGGGGAGGGAAAATGGGGGTATGACAGAGATGGGTCTCTTCGCACATCTGATCTGCTCAGGACATTACGTCATACTTGGACTTTATCATTGGCGGATATATATTCTTCGTTTCTTATAACTTTTACAGTCTTTCATCTGATGATGGCCTTATTTGTAAGGCCGAAAGATCTAATGAGTTTTAATTTGTAATTTTAATTATAAATACGATGTTTTTAACTTAGACTCCGATGTATTAAATATTTTATTTAATCATCGGTATGTTGAAGTAATTACATTTGGTGTTTTAAAGATCGTGCAAATACGGCTTTAGTGATAATTTTTGAAATTTCGGCCATTTCTGACGTACTATCAGTGTTTTTCAGTTATCCGTGCGTATTTATCCAGTGATTAGCACGGATAACCGAAAGTTTGCTGTGTAATAATTTTAGATCGGAAGATCGTGGAAAGATCTGGAGGCGGAAAAATGCAGAAATTAAACCCGAAAACATGCCTCCCACAGTCAAACATGGTGGAGGCAATGAAATGGTTTGGAGACCAATGGCAGCGGCTAGGGTTGGGAAGTTAGTTTGCAGCGATGGTACAATGGGCCACCTACAATACAGTAAGATATTGCACGCCAATTTACGGACATCAGTCGACAGAGTACGACTTGGAAGCCAATGGGTCTTTCAGCAGGTAATGATCCTAAGCACACAGCCAAGACTGTCAAAGGAGAGGCTGCTGTATAAAGTATTGTACAACTCCATTAACCTTCCCATTCACCGGACTGAAATCCAGTTGAACACCTATGAGATGAACTGGAGAGAAAAGTTCGAAAACCCACCATCTCTTACCGAAAATCCTTGAAGGAAGCATTAACGCAGGCGTGGTTTGCAATTGCGTGGTTTGCAATTGCACCGGATGCCACAAAATCTTTTGCGCTGTCAATGCCCAGGGAATTGCAAGCACTGATTAAATCAAAAGCGTTATAACATTTTGCAGAGTTCTGAATAATGCACATTTCTAATCTTTCCTTTGTATGCAGGTTTTGTGACATATATTCATTAAAATTATATTTCTTGTATGTTAGCTTGATATGTTTCCCTTTTCTTAAATAAAAACATCTATATAATAATACGAAGAATAAATTGGCAAGAAATCACCACCTCATTACAACTGAGTCTGTCTCCTACTACAAAGATGAGCCAACAACGCTTCTAGAGAATAACACCCACATGATGTACTGGGACAGATCGATCAGAACAGATAAGACCATCCCCTACAATCGGGCAGACATCGTCCTGGTCGACAAGGAGAAGAAGTCAACATACCTCATTGACATAGCCGTGCCCAACACGTGCAACATCTACAAGACGCACGGATAGAAGCTGCAAAAGTATAACGACCTATGATACGAAGTCAAGGAAATGTGGCATATGGAGAACGTCACCACCGTCCCCATAGTAATATCAGCCACAGGAGTTGTACCTAAAACCATTCACAGTTCTATACAGACACTAGACCTTCAACCTAACGTCTACATGGAACTGCAGAAGGCAGCTATCCTGAAAACTTGTAGGATAGTAAGAAAGTTCCTGGATAACTGAGAGAAAGAAATACCGCTTCCCTGACTTGGTACGTCGTACCCGTCCCGGAAGTACGACGTACCAAGTCCTTCAAGTTGAATCTTGAAGGAAAATAATAATCACCAAAACACCTTTTTTGCAAGAACTGTAGGTGCTGTAAATTCCATTCCAGATTGGAACAACGCTAAGATTATACATATACTTAACTCTGTTTATTTTTTGTTATCTACAGAAAACCTCTATATTTCAGCTTATGATACATGTTGCTGTAATGATTATTATACTTGTGTTTTACCTGAATCCTGGAGGAATTTAGTTAGAGAGGACAGCATATAACTATTGTTCTTATTGCCTAATTTTATTATGTTTTTTTTTTACTGTCTTGTTATCTGGTACACCATGTGATACTGATATTTCCTTTCCCATGATGCATCTGTTTCACGTATATAAGATCAGCATATAACCACATGAGAGCAACCACATCTGATGAAGGAGTCACTGTGACTCCGAAAGTACTCATGTTTTAAAACTGTATATAGCTTTCGTGTTTTACTGAATCAATGCCATCGTTCAATAAAACGGATTAATCCTTATTATTGGTATTTACGCACGACTTAATAGTGTCTCTCATCACATCTGTATATACTGAATCTGTTACTGCAACAAATATATAATTTCTCAAATTCTTAGTTTTTCTAATAATGCTCTTGAAAGTTGTATGTGGACTTTTGTGACTCACTGTAATTGCCATTTTTCTGGGTTTTTTCCTTAATTTATGGAAACCAAAATATCAGTAATTTTAAAAATTGGGCTTTCAAGGCGCTTGTAAGTGCAATAACAAAGGAAAGAGGTACAACTACTTTTAGTCCGTGAAGCAGTCTGCTCAGAAGAAAATTAATCTCCAGATAAAATATTTTGCTTTAAACTCTTTTTCATAAACTTGCGTAGGCTTCTTCCCGACATAAGCCCCATCATAAATATTTTCGCGATGTTATTTTTGTTTGTTTACAATTTTACCGAAATCTTTCATTAAACTTGAAGTTGTAAGTAACAATCGATGTCAGAGTTTCTACACGAAGAGTTTCCCGAAGAAACAAAATACTCCTCAGTCAAATAGTTGTCTCAAGTTACAGCTCGCGTGATCAAGGTTTTTCCAAAGTTAGAAATAAGTATCTGAGTTTTTTTCTGACGACTCAATCACGTGAGAAATATCAAAGGTTAAGTTGAGCAACTAAAAAATAAACTGTCACAAGAAAACTTGCTTCCGAAAACGCTTCTGATATAAAAAGTAAATAAATAAAATAGTTTTTTTTTCTACGTTAAGCAACGCATTGCTGCGAACCACTTTCTTTTTAGAAAATCACACTTGAAGTAAAATGTATTGCACACGCTCTAACAAAACACAAATTTGCCCCGCCTCGTCCCAATAATATACACTAATAAGCTATTACATTATGACCACCTACCTAATAAGATGTAGGACCCCCTTTAGCCCGCAAAACAGCGGTAACTCTGAGAGGCCTGGATTCGATGAGGTGGCGAAAGGTACCCTGGGATACCTGGTACCATAATGTCAACAGAAGGTCCTCCACTTTCCGTACATTTCGGAGCAGCGCGAACCCGCTTATCCAAGTCGAACTCCAAATGTTCGATTGGGTTCATGTGAGGTGAATTTGGAGACCAGGGCATTAACGGAAAGCAGAGTTGGGCAGGAATTGCATTGCAAAGTAATGGACGTACAGATTACAATTAACGTGTAATGCATTACAAGCTAACGCAGTAACAGGTAATCCCAAGTATGGTTTGCACAAGATAATGAATTAATCTGTAATACATTACAATGAAGAGAATATAATTCAATTACTTAATAACGCCATTCAAACGCAATGGAATTATTTGGTAATGAAATTATACAATTTACAAATAATAATTAAATACTAATAGTTTATAGAAGTGTACGTGTGCCAAAAGCTATGTCTAGAAAAGTCGGCCATGTAACATAGCAGACAGAGACTGAAGTGTCCTGTAGAATGTTCTACAAGCGGCAAGAATGGTTTAAACGTTTGTAGAATGTTCCAGAATGATCGCGCAGTGGGAAGTTGTAGAGCTGTATGTAAATGAAGAACATTCCAGAAGGTTCAGGTTCTGTCATGAAGTAGATATAAAGGAGTCAGTCGCTCGCTAGTCCAGTGTTCGTGTCGGACAAGTAACTAACAACACTTGAGAAGTACGGCAAAAATGTCAAGAGTTCGCAAATATCTGTAATATTAGGCAGTGCACCATGAGTTGCTGAACTGCGAGTGTAGTGCTAATATGTTCTTGTGGCTATTGTGGGATAATAATTTTGGACAGTGAAACCTATGTAATAGACGAAATGAGTATTTCGGCAGCGGATAGTAGCAATCTGTCAAACAGTGGCAGCCACACGCGATCAGTAGCTGATATCACAGAAACTGTGAGTAAGTATACTAGTTGTATATATATTTTTTCGTTAATAACCTACACAACGTGTAAGGGTGTACTGGTTGCTGATTTATTCACGATGTATTGTTACCCATAAGTTATAGTTTAATTACCAACGTGTAGTTAACCATTACGATTATAATGGCTAACTGCTACAAGTCATTACAATTACCGTGTAATTCTAATGAACAGATTACCATGTAATGGTAACGCTAAGTTCTTGTTCCAATTACCATTACGCTGTAATGCATTACCAATTAATTCAATTACGATTTTGCCCAACTCTGACAGAAAGTCACCAGCATGTTCCTCGAACCACTCCTTGAGGATTCTGGCAGTGTGGCATGGCACATTATCATGTTGGTAATAACAGTTATCAGCTGGAAACACAGTTGCCATGAATGGGTGCACCTGGTCCGCAACGATGTTCAGATAATTAGCAGCTGTCAGAAATTATGCCATTGGGATAATGGTGCCTAAAGTGTCTCAAGAAAACATCTCCTACAGCATAACACCGCCGCCGCCGGCCTGTTTCCGTCAAACAGTGCATCCAAGTGACACAGCCTTCGTTGGTAATTGGAATATCCGCGCTCGCGATCACCAGGAATCTGGATTCGTCAGACTAGGCCACTTTCTTCTAATCATCCATGATCCAATCTTGACTATCTTGGGAACATTTCGTGCGTTGTTGGCGATGATGTGCGGTGAGCATGGGAACCCGGCTGGGCCTTTGGCTACGCAGGCCCATGCGCAGAAAGCTGCGATGAAGTCTGTGCTGTGACGCATTGCTCTGATCACCACTGTCGCAGCTGCGGGTGTTTTGTCGCTGTAGGCAATGCTACTGTCTCCGCTCCACTCTGGCATCAATGAGCTACGGACGACACACGTTTGGGCGACGGTTCGTCGTTTGGCCACCTGTGCACCACTTTTGATACGTACTCACTACAGCGGCACTTGAACAACTCACAAGTCGCGCCGTTTTGGAGATCGTCGTTCCGATCAGCCGTGACATCCCAATTTGTCCTTCATCAAACTCCGATAAATCGGCAGCTTTTCCGATTCTGACTCCGAACACTCTACTAACCGAAAGCCGGTCCTCGAGTTGTAGGTATACTGCTCTGTGAACTTCATCTGCGCCACCATTTGGTCTTCAGGTGCACTCATTTATCTAGGTTGGGGGTGGCCATAAAAAATGTAATAGCTCATCGGTGTAAGCCGAATTCTCCTACAAAATCGTACAGTTGCACTGAGACGTATGAATAAAATTGACAATGAAGCAACGATAAGCCTACCGTTGTGGTTCAGTTGGAAGACGAGCTGCTCCGTAGTAGAAAGGCATGGATTAGAATCCCATAATCGACAAAAGATAGGTTATATTCGCACATGGACGAAAATAAGATTTGTCGGCTGTGAGGATTGAAATAAAAGTAAATGTGCTATGGTTCTTCCACACATAATGTACATAAATAATAAATACATTCTTTCGTAATGAAATGATCGCCGAGTGTTGCTATCCGTTGACCCGAAACCAGCTGACTGATATCGTTCCCCGACCTTTCTATAGGGAGTATGATATGAATTATGAATCGGATGGACAGTGAAACAGCAGTAAGTCGGAGTTCAACTGAGAGAACAGCAGTTCAGAAGTAAGAAGATGTGGGTTCGGAAAAATAAAGGTTGTAACATAACTAATACATAAAGGCTCGCTAGTAGTAGAAAAAACTGCCTTCTTACCAAGCGGTCGCAGATTCAGTCATGCCAGGTACATTGAGTTTTAACCACTAAATACACGCCCAGCGTCGGATGGGCACATTAAGCTATCAGTTCCGGGAAACCTCCAAGTACAAATCACCCCATTTCTTCATCCCTGTAAGTGCTCATTGTGACGTCATAGTCTGGCAATAACAAATATGCCGATTCTACTTTCAATCTGTCACTCCTGCTTCTCTGACTTGTTTGGCCTCTGTCGTATCGAAGCCTCTAGGTTCAACCTAATGTAACTTCGTCCGATGTCGATTCGCACTTTCAATTTGCCATTGCTACGTCTCTGAGCTTCTTACCCTCTTTCGTATCCGAGTCCCTAGGTTCAATCTTGGGTAGCTTCGTCTAATGTCCACTAGCACTTTCAATTTGTCGCTCCTACGTCTCTGACCTACCTACCTTTGTCATATCGAAGCCTATACGTTCCACTTAATCTGGACTCGCACTTTTAATTTGTCACTCTTTTATCACTCCTCTCTATACAGCCTGTGTCGTATCTATGCCTCTAAGTTCAATCTAATTCAACGTCGTCCAATGTTGACTCGCACTTTAAAATTATCACTCGCAGGTCTCTAACCTGTCTGTCATCCTTCGTAGCTGAGCAACTAGGTTCAACCTCAGGTAACTTCGTTTCTCATAAGTAGCATCGAAGTCCCATGGGACATTGTTAGCTGCATAGAAACCTTCCTTGCAGGAAGAAACCCTACAAGAAATTGCACGATTCCTGCCTGCTGTACAATATCGTAAGACTATGACGATGAGTCAACACTTCGACCAGTTGAATTGTGGGAAGATAGTGTGAGCAAGATGTAGTGCTCAACGTCCGTGACGGCAGAAATTCTGGGATTTCAGTATGGGACAACCCCCCCCCCATATGATATACTACATATAATACGGGTGTGAAAGAATCAGTGTCCAGGCTGAATCGCGACTCATCTGCAAAGAGAACGTTACCCCACTAAAGTCTGCACCATGCTGAACGCGCTCTCTTGTGTGCTGAAGTGAGTGGGACGTAAATAGTGGGTCTTCTAGCAAAAAAACCTCTCTCATGAAGCCTTCGGGAAACAGTAGCTCTTGAAACTCGGGTTCCAGAGGCGGCATGTAGCTCACGAGATAGCTGTGCATCGGTAGCAGTCCTGTGGCGCCTCGCTGAATGGGCCAAATAACGATCTTCATTGTCCGTCGTGGCTCTTGGACGACCTTGCCCAGGCCTTCTCGATATGGTTCCGGTGTCCTTAAACTGTTTCTACAAATTGCAGACAACACTGGGCGTTACACTGAGCTCTGTAGCAACCTGCACTTGCGATTGCCCTGCCTCCGATCTACAGACGATTCTCCACCTCATTCCGTCATCAATACGTTCGTGGCAACTCATTTTACCTGATTGCTTATGAAATTGAACTAACTGCTGCAAGAAAACAACGCGAATGTCGCCGAGGAGCACGAGCGAACAAACCGCGGGAAAAGCCACCTGTGCTTTTCATCCCCTCCGCTGTCACAGCTCCCTACACACGCACGTGTACGATTATGTATTCGACACTGCAAATTTGCATTCTTATTCGGTGCCATAATTTGTATCTTCGGTTCCGTACTTTGTGTGAAAATCGACAAAATGTGCAAATTCTTTTAATTTTGAACACCAGTGTATGTTATACGTTTTTCACCTTTATACGAACGTAACTCTGGTCTGCCCTATTCCCAAAATTTTACTTAAGTTTCTATCGCTTTTTCAATTCAGTTACACGAATTTATTTATATGCTATATACTTAATAAATTTTGAATTTCAGAAAATTAAAAATACACATTTCTTGGGTTATGTTATACGTAACTTAGTGTGTGGCAACTTTCAGAGAATTGGAAGAGCGTCTTTTTGCAGCTATGAAATAGGTGAAGCAAATAAAAAATTTCTAAATAAAGTGCCCAATTGTTCATTTTCTCTGAATTCAAGAAATTTCAAAAGAGCAAAAATTAATTATTATTTTACTCGTCCCTAATGCTATATCAACTTGTGGAGAAACCGCTTTGAAAAGAGCGATGCTTATAAGTGAATAACTTGTAATAGGGGGTATTGAATGTGAAGCAAAATCGTATACGGGTTCACTGCCTAGTATTTCACAGGATTTCTTTTTCATATGTTGAAAATATGAAATCTTACAGAATTTCTTAATCTAGTTTTTATAATTAAATTTGAATCAAATAATTAATAGAAAAGCCAAAACAGACTAAGGCTAAAAGGAGCAAACAAAGAATGTGTGTTTTATATTATAAATTCGCATAATCCAAAATGTTGGGTCCCCCTTTTTAGGGGGGTAGGCACTGAAAATTTTACAATTGCCTTTTGAAGTTTCATTTATACATTTACTCGTTAGTAAGGTCATCCCTTAGAACAAAATATAGCCGAGGTTCCACTGTTCCTAGTTCAAACTTTTAGAAGAAAATTGAGAACTTGATTTCTATCAATGCGCTGTTTTTTCCCTAGGGGCCGAAAACTGCATTCGCTTTACTTTGTTGATTTTCACTTTCGTAAAATTCGCTTTGAAGATTTTTTTCTTGGGTCAAAAAAGGTTCCGAAAATGTTTGAATTACAGCCAAAAATTAGTGTCATCTTTTTTCTTTCTCTAATTGTCATTCAGACTATATCAAAATGTTTTTTCCACCATGAAAGTGGGAAACTTAAAATTAAAAAAAAAAAAAAAAACCTTTGTAAGGCACAGGTTTTCAACTCCAAATGTCATTTGCACAAGCTGATAAAAGGAATTTTGAATGGTTTCACAAAAAGATAAAAGCTTCCCCGGTTCCCAGCGATACCAGACGATGACTTCTAATGATTCGTTGGATATGTATCCGGGGCCAAATCACGGACGAGGCATGAACGGTGTATTTGTCTTACAGCACTGACTAACTTTGCTCACGGTGTCTTCAAACTCCAAAAGAGAAGGAATGATTTAAAATTCCTCCCAAGGCACAGATTTTTAATGGTGCCCTGGTGGCGCAGTGGTCTGAGTGCTGACTTGTGACCACTTGGTTCCCGGATCGAATTCCGGTGAGGGACGGATGTTGTATTTATCTTACGGCACTGGCTCTTTCTCCCTCCCCTGGAGTCAGCGTTCCTAAATTATGAACGGGCGACTGCTTCTATCTCATCGAGATGCTCACGTGATCGTTAAACCCCCAAACAACAAAGCAGTTTTTAATTTTTCAATCTCCAAATATCATTTGCATAAGCCGATAAAGCTGCCCCGGTGGCGCAGTGTTTAAGTGCTGGCTTCTGGCCATTCGTCTGAGATGGGTCCGGGTTCGAATCCTGCTGAGGCATGGATGTTGCGTTTGTCTTACGCCACTGGCTCTCTCCCTTCCCTGGTACCAGTGGCCCTAAATTAGGGACCATCGACTGCTATTGAGTTGCCCACGGTGTTTGTTAAACACCTAACAAAAAAAATAATAAGTCAATAAATTTCGGTATGTAGACGTCCAAAATGAAATACGTGTAGCGTTATTTCTGCGCCTTGGAGAATTTTATAAAATTCAGCGCTGATTACTGACGTTCAGAAATCTAACTGCGTTCTCGACCATTGTTAAAGGTTCTGTTTCGATCATCTACGGGTTTTTTCTTCTTTTTGTATGTAAATCACATCAGTTTTATGAAATAATCTTTCGTTCATATAGCTTCCATACCAAAATCCGCTTCTAGCAACATAGCGCTGAAAAACTATCTTCGCAAACAAATTAAGAGTTTATTTAATTGGAGTGAAATGCGCTCGTGACAATCCCGGAGAGGAAAATCTGTCTCCCCCAAAGGAAAAAAAAAATAACCTATAATCCAGAGACACCACTCTACTTAATTAACAAAGTTGCTGCAGTTGCCTGATGTAAATTGTATTTGCTCTTCCCTCAAGGCATTTTATCAATAGTTGCCGTAGTCGTTACTAAGTTACGAGAAGGGCATTGACTTGATGAATTATGCCCAAATAAACAGTTATTACAAGGATCGTTTCCTGGTGTCATTTATCTCCTATTCATTGCTCGAGCTAGTGAGAGAATTTCTCTCGGAACTCCTATGTTTTCTGCCTTTCTTATCTTTCCCAACAGCCATTTCCTACTAAGGTAAATGGTATGACATCAGCAATTTGCCAAAAAACACCCCCGTAGTTTCCTCTCGAAATAGCTTATAAGCAAGAACTATGATTCTATAAGGCAATATATTCGTTAACATTTTTAGCGGTTTGAACAAATTTCATACATGTTATTGGGGGGGGGGGGATTTTGCACTAGGATATCAGCACAGGTCTAACCATCACGGGTGTAGGTTTCATTGAGGTTTGTTTCCTGTTTCTGATTAAATTACATTTTTTCGTTTCACATTACTGATGCCAAAAGTTTTTCTATCACGTTCAGTTTTTCCACAAAATGCGAATTTAAACCCTTGTTGTACCGAAACCAAATAGTACCCAAATTTTTCAATGCTCCCCAAACAAATGTTTATATTTCGGGAGGATTTTACGAAAACTACGGCCACACACACACACAACATTGCTTCTCTCATCCCCCCCCCCTCTCTCCTGTCTTCACAGTACCGACCGTAAACCCAGCCAGAGAATAAAAGAACAGGAGGGACCAAATAATGGCCCCTTTTTGTTCTTTATTCTCTGCTGCATGGCATGATGGAGTTATGGGGAGGGGCTATTCCCCCTGACACGGACATCATACCACTAGAAAAAAAAAAGAGGTGACTAAAATTTTCTCTCCCCTTTCCCACGCTCGTTGCCATTGTTAGTGTTGTTAATAGGTAATCAATCAGACGGGATTTGCGTCAATCATTCCCTAAACGACCACTTTGAACATAACAGAGCTAAGTGGAAAGCAACGCTTTCTGATGCGCAGGTTCCCTCGTTTCAGCCACGTTCAGTCCACTTCTTAAACAGCGAATACATTCGTTCGAGCTTATTTCAGCCCGCTCCACAATGACGGAGAAATCCGCCCGTTGGCCACGTCTCCGAGTTAATTCGTTCCAGCCGGTTATGGGGCTAATAAACAAAGTTTAAATCATCCACTTTAGAAAAACAAAGTTTAAATCATCCACTTTAGAAAAACAAAGTTTAAATCATCCACTTCATGGTGTGGCATTTTATGCCACACCATGAAGAAATACTCGAAAACAGACCAAACTGCACACACAGATAGCCAAGCAGGTCCTGAACAAATGATTTCTTTGTCACATGCAGATTAGGATCCAGTAGCAGAATATACACGAAGTTCAATAAGGAGTGTGGCGCCCATTTTGAACGATACAGCGTTCAATCCGACGTGGCATCCAGGCAATGAGAGTCCGAGTAGAGTCCTGGGGTATCGTGGACCATGTGATGTCGATCCGAGTCTACAGTTCATCTTTAGTTTGCGGGTATGGGAAGGTACTCCACCGACGTCCAATCGTGTCACACAGATGCTGGATGGGCGAGAGGTCGGGCGATCGTGCTGGCCACGGAAGCATCCTCACACCGTGTAAAACATTCAGGCTGATCCAAGCGGTCTGCGATTGGGCGTTTTCTTGTTGGAAAAACTGTGTTTGAAATGCCCTGCAGATACGGTAGTGCCATTGGCCGCAGCACGTCGTCAACATAGCGACGAACCGTTAATGTGCCAGAAATACGTACCAGCGGTGAGCGGCTGTTGGCGCTGATAGCACCACACATCACAAATTCCTCTTTGCCGGGCCTTGTGGCGCTCCACAATGACGGAGAAATCCGCCCGTTGGCCACGTCGCCTCCAGACTCTCATACGGCGATCATCCGCGGTGAGACACAGCCGTGATTCGTCGCTGAACACCACGCTGTTCCATTCGGCGCCCCACGCAGCTCTGGCGTGACCCCACACCAAGCGGTGACGACGATAGCTAGCTGTTAAGGGTAACCTTCGCAACTGACGGCAAGACAGCAAACCAGACGCAGTCAATAGGCACAAAACTAAAAATGTCGGGCGTTGTGGCCTGTGGGTCCGCTATGGCATGACGTCGAATGCGACGATCGGTGACCTCCGAAGTTAGTCTCCGTGCTCTGGTCCCCCTACGACGTTGCACAGATCCTTCCTGGGACTACTGTCTACGAATGCGACCGACCGGTTGTGGTATCAAGTTGCGTTTCTTCCGCAATACGACGCAAGGATCCTTCGGAGGTACGAAGTCCTACAATGACACCTCTTGTGAGTTCATCAGTTTTAAGAAATCGGTACGTCGTCGTAACGGCATTGGCACCCCTTGCTTCAGACACGGTTACCGCAGAACCACTCACTTCTCCCGGCCATGACGACGCCTTGACGGATGGGCACACCGACTGGTTGCCCGCTTATATCCCGCGCACCGTTCGTTCATGCGATTGGCCTGCAAAGGCAATCATTTGCATAATTTGCACGTCTGCACCCTGCCTGCAATTTGCATGGTGGTGCGTTCTCGTCTTCGTAGTGGTGCATTTTCTCTGTCAGGAATTGTATCTTGAAAAATAGTGTTGCCCCTCAAATTCGTTTTGTGTCTGCTCTGAACACCAATCTCGGAACACTTGAGGAGGGAAACAAGAAGCAGTGAGAAAAGATAGGAAGAAAAATGCTGCGACACAAGTGCAAACACAATTTAAACATGTCAGAACTTGCACTTCTGCTCATCTTCAATAATAATACACACTATCTACCAACAAGTAATTGGACACCTGTGATAGCAAAGGAAAACGAAGTTTATTCACCTTCAATAGTTGCTGCAGCCTCCACGAGCGGCGATTACAGCTGCGACCCTCCGGGGCATGCTCTCAACCAGACGTTGTACGACGGCTAGCGGTATTTTTCTCCACTCGGCTTGGAGACGACAGGTCAGTTCCTTCACCGATTTCGGACGGTGGGGGCACCCCTTAAGTCGACGCTCCAACTCGTCCCAGAGGTGTTCGATAGTGTTAAGGTCCGGGCTCTGCACAGGCCAGTCCATTCGATTAACCCCATTGTCACCATACCAAGCAATGGTGGACCTCGCAACATGACAGATGGCATTGTCATCCTGAAAGTAACATGTGTCCACCCCGTAAAACTGCCACAACCTAGGAAGCGCATGGTCATCCAAAATTGTGCAGTAGGTCTCTGCGTTGAGTCTACCAGGAATTGCGACCAAGGGTCCCGGGCCATAACAGGTGAAACACCCCCATAGCATAATTCCACTGCCGCCGAACTTCACAGTTGGCCCAATACATTCCGGCAGGAGGCGTTCTCCAGGCAGACGCCAAACCCAGACCCTGCCATCCGAACGGTAGAGGGCGAACCTTGATTCGTCGCTGCAGAGAACATGTTTCCACTGTTCAACGGTGCAGTGCCGACGTTCTTTGCACCACGTTAGCCGAGCAGCGCTATTGGACTTGGTGATCAAATGCTTGTGGGTGGCAGCACGTCCATGATAACCGAGCAGATGGGCTTCCTTACGGATGGTATTAATTGAAAGAACACTCCCAGATGCCTGTTGGAACTCCTCGCGGATGTGGCCCATCGATTTGGTGCGGTTCTTCCGAATTTCTCTGGCCAGCACCCGTCGGTCTCTAACGCCCAGTTTTGTGGGTCTGCCGGGTCGGGGCACATTCCGACAGTCTCCTCTCAGCTTTCACTTGCCGATCAGTTAGGCCACTGTCGATTCTGGGTATTTCAACTTGCTGGATACGTCACGTATGGATCAGCCAGTTCTGTGATAACCGACGATTACACCTTTCTCGAAATCAGAGAGCTCCGAACTGCGTGGAATCTTGCATGCGACTGGTTGTGTTGTTGTTTCCCACATGATATTTGACGGCGTCGGCCGTGACGTGTATCAGAACCGCAGATATCGTCGATTGCAGGGGTGTCCAATTACTTGTTGGTAGATAGTGTATATAGTTGAAAGCAGCAGCTTGGTGTTAAAGTCTCTGCACTGATCAGTTGTACATTGTATTTGGTTTTAATATTGTGAATGGCATGTTTTCTGACAATGGTTTAACGAAGGTGTGTTAACTATATATCTGAAGGATATCTGTGTTGTGTGTGTGAAGTTTGTCATTAAAAAACAAGAGAGGAACGTTACTGACTTTGTGAACGAAATGCTTGCTATCCGTTCTTTAAAGGAAAACTTAGGGGGGGAATGTGTGCTACAAATAAGGCCTATGTTATGGAATTGAGGCAGTGGACAAAAAAATCGTTCATAGTTTAGTGACCAGTGATCTGGAGTGAATAGATAAATCACAGTTGTTATTGCTTTTTCTTTGATCATTTAATATACTAGACACAACCCTACAAAATAATGAAAGCTTACTACTGCTGGATGTTGCAAAGCACATGAAACTGATAAATGGAAATTTTGAAGATTGCAATCCGTTTTTTGGTAAATATGACTAGGATGGTAATTCAAATAATATCCGAAAACCTAAAATTTTGCCGTCCTAGAGCGGGAATCGAAACCGCGTCTCCCAGATAGCGCCCGGGTATGCTAACCACTAAACCACCCACAACGACCAAGTCTCAAGTTTCCGATCAATTTGAATATACCCATCACAGGATCTGCTAATCGAAGCAACCGGCATTCATCTTAGTAAATCTGGAGGTTAAGAATCCTCTCCCGTAATTGCCCGGAGGTGTTGATCTATCACCGAAATAATGTTAAGGCTGTTCCACTTAATTTTGATGGTGCTACAGTCAAAATATTTGGATTAAGTTACTTGCTGTATGCTTAATATCAGTTTGTACTGTTTTCTTGATAACAAATCATAGCTTCAGAATATGTTTCACAGCAACACCAATTTTCACCATTTTGTGATGAGTTGTAAGTTTCCGAACTGTGGATGTTGATGTCATCATTACCGGTCAGAAGGAAGGAACACTCATTAAATCAACATTCACATTTTGGAAACTTTCAACTCATCACAAGTTCCTGAAAATTGGTGTTGCTTTGAAACATATTCTGGTTCCTTAATGAGGCGAAACAACTTCCAGCATCCATTCTTTCCCCTTTTGTTTTCAACAATAACGCATTTGTTGGCCTCTATGCCTTTTTTAATCGCCTTAATATTAATTTGATCCATGTTACCAAATAAGCCATTAATTCCGACACGATACGCCATGAAATGGGATGTTAGCATGTCAAACGAAAACCTTTGAATGATTAATGCAAATGATGCGATGTGAAAAGTAACTTTTAATCTTACAATATGACACGAGGGAGTTTGTGAGAATGAATCAGCAGAGAAGCAGGCGATAGGCCTTTGTATCTTGCTCCGGAAAATCGCACTGAAAACAAGGGCAAAGTAAGTATCTTTATACGATATGGTATCGTCGGTCGGAGGGGAGTTTTTATTTTTAGAATGAGACAGGCAATATTTTTGTATGACAAATCATGTTTGACTCCGCTCGCACCAGCAGCGAGCACGAAATTCCACACTACGCATTTTTCCTTGAAGCATTTTTTATTCTCTTCAAAAATAAAACGGAAATAAAACCTGGTCGAAATCAGGTCGGGAACACATTGACCCGAATCGTTGACCTGCTGATCCGCGGCCAATTTCCATTTCTGCTGATGAGATCAGAAAGGAATTATTTTGCTGTGGCTTTCGCAGATACTTGCTGCTATGTAAACATTTTTGGGGAACGCAGAAAAATTTGTACCATGTGGTTCATATACACTGCCGGAACGTGAATAAAGAACACCAAGAAGGAATTGGCGGACGATCATAAAATTTACATATGTTAATATGGTCGAGTTTACGTAGGTGTGATGTTAATTTCGGGACCAACCGGTAGTGCTTACGCAGCAGCACGGCATAATATGCAAATTATTGTCGGTGGTGTCTAAGGAGTACGGCGAAGTGAATGTAATCAATCGTCGGCGTACGGACACGTGCGAAGACCCTGAAGAAGCTTCAATGCCTGGGAATGGAAGACGTGTAGGATTTCAGCATTTATCGGACTTTGAGCGAGGTCGTCTAGTCGGACTCCGCGAGACCGGGTGATCGTATCGTCGTATTGCGGAGCGAATTGGACGGGAACTTTCGGTGGTGGTACGATATTGGCATAGATGGTCCGAGGAACGTTCCCACACGAGAACACGTGGAACCGGGAGTCACAGACGGACTGATGAGCGGACCGATCGACGCATAAGAAGAGCGGCGTTGTCAAGAAGAACATCCACTGCAACGTAAATCCGAGCTGCCGTTGCACCTAAGGTGCCTGTGCGAACAATCCGCAACCGTTTACTGGATGCAGGACTACGTGCACGTGGGCCTCTGACTCCAGCCTACCGTCAGGAACGGATGCAGTGGTGTCGCCAACGTCTGCACTGAAGAACGCAATGGCGATCTGTCGTGTTCCGCGATGAAAGCAGATTCTGCTTGGGAGCCTCTGATGGCCGTATGCGTGTTCGCAGACGCACATGGGAGCGTCTCCACCCTTCTTGCATCCGCCAGCGACATACAGGGCCTACACCTGGTCTCCTGGTGTGGGGAGCGTTCAGCTATCACTCCCGTACACAACTAGTGTTTGTACCGGGTACGTTAAACAGCACCTCCTACATCAACAACATCATTCAGCCCGTTGTTGTGCCATTTGTAAGGTCGGTTCATCGTGTTGTTTTCCAGCAAGATAACGCACGACCACACACGGCACGTGCAATGCAACATGCACTCAGGGTGTGAGACAACTTCCATGGCCTGCACGTTCACCGGATTTGTCTCCCATTGAGCACGTGTAGGATTTTATGGGACAACGACTTATCCGGTCTCCACGGCCAGTTACGACCATCCTCGATTTACGCGTCCAGGTTGAGGATGCTTGGAACTCAATACCCCAAACTTACATCCAATATCTGTACTACAGATTCCATGCCAGAATTGCACAGTGTGACGCAGTTCATGGCGGTTCAACCTCCTACTAACCATGTTACATGGAAATGTTATTTTTCAGTTTACCAGCAAATACAGATGTATTTTTCCATAATGTTTTGATCACGGTATCCTCCGTATTCCGTTATTATGATGTATAAATTTCGTTGGTATCAGACGTCTCCTTCTTGGCGTTCTTTTTTCACTTTCCGCCAGTGTATATGGGCAGCTTAAAGGGTTAAATTTCAGTTTGTTTTTTTCGATTAGAGGTTTAACGACCGTCATGAGCAAATCTGAGATAATTAGTCATCCGTCCCAAATTTGAGAATTCTGATTAATACATTAAAATGACGTGGATTATGGACATCAAAGAAAAGTCCTCGCTCTTTCCACGTTAATAAGCGAGTCACGGAAAATATTCTCATCGGCCGCCACCGGGAATGGAATTCAGGGTCTTCCAGTTGCGCGCCAGACATGCTACCACTGCACCACAGCGTCTTCGAATTCTCCACACTCACAAATGACTAACTGCCAAACCACATGGCAGGTTGCTTCTTCGAGCCCCGCACAATGCTGGGGATTCACCAAAGTTGGACAGCAGCAACTGAACAAATAACTAGAAGGCGAATAAATAATTAATACACACAAATGACGTGGATTAGGAACATAAAACAGAAGTCACCGCTCTTTCTACGTTAATGAGTGACACACGGACAAATTATGATCGGCCGCCACCGGGAATCGAACCCAGGGTTCTCCAGTTACGCGCCGGACATGCTGCCATTGCACCACAGCGGCCTCAAATTCCACACATTTCCTTTCGAGGTTTAACGACCGTAGCTATGACTTCTGTTTGATGCTCCTAATCCACTTCATTTGTGTGTATTAATTATTCATTCGCCTTCTAGTTATTTGTTCAGTTGCTGCTTTCTAATTTAGGTGAATCTCCAGCATTGTGCGGGGCTCCAAACCAAGCAACCTGCCATGTAGTTTGGCAGTTAGTCGTTTGTGAGTGTGGAGAATTTGGGGTTGCTGTGGTGCAGTGGTTGCATGGTTGGTGCGTAACTGGAGGACCATGGGTTCGATTACCGGTGGCGACCGATGAGAATTTTTCCGTGACTCACTTATTAACGTGAAAAGAGCAATGACTTCTGTTTGGTGTTGAGAACTCTGGTTGCACAAAATGGACAGAGCCAGCGACATTTAACAAAAATACCACCCCTATATCATCTATGAATCGAACCCGAGCTTACTTTTGATGAGCAGTCAGAGTTCAGAGCCTCAGACCAATAATCCATTCACTAGAACAACCAATTTCTCTGATTTCTGATCTGCTTTGACGTAAAATGCTACTGCGCTGGAATGGATAAATATCCCTTCTTCCCTAGACAAATGTCGTTCTGGGATTCATGGAAAATTCTATCGGCCTCGCGTATTTCTCGAAATAACTCAGGGCTTTGTGTTTATATTGAATTCACTGAATGTTCGATAAATCGGGCTCGCCGAATGTTTGGTATTCGTTTCAGCAAATGCGACTAATTGAATGCTCTACATGTTCGGATTCACTGATATCCGTTTTATTGAAGTCGATAGATGCCTCGTATATCGGATTCATTGAAAGCTGCGTGTATCAGACACCATAATACCACAAGAAATCATTGCTTATATTTGGTTTACAATCGTCCTTTTGTTATTATGCGTTATGCTACTGCACTCTGAGAAATAAATCAATATTTTCAAGAAAATCTGTGCTCATGAGTAAATAAGATTTTAAAGAAAGAGTAAGCGGGTTGTCGTAAACCGGAAACGTGACTTTTCTTTCAAATGAAAGGAAACTAAACGAAAAGAAGTACTTTTCCCCAACGTGCACTGAATTCGGCCACTACACAGAGCTCAAATCTTTCCCTTGGGGCAGTCGAAAGTTCTTTGGTTGCTTAACGAAGATCAGCAACATCCAGTACTCACAAGGACCCAGCGGTGAATTCCCCTGCAAGCTCTTTTCTCTTTGAACCTAATGTATGTTTCTGAAGTTTTAAACCGAAAATGCTAGGGAGACAGAGATGTTGCTTTATTCACTGACTTACAAAAGGAACCGAGGTTGTACCGATCTAGAAAAAAAAAAGAAAAAAAAAAATAATTCGATTTGCTTCTAGGTTACCGTTTTCCGAATTGTGATAGATTATGAAAAGAATACAATACACAAAAACATTTATCTGAAACATGTTCTAATAATTAAAAAAAAGGAATTTAGTGAATCAAAAAGAGAAGGGAAGTGTATCCTTATGCCGGTACAAATGGCTGAAACTAGGAGTGATAATTAACACAGCAATCGGACATCTCTTAATTGCCTGTATTTACTGTTCGCACGTAATATAAATCCCATCACAAAACTTGAAAATTTCATCACCCTGGAGCGGAAATCGAACCCGCATCTCCCTATTACCGTTAGAGCATGCTATCCTTTACATCACCTAGGACGACAAAGTCCCATGTAACTTAGTGTTAAGAGCATCGGACTACTATATTATCCGACCGCACTCTTAATAGAAGCAAACTGTGCCGCCATCTAGCTTTCCCATCAAAACCACAAGTGCTGGGAAACTGCTGGTCACCAGCTGGCAGTGATGGGTCACTGCTGGCTGAAATCTGCCGCTCACGGCCCGGTAGTGGCCCGTTGGGGGCAGCGCTATCAATTGTCGAGCTATTGATGGCCATGCAGCATCGCCGTGAATTGTGGGCCTCCAAGCAAGTGCCACTAGTGGCCCGTTGCTGGCAACCAATGCAACCTCCAACAGCAGGTGGAAGCAACGTGACTGTGCATGCGCAGAAGCAACACTTGCTGTGTCTCTCATGGTACCAGTTAGTTGAAGAAGACGCTATCGCCATCGTGTTATTTTAGTGGATGTTAAGAATAAAATCCATATGTGGAGAGGCGAATTAATTTCCTAATGAAATTTTACGTCGACGAAGATATCAGATTAAGCCGTGAAATACTAGATTACAGCCATGAAATACACCCACTCCATTCCCATGAATAACAATTCATGGAATGGAGTGGATGAATAACAAGAAAAAATTTGAAACCGCTTGAAACAAATATCCATTAAAACCATTAAAACAACGTTTGTTGGGGGGAAAAAAAAAAGAATTATACGCATACAAAATTTATTAATTATTTGAAAGAAAAAAAAAGCAACGCTATGTGGTGTACTCATCCATGGGTTGAATACACAAGACTGGGAGGAATTCGCTTCTAAAAATAACGAGAAGTAAAATAAAATATATTTTACTCTTTAAAACAAATGTAGCTTCAGACAACGGAAAGGAAAGACACAACGTTAAAAATGTAACAGAATGTGACATGAACCCGGGTAAATATATATTTATTCAACAATAGCTTTTCAAGACGGCAAGGACAGCACAAAACTTTGGAAAGCGACTCTAAGTATGTACACGCCTTGAAAATGAGAAGTTCCCTTAAGATTAAGAAAAAAAAACTATCGTTACGTTGAAAAAATTAATTTATCAATTATATGAAACTGACTTTTATGAAAAATGCATCGCAATATTGTAAAATGAAAGAGGGAAGCATTCAATTACACATTGCATACCAAACAGACAGCTTTAAGCATAGGCTCGAGCGTGGCAAATTAGTCCGGTCGGTAGAGAGCTCAGCTATCACGCCAACGGCCCTGGTGCAAATCCAGTCAGATGCAAACGGGCGTTTTTCCGCTCTGTTGAGAAAATTTCCCCAGCGCAGTGCGTTAATTCACAAGCTCCGTAAGGGTAGGAAAAAAAATTGTAGCTTTGGGAAACTGCGGTTATCCTTGTTTTTTTTTATTATGGCTACTACTGGGAAATTGGCGGACAAGATTCGGCAAGCCACCAGTTACGCCACGTGATTGCTGGCTGCCACTAATGGCACACTAGCGGACCACATTAGCCTAGCCATCATTTCTGGCACGTGCTTGAAGGGCCACTTGTGGCAGCTACTGCCTGTGATGGACCACTGATGGCCCTGTTGTGGCATATGACAACTGATGGGGTGCCAACTGTTGGCCGCCCGGACATTTTATTGACAATTTGGCAGCGGCAACATAGTGCTGGGCCATTGCTGGCAGTGCTGGTTGCCAGCAATGGCCCAATGCTTGTCCAGCAAGACTGTTTTTGCTGGGTTGTTAAGCATATCACCAGTCGTTCAGATGTATACTGTGGAAGAAATATTTTTATCATAATAAGTGGAAATACTCGGGACTTTGTCGTCCTGGGTGGTGTAATGGTTAGCATGCTCCAATGGTAATAGGGAGATGCAGGTTCGATTTCTGCTCCAAGGCGATGAAATTTTCAAGTTTTCTGATGTGATTGATATTACGTGAACAGTAAATGCAGTCAATTCAGAGATGTCTGATTGCTGTGTTAATAATTATGACGTATTTCCCACGTATTATGAAGATATTTCTTCCACACTATAAATATGAAACTAGCAGTCTTTGTTTGCCGTGAATATAATTTTTTTTAAATATATGAAATATCTGCATTTTTCTCGTGTTGTGTGCAGGTCTTCCAAATTGCAAGTAAGTTTATCCTTGAGGAGCATCAGGGCCGATGCTGTTGAATGTTCTTGCATTTTAAAACAAAATGAAGATTTCATTTTTGCCAACTCTAGAAAAAACTACCATGGAGCTGACAATAGGAAAAGCATGGGTTTTGCAGGCAGAGTCCAACAACTTTTAATAATTAATCCTGTTACTTGTTGATACTCATGGCTAAACTAACAGGAAACTGCATTTCTTGTTACTTTTTAAACTGCGTACAAACTATACTCTAATTTACTTTAAAAGTGCACTAGTGGGAAAAGCAGGAGAGCCTTGTTATATCTCTTCGTGGAACGCAAGAACGGTATACATCCGCGTTAATGTGCTCTTGTACTGTTTCCTTTCTGATCCTCCCACCCACCCACCCACCCACACATCTCGCAACCAGTGGGGATTGTCAGTGGAGGTCTGGTGTAGGTCAAACTGCTTCCCCTGATGCCTTCAAGTTTCCAGAATTGTCAATTTATTGCCTCTGCGTTGTTAATGTTGGGAGAGGTCTTCCACCCCTTCCCCCTGTCCAAGTTGTATCCCAAGTGGGCAGAAAGAGCCGAAAGTGCAAAGCTCTTTATTCAGCAACTTCTCAGAACAAATTTATTTCTAAAGCGCTTTAATCTCTAGAATTTTTTTTTAGATAGCAATTTTGCCTGATAAACTGTTGAGCAAACAAAAATGGATTCTAAGCAATAATTCAGATGCTTTTCGCTCTAAACGATAGGGACTATTTTTCGCAGCGGAGGCAGCTGTTTCGTACCCTTCATAGTGGTTCACTCTTAGATTGACTCGGAGTATAGCAGAAAATACAGTGGTTGAAACATATGGTAGATCAGATGGCACGACTGGAATGCGTCAAATGGAATGCAACCCTTGTCTAAAAGTTAGTTTGAGAGGTCAGTTTCGAAAAACGACAGGAGTGAAACACTATGTTACATAACATGGAGCAAGGAATCTCTTTCGGGAGGCAGGAGAGAGGAATGTCTACGAAGTATCCAGCTTGCCCAGGAACGGGACGTCCTGAGCGAGGTGACAGTTTCGGTGAGTTATGAGACCCTCGCAATCCTCCAGAAAATGCACTGACGGGATTGGCTGATGGAGAGGGAGCTGCATGAAATCGCACTTCGGACCAGGGACCCAGAAATTTGACGGGCACTCTTGGTTTTGCTGCAAATGCAAGGATGAAGAAGAATTTTCGCTCATGACTAAGGTCATCAGGACAAAGTAGCAGAGGTCATTGATGAAATATCTGCGGATATAAGAGAGATCATTTATGTGCTGCGGTACGAGTAACACTGGGAGGTTTCGATAAAATTGAGTTGTTCGCAAGCAACACAGAGAACCTATCACTGCACATCAATGCTCTGTATCTTGGGTAAGAGGAACGTCACCTCATTCTGTGATCTCGCTGAAGAACTTACCATCCGATGGACTCCTCAACTCACTCTTTGGGATATACTGAAATAATGACTGATTCATAGTGGGCCAAGACCACCGAAATTGATCGGAATTTGTGTACACATTCTGTACTCCTCTGCAATTAGGGGATGTAAATAAAAACCTTTAAACAGAACTAGTGAGTCTAATTTCGTGGATTTAAACTAAACTAAACAACTAAAAATTGTATCTAAAGGATAAGTATTGTCAGAGCTATGTAAAGATTTGGCAACAACTACTAAAGTAACAGAAATATCAAATTAACTGATTGCCAAGCTACGTACCAAGGCAATATCAAAACAAGAAAGATGACACCGAATGTTCGGGTGTAATAAGCACGTCTTTTGAATCCGCCCTGACACAAATTTAATTTATCAAAGCTATTCAAAGTCAATCGAACCGGTATGGAAAACAATTATATCTGACGGAAGAAAGAAATTATTCAATCGGGTTTTCAATCCCTCAAATACTACTGTAACGGAATCGTGAGCTTATGCCCTCTGGTTGCAGATTTGTGCATTAAGGAAAACATGAATTTTTATGAGAAACATTTCGCACCTAAAACGCTCTTCAACACAGAAAGAATTTTCCAGATCGGACTCTTAGAAACAGAGATATCGACAACAATAAGATGTGACTTTACGCCCCTTGGTGGGAAAACCATGCATTATTTTAGGAAGAAAGTATTCTCAAAAAGGTTTTTCCATATAAGCGGTATCGGTCCAAGAAAAAAAATTTAGTCGAGTTTCATGGAGCCCAGATTTTGCTACAAATACATTAGAAGCAGATATTAACACTTATGCCCTCTGGTAGCTAAACCATTCTTTACAAAACATTAGAAATTATTTGAAAAATATTTTCCATCACGTCTTGTATGCGATACAGGAAGAATTTTTCAAATCGGAGTTTTAGAAGCAGAAATAACACAGAGAACGCAATTTACTTTTGTGCCCCCTAGTGGAAAGTCTTTGATTTACTTGAAAATTTTTTTGAATTTATAGGAAAAACATTTCGCATCGGAAACACTATCCAACAAAGAAGGAATTTTTCAAATCGTACTCTTAGAAGTAGAGATATTGACAAAAAATAAGATATACATATACGCCCCTGGCGGAGGAACTGTCAATTATTTTAAGAAGAAAATATTCCGAAAAGGTTTATCGATGTGAGTGGCATCAGTCCACGAAAAATATTTTTCAATCGATATTTTAGAAGCTCAGATTTTATGGCAAATGCATCAGAAACAAAAATTAACCCTTACGTTCCCTGGTGGCTAAAGTATTATTTACCAAAAACTTGAAATTATGTGCAAAAGATTGTCGATCAGGAGGTGTATCCGCTGAAGAATATTTTTTTTTTCAAATTGGAGTTTTAGAAGAGGTATCAGGAAAAATGTAATTTACTTTTTTACGCCCCCCCTAGCGGAAAATCTATGCGTAATTTGAAAGAAAGTAACTATATCTAAAATACTCTTATACATAAATGGAATTGGAAGATGAAATAATTTTTTCAATCGGATGTTTAGAAGCAAATATATGGAATAAAACGTATTTTTGAATTCGACATTATCTGCATGTACGCCCTCTGGCGGCAAAATTGTACATCATAAAAAAAAACGAAATAAAGGATCATCATTCGCATATTTCAAGCTTCCCAATGCAAAAAGAATTTTTCAAATAGGATTATTAGTTGCAGAGATATCGTGAGTCGGGCGGGCGGACGGACGGACAAACCGGTAACATAAGCACGATCTTTTTTTACAAAAGACGTGCTAATAATTAATAACACCACCACAGTGAAATAAAAAGTATTGTCTCCTACAACATGCCAGTCATGATGATAGTTTTGATGACATTTGCTATGAGTTTAATAGTCAGAAGTGTTCCATTTCAGAGTGTTGGAATTACGTCAAGGCAAAATAAATAAATTTTCAAAATCAGGTGAGAGAATTTGCGAAGAAAAGTAAACAAATGTTAAACTTTGAAGAAACAAAACGTGAGGAAACTTACAATTTTATCGCATTTCATTTTTTTTCATTCAATTTGCAATTTCATTGAAATATATTTTTCCTAAAATAATCGCTTTAACATTTTGATTTAATTATTGGAACGTCTAATAACACGGGGAATAGCTGTCTCAAAAGTGAATAAATCCGTAGTCAACTACGTCAGAAGGATAGCGCAAATCTTAGGAAGCGCAGCCCTAATTTTATTTTATTTTATTTTTCTGATTGAAGGTTTAATTACCATCATGAGAACCTCGAAGGGCTATAAAGCAGTTGCTCGCCCCTAATTTAGGGCCGCTGGTCCCAGGCAAAGGAGAGAGCCAGTGCCGTAAGACAAACACAACATCCATGCTTCACCGGGATTTGACCCTAGACCCCTTCACGGACGAATGGTAATAAACCAGCGCTTAAACCACTGCGCCACCGGGGCGGCGCGCACCCCAAATATCATGCACGGTATTTTAATACTGTCGCTTCTACGTATCACGTTTTACGTGAGGTTCTCACAGTTTGCACAATAGTGCAATGAAGTATTGTTCCATTTATGCAAAGTATAATGAAATATTGTTGCGCAAGAGTTAAATTTAAAAAATATTACGCATAATTAAAAAACCATCATTGCGTAAGCTCATGACACAGCAAGATTGAAATTCACCAATGGTTGAGAGCTTCAAAAAGTAATTTAGTTAGTTTTAAATTTTGGAAGTTTGAATTGCAAAAATGAGCTCCGGGAAAGTTTGAATATATCTGTTAAATTTCAAACCTCCCCGTTAATAAGTTTTTTTTTTCGTTGGAGGCTGGGGACAGATAGAAAGAAGAAAAGACACGGTAATTATATTATTACAGACAACTGTGAACACATTTTTTTTCACCTTGGTAGATATCAAATTTCGCTGTTTACAATATACCATTAAATTAAATTTGGCGTTCGTATCTAACACACGGTAAGGAATTTTATTTTTTGGGTAGTACGTTTAATCACCAAATGAACAATGAAGCAACAGCACGATCAGACTCAGTAATACACATCGAGAAACGGAATCAGTTTGTAGCTTCTAATACCAAAGAGTAACAGTTTAGGTTTTCACAGATCTGCTGCGATTGTTTTCCATGTTCAGGTTAGATGAAAATAGGGAAACGTACCGAGGTTATGAGTAGCTATGACAATTTGATGCCTTATCTATTGTTTGATCCGGAAAGCAATCGCTGTTTGCTCAGTTAATTAAATAAATCTTTGATGAAGCAATGTATCAATGAAGTTCTCTTGGTAATGAAGATCTGTATAAATACATAAACACATCATTAAAATTGTATCCGTCTGATGAAACGATCGAAAGCACATGTAAATCAGTGGGCAGCTAAGTATAGTGTAATTATGCACATGCTTAAAAATATGGAACCAAGCAGACTGAAAGGTTTGAAGATGTAAGCGAGAACGCCTCTTCCGTAGTGTCACAACTAAGGTTGTCTTCCTGGTGAGAAGTCTTCCAACTTTGAGCTACGATTCCTAGGAGGCGAACTTTATACGAATTACCAAGGCATAAATTCGCCGACCATATCACCAGCTGAGTGTATATGAGTGAGGATGGATTATATTGGTCTCCAGCAGGGCGGATGAATAACACGCCGTATTGCGTAAGATTAGAACAGTGTCAATGCATCGATGCTGGATGCAGTTTTTGCGATAAGGTACGACTTGTAAATGGAGCATGCAGGAGAACCACAAAGCGTCAAGTAATAAGGCTGACCCTATCTTGAAGACTGGAGAAGGCAGAACATCCATTGCCTCAATACAAATTTTGAAGGTTGTGAACCCGTTTATTGGTGTAAATATGACATGAATGGTAAGTCAGATGATGTCCAGAAAACTTGAAAACTTCATCGTCCTGGAGAGGGAATCGAACCCACGTCTCCCGGATAGCGACCGAGTATGCTTACCACTACACCACTTAGAACAACCAGGTTTGAAGTTTCAGATTAATTTGAATATTACCATCACATCATTCGCTAGTCACAGCAACCGGCATTCATATACGTATAGCGAATCTGGAGGATTAGAATTCTTTCCCATGATTGCCCGTATTCAATGCTTATCGTCGCCAACCTCGTAATGGTGTCGTTCTCGAGTTTACTGGCGGAAAGATTGGGGTCGTGTGCGATTTTCAGAGACGAAATAGGATTTTGTAGGCGCCTAGATGATTACCGGGTTCATGTATACAGACTACTAGAAGAATAGACCAATTCAAGAATAATTGTCCATTGACATACTGCGAGAATGCCATGGGTCATGATCTGAGGAGCTATCATGGAGCTATTTTTTTCTCAAAATCAGCTTTCTTACTTGGAGCTTGTGCACTTGGTAACAGCCTTGGCTCCCTCTGACACTGCGTGCCTGGCCAACTCACCAGGAAGCAGAAGTCGGACAGCAGTTTGGATTTCCCTGCTGGTGCTGGTGGACCGCTTGTTGTAGTGGGCCAGGCGCGAAGATTCCGCAGCAATACGCTCAAAGATGTCGTTCACGAAACTGTTCATAATAGACATGGCTTTGCTGGAAATTCCGGTGTTGGGATAAACCTGCTTGAGTACCTTGTAGATGTCAATGGCGAAGAATTATTTCCTCTTCTTCTTCTTGCGCTTTTTCTTATCGCCTGCACGCACAGCCTTCTGTGCCTTGCCTGCTTTTTTCACAGCCTTGCCACTAGGTTGTGGAGGCATTTTCAGCAATAGTTTTGCAAAGAAATGGGTTCCGCACAGGCAGCTTAACTATTCAACGACTATTATGCTATGCTATGACTTAATTGGGAAGAATCCCACTTCTTTGTCAATAGCATCTTAATACATGTTGTGGTTTTGAATGCACTCACACATACTATTAGTACACAAAACAGAAATCATCGCTCTTTTCACGTTAATAAGTGAGTCTCGGAAAAATTCTCATGTCTCGGAAAAAATTCACTCCAGTATCTGCAACATGCTGGATTAGGCTGCAATTGACTCAATGACGCTGTGGTGCAGTGGTAGCATCTCCGGTTCATAACTGAAAGATCCTGGTTTCGATTCCCGGTGGCGGCCGATGAGAATTTTCCCGAGACTCGTCGAAAGAGCGATACTTTCTGTTTGGTGTTCCTGACCCACGTCAACTGTTTGAATTAATACTATTAGTATTTATGATAGCGTTGGCCAAACAAATTTGGCACTCACTATCGCCAGCCAATCCTCATTATCGCAGGTCGGCGCAAATAAACATGAAACATTATTCGAATAAAATGCAGGTAGTTAAAAATGGGTTTTGATAAAACCAGACGAATACAAGGAATGTACAATACGTATAGAAGCATTTACGAGTAAAATTACAATATGCTGCCTTGCCGCATATGGAAAGAATCAACTGCTCAGACGCGAAGCAACATCAATCTGCTAGCATCACCTTCAATGATGTCAAACCCCTTCAACTGTTTCTTGGTTTCTAGTTCACCATTCGTTCAGACTTGTCAGCAGAGATATTAACTCACTCCAGTGCCTGCAACATGCTAGATTAGGCGGCACTTGACTTAATGACCAAAGGCTTTTATCACTTCGCTCAATTCTAAGCCGCTGGGTAGTTCGTTTACGGGACATATAAGTTCTCTATTTTTTTTACGGTGGCTGTTCGCATCATCACAACGACCATAACTCCCGAAACACCTATACGTCCAAATTACCACAACTGCCCGAAAACGCCCGTATCGAGTGAGTAGGATTTTCTGACTCCCATCTTTTCTTGGAATTTACACGGGATTAACCTAAATCATCCTCAGCCACCATCGTTATCGCTAAATAGATACGTAAAACAGGGGTCGGTACATCCGGGGTCGATATTTACTCTCATGATATCGTACGCCTTCTCCGTGGAAGAATAGAGTGACCGTCCCCAGGAATCACTGAAGGTCAACTCACATCAAGACTACAATGAATGATTAGTACTAACGGTGACAGAGCACTGATCCTTATTTTACAGTGACCGTCCCCAGGAATCATTGAAGGTCAACTCACATCAAGACTACAATGAATGACTAGTACTAACGGTGACAGAGTACTGATCCTTATTTTACAGTGACCGTCCCCAGGAATCACTGAAGGTCAACTCAGATCAAGACTACAATGAATGACTAGTACTAACGGTACCAGAGCACTTATCCTTATTTTACAGTGACCGTCCCCGGGAATCACTGAAGGTCAACTCAAATCAAGATTACAATGAATGACTAGTACTAACGGTGACAGAGCACTGATCCTTATTTTTCATTGACAGTCCCCGGGAATCACTGAAGGTCAACTCACATCAAGACTACAATGAATGACTAGTACTAACGGTGGCAGAGCACTTACCCTGAATTTATTATACTTCGTAAAACTACAGTTTCGATCCGTAGATTTATTTGTGTAAAAAATAAACGTTTTTCGCAGTAGATAGTATTGATAGATCCATAAAATTTGAAATGGAGCTGGAGTAGAGTGCATCGTTGCCATTTCTGGACACACTATCGTCTAAATCTAGTAATGGTAATATAGAGACTAATGTACAGGGTGATTGTAAACTCCTTCGACAAAACAAGATGGGTGATAGTACACATCAAGACGAACAATATTTGCAATGGAACCTAGGGCCACATTCAAATCCTAATGACAGAAAAAGAGTAAAGTTACCTATCCACATTGAGCCTTCAACAATGAAAACAAAGGCACCTACCTAATTTATGAGTTGCACAATTCGAATTTCCTCAAAGAAAGACTCAAAGGAGCAGCTAAAACTGGCGTCCAAGGGCGTCGTTGCACAGCCCACACCGGCGAATGAAGGACTGTCGCACCCTCAAGTAGTTTTCCGGTGTGGTGTTGATCTCGTCAGCAGGAACATCGATTCGCGCGACGAGATCTTCCAAGTAGTCCACAGGTGTCTCGTACACCAATGTTTTCATGTGTCCCGAGAGGAAGAAGTCCAGTGGATTAAAAGTCGAATGAGCGTGGAGACCAAGCCACAGGTCCACCGCCCAGGATATGTCGCATTTGGGAAGTATCGGGCCTCAGTGGCAAGGTGCGCTGGGGCCCCATCATGCATAAACCACATGTCCCTCCGTGTGATGAGCGGAACATCCTACAACAGATCGGGATGCTCCAGGAACACAGGTACGCTGCGCCGGTCAGACATGTACGTCAATTCTCGTGTGATGTTCGCACGGTAATATAGCTGAACGGGTTCAGCTGGGGTTTTAAATGTTTGTTCCTCATCGTCTACGCATGTGTTCAGCGCACCTGGTTTGCATCTTGTGCTTCTTATGCACTGGTTAGAACTCCATGTGCCTGCTGGACGTTCTTCGAACGTGCCCTTTTCTGGCAGTAGGAGTGGAATGCGGCCCTAGGTTCCATTGCAAATATTGTTCGTCTTAATGTGTACTATCACCCCTTTTGCTCTGCTGAAGGAGTTTACAATCACCGTGTATATTACAAACACACATCAGTACCATCTTGGTGTGCCCTAACATCTTTAGTCCTGACATACAGAACAACAATCTTCAGATCAAGATTTAAATGAGCACATACTATATGCTCTAGAGCAGAGTCGAAAGGGGAGGACATTTAAAAAAATATGATAAGACAAGGTATACCAACAAGATATAGCTACGGAGGAATGCGTAGCGTACTAAAACAGGTGCAGAGCGTCATGAATGGACGGGGGGCAGTACAAAATATGAATGAGCCCGGTTTCATGGGTGCTGTTCCGTACGCCCCGAAGTTTTCCTACTTTTTTACAACTCGCTCAGAAATATAGGGTTGGTTGGCATTTGATCTCCAAGAACAGTTGGTGCAATTTCGAAAAATTAGAATGGAAAACGATATGGTAGACTGCTCGGGATCTACACCATTCCTCTGTGTTATGAAGTTGGAACAGTAAATCTTTATGTAGCAATGACCAAGAGATCAATAAGAACCAGAACTAAGGAGCATGATAGGAACGCGAAAGGTTGAAAACCGAACACTGTTCTAATACAACTCAGCTATACCTTTTGGGCAAGAAGCAAAATGTATATCTAAGTACAGCACCCAAAAGGAAGCTAATGTGAAAGATCCTGAGAAAGATCCTGACGAGATCCAATCTATGAAAGATCCTGACGAGACCCAATCTATGAAAGATCCTAACGAGACCCAAATTATGAAAGATCCTGACGAGATCCAATCTATGAAAGATCCTGACGAGACCCAATCTATGAAAGATCCTGACGAGACCCAATCTATGAAAGATACTGACGAGAATCCAAGAATCTATGAAAGATCCTGACGAGAATCCAAGAATCTATGAAAGATCCTGACGAAACCCAATCTGTGAAAGATCCTGACGAAACCCAATCTGTGAAAGATCCTGACGAAACCCAATCTGTGAAAGATCCTGAATGTATGAAAGATCCTGAATGTATGAAAGATCCTGAGAAAGATCCTGACGAGACTCAATTGTGAAAGATCCTGACGGGAACACAAGAATCTATGAAAGACCCTGACGAGACCCAATCTATGAAAGATCCTGACTAGAACCCAAAAATATATGAAAGATCCTGACGAGAACCCAAGAATCTATGAAAAATGCTGAGAAAGATCCTGACGAGAATCCAAGAATCTATGAAAGATCCTGACTAAACACAATCTGTGAAAGATCCTGACGAGACCCAATTGTCTGCAATGAGGATGTACAACAGGAGTTGCAATACGTATGGCGCATCTTCAGATAAATTATGTTTAGTTTAATATTTTATTATTATGTAAAATCGTGATCCATGGTACACGGGAGATACCTAAAACATCACGGCGCACGCTGAATGTTTTCAAAAACTGTAAACATGTAAATTAAATTCCATGTGTTTATTCTGCATTGTATATGCGCTTTAGTTTAGAACCTTGAGAAAGACGTCCGGTAGAAATGCAGAAGTTCGGTGTTGTATATATATATTTTTACAACAATAAATATACGGATGGAAACTTCTAGTTTTACGAAGTATATCTTTAAATGATCTATTTTGTCTTTTGAACTTCTTTTGTTAACTTGTAAAGAAGAGGGGAGAAATTCTGAAAGAAGCAGCAGATAGTTTCGGGCGTTACGGTATTATGAGATACACAAAATTTCTAGCAGGTTAACAGCTGTGAGGGTCTTGTAGAATATTTTGGATGCTGTTGCTATACATTCCTGTAAGAGAACACTTGACATCATGTTTCAGTAAGACAACAGCCGTCCGAATGCAAACCCTTCCAGGAAAGTTCAGGGCGCTGTCAATGTCTTAAAATGGCTAGCAATATCCTCAGATCCCACCCCAATAGAACATAAAGCAGGCATGGTTTAACTGCATATAAAAATCCACAGCGCAGAAGACAACCGCCCTGCAAGACTAGGTGCAGAAGAGCGTCTGAAAAGTGTCAGCGTAGGACATCAGGCGTCTCTACGACTCAATACCACGACGCGTTGCTGAATGCGTTGGAAACAAAGTGATTGCACCACTTATTGAAGGTGCTCATTTTTCTGATAAATTTCTAAATTAATTTGGAAAATTTAATCATGGCTTTGTTATTTTCCATACACCTCCATCCGTGAACAACAGCTCAGTTTTCCCGCCACGTGTGGATGTCGGAATCTCAGTGTTGCGGAGTATACATCGATAGACAAAAATCATCGATTACACTTGCCAACAATGGTTCTGCGGTAAACGCGAAAGTAAGTTTCTTGTGGAAATCTGTGTCCTGAATCCGAAAATAACGTCAGTTTCGGTCCATCACATCTAGTTGTTTTGCAATAGTTTTTTCTGTATACGTGAATTGACGCATCCACATTGTATGTAATACAGAGCCATCTCCTCACAATCACACTTAAATGTCCACAAAGAACTTGACTTAAAACTAGGAAGTGCTATATTACTATGAGAAATGCCGCTTGTCAACGAATGTTCCTGCATACGTTTAGTTATTGTTTATGTTTTCAGATGCCGCTGCGTCGCATCAGAGCCACCGGCGCGACACTAGGCGGCGCGCCACCGCTTGTTTATTGTACCCCTGTGAGTTTCTATTTAAAGAACCCTTCACATTCCCTCACTGAATATCCTATCAGTTGAGCAGAGGGCAGGTATCCTTGTGCATGTGCCCGTCCTATATTTGAAGTGTGAAAGTAAAACGTGAGTTTGTAAGTATGGCTAGTGCGTCGGTATTGTGTAGAAGGGAGTGTGTGCGAAGTCCTCAGCAATGTTGTTACATTTGTGGATGTTATGTGTTTGATTGTAAGGTACGTAAACTAGATTCATTCGTGAAGAAACTATACTTTGGGTACTTCAAAGTGAAAGTTGGCAACCAAGATAAGTCGTTTGCGCCTCACGTTGCTTGTAACTGTTGTGTCGAAGGACTGCAGTACTGGTACGATGGAAAACGGAAGACAATGCAGTTTGCAATTCCAATGATATGGCGTGAACAGAAGTAACACCACGATGACTGTTATTTCTGTATGTGCAATGTTGCTTATTATAACAAAAAGAATAACAAAGGAATTAAATACCCAAATCTGCCATCAGCCCTGCGGCCTGTTCCTCATGGACTTGACTTACCAGTACTTACACCACCAGCTAACTTGAGTGGTGAATCTGAAAGCAGTTCTCTACATTTAGACACTGAGGACATAAGTTTCAAACCAGAAGAATCTGACCATTCACCAAAAATGTTTACTCAGCCCAAGTTGAATGACTTGATAAGAGAACTGGGGCTCACGAAGGAAAATAGTGAATTACTAGGCTCAAGACTTTATGAGAAAAACCTGCTGGCACCTGGAGATACATTTTCTTGGTACAGGAATCGTGACAAGTGTTTTCGGAAGTACTACTCAAAGGAAGATGATCTTGCTTTTTGTATGGACATCCGTAATCTTATTCATCAGTTGGGAGAGGAAATCTATCAACCTAGTTCCCGGTGCCTTTTCATTGACTCTTCGAAAAGAAGCCTCAAGGCGGTTTTACTTCATAACAGCAACAAATTCGCTTCTGTACCACTTGCTCATTCCACAAAATTGTCAGAATCATATGAAACATTAAAGTTAGTTCTTGAAAAAATTAAATTTCATGAACACGAATGGCAAATATGTGGTGACTTGAAAGTCATTGGAATATTGTTAGGACAGCAGAGAGGATAAACAAAATTTCCCCGTTTCCTTTGCGAGTGGAATAGCAGAGCCAGAGACAAAATTGGGGTACTACACATTGGCCTAAGAGGAAGCAACTGACAACATGTTCCAAGAATGTCATTAATGAAAGTCCAGTTGATCGTGAGAAAATTCTACTCCTTCCGTGACACATAAAAAGCTTGGCATTATGAAACAGATTGTAAAGGCACGAGACAAAAGTCGTCCATGCTTCCAGTACTTATGCACAACATTTCTTTCAATGTCACAAGCTAAAATCAGAGAGGGACTATTTTATGGCCCGAAAATTCATAAACTGATGATGGATAACAATTTCACCTGTACAATGATCGAAACTGAAGAAGAGGCGTGAAACGCTTTCAAAGAAGTGGTAAACATTTTTCTTGGAAACATAAAGGACCCGTCGTACAAGACAATTGTACAAAATATGTTAGACAAATTCAAATGGCTTGGTGGTAATATGAGCCTAAAACTTCATTTCTTAAATACACATCTCGATTACTTCCCCCCGAATTTGGGAGCTTTGAGTGAAGAGCAATGTGAAAGGTTCCACCAGGACTTAAAAGGGGCAGAGCGACGATATCAGGGACGTTGCGATGAGCGTATAATGGCTGATTACTGTTGGTCTATTGCACGTGAGGATCCTTCCAGAGAACACTCAAGGGCATCGCGAACATTGAGCTTCCATGGCAAGCGAAGAAAAAGAACTGCCAACTAACATTAAGGAATGTAATTAGGTAAGTTTTCAACTCTTATACACTTTTTATTTTATTTCTATGTAGGTTGTTCTTGCTTATGTTTAGTTTTAAAAATGGTTAAATATGCATGCTATATATGCAAAGACATGAAATGTATCGCTTCGGTCAACAGAAATTGATGAACTTAAATTATACCATATTGCCAAGAAACCTGATGTGATACAGCAGAACCGAATGCATTTTTGAATTCAGCGTACAAAGAGTAGTAAAAGTCACATATTCAGGTTCATACCGCTGAAAAAAAGTTTTCATTTGCAGGCAAGTGTTATCAAGACATGCCCAGAGGCGCTGGTTTTTGCTAAATCTCTCGAGCTGGATTTAAGTTCTAGATGAGGATGGACGTCGTATTTCTTCCATGGGGCTGGTCCTATCTGTTCTCTAGGAGCAGTTTTCCGTTCTAACGAGGTGAGTTGCCCTATGGCCTTTAGATACGTTACTATCCAAAGAAAAAAATACATCACACCAGTTCTTCGCTACCACAACACAAGGAATGCAGGTTGCATTCACGTAGCTGCTGTTAGAAACTAAAGAAAAGCCAGCCATGCAATGTAGGCGGAAAGAGGTATCGCTTTTTGGACAGAAATCTCACTTAACCAAAAGATTAATTCCACCGAAAATTCGTTTCAGTTTAATAAAAAAAAATAACTCAAGAGTTGTTTTTGAACAAAAACGCGGAAACATGGCGATATACCATGTTTTATAAGCAATATAACCGGCTTTTATTTCCTCAGCAGTTGGTCGTAGACATATACACTATCTACCAACAAGTAATTGGACACCTGTGATAGCAAAGGAAAACGAAGTTTATTAAACTTCAGTAGTTGGTGAAGCCTCCACAAGCGGCGATTACAGCTGCGACCCTCCGGGGCATACTCTCAACCAGGCGTTGTACGATGGCTACCGGTATTTTCTTCCACTCGGCTTGGAGAAGACAGGTCAGTTCCTTCACCGATTTCGGACGGTGGGGGCACCCCTTAAGTCGACGCTTCAACTTGTCCCAGAGGTGATCAATAAGGTTAAGGTCCGAACTTTGCGCAGGTCAGTCCTTTCGATTAACCCCATTGTCACCATACCAAGCCATGGTGGACCTCGCAACATGACAGGTGGCACTGACTCCTGAAAGTAACATGGGTCCACCCCGTAAAACTGCAACAACGTAGGAAGCGCATGGTCATCCAAAATGGTGCAGTATGTCTCGGCGTTGAGTCTACCAGGAATTGCGACCAAGGGTCCCGTGCCATACCAGGAGAAACACCCCCATATCATAATTCCACCGCCGCCGAACTTCACAGTTGGCACAATACATTCCGCCCGGAAGCGTTCTCCAGGCTGACGACAAACCCAGACCCTGCCATCCGAACGGTAAACGATAAACCTTGATTCGTCGCTCCTTAGAACCTGTTTCCAGTGTTCAACGGTCCACTGTCGATGTTCTTTGTACCACGTTAGCCGAGCAGCGCTATTGGACTTGGTGATCAAAGGCTTGTGGGCGGCAGCACATCCATGATAACCGAGCAGATGGGCTTCCTTATGGATGGTATTCATCAAAAGAACACTCCCGGATGCCTGTTGAAACTCCTCGCGGATGTGGCCCATCGATTTGGTGCGGTTCTTCGGAATTTCTCTGGCCAGCACCCGTTGGTCTCTAACTCCCAGTTTTGTGGGTCTGCCGGGTCGGGACACATTCCAACATTCACCTCTCATCTTCCACTTGCCAATCACGTAGGCCACTGTCGATTTTGGGTACTTCAACTTGTTGGATATGTCACGTATGGATCAGCCATTTCTGTGATACCCGACGATTACACCTTTCTCGAAATCAGAGAGCTCCGAATTGCGTGGCATCATGCATGCGACTGGTTGCGTTGTTGCTTCCCACACGATATTTAACGGCGGCGGCCGTGACGTGTATCAGGACCGCAGATATCGTCCATTGCAGGGGTGTCCAATTACTTGTTAGAAGATAGTGTACATATACACACACTGAAGTGCCGAAAGTCATGGGATAACAGTATGCAAATAATGTTTAACTGGCGCTGCTGTAGTATAAAGGCTTCGACGCACGCCATGGTTTTTATCCGTTGCGAGGTGTAATCTCGTGCGTCAGGTTGAACAACCGCCAATAGGATTACGGTAATCCGACGTGAATTATCGGAGTTTGAACGAGGCATGGTAGTGGGAGCCAGACGGATGGGACATTCAATTTTCGAAAATGTGCGAACATTCAACATTCCTCGACCCACGGTGTCACATGTGCACCAAGAAAATCTCATGGAAGGCATTACCACCCACCGTGAACAGCGCAGTAGCCGACCACGGATGCGGAATGACCGTGACCAGCGGCATCTGACTAGGATTGTCTATCCTACCAGACACGCGACATTAGCTCAGATGACGTACACATTCAATGTATGAGGTACCAGGGAAACATGCATCAGTTCAGTGCAACGTAATTTAGCGTACATGTGGTACGGGAGCAGAAAACCCACCAGAGTGCCTTTGTTAATACCATGACATCGGACAAAACGCCTCACCGGAGCATTGAAAAAGGTAATTTGACCCTGGAAAGCTGGCAACGTGTGTCGTGGCCAGATGAGTCACGCTACGAGGAGCTAATAATGGCAGGGTTCGGGTGTGGCGCAGACCCTATGATGCCATGGACCCAAGCTGTCAAGATGGCACTGTGCAAGCTCGTGGTGCTTCTATACATGCGTGGTGTGTCTCTACGTGGCACCGTTTGAGTCCCCTGGGCTCGTAAGCACGTCATTAACCGGCAATAGCTTTGTTGCTCTGCTGGGTGACCATTTGTAGCCCTTCATGGACTTCATTTACACTAACAACGACTGGATTTTCCAGGCGGACAATGCACCATGTCATCGGGCCGAAATTGTTTAAAATTGATTCGAGCATTCTGGACAGTTCCGGCGGATAGTGTGGCCACCACGTTCGCCCGACATGAACCCAATAGATCAGTTACTGGGCGTAGTAAAAAGGTCAATTTGCACCCAAGGTCCTACACATCTACAAATACAAGAGAACCGTGGACGGCTGTTCAGACGGCATGGATCAACATCTCTTCAGAAGTCTTTCTGCCACTTTTGGAATCGATGCCACGTCGAGTTGTGGCACCTCGGCGGGCTAGAAGAGGTATTACATGATACATAGTACGTATCCCACAATTTTTGGCATTTCAGTGTATAGCGGCTACTGAATTAAAACCTTTTACTCAGTACCGGGTTTGGACCTCCTTTAACTCTAAATACAAAACACATGCAGTTTGGGATAGATTCCACATGGTGCTAGAGGGCATCTACGTCCACAGGTGTTTACCAGGCAATCCTTTAACTGTCTCAGATTTGACGGAAGATTACTATGCTCCCGGATCTGTTTTTTTAATATGTCCCATACATTCTTAATGGAGTTGGGGTTTGTGGTGGCCAGGGACGATCTTGGGAGTCGCCGTGATTTTCACTGAGCATCTACGGGACACATCTTGGGTGATGGATGAAAGAACCGGCACTAACCGGATAAAAAGTCGACATTGCAAAATGGTCTTGATCGGCAATAACGTTTAGATAATCCTTGGAGGTTACCCGACGTTCCAGCAATATCAGGGGACCCATCCCGTATTAACAGAATGTGCTCCACCCCATGAAACCACCTCCAAAACCTTGAGTTTTGTTTAAAAGGCAAACTGGATTCATTGCTTAATGAGCATCCCGCCAAACACACTGCCTACCGTAGGTACAGAAGGAAGTATACCGCGACACGTCGGATCACATGACTTTTTTATTCCAGTTTTTCAGTGTCGATGTTCCTAACACCACTGCGCACGAACTTTCCTGTTTTTCGCAGAAATCAGTAGGAAACCGTATAGACATGCGACTGCTAATATCGATCCCCCTTCACACATTTCGCTGACATAAGGGTCGAGAACAGCCTTCATTGAAAGCTTCGGTCAATTGCTTCACACGAGAAGTCAGTTTTCTCCGTACAAGAATTCTCGTACAACGGCGATCTCTTCCTAGATAGATTTTCGTGGCACCAGAGTTACACAACTTGTAACATACCAGGAGATGTGACGTACCTGCCAGAAGGACGCACACGACATAAAGGCAGATAGGAATCAGAATAAAACGTCTGCGTAGCTCAGTTGGTAGAGCGACTTGTTCCGGAATAAGCTGACCCGGGTTCGAATCCTGGCGCGGATAAAAATGACGGAGAAATTCACTTCGTTATAAACTTAAACAAGTAATGTGGGTTATTTTTCCACTAACTCAAGAAATTGGATATACCACCTTTTGAGAAACCAGCCAGTTTTCACAATCGAATTTCCAGCCAGACTGGCGCCCACAATAAGCCCTCTATCGAGCTCTGAAATATCCTTTGTTTTTCCCATAGCTGTCAACACTACTGAAGTCTTAAATAGTTGCTTACATAATGAGGTGACGCACGGAACCCGGTGTTTTGCATATACTCTGTGTGACTTTCAAGTACATCTGCATAAACATTTCTAATTCAGTGGCCGGCGAGAGTACTTCCAACAGGAAAACGTATATGCTGCGTAGAATTCTGTCTTCTCGGTTTCACTACACTGGGTGGTATTTGTATCAAAATAGTAACTTTAATTTTTTATGTTTGGCGTGCGAATCAGTCTAATAAACGCAACTCCGTCTTTCCAGCTGCAAAAGTAACTGCCATATTAGTTAAATGAATTACGAACATGTGTCCTTGTAAAATTGCATGTTTATCCGTCTTTCAGTGTAGCTATAACATTTTTATCCACTATGTGTATGACGTTTAACTATCGCTGCAAAGTTGCAGTCGCACTCAACGTAAATAGCCATCTCGAAGTACTTTAAAGGCTATAAAGCAGTCCCCTTTGGCTAATTTAATAACACTGATTCCAAGAAAGTTAAGCCAGCGTCGTAAGATACACGGTGAATATCCTCTAAATACGTGGTGTCAGTGAATAAACAAAGGCGTCGCTCTTTCCACGTGTTATTAACACACAGCAACCGAAAAATTGTTATCCGGTCACCGCTGGGGATCCGAAACCCAGATCTCTCGATATCTATACACTGAAGGGCAATTGAATTAGAGACAGCTGGAGTTATGCAAATATGGCGATCTGGGCGGCTCTGTAAACGGAAACGACATGACGTATGCAGCGATCCAACAATATAAGGAGTGATGCGACGGGAATCGGTAAAAGTCGGACGCATTATGGGTAAGACGAAGGATCTAAGCGCATTTGATCGTGGGCAAATTGTTGGGGCCCGACGAATGGGTCACTCCATCTCGGAAGCCGTGCAGGCACAGGGATTTTCACGAGCCACTGTGTCACGGGTGCACCGTGAGTATACCGAATCCAGTAAAACCATCCCTACAAGGGCCAACTACCGTGGACAACAGGGTGTGGATGATCGGGGTCATCGTCGGCTGGCTCGCATTGTAACAGCGGATACACGGGCCACAGTGCAAGAAATTACTCGGCAATTTAATGCTGGTGCACAAAAACGTGTAACCAGTCACACTATCCAGAACCATATCCTCGCTATGGGGTACAGAAGCAATTGTCCCAGGAGGGGACCGCTGCTAACCGCACATCACAGGGTGCAAAGATTAGTATGGGTGCGGGAACATCGCCACGGGACCCTAGACATGTAGAAAAATGTTGCCTGGACTGATGAGTCGAGATTCACGTTGGTACATGCGGATGGAAGGATACGAGTACGGCGCAAACCACATGAAGCGATGGATCCTTCTTGCCAGCAGGGTACTCTTAAAGCTGATGGGGGTGGCATTCTCGTCTGGGGATTGTTTACGTGGACTGAAATGGGACCCTGGTATGTGTGACATCGTCCCTCACGAGTCAACGTTACCGGGATATTCTGAACGACCATTTGCTCCCGTTTGTGCGTCTTCAACATCCCACTGGGGACCTCCTCCTGCAACAAGACAATGCACCGTGCTATCGCTCCCGAATTGTATCCGAATGGTTAGATGAACCACTCCACCGACGTGACCTCGCTTCCTTGTCCAGCTGGGTCCCCTGACATCAATACCATCGAGCACATCTGGGATGCCATCGAGAGAGATGTTCGAGGCTCTTACCCCCGCTCCATGAAATCTTCGTGAACTGTGGGAGCTTGTTCAGGGGTCGTGGATCCGTATGGGCTTCCCAACGCTTCCGGTGTCTTGTCGAGTCCATGCCGAGACAAATCGCCGCCTTCATCAGGGCGAAAGGTGGTGCTACACGTTACTAGGCAGGTATCTCTAAATCAATTGCTCTTCAGTGTATATTTACCGGTTGCTATGTGTTGATAAAACGTGGAAAGAAGCGATGTCTTTGTTTATTCACTGACACCACGTATTTGGAGGATTTTCACTTTGGATCTTGCCCTTTGGATTTAACTGCTATAATTAATATATACAGCCAGTGCCATTAATATGCCCACCAAATGGAGACATCTCAGTAGTTGAGCTTATCTTACGGATTTATGATGTCAGAAGTTGACAGTAAAACATACATAGCGCCGTTGATTGTTGGCCACCATACCATAAGGCTAACGTGCTCGGCTAGATATCGAGAGATCTGGGATTCGGATCCCCAGCAGTGACCGGATAACAATTTATCGATTGCTATGTGTTGATAAAACGTGGAAAGAGCCATGGCTTTGTAAGATACGCGGCCTTATGCTTCAGCTGGGCTTGTATCGCGGGTCCACTTGAACGAATGGGCAGATGCTAGCACTTAGACATCTTTACCACAGTAGTGGCATATTTTTTTTTTAACTTTTAGATCTTACAGAGGTCCGTACGCTGTGGAATAATTCTTTTCTTAAGAAGCACTACATGCAATCTATTTTTAAATGAATTCCCCATTTCTGAAAAATAGAAGAGTTTCGAACTGACCTGTGAATAAAAGTTTGTTGACAAAACATGCACTACTTTGTGTGCAATGCAGAAATCTGCGATGCAACTGCCACTGCATGCAACTGAATTAAACAGAACTGCAAGAAATCAAATAGCTTTTTGAACTTCTTCTCTGACCACGTGTGCCACTATCAGAGAAATAAACGCAAACCGTTTCAAAACTGAAGAGAGAATTTGCGAAATTCGATATTTTGTTGCTCCACTTGAAGCTACAATTCACAAGTTGAAAGTCCGATCTTCAAGCTCCTCGTGACGTCCACGATAATGGCAAAATGATACAAGAAAATGCAGATGGAGTGATGACGTAAATTTGATCCTTTAGGCGGGCGATGTACCTGAACTAAATTGAGCCCCAAATTTTCTGTGCTCCCTAAGCAAAAATGTGTAAACAGCTGCCGGTGTTTGCGAAAGCTCTGGCTCTTCTTGTCTTTGCAGTACCCACTATAAACCTATCACTGGTAATAAGCGCCCACTTCTAGTCCTGGATGGTGTAGGGCTAGACTTCTGAGATGGACATCATACCACTGAGTAGAAGCAAGTTATTCAAATACAGAATGGAACAGAAAACCCGACCTCGAACGTGGTTTGAGTTACAGTTAGAAAATTATAATCCGTAGTTTGCCGCTGGAAACTTTTTAACACTGTGGCGCATGCGCGTATGTGTTGTGATCTTCCACGTTCCGGGAGACAGTCTGCGGCTATCTACGTGCGAGTCATGCGGTATTCAATTAAAAGACGCATTTTGATTGTGGACCAGTATGTTTGCACATTTCGTTTTGGTTCGTGAACGGCTTAAAAGAAAACATCCTGGTGCCAACGTCCCAGCAAAGTCAACGATCCAGGATTAAGTGAAGTAATGGCATACAACTGGTTCTTTAATCAACACACACAGAGTGGAATAACGAATTGCATGTAGTAAAGAAATGGCGTATAACTGGTTCTGTAATCAACGCACTGAGAGTGAAACAACGAAGTGTATGCAATGAAAAAATGGCGTACAACGGGTTCAGTAATCAACGCACAGAGAGTGGAACAACAAACTGCACGCAGTGAAGAAATGGGGTACAACTGGTTCTCTAATCAACGCACAGAGTAAAACAGCGAACTGTATGCAGTGAAGAAATGGCATACAACTGGTTCTGTAATCAACCCACAGAGAATGAAACAACGAACTGTACACACACACCAGAAGCTGTCACCCACTTTGCGAATCTTATCGAAAGTAGCCCTAACACGCCGTTTATCTCAGCAGACAGCTTTACTCGTAAGGTCCATTCAGCCCACATTTCATGATTTAAAAATTAAGCCTTATCTTGTGAGGGGCTATTGTGCAGGAATTAAGAACACTTGATAAGGGATGCCTGAATTGCGGGGAATTTTTCTGAACATCCTTCGACGAACGGAAAAATGCATCGAGGCATGTGGCGACCACTTGCAACACAGATTTTGAAAAGGTATGTAAAAATGCTAATAAATGTCTCAATTGTTAACACTACAGCCGTTTCGTAAGCTAAAAATACCGTTAATTTATCATACTAAATGGAACTAAAATGTATAGTACCTTATGGCTAAATAAAACTGTAGAATTACTTTGCATTTAGGGCCAGTTTTGCGTACGCCAGCATGTATTTTCTCTTTGTTTTCTTAGGTTGTTCGTCATTGCTATAGCCCTTTTATAAGGTTAATCAGTCAGAAAAGATTACTGTCAATCATTTCCCTAAACGACAACTTTTAATAAAAAAAAAAGCTAAAGGGAGAGCAATGCTTTCTGATACGCAGATTCACTCGTTCCAGTGGTGTGCGGAATATTTTTGAAAAAGCATCGTTCGATAAGATTTCAGCCCATTTTGCTAGACTCAAGTTAATCCGTTCTAGGCGGTTAAAGAGTTAACTAATTATTTCTAAGTATGCACAGACAATATTAACAGAAGGCTATTGGGAAACACGTTCAGAGGAAAGATTTTGATTGAAAAATTGTCTTGCAATAAGGTGAATTTATTGAAATTTTGACAAAAAGGACAGGAAATTAATGAAGTTGAAAATTGCTGTTAGATTTCAAATCTTTAGTAAAGGTCCTAATTCTTGGTCCTAAAACATTAACTTTTGCTGAACAGATCAAGGTCGGTTGGCCGCCCCAGTGGCGCAGTGGTCTAAGCGCTGGCTTATGATCATTCGTCCGAGATGGGTCCAGGTTCGAATCCCGGCGAGTCATGGATGTTGTGTTTGTCTTACGGCACTGGCGCTCTCCCTTCCCTGGAACCAGTGGTCCTAAATTAGGGACGAGCTACTACTTACAGCCAATTGAGTTGCTCACGGTGGTCGTTAAACCTTCAATCAAAAGAAAAAAGGTCAGTTGATTTGTTGAAGAATTGGGTGGCAAGCTTTCCAATTGTTCAACCAATCCGCGGAGAAGAAATGGCGGGGACATCATTACGTGAAGCTATGTTATTTATAATATATTAAAAGAAAGTGGTGAAGAAAAGGGTATACGAACCAAAACTAATTGAAGAATATCAATGAGTGGATTTTCTACCTATTAATGCATGACATTTGCAAGTCAGGAATAAGAACGAGATTTCTGTAATCTGACGCAACAGACATTATAAGGTGGTTCAAAAGATGAGTGAGTGTACCTTAATGGGCATGTCGACGGCAGATGTCCCAAGAAAAAGCGAGATGAGACCTTAATGGATGTGTATGAAGAAAAAAAATTAGCAATCCAGAAATTCTGCGGAGAAAAAACGATTTGCGGAGAAGAATCGGTGCACGTACAGAATACATTTCGCCACAGAGTGCAATATGACGCTGAACAATTCTTTCTTTCAAAAGTGAAACGAAAAATTGTCATTAATAAAAGCAGGGAAGAGAATATCATAAGCAGACTATTTACTATTCATGTCATCCCGATGGAAGTTTCAAAGAATTTAAACCAATCCCAAGGAGTTGAAAATAAAATTTAAATACACTGGTGTCCAAAATTAACGTGACGAACACAAATGTCCAAATCGGGGCAACCGATTCTAAAGATTTTTCAAAGACAGGTGCAAGGGCAAACGATAAATAGACGCACTCAAGCTACATTCTATGGAAATATGCAAATGACGACCTACGTCATCGAGGGTGGCACGCTACCTTGATGAACCTGCTGATAAGCGGGGTGCGGCAATTGAAGCTTATTTTTTTTCTTTATGGAGGTTTAACGAACACCGTGAGCAACTCAATGGGCTATAAGTAATCGGCCGTCCCTAATTTAGGGTCACTGTTTCTAGGGAAGGGACAGAGCCAGTGCCGTAAGAAAAACGCAGCATCCATGCCGTACCGGGATTCGAACCCAGACCCCTTCCGGACGAATGATCAGAGGTCTTCGCTTAGACCACTGCGCCAGCCTTGAATTTGCTGACATTACTTTCTCTCCAACCCAATACTAGAGGATTACGTACGAAGTGAATTCTGTTTTGCTGTGCGGAATACCTATCGAGGACCAATAAAATATATATATTTTTTCTTTATTGGAGGTTTAACGACCACCGTGAGCAACTCAATGGGCTATAAGCAATCGCCCGCCCCTAATTTAGGGTCACTGTTTCTAGGGAAGGGACATAGCCAGTGCCGTAAGAAAACCGCAGCATCCATGCCGCACCGGGATTCGAACCCAGACCCCTTCCGGACGAATGATCAGAGGTCTTCGCTTAGACCACTGCGCCAGCCTTCAATTTGCAGACATTACTTTCTCTCCAACCCAATACTAGAGGATTACGTACGAAGTGAATTCTGTTTTGCTGTGCGGAATACCTATCGAGGACCAATAAAATATATTTTTTTTTCTTTATTGGAGGTTAAACGACCACCGTGAACAACTCAATGGGCTATAAGCAATCGCCCGTCCCTAATTTAGGGTCACTGTTTCTAGGGAAGGGACATAGCCAGTGCCGTAAGAAAACCGCAGCATCCATGCCGCACCGGGATTCGAACCCAGACCCCTTCCGGACGAATGATCAGAGGTCTTCGCTTAGACCACTGCGCCAGCCTTGAATTTGCTGACATTACTTTCTCTCCAACCCAATACTAGAGGATTACGTACGAAGTGAATTCTGTTTTGCTGTGCGGAATACCTATCGAGGACCAATAAAATATATATATTTTTTCTTTATTGGAGGTTTAACGACCACCGTGAGCAACTCAATGGGCTATAAGCAATCGCCCGCCCCTAATTTAGGGTCACTGTTTCTAGGGAAGGGACAGAGCCAGTGCCGTAAGAAAAACGCAGCATCCATGCCGCACCGGAATTCGAACCCTGACTCCTTCCGGACGAATGATCAGAGGTCGTCGCTTAGACCACTGCGCCAGCCTTCAATTTGCAGACATTACTTTCTCTCCAACCCAATACTAGAGGATTACGTACGAAGTGAATTCTGTTTTGCTGTGCGGATTACCTATCGAGGACCAATAAAATATATTTTTTTCTTTATTGGAGGTTAAACGACCACCGTGAACAACTCAATGGGCTATAAGCAATCGCCCGTCCCTAATTTAGGGTCACTGTTTCTAGGGAAGGGACAGAGCCAGTGCCGTAAGAAAACCGCAGCATCCATGCCGCACCGGGATTCGAACCCAGACCCCTTCCGGACGAATGATCAGAAGTCTTCGCTTAGACCACTGCGCCAGCCTTGAATTTGCTGACATTACTTTCTCTCCAACCCAATACTAGAGGATTACGTACGAAGTGAATTCTGTTTTGCTGTGCGGAATACCTATCGAGGACCAATAAAATATATATATTTTTTCTTTATTGGAGGTTTAACGACCACCGTGAGCAACTCAATGGGCTATAAGCAATCGCCCGCCCCTAATTTAAGGTCACTGTTTCTAGGGAAGGGACAGAGCCAGTGCCGTAAGAAAAACGCAGTATCCATGCCGCACCGGAATTCGAACCCTGACTCCTTCCGGACGAATGATCAGAGGTCGTCGCTTAGACCACTGCGCCAGCCTTCAATTTGCAGACATTACTTTCTCTCCAACCCAATACTAGAGGATTACGTACGAAGTGAATTCTGTTTTGCTGTGCGGATTACCTATCGAGGACCAATAAAATATATTTTTTTCTTTATTGGAGGTTAAACGACCACCGTGAACAACTCAATGGGCTATAAGCAATCGCCCGTCCCTAATTTAGGGTCACTGTTTCTAGGGAAGGGACAGAGCCAGTGCCGTAAGAAAACCGCAGCATCCATGCCGCACCGGGATTCGAACCCAGACCCCTTCCGGACGAATGATCAGAGGTCTTCGCTTAGACTACTGCGCCAGCTTTGAATTTGCAGACATTACTTTCTCTCCAACCCAACACTAGAGGATTACGTACGAAGTTAATTCTGTTTTGCTGTGCGGAATACCTATCGAGGACCAATAAAATATATTTGTTTTTCTTTATTGGAGGTTTAACGACCACTGTGAGCAACTCAATTGGCTATAAGCAATCGCCCGTCCCTAATTTAGGGTCACTGTTTCAAGGGAAGGGAAAGAGCCAGTGCCGTAAGAAAAACGCAGCATCCATGCCGCACCGGGATTCGAACCCGGGCCCCTTCTGGATGAATAATCACAGGCCAGCGCCTTAGACCACTGCGCCACCGGGGCGGCCAAACACTTTGCAACCATTGCTGGAAGAACACAAGCTGATGGGGGCAGCGTTATGGTCTGAGAATATTGTCGTGGCATTCCCTGGGTCCACTCATACCTGTGGAAGGCACTATGGACCGAATTCGTTATGAATCCATCCGTGCAGACCACGTACACCCATACATGCTGATTGTCTTCCCTTGGGGCGTATGGGATCTTTAAGCACGACAATGCGACATGTCACACAGCTAGAAATGTCCTAGAATGGTTGGAAGAGCACGATGAAGACTTCAAAGTACTTCCCTGGCCCCCTAATTCCCCAGACGCAAACACAATTCAGCATCTGTGGAACCACTTCGATCGTGTTGTTCGCTCTATGGATCCTCCACCACGCACCCTCCAGCAGATGTCAGATGCCCTCTAATCAGCATGGCTCAACATACCCGTGAACACCTTCCAGAACCTTATTGAGTCACTCCCAGCCCGTCTAGCTGCTGTCCATTCTGCACACGGCGGTTACTCTGGATATTAGCTGGTGGTTACAATAATGTGACTCGATCGTGTATATACCGTCCTGGTAGGCAAGTGGCACTAAAGGCTGGCTTGCGATCTTCTTCTCTCATTTAGATGACTCAAACTTTCATTGTTCTTTGGTGTACGCAGCAAAAATATTTATCATCGTTCTGCACAGTTTTTTTGTTTGTTTGTTTGTTTGTGGATTTATGGCGCACGGTGGAAAAGTTAATGGGTAATATGCAGTCATACGTCCTTAATGCAGGGTCATTGGTTCTAGGGGAAAAGATCCAGTGTCGTAAGACTAACTCACCACGCATGCCTCATCCGGGATTCAAACCCGGGCCCACTCCGACGAGCGGTCAGAAGCGAGTGCGTAGAACCACTGCGTCGCCGGGGCGGCGGCTGTAGAAATTAAACAAAGCTTTAGCTCTAAATTAGATGTTTATCCTTCAACATAACTGGAATAAATGTTCTTCCGTATTCAGTATAGATGGAATAAAAATTAATCCACTTTCGATTCAAAATGCTTTCGCCATCTTGGACGTACATTGAATTAAACTACCACTCATCCAAATAAAGGAATAACATTGATTTTGTTCTGGGGGTTTAACGACCACCGTGAACCAGTCGATGGGCTGTAAGTAGTCTCCCGTTCCTAAATTAGAGGCACTGGTTTCAGGGAAGGGAGAGAGCCTGTACCGTAAGACAAACATAGCATCCATGTCTAATAGGGATTCGAATCAGAACCCATCTTGGACGAATGATTCAGTTACAAGAACCAAACGCATAGACCATTGCGCCACTGAGCACAGCATGAGGAATAAGAGGTCATCGTCTTTCATCTAGGTGATGCAGAATCTTATTCGCCTAAATATGAAGGCAACAAATCTTAATTTTTTTCGCCTATGGGATAAATATATTTTCATTCTTCTTCAGTTACATGAAACCCATTTTCATCTTTCTCGAACATTCGTGGAATAAAGTTTTTTCTCATTTCAGAGCCGGGAAACAGATCATTATCATACTTAATTAGGATGAAAACTAATTTCAGCCTTCAATACAAATGAAATACAATTCTATCTGTACAATACATTGAAGAAATAATAGGTCATGTTTCTTCAGTTAGAGAAAACAGATGTTCACCATTTTACAGTTGTAGGAACCAGATTTTTATCATCCTTCAATTACAGGAAATCCTTCATTTCTTCTCCGATAGAACAGTAACTCCATCATTTGTCTGACAGACCTTTATCGTTCCCCAATATAAAAGAAAAATGTTCCTGTTCAACACAGAAAGAAGGAAATTCTAATTATTTTTCAGTTGCATAAGATATACAATCACCTAAATTCACCATACATAGAATAAAGCCTCACTCCTTTGCTGGAAGTAGGAATAAGTTGATTCCTCAGTCGCAGAAAAACAAATTACGCTAATTTTAAACAATCGTGAATTTTTTTAGGATTTTCCAGAATGTTAAAATGCAACATTCTTCATTCAGATAATACAGAATTTCATTAATCTTCAATACAAAAGGTATTACATCTTAATATTTATTCACCATAGAAAGAACGCTACTTAATACTTTTATAGTAAGACAAAACCGATTATTGGCCTTCATTTTAATTAAAAGTATGAGCTTCCTGTAAACGGAATAAAAATCTTAATTCCTTTTCTTAGAAAAGAAATTAAACTTCATCCTTCTTCAGTTACGAAAGAAAGGATCATCATATATGTAAAACGCACCTGGTATAAAACTATTCCTTTTTAATAGAGTGGCATCTTCTACATTTACAGTAAAATAGGTCGTTACCCAAGTTAAATGCATGTGTATTCTGTGAGCAATTTATTTCACTTAATTTTTATTTTGTTAGATAATACATCCTCTCATCTTTCTTAAATACACGTGCACCGAATCGGACTTCATTAAGCTGATGCGACTCCGGACAAAAAGTTAATCATCTCCAGCAATATACGTATGTAATTGTTTAATATGCTATATTAAAAATATTCTATAATATGTGTCATTTCTTCCTACAGTTAAGATTTCAAGCTGAAATTATTGAAATATTAAAATGAGTCGAAAGACAGAAGTAAATGACTGGCAAAGAGGTGTTATTGCATTTCCCCGGTCAATAGGACACAGCATCAAGGAAGTTGCTGCATTTGAAGGTGCTAACAAAAGAAGTGTTCCACGTGTTTATAAAGATTCGTGTAAGTCGAATTCGACTGAAAATAAAAGGAGAAAAATGTGACGAAACACCATTTTTGACAAGTCGTGAGCGGCGCAGAATTTCTCGTCTGGTCAACGAAAACAAATTTCAAACGAGGTAGGAATACCTCCAGTCTGTTAATAATGTAACTCACTCGTCCATATCTGAGCGAGCATTACGTAGTAAAACTTCATACAATGGATATCTCGAGTAGTTACAAGACTGAAACCAATGTTAACTTCAGCTTGCAAAAAATCTCGATTAGCTTGGGCCAAAGCTCACACGACATGGACTGTTAATCAGTGGAAGGCTGTCATATGGTCTGATAAATCCAAATTTTTTTCTATACTTAAATGACGCAAGGTCTAGGGTCAACAGTAGGTGTAAATAAACATTCAATCTTGAGTACGTTGAAATAGTTCTTGCCAAAGGAGGTGGGTCTGTAATGCTGTGGGATTGTTTTAATACTATAGTTGCGAATTAGGCCCACTAGTAAAGATGAAGAATACGATTAATCAGTATGCTTACTGATAAAATTTAGACAATCATGTGTTTCCTTTTGCACAACATTTGCAGAATTCTTGCCATCACCTCATCTGATTTACCAGGATGGTAACTGTAGGATTCATATAGCTAAAACCATTATGAATTGGGAAGAGCATGATGCAACTTTGGGACACATGGACTAGCCCAGCTAAATCCCCAGATTTAAATCTCATCGAGAATTTATGGACCACCTTGAAGTCAGTGCGGAAACCAAAACTTAACCATCCGAGAAATCTCAATGAATCACGTGACAAACTGTTCTTAAAATGGTCAAAAACTTATTTAAGTTGAAATTCCATTAACTAAAATTTTAACATACACTCCGTTATGTATTACTGTAAATATTTTATTCCGCCAAGTTTTCGCTCGTCCCCGAACGGCTTTTTCAATGTGCGTTAAAAACAAACACAAATATGTAGAATTCTACATATTTGTGTTTGTTTTGAAAAAGCAGTCATGGGACGAGCTAAAGCTTGGTGGAGTAAAATATTTGCACCAATGAATAACTGAGTGTATGTTGTAATTTTGACTTAAGTTATTTAAATCATTAATACAGACAGTTAGCGTGTGTACGTCTGGAGGAACTCGAGGCCGCTGTGGTGTAGCGAAAGCATATCCGGTGCATAACTGGAAGACCCTGGGTTCGACTCGCGGTGGCGGCCAATGAGAATTTTTCCGCGACTCACTTATAAACGTGGAAAGAGCGAAGATCTTTGTTTGACTGTTTGATATTTATGTCATCATCTTGAATCTTTTTCGGTAAGAATTAATGATGTAATTTCTGTAAAGGGTGATGTAACTAAATTATTTAAGGTAAATATCTGGAGGTGAATAATGTTTTGTACGTTGTCTGCACTTTCTTCAGTTAGATTTAAGTCACCCTTCTACGGTTAGATTTTAGTTAATCATCCTTCTCCGGTTAGATTTCAGTTAATCATCCTTCTTCGGTTAGATTTTAATTAACCTTTTCCAGTTAGATTTCAGTTTGTTAACTTCCATTTAGATTCTAGTTATCCTTCTCCAATTATAATTTTAGTAAGTTATCCTACTTATGTTAGATTATACCAAATATAATCCATCTTTGATTTAGATCGATTTGAACTACACTCCATTACACAGATTTCCTAGAAAAGTTGCCTTTTTATTGCACCTTCAGCGCATAACACCGGTATCAACCTGACTGGCATCAATTTGAAGGACACTACCTTTAATAAGTTAATCTGTGAAGTAATAAAATCGTTTCGAACGCATGTGTGAACCTGAAACCTTAAAATATGCGTTACAAGCATTTTGTTATGCAGATTAATTAGGAGGCGCTTTATTATGCAGCTTCATTTCTTATGTCTTGAATTTGCTTATGCATAATTGAATTTTCAAAGACATTGACTCGGTACTTGTTGTGGCGAGGAGCCGCACAGCCAAGGTGCTGTTTTTTTCTGCTTATTAAAACATGCTGTCATGAATATCAAAAACCATTTACGGATTATTTTCTTTATTTATGCATGAAAAATGAAGAAAAATGCCAGAAGTCTTTTGAAAACCAAGCGATGTGTTCTGAATTAACGAATCACGGGATTTCCAGTTTTCCTTTTAATAACCGCTGCTACCTGGCAACAATTTGTACAAATTCCTATGCGAACGTAAAACAGAAAAAAAAAAATTATGCTCGCGTTCTTCGATCCATTATCAAGCAGAATAGAATTATTATCACTCTGCATTCTCCATTGTCTTCAAAGCTATTCTTAAGCACAGCTGCCATTTCTGTTTTGATAAAACCAATTTAGAACAAAAGTCGCATGCCAATGTTCCTGTAATAAAGACTGGCACATATTTCGGAAAATCTCAAGAAAAATGCGAATGGATAATACCCCAAGCTTCGACAACACAAAGGAATGAATAAATAATAAGGATTCGACGAAAGCCTTTTAGCGCCTGAAGGAATAACAAGCATTACTCTTTTTTTATTTATTTCCCTTCCTAGTTACACAGAGACTTAGTACCAACAAAGTTTGCAGTATCGTAAATTTTTAAACCTAAAAGCATACACGTTATAACTAGTAAAACACAAGAACAATTATTCAAGAAAAGCTCCATTTTCAAAAATTACATGCCATTAAGATAAACTTATTTTAAGTACCAATAAGCGTTAAAGCGCGAGAAAGGCGAAATCTTTTTTCCTGATTTCTCCTAAAAGTCGTTCAACAACACTTCTTTGAAAACTTGGATAACAGCTAGTTGATGTCTGCTTGTCAAACATTCGTATCTGATTACTTCGTTATTTATTTTTCGGTCTTGCAATAACTGCTAATTGGCAATCAACCTTAGTGGAAGGAACTCAGAAGAGTCATTCTACAGCTTAAGCGCGCATTCTTCACTAAGAACTTTCTTTAAAAGGTAATTGTACATATGCATCCTTCACTCTGATTTTGGTTTCATCTTCATGATGATGTAATTTCCTATTAAAATATGGTAAGATGCAATAGGAAATACTTAAACAACACACACAAAAAAAAACAGTTAACCTAACCAGATAATTATTATTTTGTACAAAAACAAATCGCTGTTTTCCGAGGTAGGTGTCTTAGCTAAAGAAAATGATTTCGTGGGTTATAAGTCAGCCTGCAACATCATTTCCACCTCACGCAGCTGAGGGCTCAGTGCCTGTCGGCCATTTCTTGAGAGGAGTAACGTTTAGACATATGGCATTGTCGGGTCTGATAAAGCTACTGTCCACAAGAGGCAGGGAAACAATAGGTCGCAATTACCCGAATAAGAGTTAAAAGAAAACACTAAGTTATTTTCAATAACTGAAAGTCCTGATAAATCCTCAGAAATTCAAACAAAAGGAAAATATGTAAAATCTTGTTTTGTACTACAGAGGCAGAGTGAAGCAAATACAGAAACAGCAGTAAGGATTTAGTAAGACAACGGAATGTGACTTGAAAGAGCTCGAGAGAAAGCGATTCAAAATACGCAGACAAAATCAGAGCAGAAAAAGTAAGGCATGACGAAAAGGAAAACTCCGAGTAAACAAAAGATAAAAGGGAACGGTAAAGACACTTAGTGAAAGAAAGAAAAATTAAGTCAGGAAAATTAGACAAAGCTACGTGTCCATAAAATGAAAAAACCACAGGCAGCTGAAAAGAGGTCGGTTTCAGGTGCATGGTTAGAAATTTTGGTTTCACGTTGTCCCACATTATTGTGCAATTTCATGCACTTACACCATGATGTGGTACAATTTCAGACACTTACACCATGAAGTGGTGCGATTTCAGGCACTTACATAAGGATGTGGTGCTTGAAATCATCTGACTTGCACCACTTTTTCGTGGAAAGTACAAAACGCAGTGAAAGTGGTGCAACCTTGCACAACTTTTTAGTGCAACTGAAGACCATGTGTCTTCGTGATCGAGAGCAGTGAACGAGAAGACGTATCTGTATTAAATAACAAGGAACTATACACCAACTGTATTTAAATAGTATAACTATACCAGTGATCTGAAATTTCTTGGTTGTAAAATAGAAATCAAAGTTGCCAGGCTTTCGCACAAAAACCAGATGGCGTTTTCAAGGACGTTAGACAGCAAACTGCCAACCATATTCGTTTTACCAAAGTCGTAAATTTAAGGAACTTTGGAAACGGTTAGAAATTTGAGGTGGGACCGTTCCTTCTCCAGTTTGAGTCTCAGCTGTCGAAATAATTTAAAGGTGTTCCACATCCTCGGGCAGTACAAAAAATAATTAAATAACTAGGAACTATACACCAACAGTACTTAAACAGTATAACTATACGAGTGACCTACCTGCTGTTTACCTTCCTTGAAAAAACCATCTGGTTGATGTGCGAAAGCTTGGAAACTTTGATTTCTATTCTACGCCAAGAATTTCGGATATCTAGTATAGTTATACTACTGAAAAACGTATCTGTATTGTTGTGCTACGGATTTCTACGTAGGATAAAATATCGTTTGGATAATTCTGAAATGCTAATTCAGTTTTATAAAGGTAGGACCAAATATAACGTTGCAAGGCTAGTTTTGTCTTCATACTAAGCTGTGTCACGGAAACGGGATTCTCTCAATAGCAACGAGGCGGGTCATGGTCCGCCATTGTACCACAGCAAATTCTCTTCTCACTCTTTTTAGAAGTGAAATGTTTCAGATCAGGATATTGTGTGTTTGTGTGTGCCCTTTCGCCATGTCTCGATCGCAGTCGATGTCCTCTCCGTTTTCGAATATTCTTATGGGTAATTTAATAAATGCAACATAACTATTCATCATATCAAGTTGAATTCTTTTTTTATTTTTTATTTTTTTCATTTAAAAAAATGCCGAACTATCTTTCAACTGATGAATCTCACAGGTCAGCGATGAAATTATTTTCTTCAAAGTGAATGGTGTTTCTGATGTATTTGTTTATGCAGATTTCGGGAAAGTACTCAAACAATTCTATCACGTACAGTTTTGACAGAAATCGAAAATTTCTGTCTGGAATTTTTGCCTCCAGAATATTGTTGTAATATTTTCTTATGTATATTTAAACATGGTGTTGAAGGCAAACGTGGGCCTGAAAGGGACAAGGTGTGTGCATTTACGACTATCATGGCTTCAAGAGGTTGTGTCACTTCACCTGACAGCTTTTGCTGTATCTGTAGCGAACTTGTAGTGAAAAGGCAACAGCGGAAGATCACGGACTTTCTTGGAAAAGTGTATTTTGCATACTTCGGTGTAAGGGTTGGAGACCAAGGCAAGTCATGGCCCCAGCATCAAGTGTGTTCAAATTGCGTGGAAGGACTGCGCATGTGGGTCTAAATGTAAGGTGAAATCTTTTTGTTTTGTTTTGGAGTGCCTATGATATGAAGGGAGCCCCGAAACCACAGCGATGACTGCTATATTTGTTCGTGCAACATACAGGGGTACAGCTTAAAAAACAAAAAATAAATCTTCTACCCGAACCTTGAATCTGCACTGCGCCCTGTGCCTCACGGACCTGACATTCCCATACCTTTGCCTCCAGAAAGACTAGACGATGGGCCTGCACTTTAAGGGAGTGAGTCAGATGACAATGCTGATGACTATTTTCAAGTCTACAACAGCAGTGAGCCCCAGCTGTTTTCACAATCAGAATTGAACGACTTGATCCGAGATCTGGCCCTTCAGAAAGATATTGCTCAGTTGCTAGGCTCTAGACTCCAGGAGAAGAACTTGTTAACCCCTGGAACTTCTTTCTATTGGTTTCGAAACCGAGAGAAAGACTACCTGCCTAACTTTTCTAAAGACGGGTAACTTGTTTACTGCTCCGATGTCCCCGGTTTGATGCAAATATTCAAAATTCAGCATGAGGCGGAAGATTGGAGACTCTTCATTGACTCATCACAAAGAAGTCTGAAAGCTGTACTTCTTCACAACGGCAACAAATACGCATCTATACCGGTTGGGCATTCCGTTCATTTGAAAAAGCGGTATGAGATTTTTGCCGTGATCCTGACCAAGCTTAACTACAAGGAATACGAATGGACCATCTGTGGCGATCTGAAAATGCTCTCTATGACCCTCGTTCAACAGGGTAGATACACAAAGTACCCCAGTTTCCTCTGCGAATGAGACAGTCGTGCTAAAGCCAAGTACTGGACTCGGAAGGTGTGGACAAGTAGGACGCTAAAAGTAGGGGGAAATAACCTGGACTTCGAAGCATTGGTGGATCCAAAGAAAGTACTCATGCCTTCACTTCACATCAAACAGTTTGTGAAAGTCCTGCGTAAAAAGGTGATATTTTCAAGTACCTGGCAAGTAAATTTCCACGGCTGTCAGAAGCGAAACTGAAAGAAGAGGTTTTCGTCGGTCCTGACATTTGAAAACAAATGAAAGGAGAAATCTTTGAAACCAAAATCGATGACATTAAGAGCTCGTCTTGTACATCCTTTAAAGAAGTTGTAAAGAAGTTTCTTGCCAATCAGAAAGACCCTGACTTCAAGAATATCGTAGGAAACATGCTGGAGAACTTCAAAGTCTTGGGCTGCTCAATGAGCTTGAAGCTCCAGTTCTTGAACTCCCATCTAGGCTATTTCCCAGAAAATCTAGGCGCTGTGAGTGAAGAACAGGGAGAGAGATTCTACAAGGACATAAAAGGAAATAGAACTGGGATATCAGGGCCGATGGAATGCGAACATGATAGCAGACTACTGCTGAATGCTGAATAGAAAGGAGCCGCAAGCAGTGCGCAAGAGAAAAAGTTCTAAACGGAGCTTCGAGGGGAAGAAGAAGAAGAGACATTATAAAGATTTTTTACTTTATGGTAGCTATAACAAATATAACAAATTAATGAAATGTAAAATAAAGCTTCTTTTTAAGTTTTTTTGTAAATGAAGTTTTTTGACTCTGCTTAGATCTTCTGTGAGATTTACCTGGTTTTTCATCCTCACTTTGTGCAAAAACCTTACGTGATAGAGGGAAAAGCTCAGCATTTCTGAACTCAGCGTATCGAAAAATATTGGTAGCACCTAAAACGGTGCAGTAAAAAAAGTATTATTTCGCAGACCTGTAAATTATTGTACATGCTGAATACAGTAAAAACATCTCAGTAAACATGATGGATGATTCGTGTTAAAAACGTTGAAAGTTAAAATATCGCCTAAATTAATAAAACACATATGTAGCAACTTACACTTCATGTAATTAAGCCTTACTGCTAAAAACACACCACATGAGATCTTTCGAGGATCACAACGTCCCTATTTTCAGATGTAACCATTCACGAGTAAGACCAAGATACATATATAACACACCATCGTCAGAAACCAGCAGTATCGCAACCCATCTAGTATTTGCACAATGAATTTAAAATAAATCATGAAAATGTTCAAATAAAATAGTCCATGGTTTCGACATAACTTTAGGGAAATAATCATTACAGCAACGAGATCGGAATGATGCAATACATAGGTCCTCCATAAATAATAACAGTTAGAGCTTACCTGGAGAGCTTATAATGGATACATCATTCTACTTTGGAATATGGGAAGCGGTCGCAACCAGATGAGACATGGTGGTTGTTAACTTGCCATTACTAAGTTTATATTTATGTTCCCTTACTCTGGTACTGAAGTTCCTTTTTGTAGAACCAATATATACAGTATCATTAGCGTCTGGAACAACGGCTTGCAAAAGGTATGGCATACACGCCGTATCTAGTATGTGATTAAGACAAATATTTCTAGTTGTGAGGCCAAAGTCAATATTATATAATTAGCACTTATTTGTACATTAACAATCCTGGGCACATACAGAAGTGATCCCACAAAACGGGGTTTACGTAAGTCTCTAAAAAGAGTCGAAATATTAGACTTCTTAATTTGCCGGAGCAAGGAATCCACTACCGAAGACTCGTATCCATAATGACAGGCAATTTGTATTATCTTGACCAGTTCCAAATGTCGTAATCTAGGGTTGGACGAGTGTGAACATTCCCTACATAACAAAAACCGAATTATCCGCAAATTTATAATTAGTCAGGTGATAAGATGAGAAGGGTGTAATTTCAACACTGGAAAACAGTTTTCTGAAAACGGAAAATTGCAAATGGTTCGAGGGGGTCCATTCCAAAATAAAATCCAAAAATGGTAAACTCCGGTTTTGTTCAATTTCAAGGGTGAAGTCGATACACGGAATTTTTGAGGAACAATACTTAGAAAATAAAACTAAATGTGAAACAGAATATGTCCAAAAGAACAAAATGTCATCAACGTATCTCACAAATAATACCGGAGTTTGAGGGTAGACCGATAAGATGTCCTTCTCCAAAGACTGCATCAATATCTCCTCAAGACTGGGGGAGAGGAGGAGCCCATAGGGGCCCCACTCTCCTGACTGTAGATAATGTCATTAAACTTAAAATAAGATCTCGTCTGAATATCTCCTCAAGACTGGGGGAGAGGAGGAGCCCATAGGGGCCCCACTCTCCTGACTGTAGATAATGTCATTAAACTTAAAATAAGATCTCGTCTGATAATGTTTAATGACATTATCTACAGTCACAACGCTATAAGCACGGCCTGAACCTCCAGTGGTGAAACGTCAGCTGCTAACAGCTTGGACTCAATAATTCCGTGAACAAATGTGACAGGAATGCTGGGAAATGACAATTTTACGTCGAGAGAGGCCATCAAAAACTCAGACTCCGGATGAAGAAATGGTAGGATCCCGGTCAAGGCCTGAAATAATTTGGAAGCATGAGAGTGGGGCCCCTATGGGCTCCCCTCTCTCCCCCATTGTTGCGGAGATATTGATGCAGTCTTTGGAAGAGGTTTCGACATTACGACATTTTTACATTTTTTACGACATTTGAAACTGGTCAAGGTAAAACAAATTGCCTGTCGTTATGGATACGAGTCCTCGGTGGTGGATTGCTTGCTCCGGCAAATTAAGAAGTCTAATTTTTCGACTCTTTCTATAAACTTACGTAAACCCCGTTTTGTGGGATCACTTCCGTATGTGCCCAGTATTGTTATTGTACTAAGAAATAAGTGCAAACCCTATAATATTGACTTTGGCCTCACGACTAGAAATATTTCTTAATCAAGAAGGATCGGGACATGGTGCATCCACATACTAGACACGGCGTATACACCATTTCTCTACAAGCAGTTGTTCCAGACGCTAATGATACTGTATATAATGGTTCTACAAAAAGGAACTTGAGTACCAGAGTCAGGGACAATAAATATGATGTTCGTAATGGCAAGTTAACAACCGCCATGTCTCATCTGGTTGCGACCGCTTCCCATATTCCAAAGTGGAATGAGGTATCCTTTATAAACTCTCCAGGTAAGCTCTCACTTATTATTTATGGAGGACCTATATATTGCATCATTCCAATCTCGTTGCTGTAATGATTATGTCCCTAAAGTTATATCGAAACCATGGACTATTTTATTTGAACATTTTCATGATTTATTTTAAATGCATTGTGTAAGTTCTAGATGGCGTTGCGATATTGCTGGTTTCTTGCGATGGTGTGTCATATATGTATCTTGGTCTTACTTGTGAATGTTACATCTGAAGATGGGGACGTTGTGATTCTCGAAAGATCTCATGTGGTGTGTGTTTTAGTAGTAAAGCTTAATTACACATAGCGTATGTGTGCTACATGTGTGTTTTATCTTGTTTAGTCGATATTTTAACTTTCAACATCTGAGTAGTTAGTTAGCCGGAATCAGACAGTTTTAGTTGGAAATGTTTTGCAGGAAAACCCATATATTTTACAGATGTTTTTAAATAGTATTTTTAATTTACATGTCAGTCATTTTTGCTTTTTATTTGTCTGAATCAAACAAAGTACTGCACTGATTTCTTAAAATTATAGGAGTTAGGGTAATTCTCTAATGAAAATATCCGCGTATGTGCGTGTGTATGTGTGTGTGGTGCTTCAGAAGATTCTTGGAGTTCCCAATGTTAGGTATAGGTAATACTTCATATCGTTATAAGTAACCATATAGCACTTATGTTAATATCGCCCTGAACGCATATTTCAGAGCTCACAAAAGGTCGAGTTTAGTACTCTATGGTTAGAAACAGTTCTGTCGAATAAATGTTATATGAAGTTGAATTGTGTGTGTGAAAATTGCTTGTCAATAGAAATTCGTGTTGTAAACGTCAAACTGGCGTGTAAGTACCAAATGAAAATTTCATCTGCCTTTCAGCTCCGAATTTTTAGAGGAAGTTGTTGACATATAAATAGTTCCAGATATGGCGTAACATGCCCAAATTTAATCGTTAATTGGCCCTTGGCATTAATTTTCAAAGCAATGCAGATTACAATCTTTGTCCAGATGGGTAAAAAAAAAAAAAAGAAAGAAACCAAACTTTCTTTTCCAAAAATCAGTTATGTCAAAACAAACGTTACAATTTATACATATAGCACTGAAACTCAGCTTTAAAAAAACCATAAAGGGATATAAAAAGGATAGCTTGCTACATACTAAACATGTTGTGGTATGTTGCACCCAAAAGTGGTAATATTATACACCAGCTGCACTGGTTCCTACGAAAATATACACCATTGTGTGATACAAAGGAAACAACAACATGGTGCAAAAAGAACCCCAACAACATGGTGCGAAGAAAACCAACAACAGGGTGCGACAAAAACCAACAACATGGTGCAACCATTCACTGTAATGTGGTGTAACCTGTACCTTAATGTGGTGCAACCTTGTGTTATAACGTGGTGCAAAATTGCACCATGTTATTGGGTTTTGTTTTGCACCACAGAATGGTGTATGTTTTCTCAGAAAGTGATTCACGCAGCTAGCTAGTGTAGGTGTTCCAACGTTCCTACCATTTTTTGGTGTAACCTATCACAAATGTTTAAGCGTATTAGCAGAAAATTTAGAAGTGTCATTGGCATTCTCCAGTAACAGTAGAATATGTTAACTCCCTTTTGTCTGCGGTCATCTGATTTCTGAAATACCCGGACGAATGAAGTAGAAACATATTTCCAGCAAATCCAGAGGAAATTCTAAGAAGCTTCTTTTTTCCAGACATCAAAAGGACAGACACTCCGTAGGTGCAACACTTTCGCAGCAGATACATTCGCTCTATTATAACTTCAGTTAGTGGTAAGTGCATAATGAGATTTTTTTATATATGATCATCCCTTTGCCTTAATTTTTTACCATTTTCACTTCGTGGTTTGTACGACTGCCAGATCCATCTCCTGGAAGCTACGCCAGGATGAGTCAAAGTCCGTTCCGTTTGGCGTAACAGATATCGTTGAACCTTCATCCCTGTGTAAAAACCCCCACCAGCGTCCATATGGTACCACGACGATGTAAAACACGTGTGAATGATGTGCATTTGGCACGGAGCCATATTGCGTTATCAGGTGAGCAGAGCATAGAAGTCGACAAATATACTGTTCGGGTGGTCCTACGTCTTTATTGAAGAAAGTGGTGGCTGCGGTAGTGAAATGAATCTGTGCAGTTGAAGGCGATGGAACAGTGGAGGGCAGCAATGCGCGGAAATGGTTCCCTCGTTTGAATACTGGGGACACTAGTCGCGAAGACAAACCGACGTCAGGACGTCCAACAACAACCAACACTGACACCCTAGTCGAAAGTGTGACAGCAAGTCTTGGTACTAGTACACGACAATTAGCTGCCGAGGTGGGGTCTACCCGATCCACTGTTGTTCATCGCCTGCTCTAGCTTGGTTACAGATTGCTGTCAATCAGTCGATGCCTCAAGAAGACATCCAATGATTTACAGCAATATGTAACCAAGCTAGGGGAATCATAGGGAATGTGTTCATGGGGACTCAGTCAATGCCTCAAGAAGACATCCAATGATTTACAGCAATATGTAACCAAGCTAGGGGAATCATAGGGAATGTGTTCATGGGGCTTCATTCGATACCTCAAGAAGGCATCGAATGGTTCCCTATAAACTGACACCTCAAAAGAGAAACAACGTGTCGCTATCTGTTACAGATTGCTGTCAAATCAACAGGACGATACGTTCATCTGCCGTGCCGTCACAGGTGATAGAAAGTGGATATTCCTATGTTATCCTATCACGTGGAACCAGCGGCTGAAGATATGCACGGTAGCACAACGAGGGATGCAAATAGGGTGGTTTGGGATGCTGTGCATTTGGTCGAATTGCAAAGGTCCTACACATCAGAAACTCGTATTTGATGAGCAAGTTGCGAATAGGAATATCTACGCCGAACAACTGCTACGGGTCCATAATTCTCGGCACTAACGTGGCCCAGTACTTATCACAGGAAATGAACGTTTCTTCAACTGGAAAATGCTTCGAAGTCGCACTTCCAGAAATGTCCTGAGAAAATTACAGGAATTTGACATGATTGACATCCTACCCCATAATCCGCCATATCGGGCGAAACTTGGCCGTATGACTCCCGTGTGCTTTTCTTGATGGCACATTTTCTACTAGGACACAATTTCAGTGGTGGATGTGGAATTTGTCATCGTCTCCGAAATCTGCCGAGTGGTGCTGTGGAAATGTTGAGAAGTAACGAACGTTGAAGAATATGGTGAACACGTACACCGCTGAGCCATTCCATTATGACCACACCCAGCGTATGGAAATGAGTGGGCATGGAGACCGAACGGTGATGCAGGTGAAGTTCACAGAGCAGTATATGTACAACCCGAGGACCGGATTTCGGTTAGTAGTCTTCGGACTCGATATGGGAAAAGCTGCCCATTTTTCGGAGTGCCGCTGTAGTGAGTACGTATCAAAAGTGGTGCACAGGTGGCCAAACGACGAACTGTCGTCAGCACCTCATTGTTTCCAGAGAGGAGCTGAGACTGTCGCGCATTGTTCACAGCGACTGCAGGGCCTCAGTGTGGCAAATCATCCGCAGCGACAACAGTGGTGATCAGGGCAATGTGTCACAGTGCACAGTTCATCGCAGCTTTCTGCGCATGGGCCTGCGTAGCCGAAGACCCAGCTGGGTCCCCATGCTCACTGCAAGTCATCGCCAACAACTAAAAAAGATGGGTACAATATCATCGATAGTGGACCGTGGATGATTGGAAGAAAGTGACCTAGTCTGACGAATAAAGATTCTTGGTGCATCACGTAGGCGCCAAGCGCAGTACGCCGATTATCAACAAAGGCTATGGCACCTAGATGCACTGTTGTGCGGAAACTGTCCGGCGGCGGCGGTGTTTGCTGTGGGCGATGCTTTCTTAGGACACTTTAGGTCCTATTATCCCAATAGCACAATCCATGGCAGCTATCAGGTATGAACATCGTTGCAGACCAAGTTCACCCATTTACGGCAACTGTGTTCCCTGTTGGTGATCGCCATTAGCAACATAATAATGCGACATACCACACTACCAGAATCGTCAAGGTGTGGTTCGACGAACATGCTGGTGACTTTCTGTTAATGCCCTGGCCACCAAATTCACCTGAAATGAATCCAATCGAACATTTGTGGTTCGACTTAGAAAAGCGGGTTGGGGCTAAATCACCACCACCACTCCGAGAAGCAGGGGAGCTGGAGGACCTGCTGTTGACATTATGGTATCCGATACCCCAGGATACCTAACGGCACCTTATGGAATCTATGTCTCGCCGAGTGGCAGCTGTTTTGCGGGCAAAAGGGGGTCCTATAGCTCATTAGATAGGTGATCGTAATGTAATGACTAATTAACTTTTTAGCTGCAAATCTAAACATCTTTCAGGCGTTATAAACATCACGTGCGGTCTACGATATTTGGAAAACGTCGGAGAGATGAGTGATATTTCTTTTCATGCTCCATTGTCGAGTGTGGACAACTAAAAAGTCCGTGAGTCCAAATTTAGTTTCTCGCATATTTTGATAAGTTCTAATATCATTTTGTACTGAGATAGATACCGGGATTTTTATTTTTATGAAATAGACAAGTTTCTCATCTGCTCTTGCTGTGAGAGAGATGCTGATTTTCATCATTGATATATGTGATTTAAAATTTTAAAATGCCCATCTGCAGCCCTGTGGTCTATGCACTGGCTTGTGAATATTCGTCCCAAATGAGTCCGGGCTCAAATCATGGTGAGGCATGGATGGTATCTTTTTCTGACGGCACTAGTTTGATATATTCCCTGGAACCAGTGGCCTTAAGCTAGGGATGGGAGACTGCTTACAGCACATTGATTTTCTCACGGCGATCATTCAACTCACATACAAATTAAAGTCTGATCCATGTTTGGCTTTTTTTGAGAACCATTGTTTTGCATTATCGAAAGGACATGGGCTTGCTGTGCAATATAGCAATCCAGGCGCTTGGGCGTCCACCTACGTGCATCAGTCCCAGTACTCCTGTCACTGTCGCCATATTTGGAAGGCAGTTGTTGCATTCCGATGCGTTTCCACAACCCAGACCCACCAGCAGTATGCAGCCCTAAGACGAAACATCTGATGAAGGTGTCCAAATGATGATAAGTTTCCTAATGACGTCACCCAGGAATTCTCGCTCCTTACACATTCTTTCGCCACCGAGATCCCTCTGCTGAAATGGTCCATGCGATACGCCCAGACGAGTAGGACCAAACGTAGCTACACCGAGCAGATTTGCCCTTTTATCTCCCTCACCATTCCCGTGATTGGTTCTCAACTGCAGTCATTTACGTAATTTACGTAACCGAACTATTGACACATACCTACACTTTTCATAGCGTTACGAGAAATACTTTCTATTGTGGCCTTTTCTGTATCCAGCAGTGCCCATCTCAAGCTGTAAGGAGTCTCAAATTCTTAATGCAAATGCAGAGGTTACGAAAATAGGAAGGCGACCGTCACAGGGAAAGCAAAAAAAAAAGTCTGTTACGTTCTTATTTGGACACAAACCAGCACTGTGAATTATTTATTGACTTGAAATGCAAAGTGACTGCAAATTGTTGTTCTTAGAACAGATCACTTGAAATTTTAAATGCGAAATTTGGCTATCTTAAACAGCGCTGAATATGTAGATTTTTTTTTTATTGGTTGAGGGTTTAACTTGCACTAAAAGCAACTCAGTGAGCTATAAGCAATATCCTCTCCATAAGTTTGGGCCAGTGGTTGCAGGGAAGTGAGAGAGTTAGGGTTGTAAAAAACAAGTTAGTAAAATCATCAGTGCATTGATTATGATACGCTTTGCAGCATAGCAGAAATCATTACTCACGTTATTATTCAAGTTATGAGGATAATGGCTGTGGAAAATCTGGCTCCTGTGCCCTGACCTTTGATATTAAACAGAACCGGTTCACTATACCTCCGAAACAACATGATAAAGTTGTCTCAATCGAAGCATTTTTGCGTAAGTTATGACGCATGAGGGCAATGGAATGGATCCTGCTCCTATGTCCTGACCTTTGACCCCATTTCGCCCATTTTCAATAGCGTTCGTCCCCAGGTGCTTTCCTACCACATAATAAAATTTCATCGAAATCGAACAGTTTTTAAGTGAGTTATCGTGCGGACGGACAGACGGAGAGACAGACAAACGGACAAAGCTGGAGCATATACGCTTCTTTAACCTACGGTTGGAAAGCGTAAAAAAAAGCTATCCAACTATCCGAGCCTCAAGGAGATTCGAACTCGGACCCACCTCTGAGAAAAGGTTAGAAGCCAAAGCTTCTTAAAATTCGGTGAGAGTAGAAATTGTTTTCGTATCTCTAAATTTGGATTATAATACGCGAGCGTTTGAAAGTATTCATAAATAAGTTTTCGTAAAACGAAAGCTTTTGCCTTTGCAAAAGCTTTACTGAATGTTGGAAGCTTCCCCTGTTAGAATAAATCAAACTTGTAGGTTAACATCCCTCCAACTAAACAATGGCATGGCTTTCACTTTCGTTCTACTGAGCTTTAAGGTCAGCGGTTAAAATGCTGCTCAGTTTACTTTAATTTGCGTTCGGTTTCGAAGTACAACGTTTGCGAGCCATTTGTGAAGACATAACTAAATCCATCTAAGCTCTGGCGAAAGCGTATGACAGAAATCCTTTGACACGATTTGTTAAAGGCGCCATTAACAATGATATCTTCATTAGCCAGACTAAATCCGCAGCATATTGTGAAGCTTGGGAAGTACAGATCGATAACAAGCAGTTCTTCGAGCATCCGGAAAGACGAAATATCATCTTGGCAAAATGCTGCAAAGCCCGGAACACCCACCCCAAAGGTTTAATTACGTCTGAATTATATTAAAGAGGTGCCAGTGATTTTGATGGCGCAGTACCGAGTGTAAAATCCTCCTTCAGTTCAATTAGTCTCAGAGTGTTTGCACATGGCAGCAGTTGTTGTAGAAAACAGATCAATAACCCGGAATGAAACCAAGATTTAATTACCGCTCTGATTCATTTAAGATTCCTGTTGCAAAACTGCATCAGATGACAAAAGATTTTTCCGCTTCAGTGTGCCACTAACGCCTCGTCCCGGCATTTTCTGCACATGACTCCATCAAACAATATTTCATTTCCACGATAAGTGAAGAAAGTTTCTCAATTGAAGAGAACAGACGGATTGCGTGCAATCACGTGAAGCACTCTTATATATTGCAAGCCCAATGGGATATTGGAAAATCTTGAAAGACGCTAAAAATTTATTTCGCTTGAGAGCCGTATAAACCTCGTAAAGAAAATTCCCAACAAATGTTCTCTTAAGCAGCTTCACATTATGTTAATCACACTACGGTAAAGAAGAATTATTTTATTGAACGACGCTACCTTTACGTGTCAGAGTACAATGGCTTGTAACACAGGTTGTGTGAAGACTGATGAAAGGAGTTCCAGTTGTGTACAATGAATGGGACTTCACAAGGATGCAATTCTAATGAACGAGTTTGGCGTGCAGTCCGATTTTCTATTTGTATGACGGTTGTTCTAAATGTGATGCGCCGCCACGGTGGCGCAGTGGTCTAAGCGATGGCTTCTGACCGTTCCTCCGGAAAAGCTCCGGGTTCGAATCCCGGTAAGGCATGGATGATGTGTTTGTCTTACGGCACTTGCTCTCTCCCTTACCTGGAACTAGTGACCCTAAATTAGGGACGGGCGACTGATTATACACTATAAAAAATAAATGGTATGAATTCACGGAAAAGTTTTGATAATAACGTGCAGCAAAGTGGCCGGTAGGTATCCGTGTTTTTCAGAAATTTCCGTTTTTAAAAGTGCCCGTTCATTTTAACTTCCGTATTTTCACAGATATTTCCGTAGACAGAAATTCCGTTTATTTCAGAAAAATCCATTTCTGGTTTTTTTCCGTACTTAAACTGAAATTCCGCAAAATCAACAAACCTGCACTTACCCGCAGAGGTCAGGATCTAAGACCCGACGTTATAGCTCGCCGGACAGGCAACTTGCGACTTTACCAACTGAGCTACAAACGTTTAGTAACCAGACTCACGTACATCATATAAATAATCCCACGATAAAAAAAGTGTTGTTTTTTGTCATTAATGTGAGCGATTTAGTCATTTTATTTTCTGTTGGAGCTAATTATTTTTCTGAATAGGTTTGTAATTTATTTCTTTTCCTATAGGAGGGCTTTTCAAATATTAAGCATTTTTTATCGTGATTATTCAAAGCAACAAATTGCTTTGCAACATTATTTTTTTAAACTGACAGTGACTCGTTTATCTTTAAAAAAGGTGAAATGTACTTTTTATAGTACTATTTCACACACACAAATAAACTAAATATAAAATTTACTCTCGATAGCTATAATAGCTTTTGTATTAAGTTGTCCAAAGACTGATACAGACATTGTATAATCATCTGTACAATAAGTACCAGGTTTCTTACAGTAATACAATATATAATAAATATATTAGCTGGTGCACCAAATAGGGGAAAGGAGAAATATCCTGGGCCACAAAAAAAATCTATGCGATATGCTATCCACAATATCCGATCTCGCTACGGAACTTCAAAATTCGACAGATGATTGAAATTTGAAAGTTAATCAAACCTCAAGTATTTCCACGAAATCGCTACTATTAAAGGAAATTTCTCGTCATACGGATACGTAAAAAGTGAAAACGGAGATTTTCCGTTAATATACGAAAAGAATTGCGGAAAGGTTTCAGAAAATTCAGATTTTTCCGTTAACAGATCTGTAAAACGGTAATTTACAGTTAACATAAGAAAAACTGCGGAAAGGTTTCTGAAAATTCAGAATTTTCCCGTGGCACGAAAAGTCCGTTAAATTCAGGTTTTTTTTCGTCATTTCACGGAAAGGTAGTATCAGAAACATGCTTCGTTAATTCACGAAAGAAATGGCGGACACTTGTCCATGAATTTCAGAAATTTGTTTTTTTTTACAGTGTAGCCTATAACGAAGTAAATTTCTCCGTCATTTTTGGTCTACGCCGGGATTCGAACCCGAGGCCGCTTATTCCGGAACAAGTCGCTCTACCAACTGAGCTACGCAGACGTTCATTCTGATTCCTATCTGCCTTTATGTCGTGTGCGTCCTGCTGGCAGGTACGTCACATCTCCCCCCGAAAGAGGGCCGGGGGCATGGCCCACGGGTCAGCCGTGACTTTGAATCGTTGCAGGCAGCCATCCACTGTAGAACGTGCACTTGAGAACTCCCAGTCAATCTGCTGTGTGGAATGCAACATCACACATATTTATTTTTCGAAGCGCTGGAGATGGGATTCTCTGATTTTTCCTATCTCGCGGTGTGGAAATAACATCACACCAATGCGAGATTTTGAACGGTCGGGTCATCCGGATAGTTCGGGCGCCATTATAACGAAGTAAATTTCTCCGTCATTTTTGGTCTACGCCGGGATTCGAACCCGAGGCCGCTTATTCCGGAACAAGTCGCTCTACCAACTGAGCTACGCAGACGATTATTCTGATTCCTATCTGCCTTTATGTCGTGTGCGTCCTGCTGGCAGGTACGTCACAAGCCCATTGAGTTGCTCACAGTGGTCGTTAAACCTCCAAAAAATAAATGTGATGCCTGAACTCCTGTACTTTTAGAGATATTTACACGTAAGATTTTATAAATTTCGACAGTAAATGCATACGGAATTCATAGGTGTTTCGTGCTTGCGTTGTAGATTGGGTGAATTACTTCCGTCTCAGCACGATATTACAAGGTAAAAAGCACTTAATGTAAAAGCACCAGAGTTAAAAACTTTACATAAAAGTTAAAAGTACACAAGAACTTTCGAGTCCCCATCGGACTTTTCATCAGGTGTGGGCCATATTATGTGAGCAGTGGGTTAAATGCAGCTAAACGAGAGATATGACGTATATGGTCATGAAGGGCATGCCCACTATTGGTGAATAACCGTAACACAATTCATAGCAGATCCATAACCACCGCAATGTCACGTTTACTTCGTGAAGAAGCGTATCAACCTTTGTGGGACGAAACAGCCATACTAACTACTACAAAGTCAAAAAACTTAACTCTCTTTACTGAAAGCCTGCAAATCTTTGCCCATCCGCAACAGTGTTGCAATGACGATTTCCCGTGTGTCGTGCCAAACCCTTGGAAATATTTAATTCAGAGTGACTTACCAAATATTGACATTAATTGATAACAAATCCTACCATTTTGCTGTGAATTGCGTTTCGGTGATTCACCAATATTGCGCATGCCCTTCATGACAATATACGTCATATTCCTCCTTTATATGTATTTAACCCACTGCTCGCATAATATAACCAACACTTTATAAAGAGTCCGATGCGGACTCGAACCCTTGTGTACTTTTAACTTTTATGTAAGGTTTTTTACTATGATGCTTTTACATTAAAGTGTTTTTACCTTGTAATACCGTGTTGAAACGACAGTAATTCACCCTAATGTGTACGGGTTTATCAAAAATGTGGAAACACCGACTGCTATTGAAATACAGGCAATGTATTTTGGGCAAATCATAGAAACGACATGACACGAGATAAAAGGAATATAAAGGAAATACAGAACGATATCTGCTATCAGGGCAGAAAATTTTCTATGTGCTCCCGGATTCGCCAGAATCAACGCAGAATTTTTATTGTCTCGTAAACTGAGGTTACAATCGCAGTTGCGTAATGAATCCAAGCTCGCAATCTGTTCAATGTGTCTTGGCCCCGTTTTAGTCAGCCAATCAAGGAATTGAAAATTTCTTACCGGATCCACTACTCCTTCACCTTGGCTGAGCTAATTTTTTTTGGCCAATTCTATCGTTCCTTCTCCATAAAACGTGATAACATTGTTTTTTTGCTTCAGTTGCTTGCGGATGGTCACCATGAGCGATTGTTCTGAAGCACAGCAGACCCCGATCCCTTAAAAGGGCAGGAGGCAACGTTCGTGACTGCCGCGGAAAGGACCTTAGGTTCGATGTTCGATCCCAGGCAGGTACAAACGCTCGATCCACTAAATATCCGCCGTGCGTCGGATGGACACGTTAAGCCGTCGGACCCCGGGTACTGGCCCCCGGTAATAAATAAGGGCGTTTTCCTCCCCTTTCTACTTCGCTTCCGTGTCACTTTCCTAACGGGCATTCTAGCCCAAATCTCTTAGCTTCCTATTTCTAAGGGTTGTTTAAGACCTGGGTCAGACACTCCCTTCCTAAAATCCTCTAGATATGATCATTTGATTATTTACAAAGAAAAGAACAAACTTACCCCCCCCCCCTCACTCTAAATCTTCATTCTGTTCCTGCCCTTGGGAATCTCAAAACTTCCCGTCAGAGGGAATCTCAAAGGAGGCCGCGGAAGTGTTTTTAGCACGTCTTTTGTAAAAAAAAGATCGTGCTTATGTTATCGGTTTGTCCGTCCATCTCTACCCACGATATCTCTGCAACTGATTGTCCGATTTGAAAAATTCTTTTTGCATTGAGAAGTTTGAAATATGCGAATGATAAACCTTTATTTCGTTTATTTTTTATTAGGATGTACAATTTTACCGCTACAGGGCGTAAATGCAGATGATGTCGAATTCAAATAACGTTTTAATCCACATATTTGCTTCTAAACATCCGATTGAAAAAAGATTTTATCTTTCGATTCCAATTATGTCGAAGAGTATTTCAGATATAGTTACTTTTTCAAATTACGCATAGATTTTGCGCTAGAGGGCGTAAAAGTAAATTACAGTTTTCCCGATAACTCTTTCTAAAACTCCCATTTAAAAAAACATTTCTTCAGCGGATACACCTTTTGATGGAAAATCTTTTGCATATAATTTCTAATTTTTTGGTAATAAACACTTTGGCCACCAGGGGGCGTAAGTGTTAATTTTTGCTTCTGATGTATTTGCCATAAAATCTGAGCTTCTAAAATATCAATTGAAAAAATTATTTCGTGGACTGATGCCACTCACATCGATAAACCTTTTCGGGATATTTTCTTCTTAAAATATTCCACATTTTCTCCGCCAGGGGCGTAGATGTATATCTTATTTTCGTCAATATCTCTGCTTCTAAAATTCCGACTTGAAAAATTTCTTCTTTGTTGGATAGTGTCTTCAGTGTGAATGGTTTTTCATATAATTTCGAAATTTTCAAGTAATTCATAGACTTTCCGCTAGGGAACGTAGAGGTAAATTGCTCCCCCTACCCCCTACATCTCTGTTTCTAAATCTCAGATTTGAAAAATTCTTTCTGCACCGGATACAGCTCTTAATGGGAAATCGTTTGCACACTATTTCTAATTTTTGTGAAAAAATGGTTTGGCCACCAGGGGGCATAAATCTTAATTTCCGCTTCTGATGTATTTGCAGCAAAATATGAGCTTCTAAAATCTCGATTGAAAAGAAAAGTCGTTTGTAGACAAATAGTACTCATGTCGACAAACCGTTTAGAAACATTTTCTTCTTGAAATAATGCATGGTTTCTACGCCAGGGGGCGTAGATGCATATCTTATTTTTGTCAATATCTCTACTTCTAGGAGTCCGATTTGGAAAATTCCTTTTTTGTTGGATAGTGTTTCCGATGCGAAATGTTTTTCCTAAAAGTTCAAAATTTTCAAGTAATCAGACTTTCCGCTAGGGGGCACGAAGGCAAATTGCGTTTTGTGCGTTATTTCTGCTTCTAAAACTCCGATTTGAAAAATTCTTCCTGTGTCGCATACAAGACCTGATGGAAAATATTTTTCACATAATTTCTAATGTTTGGTAAAAAATGGTTTGGCCACCAGGGGGCATAAGTGTTAATTTCTTTTTCTGATGTATTTGTAGCAAAATCTGGGGTCCTGAATACTCGGCTAAATACATTTTTTTCTTAGATCGATACCGCTCATATGGAAATACCTTTTGAGAATATTTCCTAAAATAACGCATGGTTGTTCCACCAGGGGACGTAGTCACATCTTATTTTAGTCGATATCTCTGTTTCTAAGAGTCCGATTTGAAGAATTTCTCTCTGTGTTGGAGAACGTTTCCGGTGTGAAATGTTCCTCATGTAAATTCATGTTTTTCTTAACACACAAGTCTGTAACCAGAGGGCGTAAGCTCACGATTTCGTTTACAGCAATATCTGAGGGATTAAAAACCCGATTGAAAAACTTTTCTTCAGTCAGATACTATTGTTTTCCATAGCGGTTCCATTGACTTTGAATAGCTTTGATAAATTCAATTTGCGTCAGAACGGATTCAAAAGACGTGCTTATTACACCCGAAAATTGGGTGTCACCTTGGTTTATTACTCGGAAGAAGAATCAGACCCGGATATGATCGAGGAGCTCGAAAGGATAGTTAGCTCAAAGAAACACTAGTGTCTGTTTCTCGCTCCCAGCACATTCTGATTTCTAGGGGAGGAAGGGTCCCAGTTAACGTATCCAAATTACTGTTGTTGTTTTTTTGTTTTTACTTTACGAATTGTGTTTCAGGCAAAATTGGTTAAGCGGGCTTGTTTGCGTTTTTTAGGATTTCCACTTTATTAATTTGAGACATCCTGGACCCAGCCCTAATTTTTCCTTTTCCCGGGCAGAGAGCTTTATATGCTAGTCCATCCTGGACTCAGCCCTAATTTTTCCTTTTCCCGGGCAGAGAGCTTTATATGCTAGTCCATCCTTGACCAGCTACCTTAAAGTATATTCGTTTATTGGGAAGGGAACGGAGCGTAGCTGCAAGGTGGTTTTTTACTCATTTTAATAATTTTTTAAAGTCCATTTTCATTTGTTATTGTTGATGTCTGCTATCAAGTAGAAGTGCCACAGTCGAGGGTGAAACAACTGTTTTTTTTATTAATCGTCGACAATGTCAGATCTCAGTGACCACGAAAAAAGGCATGACCATTGGTGAGAGTCTTGGTGGAACTTCATTAACTAGAACTAAATAAATAGTATGTGTAACGGGAGGACCTGTATCGAAGATTATTACAACCTATCAAAAAGGACACGCCGTTTTCTCTAGACATGCAAACTGTGGATGCCTTATGAAGATGTCAGACAGGGACAAGCAAACGTTGGTACGGATTGTACAAAAGAACCTCAAAGGCCGTTACACCGCAAGGAGCAGGGCACCGGTCTAAAATACTTCATTTCCTTCGTAGCATTCCGTCGGGAACTCCATCGTGTCATTTTTATGATCGTGCTGCAATCCATAAAACTCTAATTACCAACATCAGTTCAAAAAAAAAAAAAAAAAACGTGTTACGTGATGCAAAGCGAACGGAAACTGGGATGCTAAAGACTAGCAACGCGCCATCTATTCTGACGAATTGTGCTTCAGATTATTTATCACCAATTGTAGAGTGTACATCTGGAAAAAACCTGCAGACGCGTGTCACTTTGACTATTTGATTCAGACTCTAAAGCATGGAGGTTTGTGATCTCACGCTGTTGGGTGCTATACTATGACATTTTTGTTTTGATTGGAGGTTTAAAAAAGTATTTATTGGACTTGGTTGACAGATACATTGTCATATACAGTATAGACATTTTAAAACAGAATACACAGTATATGTCAGACGATCAATTTACACGGAGAGAGCCAGTGTTGATCAAATAACACAGAGAACTAGAACATATCAACCATGGTACACAGTATGTCAAATGATCAATGTATACAGAAAGGGTTGATCAAGAAACACACAGAGAGCCAGTGACGAAAGATAAATACAAACATTCATGCCCTACTGGGTTCGAACTCGGACCCAACAAGGGCGAATGGTTAGAAGCCAGCGATTGCACCACTGCGCTACAGGGGTGGCATACTATGGCATTCCTTAGGACCTTGGTTCTTCTCTATGGTTGTGTCACATTTGCAACGTTCTTCTGCACCATTTCTGCATCAAATGTCTCTGATGATCGTCTAGTTTCAAGCAGACCATGCAGGCCGTTGATTGTGCGAAACTTGTTAAGTTGTGGTTTACAGAGCATGAGGTACAGCAGTTACACTGTTCACACCTCAATCTTCAGACCGCAATGTCATCGAAGATTTGTGGGAATGTCTTGAGCTCAACGTAAATTCAAGCTTTCCACCAACGTTTTTGGAATAGCTGGGAGATATTTTGCAGGAAGAAGGGTCTCAATCGTACGTTATCGTATGTTCATGACTTGTTTAAGTCTATTCCACGTCGAATAGCTTCTGTTTTGAAAGGTGAACCTACAGCTTATAAATAAACGTTCCCCCCTTCCACAAACAACTTTTTCAGTAAACTACACTTCCTTTAATGGCGTAAAACTAATACACAGTTTAACCCTTTGACGACCATGACCCCCAAATCTTGTATCACACTAACTACCATAACGCCCGAAACTGTATGTGAGTTCACTTCTTTGTTTAATAACAACAATAGCGACCGAGGGTGACTCCTGCTGATCCCTCATAAGTCGTTAACATTTGAAACACAGGTAAGGGTAGAAAATCTGACTCACTCTAGGTGTTTCAGGCGGCTATGGCCATTTGTATATACGGGCGTTAAGGCGTTAATCCTTGTTTTCGCGCTCCATCGAGAGGCATCATCTGAGCTAGGTTATCAAAGCCTTCTTAGAAACAGTGACGCGCAATGTTATGTAATAACATTGTGTGTTACTATTTCTAAGAAGGGTTTCATAACCTAGCCCAGACGAAGCCTCCCGATGGAGCGCGAAAGCTCGGCTTAAACTGTGTATTAGTTTTACGCCATTAAAGGAAGTGTAGTTTACTGAAAACGCTGTTTGTGGAAGGGTGGAACGTTTATTTATATGCTGTTAGCTCATCTTTCACAACAGAAGCTATTCGACGTGGAATAGACTTAAACAAATCGTGAACATACGATAATGTACGATAGAGACCCTTCTTCCTGTAAAATATCTCCCAGCTATCCCAAAGATGTGAAACTGGTTTTACGCCACTAAAGGAAGCGTTGTATATTACAAATGGTGTAGATTCTTTGCTATGGGTTTCCATTATTTTGATAAACCCCGGTACATCTGTTTTGGCCGCCCCGGTGGCGCAGTGGTCTAAGTGATGGCCTCTGATCGTTCGTCCGAAAGGGGTGCGGGTTCGAATCCCGGTGAGGCATGGATGTTGTGTTTGTCTTACTGCACTGGTTCTCTCCCTTCCCTGGAACCACTGACCCTAAATTAGAGACGGACGACTGCTTATAGCCCATTGAGTTGCTCACGGTGGTCGTTAAACCTCCAAACCAAACCGAACCACATCTGTTTTGTATTTTGAGTGGTCAACTCAAATGGCGGATATTCATTTAAAGCTAACAGCTGTTTTGTTTGATACATAGGCTGTCCCCAACAAATCTCTGTTACGAGGAGGCAACTAGTATCTTCAATGAAATTCTGAGCTGATTCAATATAAGTAATTAATTTAACAACAGAAATTAACGTGCTGTTTACAGATTTTGCTTAAAATCGGCGACTACATGTTCCGGAGCAGGATAGCTGTGACACATGTTTGATATTCGAATCAGTTTTGACTTCTATATACTCTTCTATCGTTCGAAAAGGAGAAGTCAGTCTTGACTCCTTTTCAGGAGGAAGAGGAATCAATAAAACAAAAAACAGATCTGTTATTCGGTTTTGGGAAATGGAAATTTGCAAGGCAAAGGAGATCAACGGATACTTAAAAAGGGTTTAAGGTAATTCGATCTCAAAAGAAGAGTGCCGATATTTCAAGCAAGAGAAACCCCAATGACCTACAAACAACGTATAGTAGAATGCCTTCAACTGCAGCCATTGACCAGAACCAACGGCAAGTAAATGATATCATTCGGAGTCATCGTTATGTAACCATTCGGGATTTTTTTTTTTTTGACTGGAGGTTTAATTGTCCACTGTGAGCAACTCAGTCACCCGTCCTTAATTTAGGGTGACTTGTGTTAGAGAAGGAACAGAACTAGTGCCGTAAGACCAAACGCAACACCCATACCTCACCGGGATTCGAACCCGGACCCATCTCGGACGAATGATCAGAAGTCATCGCATAGACCACTGCGTCACACAGGCAATAATTATTCGGGACACCGATGATGCATTGTATTGTGGTCGTAGTGGTGTAGAAACAACGATTGATGACCGGGGATATTAGAAACTGTGTGCAAATTTATATCTACATCAATCAATCCAGGATCATCGGTATTGAAGTGTCGAAGTCTGCAAAGATCTGATGGGGATGCTTGAGGCTAACCAGGACACATTTCTTTCGAATGTAGTTACTGAAGATTAAACATGGGCATTTATTTATAACGCATAGGTAAATGAGCAGTCCATGGAATGGTAGTACAAGACATCGTCTACTCAGCAAGAACACTGTCGCTGGGCCAGCCCTCGTACCAGCACTGGCAGCCAGCAGTGGCCCAGCACTATGTTGGCGCTGCCGAACCGTTAATAAAACGTCCCGGTGGCCACCACATGAGCCAGCAGTTCAGGCCAGCAGCTGGCTAACAGTTGGCACGCCCATCAGCTTTCACATGCCAGAACAGGGCCATCAGATATCCATCACAGGCAGTGGCTGCCGCAAGCGGCCCGTAATCGTCCCCGCAATCACTTGCCAAGAATTACGGCTAGCCTAATGTGGTCCGCCAGTTTTCCCGGCAGTGGCAGCCGGAAATCACGTGACGTAACTGATGGCTTGCCGAATCTTGTCCGACAATTTTCCAGTACTAGCCATAAAAAAAATAATAACCGCTGTCTCCCAAATGCACATCATTTTCCCCCTTAACGAAACTTCTGCATGGCGGCACGTCGCTGGAGAAATATTCTCAACAGTTCCTGAAAAACGCCCGTTTGGCTCTGGGTGGCATTGAACCGAAGACGTCCTGTGTCCGAAGGAGTCTTAAGCCACTACACTGGTTAGCCACGCAACCGCCTTTACTTGACGGTGCGTCTCTTTCCTGTGCGATGTGAAACGAAGGGTTCTGTTTAAATTTACAATATTTCCGAGGTATTTTACATAAATATCCGTTTCATATAATTCATTTTTTCAACGTAACGATTGTTTTATTTACCTTATATAAGGGAACTTTACTCATTTTCAACGAATGTACCAACTACGCTTTCCAACGTTTTGTGCTATCCTTGTGGTCTTGAAAGGTGATTGTTTAATTAATATATTTACCCGTTCATGTCACATTTTTGACGTTGTATCTTTTCTTTCCATGGTCCAAAACTACATTTGTTCTAAAGAGGAGAGATATTTTACTTTACTTGTCGTTATTTTTAGCAGACAATTCCTCCAGTCATGTGTATTCAACCCATGGATGAGTACATTATATCCACATAGCGTTGCCTTTTTTTTTTCAAATTATTGATAAATTTTGTACGCGCACAATTCTTACTTTTTTCCAACATAACGTTTTTTTAATGTCTTTCCGGGACTTTAGTTTGAGACGAAAGATTACACAGAAACTACTTCTTGGTACTTTTTTGAAGGCCCATAATTCACGGCGATGTAGCAGGGCCATCAATGGCTGCCAACTGATGGCACTGCTACAAACGGACCGTTTCCGTGCCGTGACAGTCATATTTCAGCCAGTAGTGGCCCATCACTGCCAGCTGGTAGCCAAAAGTTTCCAAACACTAATTTTTGCTGCGTAGTTGAAGTTCGAAACAGAGCGTGCAACAAAAAGAGCGACCGTAAGATTTTCTGGGATGTCAGAGGCGTCATTTTTGTTGATATCATTAAATATGGTATCACTGTCAACAGTTCTCGCCATACTGAAACACTCAAGATGCTCATGGAAGCCCTCTACAAGCCATCCGCAAGAGGACACTGAACATGCTTTTTCGTTCTGCCCGCCTGCACCGCCACAACTCCCGACAATACATCTCACATAAAACACCACGGGCCACTACCGAAATGGAGTCTACATCCAGGGATGCAGTTCTGACTTAACACCTTTTGGCTTTCAAATTTTTGGTCTCATGAAGCAAAGCCTTCGTAAGGACACAAATTATGTTAAACCGCCTGAGAGATCTTGTTCCAAGCAATAGGTTGTGGAATTTTTCGAACTCGTTAACAAGCTGGTCTGAATGACGACCTAAATGATTTCACTATTACTACACTGCTGGACAATTGCTAAGGACGGATCATAAACGGCTATATAACGCATAAAAAAGTAAGTGTGGTTGGATGCCAAGTGAAATAAAATAATGTCAGAATGCCAGGACATTACAAGAAAGACAATTTATTGTGCTTTGAAATACAGAAGGCTTTGGAACGTGTTTAAGGGACAAACAGGCCATTTTGTGCAGAATACGTAAAAGTGAAAAAAATGCAATTACCGTCCGCAGGCGTTCCGGCGTAAGATGTCAATACGGGATATGGCCACCATGGAGGGCGATGCAAGATTCCACACGTCGTGTCATGCTTTGCACAACATTATCAAGCAGCTGTTGGGGTAATTTGTCAGATTCCTCTTTCAGTACAGGGATGAGGGTGTCCTTGTTTATTGAAGGGCATTGGCAACCAGCAAGACTCCTCCCCAAAGCATCCCACACATTTTTAATGGGATTCAGATCTGGTGAACGTGCTGGTCATACGAGGCGTTGAATATCCTCGCTCTCAAGACACTCCTGGACAGCGATTGTTCGATGACATGTTGCGTTGTCGTCCATGAAAATGAATCTATCACCGACAGCACCACGGAACATGCGAACATGAGATAGCAGAACATCATTAATGTATCGTTGGCCAGTCATAGTCCCATTTGGAAGCACATAGAGGGACGTATGGCCATTGATCATGATGCCAGCCCATACCACCATGACACTACATGTCGGATATCGGTCCCTTTCCTGTATGTTTGCTGGACAATATGCAGTACTACTATCACGCAAGATCAGTTGTCGTCAACAATCAGACGTTAGACTGTATCTACTCTCATCTGAGAAGAGGGCAGCAGACCAGTCGTTATCAGTCCAATTGCGATGTTGATGGCACCATTGCAAACGGGCGGTACGGTGACATGTGGACAGTTGGATGCACACAACAGGACGGCGGGCGTATAGTCCTCCTTCATGCAAACGTCTGGCGACAGTTTTTCGGGAGATCCGCTTGCCAGTGCCAGCCATAAACTGATTTGCTGCCTCACTAGCTGTGTTGCGCCGGTGTCTTTTTGTTGATAGCACTATGTACCGATCTTCTGCAGGTGTCGTACTGCAAACACGACCTCCCCCGTGACGTTTGCTACACTCACCATTTGTTTGAAATGATTTCCAAAGCCTTGAAACAACACTGTGGCTGACGTCGAACTCCCTGGCAACATCTGTTATTTTTCGCCCTTCTTCAATCTTGCCAATAATACGGTCACGCGTAAAATCATCTAGGTGATGTCGAGAAGATATACTGAAAATTGGAACTTCGTCAATTGATTCTTTCACTTTCAACTTTGCGTTTGAACAACAACGGTCATAACGCGTCAAATCCTTTATATCTCTTATCAGCGCTATGACGTCACGAACAAGTTCGGCAATCCAAAAATTTGCATACGCACAACACTTCTTACTGTATCCCGCCCTTATGCTAATTTCCACATTTTCCTGCCTTCCATTTTATGGTTGCTATCGTTGCTATTGTCATCCGTCCTTAGCAATTGTCCGGCAGTATATTAAGATATCTCTCCTATTTTTTTCGTAAAGAACTGGGTTTTTTTATTTGAAGGTTTAACGACCACTGCGAGCAACTAAATGGGTAATAAGCAGTCGTCCGTCTCTAACTATGAGTCACTGGTTCCAGGGAAGGGAAAGATCCAGTGCCGTAAGACAATTACAACATCCATGCTTCAATGAGATTCGAACTCTGATCCTTCTCGGACGAATGGTCATAAGCCAGCGCTTAGACCACTGCGCCACCCGGGCGGCAAGAAATGTTTCTCTGTAGAATGCTATCTTCATATATCAGAGTACAGTATCTTGTACGCGAGATCTTGTAAATACCAATAAAAGCGGACCTAATTCATTCGGATTAATGGAATTTAATAAGAACTCAATTTTAATGGACATGCATTTATGGCTAATTTATTTTGTACTTCATCGTAAAAAAGTAGGTTTCTTTGGACCATGATACCTTTTTATGTGGGAGAATTAATATCTTGGTCGTGGAAGACTGAAGTCCTAATTATATGCGATGAATAGGACTTCATATTTTGCAAATGTAGAAAGACATGTTTATGATACAAAGCTCGGGTTTCAAAAATCAAGTTTGGTCTACTTAGCCACGCAGTAGAACAGACAGGGAAAAAGGCATCTCCGGCAGATTCCCAGATTCCCTCTCTTTTTTTCTTTTTTTTTTTTTTTTGGATTAGGGATTTAGCGACCACCGTGAGCAACTTAGTTTAGGTCCACTGGTTCCAGGGAAGTGAGAGTGCCAGCACAGTAAGACAAACACAATATCCATGCCTCACCGAGATTCGAACGCGGACCCATCCTGGACGAATGATCAGAAGCCATCGCTTAGGCCACTACGTTACCGGCGAGGTGGCCCTTTTACTTCTTCTCACCGCTTCTGTACTTCTGTTTTCTTTCTACCAGTAAAGGTTATTTCATGTAAACATTACAAAATGGATCAACAATGGGACCTAGAAACTGTTATACATTCTATCGGCTTCTAACCATGTGTTTGAGGACCCTCATCCTAGGTCATCTGCCCAACGACAAAATATCCGCGGTACGTAAGTGTCCGGAATCCACGGTAATGGTTGTCCCGGATTATTGGAACCCCCGTGCAAACAGTTAATCTGTTCTTACAGATTTTCTACCTCATCTCCATATGTATTTTCTATCAATCACTTTAGCCCAAATGTCTTAGCTTCCTACTTCTAAGAATAGTTTATGACCTGTTGACACACATCTCAATTAAAGTGAATTAAAGTGCAATTTCGTTTTCTGTTTGTATATTTCATTACACTGAATCATTCATTCATTCATTTGGGACATACTTTTACACACACGCTATTTTTCGGGTTGGCAACGAGTATTGCAAATTATTGATCGTACTGTGTGTTAAATTTTGCTCACAAATTGGATGTCAGAGTCAGAAACTTGCTAACCACCACAGATACATTTTTTCTGTGGATTGAAAAACAACTGGAAATCCATATACATTATCTACCAACAAGTAATTAGACACCCCTGCAATCGACGATATCTGCGGTCCTGATACACGTCTCGGCCGCCGCCGTTAAATATCTTGTGGGAAACAACAACGCAACCAGTCGCATGCAAGATGCCACGCAGTTCGGAGCTCTCTGATTTCGAGAAAGGTGTAATCGTCGGGTATCACAGAAATGGCCGATCCATACGTGACATATCCAGCGAGTTGAAGTACCCAAAATCGACAGTGGCCTACGTGATTGGCAAGTGGAAGATGAGAGGTGACTGTCGGAATGTGCTCCGATCCGGCAGACCCACAAAACTGGGAGTTAGAGACCGACGGGTGCTGGCCAGAGAAATTCGGAAGAACCGCACCAAATCGATGGGCCACATCCGCGAGGAGTTTTAACAGGCATCCGGGAGTGTTCTTTCGATAAATACCATCCGTAAGAAAGCCCATCTACTCGGTTATCATGGATGTGCTGCCGCCCACAAGCCTTTGATCACCAAGTCCAATAGCGCTGCTCGGTTAACGTAGTACAAAGAACGTCGACAGTGGACCGTTGAGCAGTGAAAACAGGTTCTCTCGAGTGACGAATCAAGGTTCACCCTCTACCTTTCGCATGGCAGGGTCTGGGTTTGGCGTTTGCCTGGAGTACGCCTAATGCGGAATGTATTGTGCCAAATGTGAAGTTCGGCGGCGGTGGAATTATGCTATGGGGGTGTTTTCCTGGTATGGCACGGGACCGTTGTTCGCAATTCCTGGTAAACTCAACGCCGAGACCTCCTGCACCATTTTGGATGACCATGCGCTTCCTACGTTGTGGCAGTTTTAAGGGGTGGACGCATGTTATTTTCAGGATGACAATGCCACCTGTCATGCTGCGAGGTCCATCCTGGCTTAATATGGTGACAATGGGGTTAATCGAATGGACTGGCCTGCGCAGAGCCCGGACTTTAACTCTATCGAGCACCTCTGGGACGAGTTGTCTGGCCTGTCTTCTCCAAGCCAAGTGGAAGAAAATACCGCTAGCCGTCGTACAACGCCTGGTTGAGAGTATGCCCCGGAGGGTCGCAGCTGTAATCGCCGCTCGTGGAGGATCCACCAACTATTGAAGGTGAATATAAACTGCATTTTCCTTTGCTATCACAGGTGCCCAATGCACGTACGCGCGTGTGGGGAGTGGAGGTATCAAAGCCGCTGGGCTTTTGTCTAGCGGCCAGAAGAGAGAGAGAGAGATTTCCGCTCGGATTAGAGTTCCTGGTGAGGCATGACTGATGTGTGTATCCTACGGAGCGAGCCGCCCTGGTAGCGCATTCAAAGCACCGGCTTCTGACAATTCGAAAGAGGTGGGCCCGTATTCTAATCCCGGTGAGGCATGGATATGGCATTTGTCTTACAGTACTCGGCTCCCTCGCTTCACTGGAACCAGTCTTCCGGCTTTAGGGACAGGAAACTGCATATAGTCTATGGAGCTGCTCACTGTGGTCGTTAAAACTCAAACAGGCAAAAAAGTCCCCTATTGCGCTGGTTGTGTTCCTTTCACTGGCCCTAAATTAGGAACGTTTTTAGTTAGTGTGTTAGATGACGCCATGAACAACTTGATGGAACACACAGCCTCCCGTCCGTAATTTAAAGCCATTGATCCCAGTGAACTGAGAGAACCAGCGTCATCGGACAAAAATACCACCCATACCAGATTCAGGACAAGACTCCGAAGAAAAGGCCAAAGTCGAGTGATTCAGAAAACTTAATCACTAAGGCTGCCCTAAAGTAGGGAGAGACTACTCTTTATACCCGAAAATGTGCTCATGTAAGTCACTAAACCCCAAACCAAACCGAATCTTGGCAAGTAAAATATGGCAATAGCTGCCCGTAAACTGCAATAACGCCTTTAATCCTTAATAACTATACAAGAATACAGTCATGTAAAAATATGAACGATAACTGAGATAACGTAAAAAAGTCGAACCTGAAAATAATCAGGATGACTAGCTAGAATCCTGAGCCTCTCGTCACATGGAAACCCTAACAGCATACTGCTACTCCCCGATAGCGACGAAACGGTCTTGTTTAATCACAGACAAGACACGCATACCTGGTCACATGAAGGGGGTCGAATATATCGTTCCTTTTCCTACGACTGGTGACAGTGCCTAATGGAAGCACATACAGACTTGTACGGCCGCCCAAAATTTCTCTCCTCAAACCATGATTGACACTACCAGCACCATTTCACAACTACTTGTAGTTGTGAACCGGATGTCAAAGCACATCTGTGCTGTGCTCTTCAGAGAAATGCACATTCCTGTGTTTAGTTGATATGAATTAGATTCAACGGATTGCCGAATATTTCCGATGGATCGGTTTTTGTTTAAATCTACTAGCAGGAATATGCCCCACAGAACCACTTCAATTCAGTAATGACAACACCTGTTTGACTTTGATTTGCGTACCACATACCTATATATAGATCTTCGCTCTGATCTTTCCAACGAATTATACTTTCCAAGGTTAACACGCAAAAAATATCTAGTCCCCTGACGACAACTTGCATTGCATAGGAGGATTGAAGAATCTTTATGATGACGACGTCGAGGATTTTAGAAAGGCAGCATCTGACCCAAGGTCTTGAATAACCCTTAGAGAAGTATGCAGCTAAGAGATTTGGACTAGTGTGCTTGATAGGGAAAGTATATGGAGGCGAGATAGAGGGTTTGTGAAGTAGATTAACTTTTTGAAACTGGGGGTCCAAAACGAAACCACGAGACCACCATTTGCGTTCTCACCGAGTCACTGCGGTCATTTAGTGGCCGAGCGCCCTGAACCATATAATTGGAAGCCGGCCGAATGGGGAAACGCTTCCAGATTTTATAGGTAGTCCATTTCGGAATGCTTAGATCCATCGATGGTTCACTTCGGCATGTTTATATGATGGAATCTTCACTTGGAGAAATTATCGTGGCAGAAAGGTGACAAGGTGGTACAGACTCCAGTACAATAAGCATCTGACTGGGAATACCATTCCTTCCCCGTGTCCGTTCGACCCGGTGGATCAAAGGAACAAAACAGGAATTTCAAAACCCGAACTTTTGTTTCTAAAGCATACATCTTTTTATATTAAGTGAATTTTTTCAATCCCAAATATGAGCTGTTAATCCAGTCGTCGAATAAGATTTTCCTTCATTCTTAGAGGCTACTCTTTTGTAAAATAGGTACTTTAAACCTCTAAAGACAGCATTCCCTACATTTAAAGTACATGTGAATTTACATTTATCGCAGCTCAGAATGAGAAATTACATTGTGCTAAAGTGGCAAATATAGCCATAAGGTAATCCAGAAGCTGTTTGATCATAAATAAGTATGGCGTTTTCAGTTTCCCCAGCTGTTGGGCCTTTTAAAGTATTTTTCTCAGAATTTATGTCTTTCTCTAATTGAGCACTTAAGTCTCGTGAAATTCTCAAAAAGCATCGTTCACCTAGAACTTGAATTGTAGGAGACAGATTGTTTGCCGAAACCTCTGCTTTGGAGATGAGGGCTGTCTTATCTGCCTGTGATTTAATGCTGGATGTCACGAGCTATCTCGGGGTAAAGCGTAAGAAATGGAAATTCACACTAAGGTCGAGGCAGCTATCGTAAAGAATTATGGTCAGTGTCCAGAAAAATCATGAAGCAACGAGAGCAGTATAAAAAATAGGGATATTCATCTTTAAATTCTTTTAAAGAATGCTTGAAAGCACTTCTGAAAAGGATGAAATTAAGCCATGGACTTCCCTGTCACTTTGATACCCCGCCATCAGTTGGAATCGATTTGCAAATTGTTCGTAGGCAGAGCTCATTTACTTGTACAGAATAAAACAAACTCAATAGATTTTTAGTTAAGTAGCCTAAATCTGAAAGCTTTAATGTTTTTTAGACCAAATTTAAATCAGATTCATCACAAATACGAGTTTTTATTTCCTGTGTCGACAGAGCTTACTTTTAAGTTGGAACTGAAAACTGTTTCACACTTCATTTTAGCACTAATTTTTTTATTTTAAAGTTTTATTTTAATTTAAGAGAAATTATAGGTAACTTTTTGGAGAAATATCATGAGAGATTAGGTAACTTTTTTCAGAAACATATTATCTATAAAACAGCAGTATGGGTTTCAAAAGGTAAAATCAACAGAAATAACCATTTTAACATTTCAGAATATCATATAAAATAATAGAAAAAGGAGATTAGTAACCACTGCGATATTTCTGGACCTCAGAAAGGCATTTGATTAATAAAATAAAATTGCACAAGTTAATGAAATAGAAGTTTCGCAGGGTTCAATCCTGGGACCATTACTTTTTTTTTTTTTATTTATATATGACATTTTTTACATTAAACCTAATGAGGATTTTATTTTGTTTGCGGATGATGCCACGGTTCTGATTACGGGTGCAGATATAAATGAGGCAAAAATGAAATGTAATAAATTTATTGAAAAATTGATGGAATGGCTAGACATATTTTATGTGTTTAACATAGAAAAATCTAAGATTATGATTTTTAAAAAGGGAGATAGACAGATTGTTGAGCCTCCATCTATTTGCATGGAGAATTGTACCTTGAAATAGTAAATATTTGGGAATAATAATTGAGTATAATCTAAAATGGAATATAAATATTCAAAATATTGTTAACAAAATTTCGGAGGTATTGACTTTAATTACGAGAATTTCAAATAATTTAACTAATTAAAACATTAAAAATGCTGTATTACAGTCTGATTTATCCATGTTTGACTTAATTATTAGTATAAGGGCAAACTACTAAGACTAATTTATATAAATTACAATCATTACAAAATAGAGTGGTCAAAATTTTAAATACTTTTAGGGAAATTAATTTGAATATGGGGGTACGGATTAATTCTTACGGATTTTCAGTTATTCAGAAATTATGGCAATTTAGATTATTAGGATTCATGCATAAAAGAATAAAAAAGAATAGGTATAAACATTTAGTTCAGCTGAACAGTGTGGGTCACGACTATCGAACAAGAGACAGAAATGCATTTCTGTTACCAATGCCTAACACTTTAACCCAAAAAAGATTTATTGATTTTCAGGGATTGATGTAATGGAATAACCTAACTTATCAATTAACACACATTAATAGTTATAATTATTTTCGAAAGCAACTAAAACATATTTGCTAACAAACTAAAATATAAAATTGTGTGGTAAAATTTATTAATCAGACCACATATGCGTAAATTTGTTCATGTGCAGGAGGTTTGATTTGACTACGTACTTTAGGGAAATTGGGATTCACTCAGACTATATATATATACCCCTTCAGAGTTGCAGAGTATGATCCAAGAACTTGTTGACAAGAGTAAAGAAGTGGAATTAAAAATGAACTTTCAGAAGACAACAGTGATGTACAATGCTTTTACAAGAAACGAAGATTTATCGATTGATGGAGAACAGCTTGAGACAACCGAATCCTACATTTATCTTGAGCAGCAGATATCAAGTGAGGGTCACATTGATGAAGAAATTAATCGGCGTATAAAATTGGATGGAGAGCTTTTGGAAAAAACAGTACAATTTTTAAAAGCAGTATGTCATTAGGTCTGAAAAGAAAAGTGTTTGATCAATGCATCCTTCCAGTGCTTACGTATGGAGCAGTGACATGGACCTTAACTAAAAGACATACAAAGACTGCAGACAACTCAAAGCAGCATGGAGAGATACATGCTTGGGGTAAGCAGGAGAGATAAGAAGAGGTACTTGTGGATAAGGAAAATGATATGAGTGGACGACATCATGACCGAGTGAAATCACTGAAATGGCAATAAGCTGGACACGTTACCAGAAGAACGGACCATCGATGGACAACCGAAATTTTAGACTTGATTCCGAGGGACAGGAAAAGACCCAGAAGAAGACCCCATGAGAAATGGAAGGATGAAATTCGAAAGTATGCTGGAGTGACGTGGAGGAGACAGGCCCAAGACAGACAACTGTGGAATAAATTTGGGGAGACCTTCATCCAGCAGTGGATTGATAATGGTTGATCATATATATATATATACTCAATTTCTTGTTCTGTGGTTACCCTGTACATAAGTATTCATATTATATTTGTTGTTTTCCTTAATACTATGTCAAAATTATTTTTTAAATGTAACATGATCAAATGTAACCCCATAACGAAATAAATAAAATGAAATATGTTGCATACATGTAGAAGCCTTTTCCCTTTTGAACGAATGCAGTGAACTTCGGAATGTTGTGTTTCCTTAAAGATTACTTCCCAGAGTGTGTTGTCTAATTAAGCGATGTCAGAGTACGCCTGTTACTCGCTGAATTCCAGCTTCGAATTCATGCACAGAGCGGTGCATCATTTATCGTGCGGCAAATTCTGACGAATGCGAAAAGGTTATGGTAATGAATGCTCAAGGTTAATAGAATACAAGATTTTCTCAACTCTCCTTTGTCTATGCTTATTCTATAAGTACCGGTTCATCACACGAAATCACATAACGATGAAAATAAAATAAAGATCCAATAAAAACATGGAGCCCATGAAACTCAGAGGGCTGCCTTGGTAAGAGCTTGTCACTAGCCGCTCGTCTGTGTGGTCAAGAGATCGATTCCAAATGAGGCATGAGTAGTGGGCATGTCTTACAGTACGGTCTCTCTCCTTTTCTAAAAGCACTAACCCTAAATCGTCTGTGTGGGCAAGAGTTCAATTCCCAATGAGGCATGAGTAGTGGGCATGTCTTACGGTACGGTCTCTCTCCTTTTCTAAAAGCACTAACCTTAAATCGTCTGTGTGGGCAAGAGTTCGATTCCAAATGAGGAATGAGTAGTAGGCATGTCTTACGGTACGGTCTCTCTCCTTTTCTAAAAGACTTAACCCTAAATCGTCTGTGTGGGCAAGAGTTCGATTCCCAATGAGGAATGAGTAGTGGGCATGTCTTACGGTACGGTCTCTCTCCTTTCCTAAAAGCACTAACCCTAGTTCGTCTGTGTGGGCAAGAGTTCGATTCCCAATGAGGCATGAGTAGTGGGCATGTCTTACGGTACGGTCTCTCTCCTTTTCTAAAACCACTAACCCTAAATCCGTCTGTGTTGGCAAGAGTTCGATTCCAAATGAGGCATGAGTAGTAGGCATGTCTTACGGTACGGTCTCTCTCCTTTTCTAAAAGACTTAACCCTAAATCGTCTGTGTGGGCAAGAGTTCGATTCCCAATGAGGAATGAGTAGTGGGTATGTCTTACGGTATGGCCTCTCCCCTTTTCTAAAAACATTAACCCTAAATTGTGGTCGGGTGACCGGTTATAGAACACTGAGTTACTCACGCTGGTCGTTAAACCTTCAAAGGCAATACAAAAACAAAAAAGAGGACTTCGAAAATTTCGGTTGTAATCGGTATGTATTGGCATCCTTTCAGACGCGAATGAAGTTCATCAAATTATTCAAAGTTGATGGAACCAATTAGAAAGAAATCAACCGGATTTCTACAATCGATGAAATAGAGAAACAGCTACTTATTTCCATCAGCGGCTAAAAAGTATGTCACGAAAAGAATGGATTACTATACTAAGACATTTAAGCACGATATAAACCCAAAACAAGACCCAGGTGTTAAAACCATTTAATACTGAAATCATTACACCAACGCAAGACAAGTACAGGCGCCCGCCGCCTCATCAGGCCAAGTGGTTGATTGGAATTTTAACGACGACCGTGAGCAAGTCAATAGGCTATAAGCAGTCACCCGTCCCTAATTTAGGGCCACTGGTTCCAGGGAAGGGAAAGAGCCAGCGCCGTAAGGCAAACACAACATTCATGCCACACCGGGATTCGAACCCGGACCCCTTTCGGACGAATGATCAGAAGCCTTTGCGTAGACCCCGGCTTTGATTTGTATGAACCCAAAATGCTGGCCGCGTTCCAATCTGGGTACTGCATCCCCGCACCTACAGCTCCTGAGAGAGCTGTTGAATCCATTTGGTTCTTGATGCTATACTTGTGCTCCGAGATCCGTTTTGATAAGTTCCTAGTCTTGGTGCCGATGTATACCAAGTCGCTGCTTTGATTATCATGAGCCCGCAGTGGTATGCTATATACTCAGTGTCTGTTTGCCGTGTGGACGGGTTCGCGAACTTTCTTCACTATTACCAAAATGTTTCTTTTACTACTCCCAAAGTCTAGATGGTGTTTCTTACATGTGCTTTTAAGGATGTGTGCTATTGTCTGGAATAAACTGCATTGACCCCCACATATTTTGTTGAGGTCTGCTCTCGTTCAAGTGTAGAAAAATCAGACTGTAGCAACTTTTCGATTATCCTGTCAACTATAAGCCGGTTATATCCATTGGCCTCGGCAAATGGATATAAAGATATTTACGAAAATTAACAAATGGCGCACAAAAGCTTCTCATAGCAGAAACAAGGTAAAGAGATTTTCATGTCGAGCTGTTAAATGAAGAAATATAAAAGGAAACATGATAAAACGCAACGCCTTTTAGCTGAGGAATTTTACATAATGGAAAATGTGAAAATAGGTGAAAAATACTGTTCATGGGAAAAGGTGTGCTAAGGGAAAAAACCTTTTCAAATACATCTGCCGGAAGCAGAGGTAGAGAGAAAAAGATTTTAACCTTTACTTCCCCTAGAGAGAAATCTGTGCATTATTTAAAGAGGAAGATGCTCCCTATCTTCATTGCGGTACATGCAATACAGTGAAAAAAAATTCTCAATAGGGTTTTTGGAAGCAGAAAAAAGCTAGAAACATAAGTACACAAATACTACCTAATGACAGAATTGTGAACTACAAAACTCCTCAAATACAATAATAAAGGGTTCCACAAGGTAAATGGTATCAGGTGTTAAAAGAAGTTTTTTTTTTTATATCACACCTTTAGAAGCAGAGATATTGAGAAAAAAACATTAAATATTGCTTCCCTAAACGGAGAAATTGTACATTGCTTTGGGAAGAAAATGCACACAGAGTTTTCTTAGTAGTATCGGACTAAAACAGATTTATTTAATCAGGTTTTAAGTCTCTCAGATATCGCTGTAAATGAAAACACACTTACCCGCTCTGGTGGCACACTTGCACGTTAAGAAAAATTTGAAATTTCACGAGAAACATTTCGAACCAGAACTGCTCTCCCGCAAAGGAAAGTTTTCAAATCTGACTCTTAAAAACAGATATTGACGAAAGATTCGCATCTACGCCACCTGGAGGAAAAGATATGTCCTATTCTAAGCAGAAGGTACACCACCCAATTTTCCAAGACGGTTGGTATGGGTCCACGGAAGAATTTTTTCAACCGAGTTTTCAGAAGCTCGGATTTTGCTGCAAACGCATCAGAAACAAAAACATTTCCCTCCCCTCGTGGCGATAATTGTTCTCTACTAAAAATTAGAAATTACATGTAGTACGTTTTCCACCAGGTTCTGTATCCAGTGCAGCCAGAACTCTTCCAATAGGACATTGAGAAGCAGAAATCAGGGAAAATACCAATTTACCTTTACACCCGTAGCGGAAATTCTACATTGTTAAAATTTGCTACTGAGGAATAAGAAAAATGTACTCGTTTTTGAGTACATTTTGGGCTTATCATAGCTCCCAGTACTTGTGTCTCATTTTTGAAAAAGACACGTGCTCATTTTTGAGTACATACAGGAATTGTGAGTATATTTGGTATTTCTAATTTGAAATATATGTCCTCATTTTTGAGTACATATATTTCAAATATATGTACTAAAAAAAATCCATATATTTCAGATATATGTGCTCTAACTTCATTCAGTTTCTGTGCACTTTCGGGATGATAACAGAAACTGCAGGAAGTTAGAGCGAATCTAGTGATTCTGACATAATAGTTTGTAAGTGTGAGAGAACACACTAGATGGCGCCACCGTACAAACGTGGGACTTTGCACATGGGAAGAAGAGAGAAATTACGAGGGGGGGGGGCTTCGAAACTTTAACCCGGTGACTCCTATCCGGGGGCCATCACTTAACATGCTCATCCGATGCACGGCGGATATTCTGCGATTGTTAGAAATTCACACAACCAGCTAGGTTTGAACCTAGCTGGTTGTCTTAATCTCTAACCACTAAGTCGCAATCTCTAACCACTAAGCCATCCACGGCTCGACTTTAAACTTCATATCATATGTAGAGGATTTTAGGAAGGGAGTGTCTGACCCCAGGTCTTAAACAACCCTTAGAAATAGGAAGCTAAGAGATTTGGGCTAGAGTGCCACATAGGAAAGTGGCACGGAAGTGAGGTAGAAAGGGGAAGAAAGACGCTCTTATTTATTAGCGGGGGCCCAGTACCCGGGGCCCAACGGCTTAAAGTGCCCATCCGACGCACGGCGGATATTTAGTGGTTCGAGTGTTCGTACCTGCTGGGATCGAACCTGAGGTCTTCTCCGTGGCAGTCACGAACGTTGACCACTAGGCTACCCGCGGCCCTATGTTGATTTAAAATTTGGAATAAGTGTAATCCATACTTACTCATTTATTCATACAATCAACTGGAAGTATTTTATTCGATGGAACATCTGGGATAATAAATATACTCGTTGTCACATGCTGGTCAAATGGACAGCACAATTTTATGACAAATATAGTGATAAGCGAAAATATATTATTTATGAGATTGACACGAATATAGTTAATGTAAAAACGTACACAAAGATACTTTATGCATAATCAAATTACTTGTGATCAGCGACTTTGTTGTACTAATTTTTTATGTGTCACTTTACACATTTATTAAACAATTTCTCTTGAAATGCATAATATCTAAAATGAAGTAATACGAGATTATATTTATAGACGCAGTTATTTGTAAGTACGTATGGTTACTTATATTTGAGAATGTCATGTACTCGTTTACGAAACGATTGTACTTAAAAAATCGAGTAAGTTTAGGTTTTCGTTTTCAAGTAGACTATATCACCAGGTAAAAACTGACGAAGCACGATCTTGAAGAATAAGACGTAAAAAACAAGTGTATACTCCAACTCATAAAAATACCTAAAATTTATTCTACGTTAAAATACATACAGGTTAAAAGTCCTACAAGTACTTTCGCGGGGACCATCCACCCATCTTCAGGTCGTACACGCTAAACGAGAAATAAGAACGGTGTTTTATATATATACATCGTCAAGATAACAATGTATGACTACATTGAATGGATACTGCGCAATCTCATCGACCCAATGGGCTAGTTCGTATGGGGTGTAATCACTTCCTCTGTTATATCAAGTATTATATTTCGACCATCTGGCATATCCTAGGTTGATGACTGTATAAGTGATCTCCATACTGTAGGAAGAAAGTATGGCATGTCATCGTTACAGCATTGTTCTGCATATTTACAAATATACAGGGTTTCGGCAATAAGAGTGTCTTTTTATTCTGAGGTTTATTAATACATCCACGCGTTTCATCCGATGATGGATAATATGTTCCAGCGGCAACAAGCCAAGCCTGGCTAATACCGTATTAGTCGAGCAACATCTGACATTATACTTGTGCTCAGACATTCTTACCCCCAAATATCGGGTGGTGGAGCCGATATATACTTTGTCTTTAATAGCTAGGTCATGGCTCATCATGGGGATGGCATATACTCCAATCCCTCTGTCCTCGGGGACAGAGTTTCTATCGTGCTTAACACTTGCAAATAAAGTACGTGCATTTTCACCAATCCCCGAATTATGCCTTGCAAGGACATTCTTCAAGATAGAAGATATAGGGGAAATAAAAGGCATAGAAGCCAATATATTTAATTGGTAGTGGCTCCTTAAAAACACTGGTGTGCAAAAATTAAGACCGAAGAAGAGAAATTAGCATAACAACGGAACGAGCAGGCAGAACGGACCGAAAGACCACTCAGGAGATAGACTAGGGTCCGGTACTGTAGGACATGCGCACATATGCAGCATGACGTGGAGGGGGGGGGGGAAGTGTCGGAAGGGTACAAAGCACACGAGCGGTGTACGGTCAGCAATTCGGTGAAAGCTATTGCATGGTGTACATCGGTTTGAACGACGTCGAGTTGCAACCACCGTGTGATATGGCCAACAGGCATTCCAGTAGACGTCATGTGGATGATTTTTTCCGAGGTCGCGTCATTGGGAAGTTGGAAGAAGGTCGAAGTCTGACTAGTGTGGCAGAGGAGTTCGAGATCACTCACAGCATCGTGTCACGAGCTTGGTGAGCATTTCAAACGACAGGAACAGCTGTCCGAGAGTTTAGCAGTGGTCGTCCACGGCGGCGGACGACCGGTATATTTTCCTATAGGTGAGAAGAGACAGACGGCAGACAGCGGGGGAAATCGCAAAGCTCGTTCAACAGGCAACTGGACGCCCGTTATCACGTTTTACCGTGGCCAGGAGGCTGCACAAAGAGAGGCTATTTGCACGACGACCAGTACGGTGTGTGCCATTAACGCCTGCTCATCGGAGACGGCGGTTTCTGTCGTGCCAGGAACACAAAAACTGGACACATCAGCAATAGGGTAGAGTTCTCTTTACGGATGAGAGCCGATTTAGTCTGTTGAGCGATTCTGGACGTATACACATCTGGAGAGAGCAGGGAACACGCAATCACACCTCCAACATCATCGAAAGGGACCGGTATGGAGGTGACGGAGTTCTCGTTTGGGGCGGTATCATGTTTGGTAGCCGTACTGACCTCCACATCTTCCAAGGAGGTTCAGTCACTGGTGCCCGCTATTGCACAGAGGTTCTCCTGCCTCACGTGCGTCTGTTTAGAGGTGCTGTGGGTCCTGAGTTCCTCTTCATGGACGACAACGCTACACCTCATCGCACAGTGGCTGTCGCAGAGCTGTTGTAGAGTGAGGATATTCAATGCATGAATTGGCACGCAAGGTCTCCGGACCTAAATCCAATAGAACACGTATGGGACCTTCTCGGGAGACGCTTGGCAGCACGTCACCAGCAACGATTCCGCAGCTGCGATTGGCGCTACACGAGGAATAGGCCGCGATGCCTTAACAGCTCCTTGAAAACCTCGTCCTCAGCATGGACGGACGTTTTAAATCCTGCAACGCAGTCAGGGGTGATCATATCCCCTACTAAAAACTAGATTTTTCTTGGCAGATGCCTGTCACATGGACGTTTCTGTCTTCTGTCCAGTTGTGCTCGAAGCTACCTTTTCAATAAAGTGCCTTTGTATCCTTTGGATTCCTTGTTTGAACGGTTTTTCTCACTTGTCCCACATTCTTACATCTTGGGGATCTTATGGTATGATTTGAGTCGATGTGGAGCACTTCTGCACGACGTTACATTCGAAAGACCGTCTCCTCCTTAATTTTTGCACGCCAGTGTATAATGAACATAATTCACTATACCAGTTCCCAGTTATTAATTCAGATTTACTAATAATCACTATGTTTGAGAGTTTTTTCGTGCACAGTTTGGTATTAACTTAAATTTAGACAGTCACAGGCCAAATAGAGTGACTAGTGCAATAATCCTTAGGATTGCCAATGTTGCTGAAATTCCATATGGGATGCTAAAATTCACAAGTGTAATATCGTTGGAGTTTCCATCATCGAGAAAGTTGAAAGATTTATTACAAATGTCGCCCGTTTTTAATACATTTCCAGTTTGGTGATTTGCTTATGTTAATTACATGATGCAGAGCAGAATTCTTAATATGTGGGAACGCATTATCTGACCAAAATCTTCAAGTTAGAAGCATCAATTAAACAAAAAAACTGATATTCAGCATTTTAGTTTTGATTCAGCATCAGTTGATTTTAAAGGATTATGGGGTGGCGCTCAAAGTCACAGTCGGGCACTAAGTTCACGTGGACATAGTAGCATTTTTTCTGTTTAATTATGCGCAAGAGATTCTCTCTCCCACAGGTGTTAGTTTCCCCAATAACCCTTGAAACGACGATCTGACGAGCTGCAAATATGGGCAAATTCCATGGAATTTTTCCAATTGCACTGACTTGTCAATAGTGCTCTGGAACTCATTTGAGTGTGTAATTGCCTTACAAAAAGAGAAATTTGATTCGCAGCGCGGAGTGTTAAATTACAAATAGAATTTGGATTACTTTGAGATTAAATGAAGCCATAAACTGTTTTATCTTGGAACGAAACGCTAGCCGGGTTAATGAGTCGAAACCGCGAAAGTAAACTACACTACGGTTTTTGAAAATTGCTGCACCAAGAATTAATTGCTATTAAAATGAAATTTAGATCACAGATTTATCACGTTACAGAAGATAACTGGTTACATTTGTAGAGCTACACAAGATTTTTCACTTCAAAACTCAGTATCGTGTGAAGCCAGTTCGAGCAACAATAACAGTCTCTGCACAACATGGCATTGAATGGAAGAAGTTCTTGCTTTCTTCATGGGGAATAGACTGCCAGGATGCTTCGATGCGTGACAAGAGTTCGTTTGTGGTGACTGGTGGAAGCACTTGACGGGCCAGTCGCTTAGCTACCATGTTGCTGACATGTCCGATTAGGGATATACCCAGCAAACGTGCAGACCAGGGAAGAAGCGGTATCTGCCGTGCATGGAAGAGATCCTGGATACTCCAGGCCACATATGGCGGAGCATTGTCCTGCTGGAGACAACTCTGAAGGAAGGGAATCCCCTCTGCTTCTAAAACAACCCTGATATATCGCTGGGTGTTGAGGGTTCCCTCAATTCGTATCAGGCGAGATTGCGAATTGTACCTAATGATGGACGAAACGCTGGTGCTTGGCGTTGGACTAGTATTATGCTGCAAAATGCATGTTGCGAGATACCGATACCTTCGAACAGGTATACGATCATCATGGTGTAACAAGTTGAATCGTGACTAGTCAGAAAACACGACCTGTTGCCAATGAGCGCTGCAATGTTTGTGTTCGAGACCCTATTGCAACCTGATGCGTATGTGGTCGAGGGTCATAGGAATGCGCAGCAATGGGCTGCACAGCGACAAGTCCTCTATGTCGTACTGTGTTGTCGAGCTGTGTAACAACTGTAAAACAATTGTGTACAAACAGTGTAACAACTGTAAAACAATTGTGTACAAACAGTGTAACAACTGTGTACAAACAGTGTAACAACTGTGTACAAACTGTAACAACTGTGTACAAACTGTGTAACAACTGTGTACAAACTGTGTAACAACTGTAACAACTATGTACACACTGTGAAACATGAAACAACTGTGTTATCGAACTGTGTAACTGTTTCGTCGTACTGTGTAGCAACTAGTCCTCTACGTCGCAGAACCGTCAAACTGTGCTGGAGGACAAAGCCTAATGTGTGACAGTATTCACTGCTGCGCTAACACTGTGGATATCGCTGTGCGATCGATTACTGCCATGTAGTAGAGGTGCCTGTCATCCCTCGTAGTCTTGCAATTATGCGGTTTATTTCCCGAATTTTTTTATTTTTGTGTGTCCGAGCCTCATCTCCCCACTGACGCCACAGTCGCATCACCGTACTGGCGTTTTTTTTTGTTTTTTTTGATTGGAGGTTCAACGACCACCGTGAACAGCTCAATAGGCTATAAGCAGTCGCCCATCCATAATTTTGGGTCACTGGTTCCAGGTAAGGGGGAGAGAGAGCCAGTACCGTAAGACAGACACAACATCCATGCCTCATCGGGATTCGAAACCGGACCTATTTCGGACGACTGATCAGAGGCCACCGCTTAGACCACTGCGCCACCGGGGGTGGGGGTGTACTAGTGTTTCCTCCCGTGCGAGCGGCAATTTCGCTGTAGAAAAATCCAGTTTCTTTCATCCCCACAATCCTTCCTCACTCAAAGTCCATCAGGTGTCCAAAGTGTAAACTTCTCCGGGCGCCGGGTCATAGACACATGAAACTACCTTTCGACTCAATATCGGCTCTTCACTGATTGCAACATCTCGTTTGAGCCAGCTCTCCATACCCAAGACCCGACAGTTCAGAGGGCACTGCTCCGATAAGGTATGCGCATTTCCCCTGATATTTTAATCCTTTGCATGTACCAACTTGTTGTACATATCCTGAAAATATCAAGCTAACACCAAAACTCCTTCGTGGTGTTACAGTTCGCACAAACATTACTGTAGCATTAAATTTGCCACGTTCTATAAAATTTAGTAACTCATACGAGATTTTTTTAAGTCTCAAGTGCATGTGTTCTGAGAGAAGAAAGCGCGTAGCAGCGGAAAGACCCAGCTTTTCAATGCAATGCTAACTACTGCCAATAAGCCAATTACTAATTCAGATCTAAAATTGGTAGTGACGTTTTACGATGAAGATTAGTACCTCGAAAACAATATTCAAAACAGTTGATGTATATCTGTGTTGTAAAATTTAGTATATCAGCAGCAAATTCCCTCCCGCCCCTAATTAGTGTCGAAAAATCAATCGTAGATACGTCTCGCTGTATTTGCAAATCACTGTTGTGAACGGAGGGAAAAGTTGTGTGTTTCTGACTTTGGACTTTGCGTAGTTGGTGACACCGTGCCATATGTTCTTGGCCCCAACCATCTGCGAGAAAGAAGAAATAAATTTCTGTTCCTACGGTACACTCTTAAATATTTTGTGGTAGGCAGCACCAAAAAGTGGTGTTACATCAGCTGCACCACTTTCTGAGATACACCATCGTGTTTTCCAAACAAAATCCAACAACGTGGTTCAACTTTTCACCACGTAATTCAACACGGTTGCACCATGTTGTAGCGTTTATTTTGCACCACAGAACGGTGCATCTTTTCTTAGAAAGTGGTACAGCTGGTGTAGCACCACTTTTTGGTGCAACCTACCACAAAATTTTTAACAGTGTACGGGATTACTCGCAAACTGTTTTGTGATCAGTGTTTCTTCAATGTAGTAAAACTCTCATTATTTTCTGCGTGATAGAGGCGTAACGAAAGGGAAGTGTGGGTGGGTAGTCCCTCGGATCTGGACCCCCATCTTCTAGAGGAGGATTAAGTACGAATTTAAAGCGCTATATAATATTTAAATTCTTTTTCAGTAATGTTTTAGCACGTCTTTTGTAAAAGAAGATCGTGCTTATGTTATCGGTTTGTCCGTCCAGCTGTAGACGCGATATCTCTGTAACTACTTGTGCGATTTAAAAATTTCTGTTTGCGCTAGGGAACTTGAAATCTGCAAATGATGACCTCGTCACAGAAATGAACTCTTTTTGGGACGAATTGTAACTGGTGAAGAGAAACGTGCACTGTACCATAATGTAAAGCATCGACGGACTGTGTGCCAAGGTGCGGAGCTGTCGACCTCAAAAGGAGGACTGCAGCCCAAAAAGGTTTTGTTGAGTGCTTTGTGGGATGTGCAGGGAATAATCCACTGGAAGGTATTGGCACCTAAATGAACACTGCAAACAGTTGGACAGATTGCGAGAACAACTGGCATCGAAGCGACCAGCACTAGTCAGTCGTAATCCTTCTTCATGGTAACGACAGCCCACATGCTTCTCTAATCACTCGGCAAAAATTACTGGACTTTGGTTTTAAAGTGTTACCTCACGCAGCGTAATCCCCTGACCTGGGACCTACGGACTAACACCTTTAAAGAACGCCTTCGCTCTCCAAACCTTCAACGATATGGACGATGTGAAAACGGCATTAAATGACCTTTTTAGACTCTAAAACACAGAAGTTTTTTTGGCGTGGGAGTCACTTACTCATAGACAGATGGTAAAGTCATGCAGAATGATGGCAATTATGTGAAATCCTAGGTACGTTCTTTATTGTGTTTTTCTCCTCCCTTTGTGGCCTACGAAACTGGGTAGAACTTATGCACACATCCAATACTTACCCATTAAGAAGGAAGTACTGAATTACGAAGACACAGTAATTGCAAAAAATCCACATAGGTCTATTCACCAAAGCAAAATGCTTTTACTAAGCACGTCAACGAGTTTATAGCTTCGTTGTATCCACCAAGATTCTGTGTCGACGTCGTGTTTGCTTCCTGCAAATCCGAGAAAACTGAGATTGCAACTGCGCATCGAAATGGAGACACTGATTGTAACGACCCTTGTTTCTTTCAGTCTCTTACTCAACATAACGACGATTCAGCGCGCAAGAACTGCCACATAACTTTGTTAGTTCGTTCCCAAAAGTATCACTGCTTGAAAAGCAAAATATAGAGCCCGGAATCTTTGTAATAATAATAAAAGCAGACAGTTTATTTCGCTAAAACTACGTGGCTTGGGACTTCTCGAAGGTCTGGTTCATGAATGTTCCATTGACTTGGCCTCTGCTATGTTAACCCTATCGTGACGCCGTTTTCCGTACACCGACGCCACTGCCCAAACTAACAACCCTCCCAGAAAACGTCCCGCTCTCTCTACTTTTTCAAGACTCGACATCTCTCTCAAAATCCCAGGTCCCGTCTCTCTCCATTCGACATCCAAAATGCCTTCTCTCTTAAAACTTCAGAAAATTTGCACTCCCCATTTAATCGGATTTATTCATCACATTTTTTGGGCTTCTGCAAACACCATTAAGCTTGCGTTTCTGTCATTTAAACGGGCCCTTGATATAATCCCATTGCCACACTAGACAGGTACAATTCATTTCAAATATTGGCTTGGTGCGAATGAAATGTCCGGAGCCGCCCCGGTGGCGCAGTGGTCTAAGGCGTTGGCCTCTGATCATTCGTCCGTAAGGGGTCCGGGTTCGAATCCCGGTCAGGCATGGATGTTGTGTTTGTCTTACGGCACTGGCTCTCTCCCTTCCCTGGAACCAGTGACCCTAAATTAGGGACGGGCGACTGCTTATAGCCCATTGAGTTGCTCACGGTGGTCGTTAAACCTCCAATTAAAAAAAATAATAATAAATAAAAAGTCCGGCACAAGACCAACACACGTGGACGGCGAGAACGGAAAAGTAGGACAACGTACCTAGGCAAAATAATCCCCTTCAGCATAGACACATAGTTGCCATCTGTCCGGCTACGCCATGATCCGGAAAGAAAAAGAAGTCTTGTGGCTGGGACCCGAATAAATCATCAACTGCACGTTGAACCTCGTTGTCTGTCGAACTGTTTCCCGGACAGGAAGTGACCCAGGCGACGAAACAGTTGATAGTCTGTCTGAGACAAATCCGGAAAATCCGGCAGGATGAGGCAGTGCTTCGTAGCCCAAGGTACTTAGTGTGTCAGCATCGTTCGTTGTGCGCCATGATTGTAGGCGTTGTCCTGGAGCAGAAGACCACCATGTCTGTTGACTAAAGCCGGTTGTTTCAGCAACAATTTCCGGTTCACCTGGTGTAATGCGCCATAATAACGTTGGACAGTGATGGTTTGGCCTCTTGTTAAGAAACGCCGATGAGTTATCCCGGCTGTGGACCACCAGACTGGGAGCATCGTCTTGTTCTGTAGGGGTTGGCTTACAACACGTCCAGAATGCTGTGGCTTGCTTAACCCTTGTGCAGATCGTTTCCGATTATCATAAAGGACCCACTTCTCTTCACAGGTGACGATTCGATGCAGTAGAGTTTCCTGTTTATTCCTGGCAAGCAGCAACGTGCCGACTTCTAAACGCCGAGTCTTGTTGGCAGTTGTCAACTCATGCGGCAGCCACATGTCCAGCTTTTTGACCTTACCCAGCGCAGCCAGACGCCGAACAACTGTCGTGCGGTGGACATCTTCCTCTGCCGCTATCTCATGACACGTTTTCCGGGGTCCGCTTCAACCACACGTAACAGAACATCGTCAGAAACAGCAAGAGATCGGTGACCACGTGGTTCGTTTTGCAGTTCCGTATCTCCGCTTCTAAACTTCACAAACCAGCACTGAATGGTTCGTTCGTTGGCTGTATTCTCCCCAAATGCTTTTAACGTTTCGAGCGTAAATTCGTGCAGAATGGCCTAGTTTAAATTCATAAAGGAAGATGACTCTCAAATCCTGCATCTTCGCGCTTCCTTTGCAAGTCACGTTACGTCCAAACAAACCACGCCTGAATCTTGTTCTTCACATACGTGCTAGCTATTTATAGTAACTGTGACGTAATACCCGCAACACCTGTGGGTAGTTCCATTCCGCTGTGGTGGAGGTCCGTCCGGTCTGTCTCCACTGCTCGATCGCGCCGGACATTTCATTCGTACCAACCCACTACTTATGTACTAAGCCGATAGTAACGCGGCTAATCGCGTTTATCTGGCAGCAGCCGGCTTGAAGGAGGCCACAGACACGCACTTTTGAATGACACGTTTCAGTGTCACGCCAGTAAATGGGTTAGTTTCTTGCCTGGGGCGGCATGTAGCGTGGAGCGAACCAGGAGTGAAGCTCTCCAACACCTGCTTCAAATGCTCTTCACTCCACGCTACATGCCGCCTCGGGCACAAAACTCAATTTGCTGGCGTTACACTCAAACGTGGCATTCAAATGTGCGTGTCTTCTGTGGTCACCTTATTAAACATGCTGATATCGTCCGCTCTGCCCAAAAAAGGGCGTGAACAAAGAAATTTCACGTGGGAATATACATAGCTGTACATATTTACCTCTATGTTTTATGACCTGGAGGTTAGCGAATCTTACAGATACGCTGTCTTCAGAAATCCGTGATTGTGTTTCGAAACTTTTATTAGCATCACGAAAATTTAGATGTTCACATTTCCATGGCTTCCATGCATGCACTTGTGTAAAACTGAAATCTGTCTAAAACGGAAAAAAATTCCAATTCTTTCGAATCCGCCTTTCATAGATTTTACTGTATTAACGAATGAATACAAATGTCTTGTTGCATTAACCTATTCAAGGTGAGTCAAATATTCTTCCCTGCAAACATTTCGAAGATATTTTAAATAAATTTCATTCTATTAGGACAGGCGCTATTTAAAACTTCTTACCGAACGAAAGTCACGTATGAGTAGTATACAATAAAAGAACACACCCTTTATACAACAATTAAGAAAAATAAAGGCTTTCAAATTTACGCAAGCGTGATAGGCAGGTTCTTGCCCAGATGTGAAAAATCGCAGTGAAAACCTGAAAAAAAAAACTTCCCGTAAACATCGGTCTTACCACAGTGGAAAAGAGAAATGTTCTGACCACTTCCATTAAACACCATAACTTTCAAGTGCTTATTGTTTTCGCTCTCTCTCCTTTACTTTCATTTTTAGCAACATAAATATCTCAAAAATATTTCTGAAGAAGGCATAGACTACAGCAGTCTGCTTTTAACCTTCCCGTTTGATTTGCGTAAGACATATACTATGGAAAAGTTCATTATTGAAAGCGCTTCCACAAATGTGTTTAAAAATAGAATGCACCGAGGAATTCTATTTATCCTGTAATTCCTCACGTTAATACTTGTATTTATATTATTCATTCAAACATTCTGCCTTTAGCCTTCCTTATAAACGCATTTTGCTTATTTAAAAATTAAACGAAACTATACACGCCTTTAGAATATGCACAACCAACTAAAAATAAAAAAATAAGCTGCAGGCAGAAAGGAAAATAATGCCAACAGGATTTGAAACATGTTCTGAAGATTAGGAGAAAGTGAATTCAGGGACTTTAGCATCATTGCCCCTCAATGGATTAGCATTAAAATAAGGATTAAGTATATTTAGAAAGTGTAGTAAACCATGTGAATACACTGTAAAATAGTGGGAAGTTATTTCCAGATAATGCATTATCCCAGTTGAGTTTTGTGACGTTAGTCAATGTCAAGATAAACTTAGTACCATGACACACGTCGGAAACGCTACTCTTTTATTACAGAATGTTTCGATTAAATGAAACTGAAAGACTGAACCTTACAAGAAAGATTTTAAACAATATGACCAGGGCGTCTTTATGCAAGTCGAAGCAACTGCAGGAAAAGAACAGCGTGTATGAAAGTCATGAAACGGTATACACCGATGAGCTATTAAATTATGACCACCTACCAAATAAGCTGTAGAACCGCCTTTAGCTAGCAAAACAGCGGCCACTCGTCAAGGCATCGATTCGATGAGGTGGCGAAAGGTATCTTGGGGTATCTGATGACATAATGTCAACAGCAGGTCCTCTAGTTCCCGTACATTTCGAGGTGGTGATGATTTAGCGCGAACCCGCTTTTCCAAGTCGAACCACAAATGCTCGATTGGGTTCATTTCATGCGAATTTGGAAGCCAGAGCATTAACAGAAAGTCGCCAACTTGTTCCTCGTGCCACTCCTTGACGCTTCTGGCAGTGTGGCATGGCGCATTATCCTGTTGGTAATGTCCATCACTAGCATGGAACACAGTTGTCATGAATGGATGAACTTAGTCCGCAACGATGTTCAGATACCTGACAGCTGCCAGGAATTTTACTATTGGGATAATGGGAGCATAAAGTACACCAAGAAGACAACGCCCACAGCATAACAGTGCATCCAGGTGCAGTAGCCACCGCTGGTAAACAGCGTATCCACGTTCGGCCGTCCACATGATGTACCAGGAATTTTGATTCGTCAGAGCCAGGCCATTTTCCTTCCAATCATTGACGGTCTAATCTCGATGATATTGTGCCCATTTCATGCGTTGTTGGCGATGACGTGCAGTGAGCATGGAGACCCGGTTGAGTTTTCGGCTACGCAGCCCCTTGCGCAGAAGAATGCAATAAACTGTGTGCTGTGACAAATTTCCCTGATCACCACTGTTTTAGCTACGGGTGATTTGTCGCACTGTGGCCCTGCGGTCGATGTGAACAATGAGCCACGGTCTCCGCTCCCCTCAGGCATCAATGAGCTGCGGACCACAAACGGGTGGACGACGTTTCGTCTTTTGGCCATATGTGCACCACGTTTTGATACGTACTCACTACAGATGAGCAAACCACAAGCCGCGCTGTTCCCGAGATCGTAGTTCCGAGGCGTTATGCCATCACAATTTGTCCTTTATCAAACTCCGATAAATCGGCGCTTTTCCCATTCTGACTCCCAACACATTACTAACCGAAAGCCGGTACTCGGGTTGTATATACAGGGTGATTCCTAAAGTCCTAACTCCCCTCAATAACTTGGGAACAAAGACAGCTAGAGCTATGGAAGTAAGGTATGGTATAGTAAAACAACCATGCGCTATCGGATGAGAGATACGGGAAAGATCAATTAGAAACTTGTACAGCATCAACGAATTAGTAGGAAATGACATATGGTAGAAACGTCTGTAGTAAGTAGAAGGCTGGAAACGTGTTGGAAACAAGGTTTATTATACTCAGGCATGAAAACAAATGGAGTACATTGGTCGTATTTAATGCAACAGCGGTACTTACATAACGTTGCGTTTAACGTAAATAGGGTTCAATATGGCCACTATCTGCCACAATACACATTTGAATGCGAGACAGAACTTCCCGTTGTACGTTCGCCAGCATAACAGGTGTCACGCTCTCACACGCAGCGATGATACGCAGTGTGAGATCGTGGAGACTCGTTGGTTCCACCATGTACACGTGATCATTTAGGTAACCCCAGAGGGAGAAACCCATGGGAGTTAGATCCGGGGATCGTGGATGCCACGCTACGGGACCACCATAACCGATGATCTGTTGCCCAAAAGTGTCGAACAGGAAGTGCGGTTGATGTACAAGAAGTGTGGTTGATGTGCCGGAGCGCCGTCATGCTGAATCCATAATGAGCGTGCATTTTGCAGAGACAGATCATCTAACCACTCAGATAATGTGCTTTGTAACAGCTGCAGGTATCTTCGTTCATTTAATTCGCCCTCATAGAACACAGGCCCAACAAGTCGGTCCTTCCAGATGCCACACCAGACATTGATCGACAAGCGCACCTGATGCCTCATTTCCCGTGTAAAACGTGGATTCTGAACTGCCCAGTAATGGGTGTTTTGTTTGTTCAGCACCCCGGCGCGTGTGAACTGCGCCTCGTCAGTCCAAAGGATGTTTGATAGAAATGCCGCATTTTCTTCTACGGTGTTCATTATAAAATTGCACCAATCTAGAAGTCGTTGGTTATCCCCTGGCATCAGTACGTAAAGCGGTACTGTACGGTATGTGTGGGCACCATGCTGATGCAAAATGTTCCACACACGGGATTGTGATAAGTCACATGCCATACTGACTTCCCTCGTACTGGTGTGTGGGTGGGCCAAAACGTATGCCAGAACATCGATTGGTTGCACATCCCTACCCATTCTGGTGGGTCGGCCCGAATGGGGACGTGCTACAATACTGATTATCTCTCGTAGCCGTCGAACCGCGCGACTGATGGTCCACGCTGCCGGCGAAGGATGAGTCTGAAATCGTAAGCCATACTGGTGTGACACTTCCCTCGCGTTGCGTCTGAATTCTCCATATAGCAGCACCATCTCGCAATATTGTTCATTCGAATAGTCTGCCATGCTCATTCTTTACCAGATATTCACGTTACAAATGACATAGCTCCTGACCGACGATCTTTTATACATTGCCACGCCGCGTCTGATACGGCAGGTGAGGCGTTATGTCACACCAGAATTTGCATACGACACTCACAGGTGTGCGGTCGCATACGGCATACATATTTATCTTTGCTAGACTGTTACCGCGACAACGACACAAACCGGCTTCGCACAAGTTCGCGTTTCCAGTCTTCAACTTACCCCAACAGTTTCTACCATATGTCGTTTCCTACTAATTAGTTGATGCTCTACAAGTTTCTAATTGATCTCTTTCCCGTATCTCTCATGGTTTCCAAGAGATGAGTGTTAACTGCCACATTTTACCACTAGGGGCGCTGCAGTCACGCTCATCCAATAGCGCATGGTTATTTTACTATACCATACCTTACTTTCATATCTCTAGCTGTCTTTGTTCCCAAGTTGTTGAGGTGACTTAGGACTTGCCCTGCATAATGCTCTGTGAACTTCATCTGCGCCACCGTTCGGTCTCCAGGCGCGTTCATGTCTCTAGGCTGAGGGTGGTCACAAAGGAATGGTTCATTAGTGTAAATAACACCTTGTACTGAGTACTGTCAGTTAGTGCTACTCCTGTTCAGATAGGAAAGGCAGCGGACTTTATCAAGTTCCACAAATGCCAAACTGCAATTGCCAGACTTGGTCAGAGCATTTCAAAAATGCGAAGGCTTGTGGGGGCCTCACGGGCACCCGTGGTTCACAACGTGGCAATAGGAGGGAAAACCACGAACCACCAACAAGGTGTGGTCTGACCACATCTTATTGATGCTAGAGGTGAGCAAATGGTACCTCGTAGATTACCAGCCAACAGAAGAGATACTGTGGCGTAATTCGAAGGTATTTTGAATGCTGGTGATGGGAGTAATTTGTCACAACACGAAATAAATCGAACCTAATTAAAAATGTGGTTATGCAACCACAGAACCGCTAAGAGTGCCCATGTTAATCTCGGTTAACCGTCGAAAATGCCTACAATCGACACACGAGCATCAAAACTGGACCTTGAATTTTTGGAAAAATGTCGCGTGGTCCGACGAATATCGTTTGCTATTGCACCATGGGGACAGCCGAATAAGTTTGTGTGGTTTACCTAGGATACAATATGGGATGAAAACAAGCCGGTGAAGAAAGTATAAGGCTTTGGGTAACGTTCTGTAAGGTAAACCCTTGGTCAAGTCATTTTTGTGCGGAAAACTATTATATCTACCACTTACCCAAATATCATTGCAGACCAGATATATCCCTTCATGTTAAGGTATTTCCCTATTGTAGTGTCTTAAGGCATTCCCCTCTAGTAGTGTGCTAAGGCATTCCCCTCTAGTAGTGTGCTAAGGCATTCCCCTCTAGTAGTGTCTTAAGGTGTTTCTCTCCAGTAGTGTCTTAAGGCATTCCCCTCTAATAGTGTCTTAAGGTATTCCCCTCTAGTAGTGTCTTAAGGCATTCCCCTCTAGTAGTGTCTTAAGGCATTCCCCTCTAGTAGTGTCTTAAGGCATTCCCCTCCAGTAGTGTCTTAAGATATTCCCCTCTAGTAGTGTCTTAAGGTATTACCCTCTAGTAGTGTCTTAAGGTATTACCCTCTATAGTGTCTTAAGGCATTCCTCTCTAGTAGTGTAGGTATTCCCCTCCAGTAGTGTCTTAAGGTATTTCTCTCTAGTAGTGTCTTAAGGTATTCCCCTCTAGTAGTGTCTTAAGGTATTCCCCTCTAGTAGTGTCTTAAGGTATTCCCCTCTAGTAGATTCTTAAGGTATTCCTCTCTAGTAGTGTCTTAAGGTATTACCCTCAAGTTGTGTCTTAAGGTATTCCCCTCTAGTAGTGTCTTAAGGTATTCCCCTCTAGTAGTGTCTTAAGGTATTCCCCTCTAGTAGTGTCTTAAGGTATTCCCCTCTAGTAGTGTCTTAAGGTATTCCCCTCTAGTAGTGTCTTAAGGTATTCCCCTCTAGTAGTGTCTTAAGGTATTCCCCTCTAGTAGTGTCTTAAGGTATTCCCCTCTAGTAGTGTCTTAAGGTATTCCCCTCTAGTAGTGTCTTAAGGTATTCCCCTCTAGTAGTGTCTTAAGGTATTCCCCTCTAGTAGTGTCTTAAGGTATTCCCCTCTAGTAGTGTCTTAAGGTATTCCCCTCTAGTAGTGTCTTCCTTCAGAAGCGTAATGTGTAATGCCACACTGCTTGGATTGTTCGAGAATGGTTTGCGAAATATGAGGAACACTTCCAGAGGTATCCCTGGCCTCCGAATTTCCCAGACATCAATCTAATCGGGCATCTGCGGTTTGTGTTGGAACAGCAAATCCGATCTGCGACGTCTCAATCACGAAACTTACAAGAGCTAAGAGATATTCTGGTAGCGTGCTGGTGCCAAATACCACAAGACACCTTTAGAAATCTTGTATAGGTTCCATACCACGCATGGTAAGGGCTCTTTTTGGTGGCACATGGAAGTCCAACATCATTTTGGCAGGTGGTCGTAATGGGTTTGCTCTTTGATGTATAGACCGCGTTTAGAACCTGAAGTCGTCCCATGAAGCGAAAGGATTCTGAAAATCGCTTCCACGGCTTTTCCCACCTCCTCATCCGACGAAAATTGTTTTTCTTTCAAGTCTTTTCTAAACTTCGAGAAAAGTCAGAAGTCCATTTGGACAGTACGGAGGAGTAAGAACGGCACATGAATTTCTTTTATATTCTAAAAATCCGTTGCGACATAAGAAATCTGTGGACGAGCTCGTCACGATTTAGTAGCAGCTCTTCGATCTTCCTTTGGAGATTTTTGCAGCAGTGCTCTTAAAACTGTGTGGCAATATGTAAGAATAACTAATGTTTGTGACGTTACTACATGTTCATAGATGCATCCATTTTGATCAGAGAAAATAATCGTCGGGACTTTCATTCTTCTTGCAAGAGGGAGGGGTCTTTATGACTTCCAATGGCTGCTCTGTTTTTTTCTTCTGGGTGGAAATGGAACATACAAGACACGTCAATCGCAACACTATGGATAAAGCGATAATTTCACTTTGAACCTAAATTCGGAATTCTTGGTAAAGATTAACACGATACTACACTTGGTCCTGAGACGGAAGACGAGGGATCCAATAAGAGGAAACTAGTTTAGGACGGCCTGAATATTGCCATACGAAACCTTTAAACACGCTGGAAATTGCAATAATCGCTCTTTGCGCACAAAATACAAAGGTTCTGCTTACAATTACTTCGTTATGCGAGATGAAAGGCTTCCTAGTTTTCTACTTGTCGAAGGCGACTTCTCTCTTTTCTTCTGTCTGGTGTGGATTTAACAATCACCGGGAGAAACTCGATGGGCTATTAGTGATCGCCTATCCCAATTTAGGGTCAGTAGTTCCAGAAGGAAACAAGAAAGATGACACTCAAATTTCGGGTGGAATAAGCACGTTTTTTGAATCCGTTCGGACGCAAATTAAATTCACCAAAACTATTCAAAGTCAAAGGAACCGGTATGGAAAACAATAGTATCAGACGGAAGAAAGAAGTTTTTCAATCGGGTTTTTAATCCCTCAGATATTGCTGGAAACGGAATTGTGAGCTTACGCTCTTTGGTTGCAGACTTGTGCGTTAAGAAAAACATGAATTTATATGAGAAACATTTCGCACCGGAAAAGTTCTCCAGCATAGAAAGAATTTTTCAAATCGCACTCTTAAAAACAGAGATATCGACAAAAATAAGATGTGACTTTACGTCCCCTCGTTGGAAAATTATGCTTTATTTTAGGAAGAAAGTATTCTCAAAATGTTTTTTCATATGAGCACTATCGGTCCAAGAAAAAAAAATTTAGTCGAGTTTTCAGGAGCCCAGATTTTCCTACAAATACATCAGAAGCAGAAATTAACACTTATGCCCTCTGGTAACCAAACAGTTCTTTACCAAACATTAGAAAGTATGTGAAAAATATTTTCCATCAGGTCTTGTATGCGATACAGGAAGAATTTTTCAAATCGGAGTTTCAGAAGCAGAAATAACGTAGAAAACGCAATTTACCTTTGTGCCCCCAAGCGGAAAATCTATGATTTACTTCAAAATTTTGAATTTATAGAAAAACATTTCACATCGGAAACACTATCCAACAAAGAAGAAATTTTTCAAATCGGACTCGTAGAAGTAGAGATATTGACAAAATTCAGATATATACATCTACGCCCCCGGCGTAGAAGCCATGCATTATTTCAAGAAGATAATGTTCCTAAAAGGTTTGTCGATGTTATTACTATCAGTGAACAAACCACTTTTCTTTCAATCGAGATTTTAGAAGCTCATATTTTGCTGCAAATACATCAGAAGCGGAAATTGAGTTTACGCCCCCTGGTGGCCAAACCATTTTTTACACAAACTAGAAATTATGTGCGAACGATTTCTCATCAGGAGCTGTATCCGGTGGAGAAAGAATTTTTCAAATCGGAGATTTAGAAGCAGAGATATAGGGGGAAAGCAATTTACCTCTACGCCCCCTGGCGGAAAGTCTATAAATTACTTGAAAATATTGAAATTATATGAAAAACATGTCCCACTGGAAACACTATCCAACAAAGAAGGAATTTTTCAAATCGGACTCCTAGAAGTAGAGATATTGACAAAAATAGGATATACTTCTACGCCCTCTGGCGGAGAAACTGGAATATCTTAAGAAAATATTCCGAAAATGTTTATCGATGTGAGTGGCATCAGTCCAGGAAATAATTTTTTCAATCGATGTTTTAGAAGCTCAGATTTTATGGCAAATACTTCAGAAGCAAAAATTAACACTTACGCCCCCTGGTGGCCAAAGTATTCTTTACCAAAAATTTTAAATTGTTTGCAAAAGATTTTCCATCAGGAGATGTATCCGCTGAAGAAAACGTTTTTCAAATCGGAGTTTTAGAAGAAGAGTTGTCGGGAAAAATGTAATATACTTTTACGCCCCCTAGCGGAAAATCTATGCGTAATTTGAAAAAGTAACTATATCTAAAATACTCTTCGAAATAAATGGAATCGAAAGATAAAAGAATTTTTTCAATCTGATATTTAGAAGCAAATATGTGGAATAAAACGTATTTTTGAATTCGACGTCACTGCATTTACGCGCCCTAGTGGCGAAATTGTACATCGTAAAGAAAACGAAATAAAGGATCGTCATTCGCATATCTCAAGCTTTCCAATGCAAAAAAAAAAAACAAAAAACAATTCAAATCCGACTAATAGTTGCAGAGATATCGTGAGACGGACGGGCGGACAAACCGGTAACATATGCACGATCTTTTTTTACAAAATACGTGCTAAAAAGCGAGGCAGTGAGACTAGCACAACACCCATGCCTTACCGGAATTCGAACACAGATCCATCTCGGACGAATGTTCAGAAGACAGTGCTTAGACCACTGCGCACGGGGTCGGCGTCACCCTTTCTGCAGTGCTGTATACCTCCGAAACGCACTAGCACGTGACATACACTACATAGAAAAAGCTTTGTTTTTTGTTATATTTAAAGTTTAAACGACCAAGGTGAGCAACTCAGCGCGCTTCAAGTTGTTGCCCGTCGTAATTTGTGACCAGTTGTTGGAGGGCAGGAAAAAGGCAGTGCCGTTAGACAAACACTTCACATCCATGCTTCACCTGGGATTTGAATCCGGACCAATCTCTGATGAATGATTTGAAACCAAACCATCTTACACAAGCTCTCTTTAACACTGGTCAACAAAAAACAAAAAAAATCTGGACTGGACTTTTGCAGCTGTTTTAGACTAATTTTAGGGTGCAGCTTCCAAATCTGATCTCAGATTTGCTCTATCACATCTCATTTTTATGCTGTCGACATACCCCATTTTCATTGATTTTACCCGAACTTAACTCTTTGTCACTTGTGATTGCAAGTTGTTGCGAGTCATTGACTGCTTTAGTGTTAAAACATGGTGGTGTATTTTTAGGATAGTGTGTTTATAATATCATTTTATCTAGATATCCACATTTACTTAATATTTTGCTTCTGCAGGTCGTGATCTAACAATGGCTACAACATCCGAAAGAAGGAAATGCAGTAATGACCCAGATATCTTCTGCTACATCTGTGGCAGCTTCACTTTGCAGGATCAAAGGCGCAACATCAATACTTTTGTCAAGAAGGTTTATCTTGCTTACTTTAAAGTATGACTTGGAGACCGATACAAAAATTGGGCTCCTCACAAAGTGTGTAAAACCTGTGTTGAAACTTTGTGATCATGGTCTAAAGGAAAGAATGCTAAGCTGAAGTTTGGTGTGCCAATGCTTTGGAGAGAACGTACAAACCATTTGGATAACTGCTACTTCTGCCTTGTCAATGTAAAAGGTTTCAATAAGAAAAACAAACAACACTTACAATACCCAGATATCCCATCTGCCAGACGACCAGTTGAGCACTGTGAGGAAATACCTGTGCCTGTATTTACTAAGCTACCAGAGATTGATGTTGAATCCCTCAGTTTACCTGCTTCTACAGATGATAATGCTCAGATCGAATATACGCCATCTGATGCAGATTGTGTTAAAATTTCTGTTTAGTAAGCCTGAATTGAATGATCTTGTAAGAGATTTGTATTTGCTGAAGCAGTCTGCTGAATTGTTTGCTTCCAAGCTGCAAGAGAAAGGACTACTCAGACCTGGCACTAGTGTCTCTTTTTATCGTAACAAAGAAGCAGCAATGTGGAAGTACTTCCATTCAGATAGTCAACTTGTTTATTGTAATGACGTTGAAGGGCTTCTTCTCAATATGGGACTGTCCGCATATGATTCAAGTGAATGGAGACTTTTTATTGACAGTAGTAAAAGGAGTTTGAAATGTGTGTTACTTCACAACAGAAATATATATGGTTCAATCCCAATAGGACACTCCGTAAAAATGAAAGAAGAGTATGCCAACATCAAGATTGTCCTGGATAGATTGGAATACCATGTTCATGGATGGGTAAATTTGTGTTGATTTGAAAATGGTTAATTTTCTGCTGGGTCAGCAAGGAGGTCATACCAAATACCCTTGTTTCCTGTGATACTGGGACTGTAGGGCTACATTAGGGCACTGGGTTAAAAAGAACTGGCCACCAAGAATCAGTTTGACGCCTGGTGACAAGAACATCAAGAACGAGCCTCTGGTTGATAGGAATAAAATTGTATTTCCCCCACTGCACATAAAACTTGGGTAAATGAAGCAATTCGTCAAAGCTCTTGATCACACTGGAGACTGCTTCAGCTATAAATGTTCTTCCTTTTCAAGTCTCAGTGCCGAGAGGAAAAAGGCAGGAATATTTGATGGCTCTTAAATAAGAACACTCATCAGGGATCCACACTTTGTTACAACAATGACTGTGGCAGAGGCTAGAGCTTGGAATACATTCTCTGATGTGGTGCGAAATTTCGTTGGGAACAGGAAAGCGGACAACTATCGAGAGATTGTGGAGGAGCTGCTCTTGAGTTTCCAAGCACTTGGATGTAGAATGAGCATCTAGGTTCACTACTTACATAGTCACTTGGCCCAGTTTCCAGAGAACATGGGTCACGTGAGCGAAGAGCAAGGTGAGCGCTTTCATCAAGACATTAAAGTTATGGAAGAACGTTATTAATGCCGATGGGACTCAAACATGATGGCAGATTACTGCTGGTCCTTGATGAGAGGCATTCCACCAGCTGTACATCGGAGATCGTCAAAGAAGAGGTCGTTTATGCAGATGTATCACTATTGTTAATAACCTTTTTGTACATATTTTTCTTATCTTCGCAATTCAATTCTTACATGGTAATATGCATTCACTCACATTGATATGCATCATTATTGTATATTGTATCTTATCTTATTCTTGTATGTATGTCTGTTTAGCTATTCGTATATGAGCATACATTTGCTGTTTTTATTGAAAATGCAATATTTGATATCTCAAAAATCTGATGTAATAGACAAAAACTGATGCCATATTTGGAATCAGCACCCCAAAATTACCTTAAAACCGCTGGAATACCTTATGCCAGAAAAAGTGTGTTGATCAGTGTAATATTCAAAATTTCTGAATACTTTTCTTAAGTGAAATTAGAGCCGAAAGGAAAGAAAAAGTAGGTGCCATAGTAGATGAATATGGCGACTGATTTAACTCAGCTATGCCTCGTGTTTAAAAGGTGGGGAGAAATCTCGAACGGATCTTGGAGTTTTCTGAATCCTCTTTGAAAATCTTACGGACTGTTTATTGATTAATACTGTGCTCCCCAGCAATCATTCGCTCAGTCAGTCGACGATAACACGCTTTGAGCCCACCCATTTTTTTTAATGTGTTTCACGTTTTTGTGTCTTCTTCAGTAGTCTTTTTTCCTTCGCGGAGACAATTGAAACAGTCGAAAACACACTGAGTTCATTGTTTAACCCCCTTAAACTTCTCCCAGAATTACTTGTGTTTCTGGAGTAGATTTTCTCAATTTGAAGCAGGATTTGATGTTGGTTCTTTATCGCAATTTTCCAGCTAACATCAGCTGTCGCAAAGCGCTCTTCGTGACAAAAGTTTTCTCGCAGATTCCAGACGAGTGGAAACACACTTTTGTCGGCGACGACATCGAATCAGCGCCTCTTTGCTCCGAAGCCAGTTGTTCTTGACTAAACTACACCGACGGAATGTATTGTTGCAGATTAATAGTCTTGACACGTTCTTCACCTCTGTAGTACGTCACAGGCGGTTAAAGAAATATTCGCACATGTACTTTACTGCGTCGTGTATGTTCCCGCACCTTTCACAACTTTTCCTTTTACACGTTAAGACGTCGAACTTTATGGACACACTTTGATCACGAATAAACATCCATCTCACATTACACATTCGTGTAAGTATAGTAGGGCTCCAGGATAGAAAATGAGGGGCAGTGTGCTGGATAATGAAGGAGGAGATTATCCTAAAGGAGAAAGGCAATGACAAATTTAGATAATATTATGAAGGATAATGACCTTTCAACGTCAACAAAGGTCAGAATTGTTGAAACAATGGTCTCTCATGTCTGTGAAAATTGGACATCGATTAAGAGTTAGAGTAAGAATATCGATGCTTTTACAATTATGGACCTGGAGACTTAGAATTCCATGGACTGCAGGTTAATCGTTGAGTGGAAGTTTTTTGTCGTGGTAATCGAGATTTACCTGTAGACCATATTCCTATCTTAAGCACGAAAAATAAGACATAACCCATTTCAACACGAAATAAACCAAGTCGAATCATCGCAAGCAGTGAAATCCTAACATCATAAGTCTACAACTTTATTTTAAATACACCAGATATGAATAATAATGAAACGCATATAGCGTTTCATTTAAGTCTACAATGCGTTCATTTCTTCCAAAGATTCAATGACATTTTTCTTGTTTTAACCTTTGAATAGAACTTAACATATTTTTAGAAGTACAATAAACCTTCCTGTTCTTTCTGATTATCACTATGACTGTTAGCTACAGCTCATAACGGATTTGAAATTTTAATAATTTATGTTCCGTTTCCAAGAAGTTAATGTATACGAGAAAAACTGAACGCTTTCGAACTTCAACTCGCTTTCGAAAAAGGTTAATTTTCTTTATTGCCAAATATTTGAACTCTCCAGAGGCTGCATGTATATCATGTATTGCTTTCTTTAGGAAACATTTGCAAACAAAAAAAAACCTATTTCAAGATAGCTTTACCTTTTTCCTAATAGACATGCTAAAAAAATGCATTTTTCATTCATATTCAGTTGATATGCATAAATCGCCTTTCAATTTATGATGATTGGAAGCCTCAGAGTTTAAAAATAATGATGCAATCAAAACCAAATTTAATGAGGAAAACTCCTAAATCTTTAAAATTTCAATCCAAGAAGATATTCTTAATAAGATGAGATATGCCACTGGTTTGGTTTCGATGTTTGGTTCGACCTGCTTTCGTGAAATGTCGTTTCGTTAATTAATGTACATGATTTTTAAATTCAGGTCCCATTGCTCTGAACAGTAATTGCAGTTCGTTTAAAAGATCAGCAGGATAAAATTGAAGGCCACGCTTAGGAAACTTTAGATTATAAAAATCATTATCCCAAATCTCAGCTTAATTTTATGTTAGCTACCAGAAGAGTAAAAGAAAGGTTATTACAACTATGCAATTTTAACAAAATAATTATTAATTCTTCTGGTTTAACAACGATGCAAAGGAAACAATTTTACGCCAATATATCGGATATTTAGCATAGTTTAACTATCTTTTGGTTTATATCTTGCCTTTGTGATTTCTACATAATCAGTCGAGTCACATTACTGCGACCACCTCCTACTTTTAACGTCAACAGCGCGTAGCCAATGAAAGAAGGCACGTGTCGTGAGCTGGCTTTTTGGGTATATAAGGTGTGCTGTAGGCATTCTGAAAACATATCACTCGTTGCTGTCATGGGTAAAAGGAGCGACTTATCAGATTTGCAAAAAGGGATGATTAGCGACTTTCGAGCCAAGGGTGGCAGTATTTCTCAAACAGCGCAGTTTGTGAACTGTTTGCAAGCTGCTGTGGTTAAAGGGTATCGTGATTGGAGAAATGGCACTATTGCGAATAAGGGACTCTGAAACTGCGGAGCACCACGTGCCATTGATGTGAGGTGAACGTCGGCTTCGAAGGTGCGTGAGGGCCGATCGACACGCTACAGTGGAGCAACTCACTGGCCGAATGAACTAGGAGGCTAACGGAAGTGTATCTAAAACAACAATTCAGCGAAACATGCTGCACCCCAGTGGTCTAAGCGATGCCCTTTGAGGATTCGTCCAAGATGGGTCCGGGTTTGGATCCCGGTGAGGCATGGATGCTGTGTTTGTCTTACGGCACTGGCTCTCTCCCTACCCTAGAACCAGTGGCCTAAATTAGGGATGGGCGACTGCTTATAGCCCATTGAGATGCTCACGGTTTTCATTAAACCTCCAATATATAAAAAAACCTGTTGCGTATGGGGCTTCCATGTTGACTAATGGTCACTGTCCTTATGCTAACGAAGGTGAATCAGCCGTACTCGAACGGTAGCATAGTAATTGGACCTCCGGTGATTGGCAAAGGATTATCTTTTTCGATGGATCATATTTTCTGCTTCATCTAACAGATGGACATTGGCGTATAAAGCGAAAAACATCGGAGAACAAACACTGTTTAACCATTGCTGGCATTAAATCCAAAGCTGCTGGGGGCAGCGTTATGGTCTGGGGAATGCTTTTGGTGGCATTCCCTGGGTCCACTCATACCTGTGGAAGGCACTATGGACCGAATTCGGAATCTATGCTTGCAGACCACTTACACCCATACATGCTGATTGTATTCCCTGGGGTGGATGGAATCTTCCAGCACGACAATACGACGTGTCTCACTGCTAGAAATGTCGGAGAGTGGTTGAAAGAGCACGATGAAGACTTCAAAGTACTTCTTTGGCCCCTGAATTACCTAGACTTAAACCCAATTGAGCATCTATGGGACCACCTCGATCGTGTTGTTAGCTCTATGGATCCTTCACCACGCACTCTCCAGCAGCTGCACTGCAGTCAGCGTGGCTCCACATACCTGTGAACATCTTCACCTTATTGATTCACTCCCAGCCCGTGTAGCTTCTGTCCGCGCTTTACACGGCGGTTACGCTGGATGTTTGCCGGTGGTCACAATATTGTGACTCGACCGTGCATATATATATATATATATATATATATATATATATTCTATAAAGAAGATACCTAAGCAAAAAAATACATATATAATTTTGACCCACACCTAGTACAACATAGAAAAGGTTATGTATCCACCTGTGTGATCAAAAAGGAAAAAAGATAAAAAAATAAAACAACTGAATGTAGAAGGTGTCGAAAATACTGAGCCTTGGCCTTATCAAGGACCAGCAAAAACTCTGCATTTTCTCACTTCCACAAAGACCTAGTTGGAAATGGGTTTCTGCAAGGCCATAGATGCAAGTAACATTCCCACCTAAAATAGTTTAAAAAATATATATATAAGTCATGCCCTCCTTAGAGTTGCATGACCTAGCACTAGTTAACAATTTCGCTTGCATCCATTAACCTTCCTGGCCCGACCCATACTCTTCATCCGTTACCATTAAACAGAGAAGAAGATTAAAGAGAACTCAAGCTGTGAGAGTGACATAATAATTAGAAATGATTTTCAGCCATAACGAAATTCCAAGTTCGTTTGAGAGAGAATTTAAACCTGAAAAACAATGCAAAAGAAATCCAAATTTTACATTGCAATTAAAAAGGAAATGTTAATTTATAACGAACAGATTTTTGAAAGAAAACTTGAGTCCAAAAGCAGAAAATTAAATGGTATAGGCAAGATCACAGGAAGGGCTTAAGAATCCGTTAATAGGGGAAAGTGAAAACAGATAAAAAGGAGGGCTCGTTGTTCATCACTGGGATGGCTGTACTAGAGGTGGTAAGGCCAACATTGAAATTGATGGGATTCTGATTGGTCTATGGAGGCACACTGGGGTGAATTGGTGCATGCAGGGATTGTTAAATAGACTGCTCGTGTATTTTGTGATATTTCTCATGTGTTCTGGAGAGTTGGTTCTGCTCTTTCTGATCGTGCAGATCCACAGTCTTGTGTTTATATATTTTTTTCTCTGGTTGAGCTCTCCGCGCGTTGGTTTCTTGCTGTGTGAGGAGGCCATCGGCCCCACCCTCACTGCCCCCAGCGTCTGGGGAGTGGCGGAGGGGTCGGCCATGTTCTTCTCTTGTGAGGAGAAGAGTTTTTGTAGCACAAGAGGTGGGCTCTCTTCCTTGTTTTTGGGTTCTGGGTTTTGTGGGTTCAATGTTTGTGCTTCATGTGCCTTTTCTCTGTCGTTTTTAGCTTTTCGGCTTTTGGGCATTGGTTTGTCTGTTGGCATTTTTGCGGGTTTTAACTCTTTCTTTTCTTTGTAACTTTGAGCGTCTTTTGGGGTACCTGGGAACAGAGGATGGCTTTGCTTGTTCCTTTTCTATGCGCTGTCTATGCGCTGTTTTTTCAAAGTAGTTAAGTTCTTAATAACTAATTAATTATGCACTTGGGGCACTGCTGAAATGCTTTGTACATATTGCAACTAACTGTTTAAGGTATATAACTTTCACAAAGTTTTCTTTAGTTAATTATTATCTTTAACTTATTCTCGTTTTCGTGTTGTCATAAGTTGTAGAGTGGGGGTTTTGGATTCAAGTTTTCTTTCAAAAATCTGTTCGTTATAAATTAACATTTCCTTTTTTAATTGCAATGTAAAATTTGGATTTCTTTTGCATTGTTTTTCAGGTTTAAATTCTCTCTCAAACGAACTTGGAATTTCGTTATGGCTGAAAATCATTTCTAATTATTATGTCACTCTCACAGCTTGAGTTCTCTTTAATCTTCTTCTCTCTGTTTAATGGTAACGGATGAAGAGTATGGGTCGGGCCAGGAAGGTTAATGGATGCAAGCGAAATTGTTAACTAGTGCTAGGTCATGCAACTCTAAGGAGGGCATGACTTATATATATATTTTTTAAACTATTTTAGGTGGGAATGTTACTTGCATCTATGGCCTTGCAGAAACCCATTTCCAACTAGGTCTTTGTGGAAGTGAGAAAATGCAGAGTTTTGCTGGTCCTTGATAAGGCCAAGGCTCAGTATTCTCGACACCTTCTACATTCAGTTGTTTTATTTTTTTATCTTTTTTCCTTTTGATCACACAGGTGGATACATAACCTTTTCTATGTTGTACTAGGTGTGGGTCAAAATTATATATGTATTTTTTTGCTTAGGTATCTTCTTTATAGAATGTGAATTCTGAATTTTTCAAAACTGCTGCGTTGCGCGTTTTGATTTTCAGGTTGTTTTGCACCCTTCGTTTTAAATTCTAAAATTTTTCCTTGGTCTTCGGTTTTGCTCTTTAGTGTATATATATATATATATATATATATATATATATAAAGCAAAGTGAGGAAAATGGGAGTGTGTTCATGCATTTCTAAATGACCTAGAAATCAGAAAATTCTCATGGTGATAGGCTTTAAGGTCCGGACACTTAAAAAGCCCGAAAACCAGAAAGAAAGAAAATGGTGGCTTTGGAATATTTTCTGCTTGAATTTTTTTGCGAATTGGTCGACCAATTTTTATGCGAACAAGAGATTTGAAAATTGGTGTGCTGATACTTTTTAAGGGAATGATACCTGGTAAATTTGGAATATCAAAATGGCGGCTTTGAAATATTGTCTGTTGAACTGTTCTACCTCTTCTACACCTTGAAAAGTCAGAAAGCCAAATTATTTATAATAGTGGCTTTGCTTTACTATCCAAAATTATGATTGGTTTAACGTTAATATGCCAGAAATGTTTAAATACTGTAAAATTTCCATGAAACTGATTTTAAATTATGGGGAGCCACATCCAGCTACCGTTTTACGTCAAATCGTATACATTGACGTCACCACCTTGTTTTAAATCGTTAAACGGTTGAGGATCTTAAGTTTCCTTTCTTTCCCTTAATTAGTTTTTTCTTTCATTAATATTTGTTCAAAACAATTATTTCATGGATTCAGCCTTCGGAGAACGAGCATGACTGCTAGATAATCAAAAAATAAAATTCTGGAAAACATTTCAATTTTTTTTTATTAAATTGTAAAGTTGATTCCGGTAAATTGGGCCATCTGTTAATAGGGGCAGCCGTTTATTTGGGATAGTTCGTTGAAAAAGATCCCAAATACCTGTTTAGGATAAAGTTTCACATAACTGGAGCAGAAGGTTATGGACCAAAGTGTTCTAGCCCCGATGTGTCCCAATTAACCGGAATCTATAACCTACTGTATATAACGATTCTAACAAAAAAAAATCCCAATAAGAGAAATAGATTACTCCTAATAGTTAATATCTAAAGCTTCAATTCTAAGTTTTTTGTTTTTAATCTGTCATGGTTGTACACATAATTAATGATCTTAAATAAACTAAGCCATCGCTCTTTCCACGTTTTCTTTGACCAACACACAGCAACCGAAAAATTGTTTTTCGCCACCGCTGTAATCTAACCCCAGATCTCTCAATAACTAGCAGATGCGTTCGCTTTACGCTACGGTGCCAACAATCCATGATGCCATGTGTGTTTATCTATCAGCATTTTACTTCACAAATCCGTAAGGATGGGGGGCTCAGCAACCTAGACGTCTCTATTTGGTGGGGCTTGACGGCAAAAGCTATTTAATTATAGCTAATAATCCAAATGACGAGAGAAATGGTGAACATCTTCCAAATACGTAGAGATTACATTGTCTCCACGTATTTGGAAGATTGTCATCAGTGATCTTCCTTGTGGAAAAAAAGGCGATTAAAATACAATTTGAATAATATCTCTGCGGACCACTTAGCGAAACGTATGAGAACCTCTGATCTAAGACATCAGAAGCCACGGACATCCTCGTTGTCAAGCACAGCAAAACTTGTCTCGTTAAAGATTCTACAATCTAATTGATTAATACACTATTGACGTTGATTAGGAACATCAAACAGAAGTCATCGCTCCTTCCACGTTTTATAAATGAGTTACGGAAAAATTTTCACCGACCGCCACCGGGAATCGCACACAGGATCCTCCACTTACGCGCCGGACATGCTTCATGGTCCTAATCTACGAAGCGATAAACTCAGTTTATCAGTTTCAGTCATACAGGTAGATGGAGGTGGTGTAAAAGTTTGGGGTGCGTTTACATGGGTTTCTTCGGGTTCTCTTGAACCAATCGGAACCTCAGTCACTGGCACATGGTACATGAATATCCTTGCCCACCACTTGCGCCCGATTGTAACGATACATCTGATCATAATCTCAGTCACTGACACACAGTACGTAAATATCCTTGCATACCCTCTGCACTCCTTTGTAAATATACAGCCGATTGGAACCTCAATCACTGACACACGGTACATGAATATATTTGCCGACCACTTACACCCGTTTATAACGATACACCCGATCGGAACCTCAGTCACTCGCACTAAATACGTAAATATCCTTACCGACAACTAACACCCGTTTGTAACGATACACCCGAACGAAACCTCAGCCAGTGGCACACGGTACGTGAATATCCTTGCCGACCCTCTGCACACCTTTGTAAAGATACACCCGATTGGAACCTTAATCACTGGCACACGGTACATGAATATCCTTGCTGACCACTTACACCCGTTTGTAACGATACACCTGATCGGAACCTCAGTCAATGGAACACGGTGCGTGAATATCCTTGCCGACCCTCAGCACCTCTTTGTAAAGATACACCCGATTGGAACCTCAATCACTGGCACACGGTACATGAATATCCTTGCCAATCACTTACACCCGTTAGTAACGATACACCCGATCGGAATCTCAATCACTGGCACACGGTACATGAATATCCTTGCCAACCACTTACCGTTTGTAACGGTACACCTGATCGGAACCTCAGTCAATGGAACACGGTGCGTGAATATCCTTGCCGACCCTCAGCACCCCTTTGTAAAGATACACCCGATCGGAACTTCAGTCACTGGTACATGGTACGTGGATATCCTTGCCGACGACTTACACCCGTTCGTAACTATACACTCGATGGGAACCTCAATCACTGGCACACGGTACATGAATATCCTTGCCGACCACTTACACCCGTTTGTAACGATACTCTCGATCGGAACCTCAGTCAGTGGCACACGGTACGTGATTATCCTTGCCGACCCTCAGCACCCCTTTGTAAAGATACACCCGATTGGAACCTCAATCACTGGCACACGGTACATGAATATCCTTGCCAACCACTTACACCCGTTTGTAACGATACACCCGATCGGAACCTCAATCACTGGTACACGGTACATGAATATCCTTGCCGACCACTTACACCCGTTAGTAACGATACACCTGATCGGAACCTCAATCACTGGCACACGGTACATGAATATCCTTGCCAACCACTTACCGTTTGTAACGGTACACCTGATCGGAACATCAGTCACTGGCACACGGTACATGAATATCCTTGCCGACCACTTACACCCGTTTGTAACGATACACTCGATCGGAACCTCAGTCAGTGGCACACGGTACGTGAATATGCTTGCCGACCCTCTGCGTCCATTTGTAAAGATACACTCGATTGGAACCTCAATCACTGACACACGGTACATGAATATCCTTGCCGACCATTTACACCAGTTTGTAACGATACACCCGATCGGAACCCCAGTCACTGGCACACGGTACATTAATATCTTTGCCGACCACTTACACCCGTTTGTAACGATACACTCGATCGGAACCACCTTAGTCAGTGGCACACGGTACGTGAACATCCTTGCCGACCCTCTGCACCCCTTTGTAAAGATACACCCGATTGGAACCTCAATCACTGACATATCCTTGCCGACCACTTACACCCGTTTGTAACGATACAGTCGATCGGAACCTCAGTCAGTGGCACACGTTACGTGAATATCCTTGCCGACCCTCAGCACCCCTTTGTAAAGATACACCCGATTGGAACCTCAATCACTGGCACACGGTACATGAATATCCTTGCCGACCACTTACACCCGTTTGTAACGATACACCGGATCGGAACCTCAATCACTGGCACACGGTACATAAATATCCTTGCCGACCACTTACACCCGTTTGTAACGATACACCTCATCGTAACATCAGTCACTGGCACACGGTACATGAATATCCTTGCCGACCACTTACACCCGTTTGTAACGATACACCTGATCGTAACATCAGTCACTGGCACACGGTACATGAATATCCTTGCCGACCCTCTATACCCCTTTGTAAAGATACACCCGATCGGAACCTCAGTCACTGGCACACAGTACATGAATATCCTTGCCGACCACTTGCACCCGTTTGTAATGATACACCCGATCGGAGCCTCAGTCACTGGTACATGGTACGTGAGTATCCTTGCCGACGACTTACACCCCTTTGTAATGATACACCAGATCGGAACCTCAGTCAATGGAACACGGTGCGTGAATATCCTTGCCAACCACCTACACCGGTTTGTAACGATTCTCTTTTCGCACCGTAACACCATCCTTCAATAGAACACCACCACATCGCATATATCCCTAGTAACGACCAAATAGCTCCAGGAGCATTCAAGCGAATTTGCAAAACTGGAGTGGCCCCTTCAATAGCCGGATCCCAACACCATTGAGAACTTGTAGGACGAATTGGAAATATCTACTTGAGCCGCCAAACCCCACTGGCAACTGTGGATGCTCAACGAAAAGACATCCTGAAATGAAATACGGGATTACATCATAGTACAAAACAAATGTTGAAGTTGTAAATTCGTTTGTTGGTGTAAATATGACATGAATGGTAATTTTCAAGTTTTCGGATTTTATCTCACTTACCATTCATGTGATATTTACACCAATAAACGAATTCACAACTTCAAATTTTTATTGTAAGATATCCTCGTTCCACGGGTGGCGATACCACCTCCGTATTTTCAACCCCTCATTGAGTCCTTACCAAGATGCCTGCCTGCTGTTGTGGGGGGGGAAAAGTAGGAGCAACACGTTAGGTATATCTGTATAACAACACTATGTAAGACAGTTTCTTTTCCTGGGTAGCGAAAGTTATTTCCGGATTGCTTATACCTACGAAATATAAAAAACTGCTATTATTCCCCACAAACTTTGCTTTTGTGACCAGGACAGTGATCTTTTGAAGTTTATCTATTTCCAATAAGTAAACGGGTAAAATTCCGACTTTTCTTCCCAAAAAGTAAAAACAACAGCACATAAATCAAAATTAATATGTATTTTTACTGCAGTTATACAAAAATGGCCACAAAATATTTCGAAGTGAATAGTTTTTCTTCAAGATATACTGTGAATCACTTTCACAAAACAACCCCTAAATATAGTCTGCCGTCACGTTACGTTAAACTGTCCTTGGTTACGACGTTTGAAGTCCAGTACATCCCGGTGGAAGCGCTCGCCTTACTCCTCCGAGTACACTCCCATCACATTCTTCTTGAATTTATCCAGTTGAGCATCCCGCATATGAACTTTAAGGAACATACTGCAGCCCATTTTGCTGTAGGATGTCCTTCAAAGTCCATATCGTGAATATCAACCAGTTTCACACAGTTTTTTGCCTTGTGATTGCTCGGGAAGCCCCTAACGACTGCGAGAAAGCTGTTCCAAGCCGCTTTCTCTTTTGTAGTGAGCATATCAGAGAATTCCTTGCACTGCTGGATCTTCTTTAGTTCTGGTTCTACGAAGACACCGGCGTTGACCTTTGCCTCAGACAGCTGAGGGAAGAAGTCTTGCAGGTCCTTGAAGACTGCAGACTTCTTATCTAGAGCTGTGACAGATTGTTTCATAAGGTATAATTTGATGTGCAGTGGTGGCAAGAAAACCTTCCGAGGTTCCACCAGTAGCTCTCGCATGACATCGTTCTTCTCCACATAGAACTCAGTCCGCTGTGGGCAGTCTCGCCTTTCGTAGAGCGCCTCAGTGTCCCTACTCTCCCAACGGAAAACGCAGCAAGAAAGCGTTGTAAAACCGGCTTGAAGCCCCTTCAGGAATGCCAACATTTTGAAGTCCCCGATGACCACCCAACCAGACTCATCATAATCCAATGCGTCTAACAAGCTCTTGATGCTGTTGCAGTCCTCCTTGAGGTGCATCGAGTTACCTCGGTGAAGAGACTGGTACTTGTTACCGTAAGGAAGTAGCATGGCTTTCAGTTTCCTGGGTGAGCTGTCAAAGAAGAGGCGCAACTTATTCGGGTTACAGGCGATTCCAATTGCCTCGAACAGGCAGGCCACATTGTGGCACAAGCAGAACCTATCTAAATGGGTGAAGAAGCTGGGGAAATCTTGGTGACGCTTTCTCTGATCTGCGTCTTTCACACTTTCATCCAACAAGTTCCACTGCTTCAGCCTAGATGTCAAAATCTCCGCACTGGACTTGGTAAATCCAAGGTATCTGATCAAGTCATTGAGGTCTTTCTGGTTGGGTTAGAATGGGTTTCTCTCAGTTGCTAATCTTACCTTCCAGAATTTTGTTGCAGTGCTCGCACGTGACATGAGGTGTCCAGAGTGTGTCTTGATCCCTAATAAGTATGCCCAAAATATGCCTTGTAGGCCTCACACATCTTAGCGGATTCTTCCACCCAGTGCTTTTATGCTCTTATGTTAATAAATTGCCAGCAAACATAGCAAAATACATTTGCCGGTTGCTTGCCACGTCTTGATATCATCTCAGGAAGACGCAAATATGTACCCACTTACGTAGTTGGTACTAAACTGGTGGGTATCAGGTCACTGTATTTATATCATTATTTAATCTTTGAAAAGATCTAGAAGGTTCTCGAGAGTTTTAGAAAGTTCCATAGTTAGTCCAAGTTTATTCAACACTGAATCCATCTGGATGGTTCTAAAAATTAGGTAAATTTAAAAATATCTCTCTCATGGCCGCAGGAGCTACGTTTATGGGAAATAATAGCCATTGTCTATACTTCTGAGGCATAAGCAATTGGGAAGTAACAGTTACTTATCCTGCAACAAATAAAAAATAAAACGTTTTTACATAGTGTAGTTTATCCATTCAATTTATATTCCTCTTCAAACTCTAGCAAGGATACGAACCAATGCTTATAATCCGACGTAAAGTGATATGTATAGAGATGAAAATAAGGCTTTTTGTTTTTTCTTCTCGAGATCTTAATTTTGATCAGTTGCTGAGGAGGAGCCCAGTGTTTTGCAAAATTGCATGCGTGTGCCTCGGGCATCAGTATTATCTTAAGATTCAAGGACCCTTTGAATTGTATCACACTAGTCAAATGAAAACGTTTAAAATGAGATAAATTCAAAATACAGTATCATTGTTCTATAATTTGGCAATATTATTACCAACAACTAAATTATTTTCTTACTGGTGGCAGCACGGTGCAGAAAAGTTTAGTGAAGTCACAGTAGTAGTGTAAAAATGGCCTCCCTATTGAGACATGCACTAAAGAGTAGCAATGTTCTGTCATCCGATTTCTGAGTAGAGAAGGCTTGAAACCTACTGAAACTAATCGGTAATGAAGTTTCAGTACAGTGATACACTGCAGCAAGTGTACGAATGGACTAGGTAGTTCTGAAACGGCGTGAGTTCTGCGACAGTTTCTGCTTGACCAGGTCGGCCATACAGAGTAGTGACACCAGAGTCCATTACAGCAGATGAAGGCATTGTAATGGGAAATCGCTGAGTGAAAATGGATGAAATAGCCGTATATTTGAACATCAGTCATGTTTTAGTGCACCACATCATCCATGATGTGCTCCATTTCGACAAAGTGTCTGCAAGGCGGGAGCCACGCCAGCTGACTTCAGAATTGAAAAAAACGAGGTGTTGATACCTGTCAAGATCCTTTGCGGCGTTTTGAAACAGAAGGTCATGGTTTCCTACAGAGAATTTTTACGGGAGATGAAACCAGGGCTCACTATCATCAACCAGAAACCAAGAGAGCTATCAAGGAATGGCGCCATTTCTCCTCACCAAAAACGAAGACGTTCTGTACGTAGCCAACTGCAGGAAAGATTTTGCTGACTCTTTTGAGATGAACGAGACGTAATTTTGGAGCACTACATGCGCAGGGGAACACTGTTACTAGTGACACGTATGCAGGTCTTATCAGGAATCATCTTCGACCTGCCATCAAATCCAAAAGACGTGGACTTCTGAGTACTGGTGTCTTTTTGCAATCTGCACTTCGAGGGTCTTCCACGATCGCCGTATTCACGAGACCTTACCCCCAAGTAATTACCACATCTTTGGACCACTCAAAGATGCGATGGGAGAAGAGACTTTCAGGTCCCATGAAGAGATCAGCAGGTGGTGCCCGAGTGGCTGCTCACTCTAACAAAACAAAAAAATTCTACAGGAATCTAAGCATTTTGTAAGTGCTGGAGGACTTGTATTGCACAAAATGCAGATTACATTGAAAAGTGATACAAGTGTTTACCACTTTTGTTCAATAAATTGTGAGAAAAAATTTAGGTTTTCATTTGACTCTCTTGTAAAATAATTTATTTCTAATGACTATAGTAATAGAGTGAACTGTTATTACCCGCAGCAGGTGTAATAACGCATGTAATAATAATCACACTTGCTTATAAAATAGTGAAATAAGTAATTTGAAATACCAATTCAAATTGAATTCCTTTACAATCCTCTGTTAAACAGAATTACTCGGATTTCCTTTATTCCAGGAAATTGGTTTTTTAATTGGGTCATTTGCTTTAGAGAAATGGTAAAACAAATCTACTTAAACGATAAATCCCAAACTCTGATTTTACCACCTCCTTCTTGCCTTGTTTACGAAAGGAATTCTTCCCCCTCAAAATAATTTTCACTTAGGTCACAAGATTTGATGCAAAATTATTCTGGAAGCAGTTTTTTTTTCTTTAGTTGGAGGTTTAACGACCACAGTGAACAACTGAATGGGCTATAAGAAATCGCCCGCCCCTGATTTAGTGCCACTCGTTCCAGAGAAGGGAGAGAGCGAGTACCGTAAAATAAACAGAACATCCAATCCTCATTGGACAAACGACAGTTTACCATACTTTAAGTAACAGGAAACTAAACCGAAGTCTAATACAGGAAAGGAACCGTCAGAGTGCAGAAGAATAGAATTCGATTCATAAAATCATATTAGACATGAACGATCGAATGAAGTGTGCCCTACATTTTATATTTTAAGAAAAATAAATCAATTTTAAAACATCTGAGGTGCTAAGGTAGCGTCAAGTGAACATTGCCATTTTGTTCTTTCCAGCTTAACTGGCTGACTCATCAATTCTCCTGTTAAAAACCATTATATGTATATGAGTTGTTAACACATAACCGTATTAATATTTGAGTACCTCAACTTTACCAATTTGTCTACAGTGAACTGATTAGTTTACTTTATATTCAAATTTTGGTACACTGTAACAATGATTAAGAAAGAAGCATAAAACATATTTCACCAAGGTACTACTTTCATGATACTAGAAGAAATGAGAAATTTTATCTTCCACGATTTTCAGGATGTGGTATTTTGTATTATATTCCGTGTTGTAATTATGCAATTGATCGTGACATTCTTAAGTAAATATAATTTGAAACTATGACATTAATATTCTTTCCCTGAAGATCTTCGCCAGAATTTGTTTCACCCAATTTTAATGAGCTAATCAGCAAATTCCTGGGGAAGGTAAAAAAAAAAAAAATTCGGAGAGAAACGGGTGAATGTAAAAGCCGCCCGCAGAACTTAAGTAACTTTCAGAACGAGAGCCGGAAGTTCAAAAGATTTCAAAGTCGCGATATTTCGTTAATGCTTACGTGAAAATGTGAATAACAAAGTTTCACTTCTTTAGATCTTTATCACGGAAAATCCCGGAAATCTGTAATTCTTTTCGTACGATTGAAAAGGCATGCCTTCCAACATTTGCATTTCTTGATGGTACGCGAACCATTTATCGTACAAAGGAAAAGTTTTACACACAAATTAATACAAAATAAATCTTCCCGAATCCCTGGCAGTCACAAGCGCATGTATTTTTTCTGCGTGGAAATGAAAAACGGCGACGAGTTTCCGAAGATTTGTTCCTTATTCATATTATATCTATGACACCTGTAAAACTAAAAATTCCTTCTTCATTAACGGTGACGAATCACTTTGTCCGCGTTCATTTCGTCGTCAAAACAAATGGAATACCGTGGATTTTTTTTTTAATAGGATTTTTGTTGCTAGGCAGAAAACAAAAGTCAGCGGATATTGCTTGCACGTAATCTTATTGCTTTTTAAATTTTTCGATTAAAAATATAACAATTTTAAATGTTATTTAAAGTAAAATGAGGAACTGAACTTTGAAGAGCTTTTAACCCCTTCGAGTGGTACGATGTTAATAACTATGACTTAAATCAAAGCTTTACAAAAAAATCTTGATGTTTTGAAATACATCTTGTACGTTTTCATATTGTTCTTAACTTTTCAGTATATTTATTTTTATGATTGTTTATAATTTCCGAATAACTAATTTTCATACGAATGAACTACAATAGCTCTTTGTATGTGCCATAGCTATTTAACGTAAGAAAAAAAATCCATAAACGTATAATGGTCGAAAAAAGTTTAGATTGCTATTTACTGTGAAGTTGCGGTGTGAAAAAAGAGAAATTCAGACTTTTTTTTACATAAAAGAGAAAGGGAGTCTCAATTTTCTTCTTCAATCAAAACACATTTATGGCGATTGGAATAAACTTTGTCATATTGATTGAAATCGTATCACGCATAAGAGTTAAACAGCTCCTCAAAGTTCAGTTCTTCGTCTTATTAATACATTTAAAATCGTTATATTTTAATCGAAAACCCTAAATTGAATAGCATGTACGCAATGTACACCGACGTTTTGTTTTTTCTGCTTAGTAAACCATCAAAACAGAAAATTTCCATGGTATTCCATCCATTCTGAGGACGAAATGAATGTGCACAAAGTGAATGGTGGACGAAATGAACAGTGGACAAAGTGAACCGTGGACGAAATGAACAGTGGACAAAGGGATAGGGAACCTTAATTTACATCTATGTTATGTTTTGAACTGGGGATTACTCCTTCATTAAAATACATGTTATCTGAAGAACTTGTGATTCTTTCTTTATTATTATCTACGTTATCTCAAGAACTGGTGATTTTTTTCTTCATTAACATCTAAGGTATTTGCTGAAAAACTGGTGATTCTTTCTTCATTAATACTTACGTTATCTCAAGAACTGTTGATTTTTTTCTTCATTAATGCCTAAGGCATTTACTGAAAAACTGGTTATTATTTTTTCATTAATAACTACGTTATCTCAAGAACTGGTGATTATTCCTTCCTTAATATCTACGTTATCTCAAGAACTTGTCATTTCTTCATTAACATCTAAGGCATTGCTGAAGAACTTGATTCTTTCTTCATTAATATCTACGCTATCTCAAGAACTGGTGATTTCTTCATTAACATCTAAGGCATTTCCTGAAGAACTAGTGATTCTTTCTTCGTTAATATCTACGTTATCTCAAGAACTTGCGATTTTTCTTCTTTCTTATCTAAGGCATTTGCTGAAAAACTGGTTATTATTTTTCCATTAATATCTACGTTATCTCAAGAACTGGTGATTATTTCTTCATTAACATCTAAGGCATTTTCTGAAGAACTGGGTATTTCTTCATAACATCTAAGGCATTTGCTGAAGAACTGATGATTCGTCCTTCATTAATATTTGTTATCTGAAGAACTGCTCATCTATCCTTCATTAGCATCTATGTTAACAAGAACTGGTGATTACTCCATTAAAATCTATTCCCTGAAGAACTGGCGATCCTTCTTTCATTAACATCTATGTTATCTGAAGAACTGGTGATTTCCTCTTCATTAACATCTGTTGTCTGAACTGGTGATCCAACCTTCATTAAATTCTACACTGCTGGTCACCCAAAATGCAACACCAAGAAGAAAGCATCCGATTGGCCTGAAATTCGCAGCATGCGTCACCCGCGAGAGGACATGCAAACGATTAGCATTGCAGGGCATATGCAAATCATGTGCGCCCGGCACGCTACCGAGAAGCACTATAAGAAGGGTGCACAGAAGGCGGAGTGGAAGTAGTGGAAGTGTGTTGTGCTGCCAGACCTGTGCGTGGGAAGCTTCATTATGCCTCGTCGCAGAATACGGCAGTCATTCCACCACGTTTCGGAGTTCGAAAGAGGTCGAATAGTGGCTTATCGCGACAGCGGTTTATCGTACCGAGACATCGGCGCCCGTGTGGGACGACATCCAGCCACAGTGAGGCGAGTATTCATTCGGTGGCTGCAGGTGGGGCGGACGGACCGACGTGAGCGATTGCCGCAGCCGCGTCCCACCGCCGAACGAGAGGACCGGCATGTTCTGCTACGGGCATTGACGGCTCGCACCGCCACATCACTGACGTTAGCGCAGGAATTAGGGTGTGTTGCGCAACAACCGTGTCAGCACGTACCGTTCGACGCCGTAGGCAGGAGCGAGGACTTGTCGCACGGCGCCCATTGCTCCGAATACCATTGATGTTACACCACTGGCGAGGGCGGCGGCAGTATGCCGTTGAACGCCGCACCTGGACTACGGAATGGCACGACAGTGTCTTCTCCGACGAATCCCGCTTCTACCTGCAACACCACGATGGCCACGTTTTAAACAGGACAATGCGCGCCCTCCCGTGGCACGCATCGTGCAACAATTCATCACGGCCCACCAGGTGTCACTGCTGCCGTGGCCCTCATGTTCTCCCGATATGTCGCCCATCGAACACGTCTGGTCGCTGATGGGCAACCGAGTGGCCCGGCAAGCACCACCCGTGATGAACTGTGGCAACGTGTGGAAGCAGCCTGGACAGTCATTCCTTAAGCCCACATCCAAAGCCTCTTTCTTTCGATGCCGCGGCGTGTAGCGGCCGTTAGTGCCAGCCATGGGGGCCACACGAACTATTGATGTCTGCGCGTTCCGAAAGTCGCATGGGCCTGTAAGCTCAATCGTTTAATCTTTGTATCTGTTGTTATGTGTCCAGTAAATCTGGCTTTGCTATCTCGTGTCCTTCTTGGTGTTGCTTTTTGGGTGGCCAGCAGTGTATGTTATTAGCTGAATAACTAGTGATTTTTGCTCCATTAACATCTATATGATCTGGAGAACGGGTGATTCCTCCATTAGCATTGAAGTTATCTGAAGAATTAGTGATTCATCCCTCATTTACACCATGTTATCTGAAAAACAAGTGATTTCTTGCTTATATATCAGTTCGTGCATTAAAATTTCTCTCTGTAAGAGAAAGCATTCATTCTTCGATACGGCAGATGTGATATTTATTGAGATTCCTATTCTTGAATTGCTTCGAGATTAGTTTCCTGGGTGCTGAAACTGATTTTGTTTTGATTCCTGCTGCAAGATGATACAATTCTAAACATTTATTAGCATATAGCTACATGGTGCCAAAGGAATACCGCGTATGTTTGGATCAATCTTCCGTTGATACCTCTACAATTCGGCTATACTTCGAAAAATACGTTACTCTGAAATGTTCGTACTGTAACTCTGATGGGTATTAAACAAAAATTATTTTATCCCAAACATATTGTATTGTTCGTCCAAAATTTCAAACAACGGCTTTCTGTAAACAGAAAATGCTGCATCCAGAAGGGTATTTTTTTTTTGTGTGTGTGAGTTTAACGACCACCGTGCGCAACTGAATGGGTTATAAGGACGGAGCCAGTGCCGAAAGACAAACGCAACACCCATGTCTCTCCGGGATTCGAACCCAGACCCACTCGCATGAACGGTCATTAGGCAGCTCTTAGGCAATTGCTCCACCGAGGCGAGAATTAAAACATCTGTTGGCACTTAGCGAATAAGAGTAATAATGCATGTTGGCAGCGAAGTAGTAGTACTGGCTAAAAACACCGCTCAAGAAATATTAGGAATATTAAAATTTAGGGTGTAAAGTTCGTGTCTAGGCAAATGTCAGGACATAATTGTAGCTGAGAGATCACAAAAAATCGAGGTGCACAATTTTCGGACCCAGCATTGTTATGACGTATGCGCAAGCACAAGAAATGTATACAAGAGATAACTGAACTTCCAAATTATCAATGAGCTAAGGTATGTTTTAACGGTGCACGTCAGTAAACGGGTACTGTCATAATGTCAACAATGAAGACGAGACCTTTGAGGATAAGAACACGCAACAGAACAGGAGATGGAAGCGTGTCCAACTAAATTATAAGCAGTCGCCCGTCCCTAATTTAGGGTCACTGGTTCCTGGGAAGGGAGAGAGCTAGTGCCGTAAGACAAACACAACATCCATGCCTCACCGGGATTCGAACCCTGACCCCTTTCGGACGAATGATCAGAGGCCATCGCTTAGACCACTGCGCTACCGGGGAGGCTCAATGATTTCTAGCCGGTCAAACGGGTGGGGTCAAGGTGTTTCTGACCTGATTTCTACCCGGTTTTATTTCTGTTTTATTTTTGAAAAGCCAAAAAAAAATTTTTTTTTCGATGAAAAATGCGCACTGTGGAATTTTGTGCTCGATACTGGTGTGCGCAGACAGAAAAATGATTTGTCATCCAATATGAAGGAAGATTGGTGTCCTCAGAAGGAAAAGTGTCCCTTCCTTCTGAGGGGCAATTGTTGGAAAAGTGTTCCTTCCTTCTGAGATGCTGTGAAACATATTCTGAAGATTGATATGTTATCAAGAAAATAGCAAAAACTGAAGTTAAACATACAACTAGTTGCTCAATTCATCAAAATTAGGCGGAAGTATCTTCGCAGATGTGTTTCAAAACATGTGCAAAACAATCAGTTAGGTTATGTCGTGCAAATGAAGGACGACAGTATCAATACTTCCTGTAAGTAAGTGAGCAAATTATACGTTCTATAATAAATTTGATTTCCATATTACCTGAGATACCCACTGCGGAGAGACTTTTTGGAAGCCCTGTGTGTGTGTGTGTGTGTGTGTGTGTGTGTGTGTGTGTGTGTGTGTGTGTGTGTGGTCCGAGACCCGGGCTATCTCCTCCTCCCCCAGAGTACTGGGGTTTTTTTTAAATTGCAAAGTTTTATTTATAACTGTTAAGTAATAGAAGTAACTTAAACTACTGCATGCTATTGCTAACATGATATCAAATAATTATGAGGATTAAGATTTGAATACTTTATTTGTGCGTGAACTCATCTTCTTTCCCTTTGTTTGAAGAGTATTACGTTTTCATAAAAAGTTTCGTCCGAGTTTTCCATATTTAAAAATAATATTTTTCTCTATTGACAAATCAGCCAAGTTGTTCAAATGTACATGCCCTTGTGTGGTTTTAAGATATATCTTGATTCTTTTTAACACAGAAAAACTTCTTTCGGCAGTTGCAGTTGTTGATGGAGACTTTAATATTAGGTGTGCTAATTTGTACACCTCACTAAACACAATGTCCAATTTATTCAACTTTATGTAACAAGTAATGTATCTTACCGATTGGTTTTTCTACTCATCGAGGGAATAAAACATTTTCAGTTCATTTTTAGTCGAGCTGTATCAAAATTTGAAGCATAGAGTTCTTTAAGTTCCCACAGTAGATGTTCAAGGAAGCTTTCACAAAATTTATCAAAACAGTCCGAATCCAACAAAAGCCACGAATTTAAGATATAATATCACTGGTTTTAATTCATTGAAACTTCACACAAATGGAGACAACTCTTGCGAAACACGTGCTGCTACAGGCGGAAGCTTGCGGTGATTGAGGAAGTCGAAGTCTTCTCTTTTCTGAGCGAACCGTTGCGCAAAGCAGTGGTCTATTCGCCTCCATACGCGCTCATTCATGTTGTCGTGGAAACACTAGCAGGCGATTGTATCGAAGATCTTCGAATTAGAACAGCGAATACTATTTGTGTTTATTTAATTGGCTTTTATTTGCGCTTTCTCTGGTCTTTGCAGCTAGCCTCGAATTTACGCCACTGATATATTACAGTTAAAAGCAGATTTGTCCGGGTCGGGTCCGGGTCACTTACATGTCCTGGTTGGGTCTAAGGATGTGACGTCTGGCTCCGGGTCCAAAATTCTTGACGAGTTTCCAACTCTGAATAGAGCCACTAGAACGCTGCAATCCGTGATCAGAGAGAACCGTTGCATTACCTCTTCATGAATCCCATAGTAAGATATAATAACTTAGCTCCATGAGCGTTTTCGGGAGTAAAGCGATGCCACAAAAGCACAGAGAAGTGGTTGTCTGAGGACAACTACAGCCTGGCAACATTAGTTTCTCACAACAAATTCTAGCAAAAATTCCACGATGAGAAGTCGGCACGTCCTGTAATCTCTAAGAAGTGCTATTAGAGTCTTAGCAAGCAAATAAAAGATCTAGAAACGACCACATCGTAAAGGTCCATGGTCGAGACCTCAATTACGCAGTTGTTTACCATGGTCAGAAAGAAAGGTGTGAAAAATGTACACCTCAGAAAGAAAGGTGTGAGGGGGCGCGCGATAGCAATTATTGTGGTAGGAAAAGTGGTAAAGCGTGTGTTCTACAACGAGTCCAAAATTGTCTACATTCCAATAGTCGCAGACTTTGTCAGGAGCATTTGTGCAAACATGTGGGTCCGTTTCGTGGTGGCTCAACCATGCTGCGAGAAGGTAATTATTTCTATATGTCTATGAAGGTCACAAGAACGCTGGAGTGTACAGAGACAGAATCAGAAGTACTGTAACATTTTTCCACCGTGAGGCCTCAGATTGCTCTTTGTGGGAGACAGTGTGCGACCTCTTCCAGTTCACATTGCGGTTCGTGAGCGCATATATCACGTCTACTTCTAACCGGCAAGGTCGGCCTGACGCACTAAGTTTATCTGGGATTCATTAATACAGACATTTAACGTGGAAAAGGAACATCAAACAAAGATCTTCGTTCTTTCCACGTTTATAAGTGAGTCACGGAAAAATTCTCATTGGCCGCCACCGGGAGTCGAACCGAGCATATCCTACGCGTAACTGGAAGACCCTGGGTTCGACTCCCGGTGGCGGCCAATGAGAATTTTTCCGTGACTCACTTATAAACGTGGAAAGAACGAAGATCTTTGTTTGATGTTCCTGATCCACGTTAAATGTCTGTATAAATTATTCATTCGCCTTCTAATTATTTCTTCAGTTGCTGCTTACCATCTTTGGTGAATCCACAGCATTGTGCGGGGCTCCAAGAAGCAACCTGCCAAATTGGCTTGGCAGTTAGCGTGTGTGAGTCTGGAGGAATTAGAGGCCACTGTGGTGTAGCGGAAGCATATCCTGCGCGTAACTGGAAGACCATGGGTTCGACTCCCAGTGGCGGCCAAAGAGAATTTTTCCGTGACTCACTTATAAACTTAGAAAGAGCGAAGATCTTTGTTTGATATCTGGGATTCGCTGCAGATGATCTTCAATAAAATTGTAACGACGGAATTTCCAAAACTCGATTACCTTTTTCCCTGTCTGTGGGCTGTACTATCCCGAAAGCAAACAATATCTCGTTTGCGGTATGTAACTGAATTATCAAGCGGTTGTGAAAAGCCAATTGTGTGTTGCAACGTACTAACTGATTTACCAAGAATAAGCCCTGTGTGTCACATTATTTCTGAGTGAGGCGTTCTCTCCTTTGAGTGTGGAAAGCACCATGCAATACCTTTCATCTGATAATTTTTCTACTCGGCGTTCGATGTCTTATAATGTAGATGAGATATTAACATATAATTAACATAACTACGGTCTGTGGAGCTTCTTTCTTTCATCGCCTGTCTAAAACTACTGTTTGCAAAAATTGCAACACCATGAGGGAATAATGGTAATCACGTGAAACTTACAGGATATGCAAATGATTAGAAGTGCAGAGACATTGCGCGTATCTGGGCCCGCCAGCGCCCTCTGAACTATCGGGTGAGGGGTATAAAGAGAAGACAGTTTAGACAGTTCAGAGGGTACCTCTGAACTGTCGGGTGAGGGGTATAAAGAGAAGACAGTTTAGGATACACATCCATAGTGCATCGCGGACAGCGGGTTATAAAATTATCTCCAGTATTCAATGTCTCGGCGACGACGAAGGGCGCAATATCACCTATAACGAAGTAAATTTCTCCGTCATTTTGGTCCACGCCGGGGATCGAACCCGAGTCCTCTTATTCCGGAACAAGTCGCTCTACCAACTGAGCTACCCGGGCGTTCGTTCTCCCTGCTATCTGCCTTTATGTCGTGTGCGTCCTGCGAGGCAGGCACGTCACACATCCTATGACGAAGTTTGAACGGAGACGAATGATTGGTCTGCGTGAACGTGCATTTTCCTACCGCGACATTGCGGCTCGGACGGGACATAACGCTACGATAGTGATGCGCGTGTGGCGCCAGTGGACTGCGAAAAACCAGGTGCATCGACATTCCGACAGTGGATCCAGAAATGTGACGACACCGCAGCATGACGGACACGTTGTCCACATAACAGCGAAAAACCTTTCCGCATCTTCGAATTTGTTAGCGCAACAGTGGAGCACTACAACAGGTGTGACATTGTCTGCGTCCACAGTTTGACGCCGTCTACTGCACAGAGGACTGGTTGCACGCATCCTTTTGCGGCGGATTTCTTTGACCATGAACCGCGGTCGCCTCAGGCTGGAATGCGGTTTTCAATACAGACAATGGCGTGCTGATTATCAACATGTGTTTTCGGACGAGTCCCGTTTCAGCTTGGACTACCATGATGGCCGCATACGCTTTAGACGGTATTGTGGTGAGCTCCTTTTTCCAGCATGCATTGTCGAGCGTCATTCGTGCCGAACGCCCAGTGTGATGGTATCGGGTGCTATTGGGTACCATTCGCGATCTTGGCTGCAAATACTTGAGGGGAATCTCAACAGCGACAGCTACATGAGGGAAGTTTAACAGGCAGAAGTCATGCCCTTCCTTCAGCGTACTCCTGGCGCTATATTACAGCAGAACAATGCCCGATCACATGTTGCCAATAATGTTCAAGCCCTCTTCGCAGCACAGCAGATAACTTTTCTTCCCTGCCAGCACGTTCGTCAGACATGCCGCCGTCAGACGTGTTTACTAAAACACGTCTGGGATATGGTCACTCGGCAACTGGCCCCATCAAAGTCTTGCAGCAGTCAGTACCAATGATCTGTGAACTTTCATAGATGCCGCACGTCAAGCAATTACCTAGGACACCATCCAACGCCTTTTCGATTCAACGCCACGTCGTCTAGAAACTCTTATTGCTGCTCGCGGAGTCTTCACAAGATACTGATTTTTGCAGGTAAAGATTGTTGTATTGTTCTGAAAATTAAATCATGTATGTACAGTCATATTAGTCACATATGGTACAAATTCCATCCGAATCGCATGGTTACTTCATGGTGCTGAAATTTTTACAAATAGTAGTGTACAGCGTCAGTCTGTTTGTGGTGCGTGCACATATGTACCTGCATCTATAAGTCTGATCTGAAAAACTGTTTGCATTGGAATGCCTTAAATTGTAACAACGATTATCCATGCCTCGTGGTCTTTCCTATGCACAGCAATTCCTTCTTTTCCGTTTCCTGGTTTCAGGCCTTTAACTACCACCATAAACAATTGACCGCTGCAAGGAGTCACTGTCCCTTATTCGAAACAACTGATTCCAGGGAAACAGTCGGTGGCCAAATTAGAAAGAAAGGAAGAAGCCAGCGTTCAAGTACACCGTCAATGCCTCGGCCGTGACTCTAACCTTTGTCCAGTACACCGTCAATGCCTCGGCCGCGACTCTAACCTTTTTCCAGTACACCGGCAATGCCTCGGCCGCGACTCTAACCTTTGTCCAGTACACCGGCAATGCCTCGGCCGCGACTCTAACCTGTGTCCAGTACACCGTCAATGCCTCGGCCGGGAATCTAACCTGTGTCCAGCACATCGCCAATGCCTCGGCCGCGACTCTAACCTGTGCCCATTACAACGTCAATGCCTCGGCCGCGACTCTAACCTGTGTCCAGCACATCGCCAATGCCTCGGCCGCGACTCTAACCTGTGTCCAGTTGATTACTGGCCAAAAGCTAGCGCCTCTGACGAATGGGTTAGCTACGGGCGTAAATACAGGTGTTTCTTTTCTCCGAAAAATGCTTCAGAAATGAGATTACATTTTGTTTCTTCGAATATCATTTACAACAAGAAGGCTTTTGCGCACAATTTCTTCGACTATTTCGGTTTTCCCACTACAGAGTATTCATGTATATTATATCCTTATCCCAGCACCCAGTCTCCTAGACGTTTCATTTGAAAAATTCTTCCCATCGGATACTTTTCGTTGGGGCGAAGATTGTGTACGTATTCTTGAATTTTTCATAATGCACGATTCTGAAGGTAGATGATTAAGTCGGTATGCAACTATGAATTTGCTTCTGAAATTCCGTATGAAAAAGAAATTACGATATGCTACTCGCTACGGTCAAGATCGGGAATAGTTTTTCACGTTACGCGTAATACAGTTTTGCTACAATGTTTAAACTATCTTAACAATCGGTGGTCCTAAAAATCGTAGCTGATTTTTTTGAGACACATACTGTTTCCCGCTACAAAAAATATATATATATATATATATATACGGTCGAGTCACATGTAATATCCAGAGTAGCCGCAATGTGCAGCGCGGACAGCAGCTAGACGTGCTGGGAATGACTCAAAGTGATGGAAGGTGTTCACAGGTATGTGGAGCCATGCTGACCGCATTGCATCTGACAGCTGCTGGAGGGTGCGTTGTGGAGGATCCATACAGCGGACAACACGATCGAGGTGGTCCCACAGATGCTCAATTGGGTTTTAAAGTCTGGGGAATTTGGGGGGAGGGAAGGGAAGTACTTTGAAGTCTTCATCGTGCTCTTCCAACTACTCTCCGACATTTCTAGCTGCGTAACACGTCGCATTGTCATTCTGGAAGATCCCATGCGTTCCAGCGAAGACAAATAGGCATGTATGGGTGTACGTGGTCTGCAAGGAAGAATTCATGACGAATTCGGTCAATAGTGTCTTTCATTAGTATGACTGGATCCAGATAATGCTACGAAAACATTCTCCAGACCATTACGTAGCCCCCACTAGCTTGTGTACTTCAAGCAATGGTTGAAGAGTGTTTGTTCTTCGATGTTTCTCGCCTTGTATTCCAACATTCATCCGTTAGATGAAGCAAAAAACTCGACTCATCAGAAAAGGCAATTGTTTGCCAATCAGCAGAGATCCAATTCCAATACTGCCGTGCAAATGTAAGCCTTTTCTGCGGATGGACCTTCGTTAGCATAGGTGCAGTGACCATCCGTCTGCATCGGAGCCCCATATGCAGCAGGGTTCGCTAAACTGTCGTTTTAGACGCACTTCCGTTAGCCCTATGGTTCATTCGGCCAGTGATTTGCTCCACTGTAGCGTGTCAATCTGCCTTCACGCACTTTCGAAGCTGACGTTCACCTCTCACATCAATGGCACGTGGTGCTCCGCAGTTTCCACTTCGCTTATTCGCAATGGTGCCATTTCTCCAATCACGATACAATTTAACCAGAGCAGCACGCGAACAGTTCACAAACTACGCTGCTTAAGAAATACTACCACCTTTGGCCCGAAAACAGGTAATCATACTTTTTTGGAAAATCTGATAAATCGCTCCTTTTATCCATGACAGCAAACGAGTGATATGTTTTTTACAATGCCTACAGCCCACCTTATATACCCTCCAAGACAGCTTACGATACATGCAGTCTTTCATTGGATATGTTCTGTCGACTTCAACCGTAGGAGGTGGTCACAATCATGTGACTCGACTGGGTGTGTGTGTGTGCGCGCGCTCGCTATATACACGTGTGTTTGTATTATATATCATCATCATCATCATTGTCAACCATTATCAATCCACTGCTGGACGAAGGTCTCCCCACGTTTCCTCCACAAAGGTCTGTCTTGTGCCAGTCTCCTCCATGTCACCCCTGCATACTTTCGAATTTCATCCACCCATCTCCCATGTGGTCTTCTGGGTCTTTTCCTGTCCCTTGGAATCCAATCTAAAATTTCGGCTGTCCATCGATGATCTGTCCTTCTGGCAGTATGTCCAGCCCATTGCCATTTCAGGGATTTAACTCTGATCATGATGTCTTCCACTCTTGTCATTTTTCGGATCCACGAGTTCCTCTTCTTATCTCTCCTGGTTACACCAAGTATGCACCTCTCCATGCTTGTTTGAGTTGTCTGCAGCCTTTGTATGTCTCTTTTAGTTAAGGTCCACGTCTCTGCACCATACGTAAGCACTGGAAGGATGCATTGATCAAACACTTTTCTTTTAAGACATAATGGCATATTGCTCTTGAAAATTATGCTGTTTCTTCCAAATGCTCTCCAGGCAAGTTTTGTACGCCGATTAATTTCTTCATCCATGTGACCCTCACTTGATATCTGCTGTCCAAGATAAACGTACGTGTCTGTTATCTCCAGCTTTTCTCCATCAATCGATAAATCTTCATTTCTTGTAAAAGCATTGAACATCACTTTTGTCTTCTGAAAGTTCATTTTTAATCCCACTTCTTTACTCTTGTCAGCAAGTTCCTGGATCATACTCTGCAGCTCTGATGGGCTAGTTGCAAAAATGACTACGTCATCAGCAAAACTAAGGTGGGTTAGATAATCTCCATTAATCTTTATCCCCTTGTTTTCCCAGCTCAGTGACTGAAAAACACCCTCCAATGTGGCATTAAAGAGCTTCGGAGATATGGTGTCACCTTGCCTCACTCCCTTTCCAATTTTTATGTGTGTTGTATTTTCAAACAGCCTAATCTTGGCACTTGCATTTTCATAGATGTTATTAATAATATTAATGTATGCATCTTCAATACCGCAGGATTTCAGAGCCATTGTAACTGCTGATGGTTTCACCGAATCAAAGGCTTTTTCATAATCGATAAAAGCCATGCACAATGGAAGTTCACATTCCCTCGCTCTTTCAATTAGTTCTCTCAGCACATGGATATGATCTATTGTGCTGTAGCCACTCCTGAATCCAGCTTGTTCTCTCGGTTGAGCCATGTCCAGTGTTACCTTCAAGCGGTGTGAAAGAACTTTAGTGAAGATTTTATAAACTACTGATAGGAGGCTGATAGGTCTGTAGTTTCCGAGATCCTCAATGTCACCTTTCTTATGTAGCAGGATCATTGTAGCGGTGTTCCAATCCTCAGGAATCTTTCCTTCATTAAGGCATCGAGTGAAAATTTGGGCGAGTACTGTTTCGATTTCTCCACTTGCTTCTTGTATGATGTCTATACAGTAATTCCATCTTCTCCTGGAGCTTTTCCCCGCTTCATGTTCTTGATTGTATATGCAACTTCTGCTGGAAGGACTGGAGGAACTCTGGTACTGGTATCTTTCATGATGTCTGGAGTGCATGTATCATCCCTTTCATATAATTTGGAGTAGAAATCTTTCACTCTTGTCAAAATTTCGCCTCTATTTCTTGTTACAGAACCATCTTCTTTTCTCAGTGCCATAATCTGTTTTCTTCCCTTACTGAGATGTCCCTTTGCTATCTTTAGGCTTTGGTTGTTTTCAATTGCTTTCCTCACTAGTTCACAGTTGAATTTTCTTACGTCTTCAGTGATACTTTTTCGTACTGTCTTGCATAGCTCTATATATTCCACTTTGGAAGTCACATCTTCTTTAGTTGTCCTCATCTCTCTTCTTTTTTGCATCAACATTTTCGTTTTTCCTGATAATTTATTTACATGCAACTTGTTCTTAGACCCAGCTAATTTTGTTGCTGTTTCCATAAGAGCTTTGGTTACTTTTCTGTTAACTTCAGAGATGTCCACTTCTTCCGATGTTAGGTCTTCTAAAGCAGAGAACCTGTTCTTCAGTTCCAACTTGAAGGTATTATGGTGTTTTTTAAGGTTGGTTATGTCAATAGATTTTGTTTGTCTTATGAGCTTGCCACGTTAAAGTTTAGTGTTGAGGTGCATCTTACATCTCACCAATCTATGGTCACTACCTGTGTTGAACTTGTTTAGCACACTGCAGTCTTCTATGACGAATTTTTTGTTACACATAATAAAATCAATTTCACTATATACCCACTAATAAATTATATATACCCACTAATAAATATTATATATACCCACTAATAAATATATTATATATACCCACTAATAAATCATTACATTATCACAACCTACCTAATAAGCTGTAGAACCCCATTTTATCCCGCAAAACAGCGACGACTTCCTAAGGCATGGATTCCATGAGGTGGCGATAAGTGTCCTGGGGTATCTAGGGCCTTAATGTCAACAGCAGGTCCTCCAGTTCACGTACGTTTTGGAGTGGTGGTGATTTAGGTCGAACACGCTTTTCCAAGTCGAACCACAAATGATCAATTGGGCATATGTTAGGTGAAATCGGAGGCCACCAGCATGTTTTTCGAACCAATCCTCAACGATTCTGGCCGTGTGGCATGGCGCGTTATCCTGTTGGCAAAGGCTATCACCAGAAGGGAACGCAGTTGCCACGAATAGGTGTACTTGTTCCGCAACGATGTTCAGATACCCGACAGCTGCCATGGATTGCGCTATCGGGATAATTGGGCTTCAAGTGTCCCAATAAAACATCACCCACATCACAACACCTCCACCGCCGGCCTGTTTCCGCCCAATAGTGCATCCAAGTGCCATGGCCACCGTTGGTAATCGGCGTATCCGCGCTCCACCGTCTACGTGATACACCAGGAATCTTGATTCCTCAGACAAGTCCACTTTCTTCCAAGCATCCGCGGTCCTATCTCGATGTTTTGGGGCCCATTTCATGCGTTGTTGGAGATGAGGTGTAGTGAGTATGGAGACCGGGCTGGGTCTTCGGCTACGCAGGCCCATGCTGCTGCGATGGACTGTGTGCTGTGACGCATTGACCTGATCACTCCTATTGTAGCAGCTGGTGATTTGCCACACCGTGGACCTGCGGTAGCTGTGAAAAATACGCTACAGTCTCCACTCCCCTCTGGCATCAATGAGCTGAGGACGACGGTTCGACGTTTGGCCATCTGTGCACAACTTTTGATACGTACTCATAACAGCGGCACGTGAACAACCCACAAATCGCGTCGTTTCCGAGATCGTATATCCGAAGCCTCGTGCCATCACAATTTGTACTCTATCAGACTCCGATAAATCAGCACATTTTCCCATTCTGACTCCGAACTTTATACTAACCGAAATCCGATCTTCTGGTTATATATACACTGCTCTGTGAACTTCATCTGCGCCACCGTTCGGTCTCCAGGCGTCCACATTTCTCTAGGCTGAGAGTGGTCATAATGGAATGCCTCATGTGTGTGTGTGTGTGTGTGTGTGTGTGTGTGTGTGTGTGTGTGTGTGTGTGTGTGTGTCGGAGAAGGAGGGGGTATATATAGTTGCTAAAAATGGAAACCCTGTCCTACTTAAACGAATGGTAGAATTGCTATTCCCTACTAGAAAGCATCTGCAGATGTCACTAAACCCAATAAATATAATTAATGTCCTCTTAGCGTGCTTTCAATGTCACGTAAAACCAACAGTAAGAATGAAGTAGACACAGTGAGGTGAAAGTTTGTTGGCTTCGTCTTACCACTGGATGGTGCTTATTTTTGTGATAGCTGGGCGTCCGTATTGGTTGAAGAGGAAGATAAGGAAAGGAGAATGGTATATGACCTTCACATTTCATACACGCGGATAGCCGTATATATAACACCTAACACGCCATGCGTCCGATTATAGAGGTCCGACTAAACGAGCGTCGGTTAAAAGAGGTGTTTACAGCACTTTTATAGCAGGTGTTTCATTTATTTTGCCCACCCCACTATGAAATTATCAGCTAGTCTGATAACTTAGCTGTAATTTCCTAGTTCTTGAAAATCAACTAAAGCTTGATATCGACTAAACAGAAATGAGTTAAAACGCCAACGTAAGAGCCAGCATGAATGACTTCCTTTACAGAGGGGTTTTTTTTTTTTTTGGATTGGAAGTCTAACGACCACCGTGAGCAACTCAATGGGCTATAAGCAGTCGCCCATCTCTAATTTAAGGTCACTGGTTCCAGGGAAGAGAGAGAGAGTCAGTGCCGTAAGACAAACACTACTTCCATGCCTCACCGGGATTCGAACCCGGACCTCTTTCGGACGAATGATCGGAGGCCATCGCATAGACTACTGCGCCACCGGGGAGGCTTACAGAGGGTTAACAGTATAGTCTTAGTTACCACACTTGTTTTAAAAGCTGTAACGCACACAACGTGTCATCTAATCTTCCTTTTCAATTTGTGTTCTTATGTAAAGGTTTCGTCTCATTAAATGTTTTCTGACTTAACGACACATTTATTTTCTTCAAAGTATAACAGCACTGACAGTGGCTCAGAGGTCAGTAAAACGTAAATACTGATTGTCGCAGTGAAGAACGTCTTATCAACGATAAGCGTGTTTTGGATAGAGCAACTGGATATAATTGCATTGTTAAAATAACGTTCTGTTAACGATAAGTACATTTGATTTAACGGTTTGATATTCAGTGTTTTTGAGATAACTTCCTGTTAGATAGAATTGCTTTTGATAGAAGCTTGATGTGATTTTTATGCGATTTAAAGCCAACAATGTTCGTAGTCTGGCTAGTGTGTACTACTGTGATGAAGTGCCGCTGAAGAACAAATAAATATGGATTCATGCAATTATGTTTAATGTTTATTCATTCCTTACCTAAGCAGTCTTTCCTATAGTTACTAGTGAGTTATAAGAGGGGTGTTCAATAAGTAATACCTCCGAGCAAGTGTCTCGCGCATGATTTGTTGCCTAGCAACCAGTCAGACTGCAAACTAGTCTTTGTGCCGTTAGCTTCACTTTACTGCGTAACAAAACACCGTACATCTATTTGTTTGTAAATATTTAATTGCATTTAAAATGATTGATACTTTTTCAACTGTGTAAGGATCAGTTAGTGTTTTTAACCAATGAAAATGTACCTCCCAAAGACATTCATCCTAGATTAGTCGAAGTTCATGTTTCTGGAACTTTGGACCCAAGAACTGCTCGTCGTTGGGTCAATAAAATCAAAGGACAGCACAGGAATGTTGGTCGTAAAGGCTCAGCCACGGAGTGGGAGGCCCGTAATCGCAACTTGCGATTTGAACAGGCAAAATGTTATGAGCTGATCAGGAAAATCGAAGAATAACTAAGAGAACCATAGCGATGATATTGTTAACGTTTTACGATACAACGAAGTGTGTGCTCGTTAGATACCGCGTTACCTAACGACTGAAATGAAGACTTGAAACATGCCAAAAGTTGCTTGCTCGCTATGAATCATACGGAAGTCATTTTCTCCAAAGCATTGTGACATGATTTGATTTGAGATTTAACGACCACCGTGAGCAACTCAATGGGCTATAAGCAGTCGCGCGTCCTTAGTTTAGGTTCACTGGTTCCAGGGAAGGAAGAGAGCCAGTGCCGCAAGACAAACACAACATCCATGTCTCACCGGGATTCGAACCCGTACCCCTTTTCGGACGAATGATCAGAGGTCATCGCTTAGACCACTGCGCCACCGGGGCTGCCATTGTGACATGACCCTCAATTTAAAATTCAATTGCTGGAATACCGACACCCATCTTCTCTCAGAGCGAAAAAATAATTCAGAACTCAACTTTCTGCAGGTCAGCATGTTCACTGTTCCGGGACTACAGAGGATTATTCACCAGGCGTACATGGTCAAAGATACGACAATCAACTCTGAGCGCTACGTGCATACCTTAAAATACTTAAAAGCAAAGAATAAACCGCAAGCATGAGAGAAAACCAATGATTCTGCAACCCGAAAACGCGAAACCCCACGCCAGTGATTGCACTTCAGAGGCCATACAGAAGATCGGGTATGAAGAGTTCTGTAACACCCTAATTACAACCCAGATTTGGCGCTATCCCTTTTCTGGTTTGTTTTCTGCTCTCAAGATATCATACACGAGACCGAGCAAGAAACAAAAAAGCTAAACTTTTTAAACGAAATAAAAAATCAGAACGCGTGACGAGCAAGTGTCGATACAATGCAGCACGAGATGGAATTGTTCACTGTAATTTATTATGTAAATATTAAACTGGAGCACATCGCTGTATCACAGAAGAAAAATATTGAATTCAAAACAAAATAATATAATTTCAAAAGACATTGCTTTACATATAGTATTTTTGTTTCATTGTTGTACTTGCTAGAACATCAGTTCAAGTTTCCTCTTGTATTGTTTTCTTCTCAACAAGTTCCACGGCCATATGTGTCTTTTGTTGACTTTGCAGCTGCACAGCATTCATTACTTAGTTTTATTTTCTGTTGATATGATTCCTTTTCCATTTCTTCATTGTTCTTTCCCTTTTCTTTCTTTTTTTAATTCTCTCAGATGACAATTTTATCCATCGTGCTGAAAGCACTTTCAGCCAGAGGACGATGAATGCATGATATCAAAGCTTTCACTATTTTAGATAACCTTGAGAATATGAATACTTTGAACACTATGCATCAATTCGTACAAATTTCATCTGCCTTATCAAGCTTAAGTCCAAACATTTATGGGGAAAGTAATATTTAAGAACAAAGGAAAGCGAGAACATCACAGGAACATCATGACAAAGCGAGAACATCATGATTACGGGAAAAAATCTGATCTTCGTTCGGCTTCCGTTTTCCGAAACTTTCTCCCCATTTTTAAGCTGAGATGCAAAAATTTATTGAATAAAAAGATATTTAGTAACAATACTGTGCAGAATGTACATCACGAGAGAAATAAATTAAGATTACGAGAGAGATCTTCACCTTCGTTTAACTTCCAATTTTGAAAGTTTCGAAAGACGAAATTCCGTCCTCCAACGGGAAAACCCCCACCATCTCCAATTCCCTAAAAACTCTTGTTCAGCTGTGCATCGATCTCAAAAATGTCCCAAATGATAACGAAAATAGCAGAATTTCTCAAATCCACGGAAGAATTTCATGCCTGAAGACAACAGGGAAGCTTTCGCGCCGTCTTAACTTCCGTTTTAAGAAATCGTTGCCCGTAGTTTCATGCTGAAATACAAACATTTATGCAATAAATCATATTCAACAACAATACTGGACAGAGGACACATTGTGAGAAAAAAGAAATCACGATTACGGGAAAAACCTACATTCCACTTAAGTTACGTTTTCGAAAGTTTTGGAAGACAAAATACCATTCCCAGATGGAAAATGAACCCCACTCCATTTAATCCCCGAAAGTTTTCTCTTCATTTTTGCATCGATCTTGAGAATGGCCCAAATGAAGACACACACACACACACACACACACACACACACACACACACACACACACACACAAAAAAAAAGCGGAATTCCCCGAATCCGCGGAAGAATCTCATGTATGAGAGCTATCTGAAAGGAATTCAGTTCACCTGTGACAAAGATGCTCAAGCCACTACGAGGAAATGACTCCGGAAACAACCTGAAGATTTTTACACAGACTGATTTAAAAAACTATTTAAACGTTGGCGTATCTCTATCGAGCGAGATCGGGACTACGTGGGAAAATGAAATATGCAAACTAAAGTAGGAAAAATTATGAGTTTTGTTCTTGTGACGTTCTAATTTTACACCTTCCCACTGGGGCTTGAATACAAATATAGAGCCATTAATTTCTAAACCACCTTTCTAGTATGCTTAAAAGTTTATAGCTGAAACCACGTTTACACTTATAATAAGCAAGCAGGTCTAGCAACTACCGCTTAAGATAAAACTTTAAACCTAATATTAAATTGAAACCAAATATTTAGAATATTCTAAGCAAGCATATTGTAACTCTTACTGGTCATCCACGTAACGCATCTCAGAAAGAGTTACAAGCAAATTCAGAATTTATATTGTTTGCTTTAAATATTCTATCCATTTTTCATGTGAATATTTCTTCCTTCGTTGATGTATCCGTGATACTAGTGATTTCCGACCTACATACGTTTCTGGATGGGAGATTGGTCAAAACGGTATGAGAAAGCAACGATGCTTCGACTTGCAAAAATCTGAGGATGTTCGGATTCCTAAGCTAAGTTTGCTTCTCAGGTGCTTGGAACTTCGCTATACTGGGTGGTGTAATCGTTAGCATACTCGAACAGAAATCGGGGGATGCGGGTTCGATTTCTGCTCCAGGGCGATGAAATTTTTCAAGTTTTCTTAGGTGTTTCATGGATGTCCAGCAAACGTTACAAGCAAATTCAGAATTTACATTATGTTTTGAATACTCTATCGATTCCCCATGTATTATGAGGAATATTTCTTCATTGATCTAAGAAATATTCCCTAAAGCACATAAGAACGTTGAAGAGCGTTGCAAAAATTCCGGATTTGAGAACTTGTAGTACTGTCACCTGCCATAGAAACAAATGTAAATAATACTTGTGATACAATCGGTAGAATCTTCTTACATTTCAAAATGAATATCGTTCTCCAATTTCCTGTCTTTTAAAAGAAATGGTGTTCCGTCCAAAGCACATTACTTGTACGTTTTTATCTTCACGGTTAAATATTGCTTCTATTACACAATTGATGCCTATGTCACTTTATTTCCTTGAGTTAGGATGGCAGCAAACAGCTAGAATGACACTTATGACATATTTGCAACGACTATTTCTTCGTTTCACTTTTATTTCGTTCCACTCGAAATGTCTTCAATTTGTCTTATGTCTTGAAAAAATGTTCATCAACGTGAAAAGACGAAAACATCTATGCTTTCAGAGGAATCACTTTTAGTGTCACATAAAGACGAAAGGCTGGGAAAGATGGTTGGGGAATAGCAAAAACTCAACAGAGATGATTGCTTTTCGCACGATTTCAGAGCAAGTTCAAACAACTTTTGTCGTATCTCCAGATTTAATCCACTTCCAACACGCCCTTTGCACTCAGAACGAACTGTTTATCAGCATCTACTCGTATTAAAGGAGTTTTAGAAATTTCTATTGAAGGCAGAAAAAAGCTTTCATTCCTTTGCCTTTTTTTTTTCTTAGTTTCAGGTTTTGAAAAGAAACACGCTTCGCAAAATGCAACGTTAAATAGGGATTTACACATCGTTTAGTTTCGTTCATTTAACGCACATTAATTTTTATTCTTCACTGAAAACAATAGGCATTCATTTATCTACGTCAAAGATGCACTGCCCACGTACTAGTAGGACGAACTACTGAAATTTGCCCACGACCAAATTTCTGGAACCAGTATCTTTGCCAATGCTTTCACTCATCATACCCCCTAAGGCAAATAGAGCTTTATAAACAACTAGGGGTCATGGCTATTCTCCAAACGGGGAATCCATATAAAATCATCGTTTGGCAATATATTTTGCAAAATGACACAGAACTCTGAGACTGGAAAAATAACCATATACTATGAGTAGCGTAAACAAATCGACGTGAGTGACGCAGTTAACTGAGTCTGACGTGCCAATAATTTTTGCGAAAGAGCAGTAGTGTCTGTGCATAATGGGAATCAGGGTCTGTGCATAATGGGAATAAGGGGATAAGTCCGTAATTTTTTTCTTTTAATTGGGAAACATCTCGTCAACTCGTCGTCTTGGCAATGCTTCGAAAAACAATAATGAATAAGCAGATGCACGATGAACTTCGCATGCAGACAATTGTCTTTCGGGGCTGGTCGCTGTCACGTCGTCAGCCAGCAAGCATCTGATTGTAGTTTGTACAGTTAAGCTGTAAGTTTTGCTCGTGTAAGTAAAATGAACAAAGTGGACTTTTTATCGGAACACCTTTTTAGTTTATTAGAGGATGAAGAGAAAAAAAGTAATAGACTTGGGCTCTCATCAACCAAATACACTCATTGCCAAAAAAATTGTTGCGCCCAGAAGAAAGCAACCGACAGGAATAAAACTTGGTTGGTACGTTTGACATCGTGAGACATGCAAATGATTTAAGTACCACGCTCGGCCGCGCATGTGACGAAAGTAAGGAGGGGTCGCATCGCTGTGCCCGATAGGATATATAAAACGGTTGTCCCTCTGCGCGTACTTGGCATTCCGACTCGTGTTGTTGTGTTGGTTGTATCCTTTGCATGTTAATTATTCCTCAGAGTTAGTTCGGTAGCAACAATTGCAGTTGGAGGAGTTCGAGAGGGGTAGCATCGTCGGACTCCGGTAAGGAGTATGGTCTCATCGCCGTATTGCGCGCCATACCGATCACGAAGATACCACCACAGCACGCTGTTGGCGGCAGTGGATAGAACAAGGCACGCAGAAGTGACAGAAAGTGTCTGGGAGACAGACCAACCACGGAGATAGAGAACAGACGGGTTGTCGGACATGCGCAGAATGATCCAACAGCCACGATTGCGGATATTCAGCGACCAGTGGTTCCCTCCACGCTTCGTCCGATTAGTGCCAGCACCATTGGCAGACTGCTGCATGATGTATGACTACACTCACGCAGACCGTTACGAGGACTGCCCTTAAGACCATTGCATCGTCGCCAAAAACTACAATGGTGTCGTGCCAAACTGTCATGGGGCCACTCATAATGGCAGCGGGCGATCTTCAGTGACTAGTCCAGCTTTTGTCTTGGAGGACACGCCCAACTAATCCTTGTGTGGAGGCACCGTGGTCTACGCCAAGATGAACGGTTTGTAGTCGAGCGTCACACGTCAAGAAGGCCTGGTTGTAGGGTGCAATTGGCTACTATGCCTGATTACTTTTGGTGTTCATTACAGGTACTTCGAAATCCCAGCGTTACTTTAATAAGGTCCTGCAACCGGTTACCCTATCTTTTCTGAACTCTCACTCCTGTGCAATTTTCTGACAGTACAATGCTAGTCCGCATGCTGCTGCTGTCTCGAGAGATTGCCTTCAAGACACTGACACTCTGCAATGACCAGCCGCATTGCCAGACCTATCGCAGATTGAAAATGTGTGGGATGTTATTGGACGCGTTATCCACACTTCACCCCTACCGCACAATCTGCATGAACTGCGTGACAAGATCAAAGCTGCATGGGATGGCTTATCGGAGGACACCATTAGGAACCTGTACAGCTCCATGCCGAAACATCTGGCATGTTGTGTGAGGAAATATGGCAGCCCGACGCCATACTGAAGAGAGACTATGTTTTGGCGTGTAGCTCAATAAATATTGCCCATATCAGTCTCAATGTTTAATCATTTATTGTTTCTGGTAACCTTTACCGTCCTCCCGAATAGCATTGCAATACAACATGTCCTTCAGGGTGCAATTATATTTTTGACGATGAGTATTTGCTAGGTGCAAAAACCTTAATCTACAGTCTTTCATGTGGAGTGTGTAGCAAAATATCCTGGTTAAGTGGGAACGAAAGTAAATGTACGTTGATTTGTTTACTATTTTGTTTCTACTGCGTTTTTTATGTTACACGGGGTATGATCCAAAAGTTCGGTGACAGCGCCTACCCGTGACAACGCAAGAATGTAGTTAAAATTACGGCGTCCTAAATACATAACGCCATCGTCAGAATGGTTTGGCCAATGGAAAGTGATTGGAATGGACGCGCAGACGTTTGCTGCTGTGGTTAATCGTGTGTCTTCTGAAATAAGAGAAACATGGTTTTTGAACAGCAACGTTGTAACACATTAATTTTGTCAGTGTTTAGGTAAAAAAAGCTGCAGAGATCTTAAAAATGCTTTCGACGGTGTACGGTCATTCTACGATAGCAAGATTGAATGTGTACGAGTGGTATCGGCGTTTCAAGGAAAATGAGGGCCGAGAGTCCATAGCAGATAATGAACGCTGTGGTTGACTTGTGACTAAACGGAGTGAGGAAATCATTAGGATGGAGGCGTAGTGTGTTCGTCAGGATTATCGCTGAACCATTGAGAAAATCACTAATGCAACTAACATATTGGAGACATCCTAATATTTTATTTCGTGCCTCAATGCTTACCCACCCACCTTCCTGCCTCTCCACTGTATTTAAATTTGCTGCTTTGCGTTCTTATATCAGAAGAGCGTTTACCCACTCGTCTTCGGTACGTACGAGGCAAGCTGAAATCACTTACATTGCCTTAATTGCTACGCAATTTGGATACCCTGAGGACTGCGTTCGAAAACTGACTCAACAAATGCAACGACTTTCTTTTACAAGTTATACAACGTGAAAACGTTAGTAATCGATTTGTTGGCTCGGTGAATTACTACCCTAATGTGATTTATTTTTTGAATCGAATTCACAATAAACATCAACTGGCTTTCGGAATGCGGACATGGAATATTTTTTTAACGATAAGACATGACCGCGACCAAGTGTGTAATGAACAAAAACATGGTATATAGTATTATATACCTCTACAAGTAGATTACCCTGACAATAAATCAATGGTGTATATCGGTTCCACACTACGGACGTTAAGGGTTCGAGCGTCGGAACATGAATATGATGTCAGAACCGGAGCAACAACCACAGCACTTGCTCGATTGGTGTCTGGTGGACGATATACCCCATGTTGGGCGGACATACACCACTTGGCTTTTACCAGAAACAAAAGGAACACTTTTTCCACTGAATCAATGTTCATTGTGTGGTTTAATGATTTGTGTTGTAACGAAGAATTACCCACCGCCATACCATCATCTTGGCACCAATATAAAAAGACTAAAACCTCCCAGTTTATAAATAATATGTATTAATAAGTTGTTTAATTTCCGGGTACAATAACATTTGTGTACATTGTTGTGTCCATGGTTACAGATGCATGACGGGCGTCTTCTGTTTACATAAGAAGTATTGTGCACTGCACTTGAGTGGCGCTTTCAGGCTTGATAATGGATCCCTAGGGGAACCGAAAGATCTCGCCTAGTTAATTTTCTGATGCTTTTATCTGTACATACTGTTCTTAAGTGTAAATAATAAATATTTTAGCTTGTGAATGGTGGTGTAACTAGATGGAGGTTTTTATAATCGTGCAAAGACAGTTTCATCTTGAGGTGTAAACATATCGGAGACCATAAGGCAGCGCATTTTGACGAAGGATCTTAACATGCACCACGGGTGTCAGCACATTGTTCCACGTCTTTTGACCTCCGAACAAAAGGATGAGCAATTGATACGCACAATTGACGTGGATTATGAACATCAAACAGAAGTCATCGCTCTTTCCAAGTTTTTAAGTGAGTCACGGAAAAAGTCTCATCGGCCGCCACCGGACATTGAACCCAGGATCTTCTAGGAAGACCCTAAGACGACCCTGGGTTCGATTCTCGGTGGCGGCCGATGAGAATGTTTCCGTGACTCACTTATAAAACGTGGAAAGAGCGATGACTTCTGTTTGAAAGGATGAACGGATGCGGATATCAGGTGAATTAATCGACAAAGCCGATAGCGATCCTACGTTTTTGGATAACATCATCACAGGTGATAAAACGTGGTGCTACTTGTTTGATATTTAGCCAAAGCGTGCTTCTTCAACATGGAAATCATAGTCTTCACTGCGATCAAAGAAATTCAGGCAGAATCGCAGCAAAGTGAAAATCATGCTGGAGGCTTTCGTTTAATACTCACTGCATTGTCCCTTCCACATTTATTCCCGAAGGCACAACAGTTAACAAGGAACGTTGTGTAGACATTTTACATAGCTTACGGAAATTCAATCAGTCCTAAACCGCCGGAGATGTGGCCAAGTGGACAATGATACCTTCTCCGGGACAACGCGCCTGCACATCGATCCCTACTAGTCACGGAGTTTCTCGCCAGAAATCGTACTAATGTGCTTCCATATTCCGCCAATTCACCCGACTTAGCACCCTGCGATTTTTATCTCTTTCCACTGATAAAACAAAATCTTCAAGGAAGTCGTTTTGTGTCAACAAATGAGGTAAAAACAGTAACGAAGGAAGTATTACGAAGGCTTGCGAAATATGGCTTTCAGTAATGCTTCCAGAAGCTTTACGAGCGCTGGCAAAATTGCATTGACGCCCAAGGAGATTATTTTGAAGGTAGTTGTGCATCGGTGTTTTAAAGTATTCAAGTTAAGGAACTCCCCAAGTCCCAGAACTTTTGTATCCTATCTCGTATAACTCTGCATATATAGGTAAATAAAATGTGTACCTCAGTCTATGTGGTTAAGTATGATTTCAGCAGCTGGCAATTGGAAACTTCACAATGCACAGAAATTATGTTTCACAGTACAGAAAAAGGTTGAGAGCAATTTTAAAAATATTTAGCCCCGGATAAATTTTAAGTCACCCTACGCCATTGCGAAAAAGGGAACAAATCTGCTGCACGCGTGTAGAAACATGTGTTCAACTGGATATCCATAAAAAAAAAAGTTAGTAAAATCATGCAATGTATTGATTAAAATACGCTTTCCAACATACCAGAAATCATTACTCAAGTTATGAGGATAATGGCTGTGGAATCAATCTCGGTCCTGTGCCCTGACTTTTGATCCCATTTCGATTATATTTAACAGAATCGGTTCAGTATACCTCCAAAATAACATGATAAAGTTCTGTCGCAATGGAAGCATTTTTACATAAGTTATGGTGCATAAGGGTTATGGAATAGATTCCGCTCCTGTGTCCTAACCTTTGACCCCATTTCCAATAGGATTCGTCCCCAGGCAGGCCTCTACAACATACTAACATCTCATCCAAATCGAGGAATTTTTACGTAAGTTATGACGCATAATGGCGATGAAAGCGATTCCGCATTTATGTCCTGACCTTTGACCCCATTTCGCCCATTTTCAATAGGGTTTGTCTCCAAGCGGTAGGGGACAATAGGGTTTGTCCCCTACCACATACTTTAATTTAATTGAAATCGAACCTTTTTTACGTTAGTTATGACGCATAAGAGCAATGGAATGGATCCCGCTTTTATGCCGTGACCTTTGATCCCATTTCGTACATTTTCAATAGGGTTCATCCCCAGGTGTTTCCCCTACAATATGCTAAAATTTCGTTGATATCGAACCATATTTACGCAAGTTATGACGCATAAGGGTAATGGAATGGATCCCGCTCCTATGGCGTGACCTATGACCCCATTTCGTCCATTTTCAATAGGGTTTGTCCCAGGTGGTTCCCTACCACATACTAAAATTTCATCGAAATCGAACTATTTTTACGCGAGTTATCGTGCCGACAGACGGACAGACAAAGTTGGAGCATATACGCTTCCTTCAACCTACGGTTGGAAAGCGTTAAAAAAACAATTCAGACTAGTTTCTTCTGGATAAGCCTTTTTTGTATGCAACAATCGAAAACATCTGTTTACATACCGATGAATCCGAAGGAAGAGCTTAACTCCCAATTTCAAATAATAAAACACTTCACATAAAAAAAAAAAGGCAAGTCATTAAAATATTTTGCATATTTAACTAGTTGAAAATATCGCGGGTTTAGTGGTTCAGTTTGCTTCGTTTTTTAATTTACACTACAAATAGAATAAAAAACACGCTAAATTGTTTTTAAAAATATGGATTACATTCAGATAAAAACATTGGTTTGCATTTTAGCTCAATGAAAAATGTGGCAATTAAAATAACTGAATTTCCTTTTTTACTTTTAACCTCCTGTGTTTGCTAACATGATTTCCGTTGCAGAGCAGATGATTCCGAGCTTGATTTCGATTAAAATAAAAGGCCATTCGCACTGTTAAATCATCCAAGAGAAGCCATTATCAGATCGGATATCATAACAATAAAAAGAGCGCAATCCTCTCTTGTTTAGCAACAGGAATTCGCTGAACGTTTTTAATGAATGGTGATTCCTTCTACCTGAAAAACCCACGGAAAACATTTCCGGTTTTCCTTATAGTTCTCTGAATTTACATGACTTAAAATTCCAGATTTCAAAAGCGCTCTCGCAATCCCATTGTTTTCATTTTTTTTTCTTTGTGTAATCCAGTGAAACAAACATGACAAAAACAAAACGGCAGAAAAAGAGATTTCTAATTAAAGCTTCAGATACTTCAGTGCCTGAAAGCGCAAAAAAAAAAATAATTTTCTTTTTTTTTTTTTTTCCCCTTGAGAAAAAAATCAGCTACGGAGAATCATAATTTAATTACATTTAGCTTCATGTCATTCAACGTAATTATTGAATTGAATATTATGTTCAAAATATTACATGCCTTTCACTAAGCCTAGAAAAGCGTTTCTTCGCCCCGAAGTAATACGGCACTAGAATATTCAAACAAATATTGCGTTTGGGCAATTGAAATTTTCTCTTTCAGCTGGTGGACTCGTCAGACCCCTGCAGCGGATACAGCGAAAATCAAGTCCTCTCGCTGTCGTTGGCAGAAATCGACACCACATCCTTCTGCTCTGGGGACGAATGCTTTCCAAATTAGGCTACGCTGGCGGGGCTTATCACTACTACTTGCAGTCTTGACATGTTTATCAGCCCTGTGGTACGTCATATACACTGAAGATCAATTCAATTAGAGATACCTGTCTAGTAACATGTAGCACCACCTTTCGCCCTGATGTCGGCGGCGATTCGTCTCGGCATGGACTCGACAAGACAAGCATACCGATTCATGACCCGTTGGGAATCCATACGGATCAGGACCCCTGAACAAGCTCCCACAGGTCACGAAGATTTGATGGAGGGGGTCAGAGCCTCGAACATCTCTCTCGATGGCATCCCAGATGTTCTCGATAAAATTAAGGTCAGGTGACCTAGCTGGCCAAGGAACCGAGGTCACGTCAATGGAGTATTCATCCAACCATTCGGATATAATTCAGGAGTGATGGCACGGTGCATTTTCTTGTTGCAGGATGAAGTCCCCAGTGGGATGTTGAAGATGCACAAACGGGAGCCAATGGTCGTCCAGGATATTCCGGTAACATTGACCTGTGAGGGACGATGTCACACGTACCAGGGGTCCCATTTCAGTCCACGTAAACAGTCCACAGACGAGAATGACAACCCCACCAGCTTGAAGAGTACCCTGCTGCCAAGAAGGATCCATCGCTTTATGTGGTTTGCGCCGTACTCGTATCCTGCCATCCGCATGTACCAACGTGAATCTCGACTCATCAGTCCAGGCAACATTTTCCCACATGTCTAGGGTCCAGTGGCGATGTTCCCGCGCCCATGCTAATCTCTGCACCGTGTGATGTGCGGTCAGCAGCGGTACCCTCGTGGGACGATGGCTTCTGCACCCCTTAGCGAGGAGACGGTTCTGGATGGTGTGGCTGCTTACACGTTTTTGTGCACCAGCGTTAAATTGCTGAGTGATTTCTTGCACTGTGGCCCATCTATCCGCTGTTACAATGCGATCTAACCGACGATGAACCCGCTCATCCACACGCTGTTGTCCACGGCAGTTGGCCCTTGCAAGGATGGTTTTACCGGATTCGATGTACTCACGGTGCAACCGTGACACAGCGGCTCGTGAAAATCCCAGTGCCAGCTCGACTTGCGTGTCGGGCCAGACACTTTGCCGACGATCAAATGAGCTTAGAACCTTCGTCTTACCCATACTGCGTCCGACTCTTACCGATTCCCGTCGCATCACTCCTTATATTGTCGGATTGCTGCATACGTCATGTCCTTTCCGTTTAAAAGGGCCGCCCACAGCGCCACATTTGCATAACCCCAGCTGTCTCTAGTTCAATTGCTCTTCAGTGTATATCCTCCGTCTTTGAGAAAGGAGGGAAAACAAAATCCAAGGAATTCTCACGAATTCCAGACGATTGTGGAAGGAACATTACATGCCTTTCGAGGAACCCAATGGCCACACATACTCATTTCTACGTTCGGACGTCAATATAAAACCCTAAATGTTCTAGCGATGAAAATCAAAGTCACATCATTCTGCTCCGGAGCTAAAAGGTTTACCAATTAGGCCACGCCGTCAAGGGTTTATCAGTGCTACTTGGCATCTTAACGTGTGCGTCCCCTCTGTAGTATGTCAGACGGAATAATGACGTACGGGAACGTCCCCAAATCAGTATGCTTATATCAAAGTCGGTACGCGTTGCGTGCAATATTTTGGGCAAAGATTCATCCGTGAATGCACAAGCTGCAGTCAAAGTGAACCATGGAAGCAGGCCAGTTGCTCGCAGTTTTAGACGAGTCCAAATTCAGACATTCCGCCGTTATGACGGCCCGAAACATTGATGCGGCATTTTGGCAGGGTACAGCAAATGAACACAAAACTCCAAGCAGGACACATGTGCCATGCAAAGGCGCCTCGCTGTGTTCCACTAGTAGCTGTAGCATATGAGGAACTGAAGAATATTGTAGTAGCTGACCCATGGCCAACTGTCCGTGAAATCGCAGCCAAGGTTCGTGAGACCGCAGTGAAAGTCAGTGTTCATCGTTTGACGGTTGTCTGGTCACTTGGGGTTCCTGAGGAAGGTGAAAGAGCTGGATGTCTGTGTTCTACACAAATTGACAGCAGCCAATAAGTCACGTGGTCTAGATATGTTTACTGCTAACCTCCACGCCAGGCACAAGCGGAAGAAATTCTTGCATCGGATCCTAATCTGCGATGGAAAGTGGGAGCTCTACAACTATCGGTGCTGGGTACTATGGAGCCACCTAAACACTGCCCAAGGACACCCCCTATACCCACGGAAACACTACTGCTTCTCGTATCTTGATCTCATGCTGGCTTGATCGATACTTCATTTCTCCAACGAATTGAGACCATTATTTCCAACCGCTCAAAATTATCATACCAAGCAACCAGTTTTGGTCCACAGGCATGGAGTACAAAACTCTCCGTCAGCCAGTTTTGGTGTGCCACGTGTGGCCTAGTGGGCAGCGTTTGTGACTGCCACGGAAACGACCTCAGGTTCGATCCCAGGCAGGAACGAACGCTGGATCTACTAAATATCCGCCATGCGTCGGATGGGCACGTTAAGCCGTCGGACCCTGGGTACTGGTCCCCTCCCCCGGTAATAAATAAGGGCGTCTTCCACCCCCTTTCTACCTCGCTTCCGTGTCAATTTCCTATTGGGTGCTCTAGCCCAAATCTCCTAGCTTCCTATTTCTAAGGGTTGTTTAAGACCTGGGGTCAGACACTCCCTTCCTAAAATCCTCTACATATGATCTGATCTGAACCAGTTTTGGTCCACAGGCATGGAGTCGTCCTGTTGCACAACACGCGTCGATATCTCCCATAGGCCCATTCAACTAATCCACCAAGAGGACTACGAAATTCTGTGACACTTAACATTTTCCCGACATTACATCCACAGACTATCACCTCTTCCAGTACCTGAACTAGAGGTTCGCATGGGCCGGGCCGGACTGTTTTTAGTTTAGAGAACAGAGCAACGGGCTGGGCCAAGTCGACCCATTCTTTTTATAGCAATTTTAAAGAAAGAAGCCGTGTTCCCCGATTTTCTGGTATGTTTAACTGTTTTGCTAGCTTTACTTACTTCCATGACATAACCCGGGGCGTAATCACAAAAGCAAGGACGAGCACTCGCTGCCTTTTTACCATCTGTATGTATTTGGTTGGTAAAACCACGTTGAAGCTTATTAAAAACAAAAACAAAATTCACCTCGAGCGAATGTGTGTGCGTGTGTTGTGTGAATTAGGGTGTTGTGTGAATTGCTGCAGTAGGTTGGGGTGTGTATGTTTGTGTGAGAGTAGGACGACACCGATTGTTTCTGCTATATCTAATTTGTAGAATGATGTCTTTTGTAGTGTTACCACCTTTTAGTTCAGAGAAAGGGAGGTTCTGAACGCGTTTTGTTTTCTTTTTTCTTTCTCCTTAAAGGTTACATTTTTCAATAATTGTCAAAGTTAATTTTTTTTATTGAAGGTTTAACAACCACCGTGAGCAACTCGATGAGCAGTTGCCCGTCCTTAATTTAGGGTCGCTGGTTCCAGAGAAGGGAGAGAGCCAGCGCCGTGAGACAAACACAACGCCTATGCCTGACCGGGATTTGAACCCGGATCCCTTCACGGACCGATGGTCATAAGCCAGCGATTAGACCACTGCGCCACCGGTGCGGCCAAAGGTTAATTAATATTTTCAATAATATTTCATTTCATTATTTTCAGTTTTTTTTTTTTTTTTTTTTTTGATTGGAGGTTTAACGACCACCGTGAGCAACTCAATGGGCTATAAGCAGTCGCCCGTCCCTAATTTAGGGTCACTGGTTCCAGGGAAGGGAGAGAGCCAGTGCCGTAAGACAAACACAACATCCATGCCTCACCGGGATTCGAACCCGAACCCCTTACGGACGAATGATCAGAGGCCAGCGCCTTAGACCACTGCGCCACCGGTACGGCCAAAGCTTAATTAATATTTTCAATAATATTTCATTTCATTATTTTCACAGTTTTAAAAAATACAATAGAAAACCGAAATAATACCAAAAGACACATCACGGGCCTGGCCTAAATAAGAGCTACAATTGAAGAGCCCGGGCCAAGTGTCTACTATTTCAAACTAGATGGGCCGGGCCTGAAACTCACGGTCTTGGGTCGGGTCCAATCTTAACAAATATTACCCGTGCAGACCTCTAACCTGAACCATATGCTTAGGGAGATCTTCTTTTTGCAGTCTATAAACATATAAGGGTAAATTAAAGAGACATAAATTAATATTAATAATATCCATTCAAGTCCCATCAAATCTTTTACAGTTAACAAGGGATGAAATCTTACCTGACCAAGCTGTGCGTCCTGTCATTGCCACGGACTTTGCCTCACAGACCACGGTTTTATAGCAGTAATATACGGAAAATTGATTTACTGGCGTTAATACGCATATAGGAGCAGTAATGCAAGCTTTTACCACCAGAACGGTGGTTTTTTCAAGCAGTAGGGTACGCTGAAGTAAATCAGAAGTTCTAATTAAAGATTCAAAACTTAAACTGCACAAAACGTGATAAATGCTTAAATCTCGCGCAGCCTACATAAATTCTAGGTTTTAGAGCACGGAACACCCAGAAGCCCGCGCCAAATACTAGGAAGATTAGTGGAAATTTCCTCCTCGTTGCGAGCCTTCGAGGTTAGTAAAATAATGCAATGCATTGATTATGATACGCTTTCCAACATACCAGAAATTATTACTGAAGTTATGTGGATAATGGCTGTGGAACAAATCTCGCTCCTGTATCCGGACCTTTGACCCCATTTCGATGACATTCAACAGAACCCGTTCACTATACCTCCGAAACAACATGATAAAGTTTTGTTACAGTAGAAGCAGTTTTACCCAAGTTATGAGAATAATGGCTGTGGAATAAATCTGGCTTTTGTGAAATGACCTTTGACCCCATTTCGTTTATATTCAACATAACCAGTTCACTATACCTCCGGAACAACATGATAAAGTTTTGTCGCAATCCAAGCATTTTAGGTACGTTATGATGCACAAGGGCAATGGAATGGATCCCACTCCAGTGACCTGACCTTTGACCCCATTTCGCCCATTTTCAATAGGGTTCGTCCCCAGTGGCTCCCTACCACATACTGAAATTTCATCGAAATCGAACCATTTTTACGCAAGCTGTGACGCATAAGGGCAATGGAATATATCCCGCTCTTATGACCTGCCTGACCCTTGACCCCATTTCGCCCATTTTCAATAGGGTTCGTGCCCAGGTGGTTCCCTACCACATACTAAAATTTCATCGAAATCGAACCATTTTTACGCAAGTTATGACGCATAAAGGCATTGGAATGGATCCAGCACCTATGTCCTGACCTTTGTCCCTGCTGCGCCCATTTTCAATAGGGTTAGTCCCCAGGAGGTCCCCTACCACATATTAAAATTTCGTCGAAATCGAACGATTTTCACGTGAGTTATAGTGCGAACGGACAGACGGACGGACAAAGCTGGAGCATATACGCCTCTTCAAATTACCGGTTGGAAAGCGTAAAGAACCGTGTCCCTATATGTCGTGGCTCTGGCGTTTCTATGCGGAGGTGTCTTCTGGATTTCATCCAAATTAGGGATAGTATCGTGAATCTTATATGTCGTGCTAAAGCCGTGGTTATCTTTCCCTCTTTCTCCTTCACGCTTTGAGCTCGAGAAGTCTTAACCTAGAAGACTTCTTCGTGATACCAATATAATATTGGGTTGATGCATACGTTCATGCTGTTTTTTTTCACCGCACTACAGGAATGTATTACATCAGAAGGGAAAACGGAATCAATAAACTATGTATCCCCCCCCATTGTTTACGATGCTGTCCCAACGTCTGCATAGGTCTGTAATGCCACTCTTGAAAAAACGTGAAGGTTTTAATGCGAAGAAATCATCAAGGAAATTGTGGAGATCAACATCATTGTTGAACATTCTGCCACGGAGCGCATTCGACAGAGATCAGAACAGGTGATAGTCTGAAGGGACGATTTCACGGGAATATGCCGCATATGGAAGGATCTTTCATTTCATGTCCTGAATTACCATTTTGTTCATGTTTTCACTGTGAGAGCGTGCGTTATCCTGTTGGAAAGGGACACCATGGAGTCAGTGTGGCCGTTTCTGCTGAATTGCTCCCTCCACACGGCGGAGTTGCTCACAATAGAGTGCAGCGTTGTTGGTCCGATTTCTCGGCAGCATTTCCCAGCGAATAATTCCTTCCATGTCTCACCAGACACACAACATGATCTTCGCAGGAAGGTCGTCATGTTTTGGACGTTGTGCGGGCGTCCTATTTGGGTTTAACCATTCCCTTCGATGCCTGAAATTCATGTAGTGGCAACATTTTCTAAAGTTACAATGCGTGACAGAATGAATTTGTGTTGCCGAGAACATTCGCCATAACGGGCGAGCAAAGGAACCACGTATGGTAACACGCTAATTCTTGTCCTCGGTGAGAGTCACCAAAGACCCCAATTTCAGGAACTTTCCCATACGTCCCAGGTGTCGCACTGCTGTGGCCTGATCACAGTCCATCTCAGTGGCCAATTTGCGTGTGGTTTGACGCGTATCCAAGTGGGTTAAGATGCTTGAAACGATCCTCATCAAAGTGAGATGGGCGACCTGAGCGTAGAAAGTCGTTGAGGTCAAACTTGCCACCTCAGAAGTGCTCAAAGCATTTGCGGGCTGCCTTCTGAGCATTAGCATCCTCCCCATATACAGCACAAATTTGTCGAGTAGCCTCGGCGGCTGTGGATCACTTGTTAAATTTGTAGAGGAACAGATGTCGGAAATGTTCATTCCTCTACTTGACACACCATACTTCCGGACCTGAAAATCAAAAACCACTGGCCACAATCACACAACGCAATATGATTTAGATTAAACGATATTACTGGTTACATTTTGCTATACAACTGGCCATCTGCACTGTCACTACTGAGCTGGGAAACTCTCGTGAAATAAAACGGTATGAACTTATGCATCAACCCAGACCCATCAGGATATTCCGAAGGAATGGAGTACACACCAGCATCTTTTGTTATCTTATAAAAAACAGGGCTGAAATTCTGAAAAAAGCAATACAGTTTTAGGCGTTATAGTATTTTGAGCGCCACAAGATTTCAGGGCCCTGGTGGCTAAAGGGATAAGGGGAACACCCACACATCACTAGTTAGGAAAATTAATAAGCTTAGCTGTCTGTGTGCAGGTCGGCATTGTGGAAACAATTATTCAGCAACATTAAAAGTTCTGCATGATCTGTGCCAAGTGTGTAGCCCACAATCTGGCAGAACAGAAAAAGAAGACACTGAATTTTCGGTTGTAATGAGCACATCTGCTGAATTCTTTCCGATAAGAAAAAAGTATTTAAGTTATCCATTATCAATTGGTCCTTTTACAAAATATAAAAAAATAAATAAAAATAAACCGGACTTCTACAAGCGATAAAACATCTACTAATGCCTACTTTCTCCATATAACGACTGAAAAGTATGATACAAAAATTAAATTGTGCACACAAAAGTCTCTCATAGGCGAAGAGGCACATAGGGATTTCCCAACGAATGTTTAAAAGAGATACTGAGGAAAACTTGATATAACATTACTACCTCAAGTGGAAGAATTTTGAGTAAAGTAGAAAGTGTGCAAAACTGCACCTCATAGGAAAAGCTATGCTAAGGAAAAAGAATTTTTCAAATATTTTCCCTGGGGTCACAAATTGAGAGAAAAAGATTATGAACTAGCGAGAACACCGTGTTGTTTAAAGAAGAAGCCTGTTTACCGCCACCCAGAATTGGGCACATCGAGGTTATTCATGGAGCGGAACTAACTCTGGAGGAATGGGACGTAGACCCATGGGACCTAAGTCAACCAAATATTTGCTCACTTTGCATTAGACAGCCGGCAACGGAAGAAGTAGTCAAGAGTCTGCACACAGCCTATGACGAGGGGAATGCCATGGCAGAAGCACTCTCGGACAGACTTTCTTCAGGAACTCGATCGCTGCACGATCCAATTAGCAAAAGGAAAAGCAAAAGATTTGCGACAAGGACTGTATCCACTGCAAAGGGAAAGAAAGATCTGAGGACATTGACGGACCATGCTGTAACGAAGCAAGTTGTAGATCTCTTAAGAAGCGGAGAAACTCCTACAATGACTCTGCTGGATATCATGCAATATAGAATAACAACGGTGTTCTTATTCCTTTTTACAGCCGAATGTGTAGTCAAAATCATGACATTGTTGACTCCCCAACCTGTGATACCGCCACCATTTTACCATGGCATCTTAGATGTCGGAATGGCATGGAACAAAATACCAACATGCAAAACTTAGGGTTGTTATGGCTCCAACCTCTACGAGTACATACTAAGTTGCCATCCTCAAGCAGTCGCGTTTCACTTAGTCAACCATATTTACAATGAAGAAACTTTGATTGACAGTACCAAACATGACGAGCAAAAACGTCGTATGCAGTCGTACGGGCTCGTCCCAAACGTTTACCCTGTTGCTGACCAGCAAATGCCTACAGGGATGCGTGGCGTTCATTATGTCAAAGCCTTCAAACAAACAGAGGCTGCAACAGTTCCTTCTGAATGAGTGGCAATCCGATGAGCACCACGCTGACTGATATTATACCAAGGATCTCCTATGCTATGATCTCACATCCGGCGAATGCGATCCCCGATTCAAAACACCGTGGGCACGTGAAGCTGATACCAGGGCATTCTTCCAAGCAGCACAGTTAGGCGAATCTCGTCCAGTTGTTCTTGACTTTGAAGACACAGATGTATGGGTTATTGCGTCATACGTCAGTCACCTAACTGAGCAGGATATGTACATATACAAGAAAACCGGAAATGCTACAAAATTCTACAACTGTCGCTCATTGTTTTCAAATCAAGACAAAGCATGTGCTGCTCTTGGAGTATACACATTTACGGGTTGGGATACAGTAGAAGGTTTCTTTGGCTTGGGGAAGGTAGTAATATAACATACCTTGAGATAATACAGCAACTTGGAGTTTAACAGGAACTATCCAATGAGCTGTTCCATCAACTGCAGTTGTTTACGATTAGGATCATCTACAATGACCCAATTATCGAACGATTGTGCAAGTCCCGAGCACGTAAATGGCAGCAGTTGCCACATTATGATTCTGCCAGGTTGCCTCCTGACGAGGGCTCATTTAGACAACACTGTCTTCGAAGTCACTTGCAAGCTTATGAATATAAGAATGCAAGGCTTGCAAAATGGCTGATCTCCACTAACTTCGGATGGGAACCGCATCAAGATGGATTGCGATCTGTCACTCATACAATACCCGCACTTCCAACGAAATCCTTTAAGGGAAATCTGACGTAGAAGCAGAAGAAGAAGTGGAAGAGAATGTGAGCGCAATAGTTTATATGACTCATCTATGGAAGACAGCGATACATATGAAGAGTTCAGTGATTGATTGCAAGATAATGTGATGTTGCTTCTATGTAGGAACATAAAATTAATGATTTACCTTTCACGAAATTCTTACTATGCTACTGCGCTATAAGGACATTATACTTATGACATTATACCATAATCAATTATATTACACCAAAGTTCTACTTTCATATTTTTTTACGTTACATGTATACACTAATTAAATGCCTATTCAACGATACCTTACACATGAAAATTGTCCAAGTGGTTTGGGAGATATTTGTACTTTCTCATATAGCAAAACACAGCCGCCATTTTCCAAAATGGCCGCCAAACATCAAAATTACAAAATTGGCACCCAGGGAACATTTCATCCTTAACATGTCAAAAATGAAATGCAATCATGTAAAAAAGGTCCCCTCAAAAAGCGCACGGACTTTGGTATCTCGACTGGACTAATAAGACGAGAAATATTGGAGAACTAACACTCTTCAACCATTGCTGGAAGAACACAACTTAGTGGGGCAGTTTTATGGTCTAGGGAATGTTTTCGTGGAATTCTCTGGGTCCACTCATACCTGTAGAAGGCATACAGGTATGAATCATACCTGTAGAAGGCACTATGTACCGAACTCGTTATGAATCCATCCTTACAGACGACGTACACCCATACATGCTGATTTCCTTCCCTTGGACGGATGGGATCACCCAGAACGACAATGCTACGTGTCACACAGCTAGAAATGTCCGAGAGTGATTGGAAGTGCTCGATGAAGACTTCAAATTACTTCACTGGCCCCCCTGATTCCCCAGACTTAAACCCAATTAAGCATCTGTGGGACCACCTCGATCGTGCTGTTCTCTCTATGTATCCTCGATCGTGCTGTTCTCTCTATGTATCCTCCACCACGCATCCTCCAGCAGCTGTCAGATGCACTACAGTCAGCATGGCTCCACATACCTGTGAACACCTTCCAGGATCTTATTGAATCACTCCCATTCAGTCTAGCTGCTGTTCGCGCTGTAGACGGCGGTTATTCTGGATATTAGCTGGTGGTCCCAATAAGGGGACTCGACCGTGTAGATGAAATAGGTAGATCGTGTGAGTTGTACTCGTAGGATGTGATCTTAAGTCAGCGTCGCCTAAATAGTCATTCTGTGTGTGTGTGTGTGTGTGTGTGTGTGTGCGTGCGTGTGTGTTTAGGAGGAAGAAGGGAGTTCAACGACCACCGTACATCAACTCGCTGAATTCTCATTTTGAAAGCATTCTCCCGTCCCGAATTTAGGGACACTTGTTCTAGGGAAAAGAGAGAATCATTGCCTTGAGACAAACACAGCATCCATGCCTCTCCGCCATTTGAACGCAAACACATCTCGGACGAACTGTCACAAACCAGCGCTTAGACCACTGTACCAGCAGATGAAGGGGGGCAATTAACCATCAGTACGAACGTCAGAAGACTAGTTCGGAGATCATTCAATATTTTTCTCTTATCTCCATTTTTCCTCCCCTTAATCTGGGAATATTTCTCATTTTTTTTTCCAAAAATGAAAATTAACGCGCACACGCATACAAAATGTTTTCCACCCTTTAAATTTTGCGGTCGCTTCGGGGCTTTTACTACCTTTTCCCGGTCTGGCTGAGGTTCTCATTTTGAAAAACTGAATATGCAGTCCTCGTATCTTCCTCCCCTTCGGCTTCAAATCTCCCTAATCAGGATTTCCTATCCGGTATCTCCATAATTCGACTCTTCTGGCTTTGCAGCTGATTAAGAATTAGCCTCTCGGAAGATTCGATATTGCACGTCAGTTTGCCTATATGAAACTATGTAATATCGACACGCAGTGAGCTGTTAAGCATTCCTACTACCGATTGTTAGCTGCTGGAGGGGCTACCATAGCTTCGCGTTGCGGTAATTATCCCAAGTGGACCACACATCCACCAAACATACCAGAAACGACAGACCGACATTGGTTGAAAATTGAGGTAAATATCTTTTGGCCTATGCTGTACGGAAGAACGGAATTCTCACAGTCCTTGAATTAACGGTACACTACAACTAGAACGCAGAGAGAAACATTTTTCGAGAACACAGTCCAAGCAAAGCCTATTGGATGGGCTTAAGGAGACGGTGGTTTGTTCGTTTCTCCATGGTAACACAATGGATGACTCCAGCTGTAGTGGGCCTGGGAGCACCTTGACTGAACGTTGAAGGAATATACACTGAGGGGCCACTTTATTATGACCACCTAAAAGTTTTAAGCAAATGAGCTATGGCTGCACGCTGTAGCCGCCGGAGGGCAAGGCTAGTATAAAAAGGGAAAACTTAGTGCTTGCGACAGTAGTAGAAGTGATATTTGGGTGACGAGTTATGGAAAAAATGCGATTTCACGGACTTTCAACGTGAGTTGATTGTAAAAGCTCGGAGCCATTGAGCGAGTATTACCGAAACCGCCGCATTCGTGAAATGTTCTAGAGCAGCTGTTGTTAAAGTGTTTAAAGACTGGACTGTCAGCCACAAAAACTGGGTCTCTACGTGCAACGTGTGGTCGTCATCGACTAGTGATATCTCGGGCGGAACGGAGAGTGTCCAGAGTGGTAACAGACAACAGAAGGGCAGCAAATTACAGACCATCTTAATCAAGGATCCCCTCAAATAATCTCTGCACGCACTGTTCGCCGTACACTGCATTGGATGGGATATGGCAGCCGAAGGACTGTTCGAACACCTTTGCTGTCTGCAGTTAGCAAGAGAAAACGTCTCCAGTTCGCACAGGAGCACAAGGATTGAACAGTCTATAATTGAAAACAAATTATGTGGTCCGATGAATCACGTTTTCAGTTGCACCATGCCGATGGCAGAGAGAGAATTTGGCGGAAACAGTACGAACGCATGGACCTCAAATGCATTGCTACAACCCTTCAAGCTGGTGGAGGCAACGTTATGGTTTGGGGAATGTTATCTGACAGTATCTAAGGGCCTTTTTGGATTTTATACGAAAATAAAGAACACAAGTATGTAACAATTAAGAATTGTTCCACAGAAAAGCAAAACTTCTTAAATTATTTGATTTTGAACACATTTAACATCATACTAAGTCCCCGCGAAGAACATCTTTCATTTCATTATGTTCTGAAGAATGCGTATGTATGTGCAAACGATTGTAATACATTACTCCATCCTCACTAGTATAAAAAATTAATTCGTTGGATGGTTATTTCTCTCATATCTGTTATGGCTGTGAAAAGGGGCCTCAAAGCCATCTCGAGTAGCTGCTTTTCCCGTCATCCAGTAAATGATCAAATGATCATATGTAGAAGATTTTAAGAAGGGAGTGTCTGATCCCAGGTCTTAACCAACCCTGAGAAATAGGAAACTAGGAGATTTGGGCTAGAGCGCCCGATAGGAAAGTGACACGGGGGAGGTAGACGCCCTTATTTATCACCGGGGGGGCAGTCGGTGTCATGCTTACTGAACACATCTTGCGCGATTCACGGTAGCTTTGTCGTACATGAAGCAGCCATCATCTGATGGAAAAAAAGTCAACACTGCAAGACGGACCAATCGACAGCAATGTCCAAATAACCCTTGGAGGGCATCCGACCTTCCACCAATATCAGGACCAACCGTTCCGTATTAACATAACGTGTCCCACGCCGTGACACCGTTTCCAGAATCTTGAGTTGGGGTTACAAGGCACGCTGGGTCCATTTGCTTCATGCGGCTCCCGCCAAACTCTCTGCCTACCGTCGGTACAGAGCAAGGTATACCGCAACTCGTTAGATCACATGAAGTTTTTCCAATCTTCTAGTGTCCAATCATGGTGTTCATGACATCACGTTAGACAAACTTTCGGGTTATTCGCAGAAATCAGTGATTTCTGTATAGGCATGCGCCTGCTAATAACGATTCTTCATTCTCCTGCGCATAGTTTGCCGAGATGTGAATCGGTAACAGCCTTCATTAAATGTTTCTGTCAAATGCTGCACACAAGAACTATTTCTCCGTACAAAACTTCTCAGACGACAGCGATCTCGTTCCTGACAGATTACCATCGCGCCACAATTACGCCTTTTAGAAAAGCAACGCAAGTTATTTATTCACTGATTGAAGACCGGGGCTAACGTTTTCAGAAATCAGCCACCTCTGCTGTTTTCCGAATTAGTCTCTATAGCCTTTATCTGACAGATATTTGGTCTTCCCCGTTGTGATCAACACTACTCACGATTTCTTTCCTGGATCACGTGGTGACGCACGTGAATAAGTGTTGTGCATGTACGAGGGCTGACCACACAAATTCTCACAAGAACTTTTTCTCCGTACAAACCTTCTGAGACGACAGCGTTCTCATTCCTGACAGCTTGCCATTACGCCACAATTACGCCTTTTAGACAAGCAATGTAGGTTATTTTCTCACTGATTGTAAACCGGGGTTAACGTTTTCAGAAACTAGTCATCTCTGCAATTTTCAACTTCGTGTCACTAAAGTCATACGGACACCCACAATAAGCCCTTTATCGGGCAGATATCTGGTTTTCCCCTTTGGAATCAACACTACTGACGATTTCTCTCCTGGGTCACGTGGTGACGCACGTGATCACGTCTTGTGTATGTACGCTGCGTAAGTGAGGATTTCGTATATCTGCATAAAGGTATGTAATACAGCGGCCGGCGTGTGTAGGTTTAGCATTTTTGACAAAATAATGTCAAAAACTTGAAGCGGAATTTTCGAAAGATCATAACGCTTTCCTATAATGGATGTATGAGAGCTGCTTCCTATTTGAGAGAAAGCGGCGAACTTTCGCGAAGGGGCGTAATTTTTAACCCCCACTCACCTCCCCAGCTACGAAAAGCCTCCACCGGCGTTGTTACCATTTACGCTTTTCTTGCGGCGTATCCTGTGCAAAATGCAAAAGTAGTGGTCCATCATGTTGGCATTCCATTTTTCTTGCATTTCTTTTCCATCTCCTTTACATCCTGGCGAAATATTTCATGCTGATCCTTAAAGATCAGAGGTTTTCCAGATTTTATTTGAAATGAACATCCAATAATTAATGAACTTTGTGGATAATACACTGCTGGACAATGCTAAGGACGGATTATAAACGGCTATATAGCGCATAAAAAAGTAAGTGTGGTTGGATGCCAAGTGAAGTAAAATAATGTCGGAATGCCAGGACATTACAAGAAAGACAATTTATTGTGCTCTGAAATCCAGAAGGCTTTGGAACGCGTTCAAGGGACAAACAGGCCATTTTGTGCAGAATACGTAAACGTGAAAAAAATGCAATTACCGTCCGCAGGCGTTCTGGCCAAGATATCAATACGGGATATGGCCACCATGGAGGGTGATGCAAGATTCCACACGTCGTGTCATGCTTTGCACAACATTTTCAAGCAGCTGTTGGTGTAATTTATCCCATTCCTCTGTCAGTGCACGGATGAGGGTGTCCTTGTTTATTGGAGGGCATTGGCGACCAGCAAGACTCCTCCCCAATGCATCCCACACATTTTCAATGGGATGTAGATCTGGAGAACGTGCTGGCCAAACGAGGCGTTGAATATCCTCGCTCTCAAGACACTCCTGGACAGCGACTGTTCGATGACATGTTGCGTTGTCGTCCATGAAAATGAATCTATCACCGACAGCACCACGGAACATGCGAACATGAGGGAGCAGAATATCATTACATTAATGTATCGTTGGCCAGTCATAGTCCCAGTTGGAAGCACATAGAGGGACGTACGGCCATTGATCATGATGCCAGACCATACCATGACACTACATGTCGGATATCGGTCCCTTTCCTGTATGTTTGCTGGACAATATGCAGTACCACTATCACGCCAGATCAGTTGTCGTCGACAATCAGACGATAGACTGTATCAACTCTCATCTAAGAAGAGGACAGCAGACCAGTCGTTATCAGTCCAATTGCGATGTTGATGGCACCATTGCAAACGGGCGGTACGGTGACGTCTGGACAATGGGATGCACACAACAGGTCGGCGGGCGTATAGTCCTCCTTCATGCAAACGTCTGGCGACAGTTTTTCGGGAGATCCGCTTGCCAGTAGCAGCCATAAACTGATTTGCTACTTCCACTAGCTGTGCTGCGCCGGTGTCTTTTTGTTGATAGTACTATGTACCGATCTTCTGCAGGTGTCGTACTGCGAACACGCCCTCCCCCGTGACGTTTGCTACACTCTCCATTTGTTTGAAATGATTTCCAAAGCCTTGAAACAACACTGTGGCTGACGTCGAACTCCCTGGCAACATCTGTTATTTTTCGCCCTTCTTCAATCTTGCCAATAATACGGCCACGCGTAAAATCATCTAGGTGATGTCGGAAAGACATACTGAAAATTGCAAGTTCGTCAATTAATTCTTTCCCTTTCAACTTTGCGTTTGAACAACAACGGTCAATACGCGTCAAATCCTTTATATCTTTTATCAGCGCTATGACGTCACGAACAAGTTCGGCAATCCAAAATTTGCAACACGTCTTACTGTTGTATGCTAATTTCACGTCTTACTGTTGTATGCTAATTTCCACATTTTCTCCTGCCTTCGCAATTGTCCGGCAGTGTATTATATACATCATCTGAATGCTTTGAACTCCTTTAATATCTCATTCACGATTTCTTGCTAAGTTTGGGTCCATGTTAATTTAAAATATTTTATGGCACCAATGAAAGCAGTCCGTGCTACATTTTCAACGCCAAGTAGTGAATTTCCAAAATTCGCATCCCGAACTAGTTGTTTTTTTAACACCATCTCTGATAAATATGCCACGTTTTGCACACACGAAAAAAAGATAGGAGACCAATACTATCTTTTTAGATAGTATATTTTATCTTTTAATTCCCGGTCTTCCATTTTCTTCCTCTGTTCCCCTTCCCCGAGAAGAACATTTTTTTGTTTGCAGTTACTGAAAAGTCACTGCTAGTGTTATTACCAGTGACAAATGATAAGAGTTGCAAAAACCACTGTTAGGGTGACATAGTTGGGTGTTAGTCAGTTGCGCTCATGAGACTCCGAAAAGGGTCAGTTGCACTCATGAAACTCAGAAAACAGTCCGTTGCACTCATGAAACTCAGAAAACAGTCCGTTGCACTCACAGCCATTCCAGGTTAATCGGCTAATTGCACTCAACATTAAGAGAGTGGTTGGAAGAGTGTGACGAAAACTCCAAAGTACTTCCCTGGCCCACTCATTCCCCAGATTTAAACCCAATAAGAGCATTTGTGGGACGACCTCGATCGTGTTGTTCGCTCTGTGGATCTTCAACCACGCACCTTTCAGTATCTGTCAGCTGCACTGCAGTCAGTATGGCTCCACATACTTGCGAACACCTTCCAGTACCTTAATGAGTCACTGCCAGTCCGTCTAGCTGCTGTCCGCGCTGCACACGGCGGTTATTCTGGATATTAGCTGGTGGTCACAATGTGACTCGACCGTGTATAAGTGTTAGTAAAATGTAACCAACTTAGTTCTTGCTGCGAAAGCATTATCTGTATTTGCTTTTCAAAATTTTGCATTTTTTTTATGAAAATAGTATTGCACTTGAACAATTATTTTAAAGAAAAATATATTTAACGTGAATCAAATTTTAACTTCGTGACCCAGAAACGCCCTCTTTACCCCTTTCCTTCAAGCCAGCTACCTTGTTTTACACTCCTCACCTCCAAAGCACACGTCAGCCACTTCCAGCCCCCTCACTACCCCGGTACAAGATTAAGAGCGCTGGTTTAGCTTTAGACCCTTCTTTCCTTGTTGAAATCCTTTAACTTAGCAGAACAAACAGGGGAGCAATTAGTAATGACCATTCTCAGTGAATTTCTATCTACCTTCCTGCTTCGCCTCTGGCAATACTAATATGAAACAAGTTAGTAAAATCATGCAATGCATTGATTATGATACGCTTTCCAACATACCAGAAATCATTACTCAAGTTATGAGGATATTGGCTGTGGAATAAATCTCGCTTCTGTACCCTGATCTTTGACCCCATTTCGATTATATTCACTAGAACTAAGTTCAGTATCCCTCCGGAACAACATACTGAAGTTTTGTCGCAATAGAAGCATTTTAGTCAAGTTATGAGGATAATGGGTGTGGAATAAACCTTGCTCTTGTATAAACCTCGCCTCGCACCGTTGACCCCATTTCGGTAATATCAAATGGAATTGGTTCAGAATACCTGAGGAACAACATGATACAGTTTTGTCGCAATCGAAGCATTTTTACGTGAGTTATAACGCATAAGGGCGATAGAATGGATCTCTCCTACGTACTGATCTTTCACCCCATTTTGCCCATTTTCAATAGGGTTCCTTCCCAGGTTGTGCCCTACCACATGCTAAAATTACATCGAAATCGAACCATTTTTAAGGGAGGTTATCGTGTGGACAGACAGACGGACAAAGCTGGAGTATATACGCTTCTTCAACTTACGGTTGGAAAGCGTAAAAAAGGCTTAATTAAACTAATGAAATGGAAGTGTGGAAAACTGAATTTTAATGACCATGCGGATATTATTTTGACATTCTTAGTATGGAAAAGCAAACAACACTTCCTAGGGGAAAATACTAATTGATACCGGACAAAAAACATGACTCGTTATTACTTGGCAAAGTCCAGATTATATTTTAAAGTTAAATAAAATAAAAAATGGCACATCTTCATCTGGGTGGGCAGTAGGGTGGGAAAGAAAAAATTCAGGGTGGGCTCCCGCTTAACCTCGTATCTCCTTGGCGACGTCCCTACCACTCTAGTAGGCAAGGGCTGTGTGAGGGCAGCCGATAGCTTTGCTGTTTTCCTTTCCAGCGCAACTCGCCTGTCATATAAGGATCAGATATTAGACTGAGTGCAACTGACCCATGCAGTCGTAGTTTTGGCGATGTAAATCTCGCCTCTGCAGTGGAGTTTTACCATAAGGGTAGTTAACCACTCAAGACGAACTGAAGATGATCGTTATCACCATAATCCTGACATGGTAGATGATGGGGAGGTGAAAGCGCTAATCTAGTTTTGGAAAATACAAGAGAGCGCTAGTCTAGATTTGCCGAATAGAGGAACAATACCTTTTTTCTTCAATTTAGTGCTCAGCTGTCATTTACATTTCATTAAAATTAACCTCACAATAACGTCAACATATGAAAGTACATATATAAGTGGTACTTGGCAAATCACTGAACTGGGTAAACAAAGGCATAAAGATTAATGGAGATTATCTAACCCACCTTCGTTTTGCTGATGACGTAGTCATTTTTGCAACTACCCCATCAGAGCTGCAGAGTATGATCCAGGAACTTGCTGACAAGAGTAAAGAAGTGGGATTAAAAATGAACTTTCAGAAGACAAAAGTGATGTTCAATGCTTTTACAAGAAATGAAGATTTATCGATTGATGGAGAAAAGCTGGAGATAACAGACACGTACGTTTATCTTGGACAGCAGATATCAAGTGAGGGTCACATTGATGAAGAAATTAATCGGCGTACAAAACTTACCTGGAGAGCTTTTGGAAGAAACAGCATAATTTTCAAGAGCAATATGCCATTATGTCTTAAAAGAAAAGTGTTTGATCAATGCATCCTTCCAGTGCTTACGTATAGTGCGGAGACGTGGACCTTAGCTAAAAGAGACATATAAAGGCTGCAGACAACTCAAAGCAGCATGGAGAGGTGCATGCTTCGTGTAAAAAGGAGAGATAAGAAGAGGAACAAGTGGATCCGAAAAATGACAAGAGTGGAAGACATCATGATCAGAGTTAAATCCCTGAAATGGCAATGGGCTGGACATACTGCCAGAAGGACAGACCATCGATGGACAGCCGAAATTTTAGATTGGATTCCAAGGGATAGGAAAAGACCCAGAAGAAGACCAAATGGAAGATGGGTGGATGAAATTCGAAAGTATGCGGGAGTGACATGGAGGAGACTGGCACAAGACAGACCGTTGTGGAGGAAACTTGGGGAGACCTTCGTCTAGCAGTGGATTGGTAATGGTTGACAATGATGATGATGATGGTATAAGTGGTGACTTATTTAAAGCTTCAACGACATATGCCTTGCAATAACACGTTGATTCATAATCGTGTCAATGACCAGCCGACTAAGTATCACATTACTTCATTATTTATTCCTGGTACTCCAATGATATCATTTAAATCGATTCTATTTACTTAATAATGAAAATGCTGTATTAAAAGTACCTATACACTATTACAACAGTTCTGCATTTATATTAAAATTGTCCTCAGCAAACATAGTGTATGACAACATTAAGAAGCAACATCTTTAAAGACAGTCTCAGTATTACATCAAAGTCTGACTAAGGCAATGTTTCAAAGTTATTATACTGCATATATAGTCATTAATTGTTTATTATCAATTGAATTCAAAATACTAAATCAGCTGTAGTTTGCAATTATAATTTCACTTCCCGATAATAAGTTGAGATGTAGACACAATGCAAGTAGTATTTCACCAATTTAGTATTTTGAATTCAGTTGATAATAAACAACTAATAACTATACACTAAGTGGCCACTTTATTATGACCACCTAACAGTTTTAAGCAAATGAGCTATGGCTGCACGCTGTTGCTGCCAGAGGCGAATCTAGTATAAAAAGGGAAATCTTAATGCTTGCGACAGTAGTAGAAGTGATCTTTGGGTGACGAGATGGGTAAAAAATGCGATTTGACGGACTTTCAACGTGGGATGATTGTAGGAGCTCGGAGACATGGAGTGAGTATAATCGAAACCACCGCATTCGTGAAATATTCCAGAGCAGCTGTTGTTAAAGTGTTTAAAGACTGGACTGTCAGCCAAAAAACTGGGTCTCTACGTGCAACGTGTGGTCGTCATCGACTAGTTACTTCTCGGGCGGAACGGAGAGTGTCCAGACTGGTAACAGACAACAAAAGGGCAACAGTGCAGCAAATTACAGTCCATCTTAATCAAGGATTCCCTCAAATGATCTCTGCATGCACTGTTCGCCGTGCACTGCATCGGATGGGATATGGCAGCCGAAGGCCTGTTCGAACACCTTTGCTGTCTGCAGTTAACAAGATAAAATGTATCCGGTTGGCACAGGCGCACAAGGATTGGACAGTCTATAATTAGAAACAAATTATATGGTCCGATGAATCACGTTTTCAGTTGCACACCATGCCGATGGCCGAGTGAGAATTTGGCGGAAACAGCACGAAAGCATGGACTCCAAATGCATTGCTACAACCTCTCAAGCTGGTGAAGGCAACGTTATGGTTTGGGGAATGTTTTCCTGTCATGCTTTGAGCCCTTTAATTCGTGTTGATCAACGTGTGACTGGCACATCATATCTAAATATCGTTGCGGACCAAGTGCATCCTGTCATGTGGATGGTTTAACCCAATGGCGATGGCTACTTTCAACAAGATAATGCGTCCTGCCATAGTGCTCGTATTGTACAGGATTGGTTTCCAGGAACATGCCGGTGCATTTACTTTGATTAGGTGGCTCCCACAAGCTCCATATCTCAACGCCATTAAGAATTTGTGGGATGAAGTTGAACGAGCCATCAGACTGCTGGATCCACAACCTTGCAATCTCACAACCTTGCAATCTCACACATGCTTGGTGAAGTGCTATTCATCAAGCATGGTCTCGGATTCCACAAACTACCTATCAACATCTCGTCGAGTCCATACCACGAAGAATCGACGCAGTATTAAAGGCAAAAGGTGGCCTAACGAAGTACTGAGGGGTGGTCATAATAAAGTGGCCACTCAGTGTATGTGCAGTATAATAACTTTGAAACATTGCCTTAGTCAGACTTTGATGTAATACTGAGACTGTCTTTAAAGATGTTGGGCCTTAATGTTGTCATAAACTATGTTTGCTGAGGAAATTTTTAATATCAATGCAGAACTGTTGTAATAGCGTATAGGGAGGGACTTTTTATACACCACTTTCATCATATAATAAATAGAATCGATTTAAATGATATCATTGGAATACCAGGAATCAATAATGAAGTAATATGATATTTAGTCAGCTGGTCATTATCGACACAGGTATGAATCAACGTGAGTGACAGTGTTATTGCACGGCATATGCCGTTGAAGCTTTAGTGCTCAGCTTGTCGCTGTGATTATATCCGCTATATTCCTGTTTTGTATCGTATTCATTACAAATGGTGATGTTGTCACTGTTACAGGTAAGACGGTGACTAGCAGTTTCGCAGAAATAACGGTGACTTTAACGGCGATATTGTCACTGTTTAAAGTCAGATACTTCCACGGAACTGACACTGACAGGAAAATCCCTGTTAGGCCTACCTCCTCTACTTTAGTTGCCTAAAAAGAAAAATCTGTCGCAAACCATGTCAGGCACACATGCGGTTAATTCACTTTAAAAAACGGTGACGCTGGCAGGTTTTTTTAACCTGCCATCCACAACAGGAAGGTCGAATTCAGTAATGTGCGAGCTTGCTTTTACCAGAAACCAATAGTATGCTCTAAAAATGCTCATTAAAAAAATTATCACTTTTTTTTCGTAGCTATGAAACTTGCATCGCAAAATTATACTATACAAATCTCAAATTGTATTGCACAACTCCAGGTAAATCGCATCGCTTAATGCGATACGATATGTGTGAAGTTTCACCTTGTTTGTTTGTTTGAGGTTTAACGACCACCGTGAGCAACTCAATGGGCTATAAGCAGTCGCCCGTCCCTAATTTAGGGTCACTGGTTCCAGGGAAGGGAAAGAGCCAGTGCCGTAAGACAAACAAAACATCCATGCCTGACCGGGAAGTTTCACCTTGATTCAGTACATTAGACAAATCAACACCACAGTAACAAAACGCGGTCTGTACACGATATATAACTAGGTCCAGCATGGAAACTTCAGGTCTGTTTATTAAAACCAGCAAAGTTAAGAGAAGTATAAAACCTTTCGGACGCCCACAACGGGGTCCATCATCAGATACATTAAAAAAGGGACATGGGCTGGAATGCAGAAATATATATGTATAACGTCGTACGTAAACACTTGCAGCAAGCTGCCATCTGATGGAGAGCCAACATTCGATTACGAAACAATTAAATGTTTAAGACATAACTAAATCACTACGACAGTTGTTGTTGGTATTGTCCGTGAAAAGAAAAGTCCATGGTCTGGGAATGACATGTGGGACATAATCATTACAGCATATAGGTCCCTTCCATAAAATAAACTTTCTGTAAAAGTCAAGTGGGACCTCTTACCTGGGGTGGCAAGGATCTCAGCTGCTGGCCAGATGGCAAAGTACGTTCCAGAACCAACTAGTCGGGAGAGGGCTGTGTTCAAAGCACTTACTCCAACATTCACACTTGCTCTTTAACTCTGGTATTCAAAGTTCCTGAAGTAGAACCGATGTACTCCAGGTCCATGCCATCGAGATCAGTTAATTTAAGTGGAATGCTGTAGATGCCAGATCTATTGTCCATGTGTAGCAGGTCCCGGTGTTTCTCAATGGCCTGAAAAATGTCTCTCATCTAGACACCAAAGCGAATTCCAACTGGTTTACACGCATTGCTCAATATATTAACTAATGATGGTACATAATCAATTGATCTTAGGTTCCTAAGTCTTGTAAGGTTCTTGCTGTAAAGTAATGCCATGTGCATGCAGGAGGTTTTTTTTTTATTGGAGGTTTAACGACCACCATGAAAAACTGAAAAACTCAGTGGGCTATAAGCAGTCGTCTGTCCCTAATTTAGGATGAGTGGTTCCAGGGAAGGGAGAGATCCAGCGCCGTAAGACAAACACAACATCCATGCCTCACCGGGATTCGAACCCGAACCCAACTCAGGCGAGTAATCAGAAGCCATTGCTTTGACCACTGCGCCACTGGAGCGGCGCATGCTGGAGTTTATGAAAAATGCTATATACAAGAGAGTCACTATAGCCGTGAGTCTTAGCTATCTCACAAACATTCTTAAGCTCCAATTTTCTAATTTTATTGTTTGACGAGCGAGTGAAGGATGAAGGCCTTGTTTTCTTTTCACGAAAAATACCAATTACAACTGTCCTAGTGATTTAGTTATGTCTTAATCGTTTTACTGTATCGTAATTGAATGTTGACTGGCCACCAGATGGCAGCTTGCAAGTTGTATTACGTACGACATTGTATATATGTCTATATTCCAGCCCCAGTCCCTTTTTTAATGTACCTGATGGTGGACCCCGTTGCGGGCGTCCGAAAGGTCTTATACTTCTTTTAACTTTGCTGGTTTTAATAAACAAACCTGAGGTTCCATGCTGGGTACAGTTGTATATCGTGTACAGACGGCGTTTTGTTACTGAGGTTATACTGCACGAATAATGTGATTCCCACAAATTCAACAGACAGCACTGGAGGGCAGAGGCTACTCCAACTGGCAGCTTTAAGTAATATAAAGTGGTTAAGACTCACTGGAAATGAACTCAAATCCAAATTCAGCCTTGTTTGATACCTGTTACTAAACGTTTCGCTTCACTGTTCCCACGTCTTCTATCGCCAAAAGTAGGTGTTCCTTCGCTCTCCAAGTTTTACCAAAAACACTTTCGGTCCTGTTAAGCAAAACACTTTGAGTGGTAACATTGTTTCCTAGGTGATCGAGCAGAAGCATTACCTCATAAAACCTTCATTTTTGTTTTTCTAACATGATGACTTAAAAATCTCATTCTGTGGAAAAACTGTTTGTGATAAACAAATTTAAAAATCTTTTTAAAATAATGCATTAGAATTAACTGGAAACACAAAAAATCTCAAACAAAAGAGTTTATTTCCAGAACTCTATTTCTTTAAAAGTGCTGCAGTACAGTGAGGACACAACCCTTCCATTATAGACAAGGCTCTAACAAAATTCCGGAAACCGAAGACTGTCTCCAAGTTAATTCCTGTGATGCCGCCATTGCGAGAGAATTTAGCTATTATTCCATTTTCCCGTGACATTTCCTTCAAAATTTCGAAACTTCTCAAAACCTTTAATTTTAAAGGGATTTTTAAACCGATACACAAAATAAACGTTTTAGGATCAAAGATCGAAGACGAAAACTCGTGGGTTATTTATCGAATTCTAAGTCAATGCGGCACTTCGTATATAAGAGAGACACGTAAAAGCCTTGCGTTTTCGATTGAAGGAGCACAAGACGGAACTGTGACCTAAAGTCATCACTTGCTAAACACTGTTACGAAGACCATAAATTACTCTTTGAAGAAGTAAAACTAATTGACAAGCCAGATGCAACCACTTAACGTGATATTTTGGAAGCTTTCCATATATATCAGAAGTATTGGCGACTTTTTAATGACATAGCATCCACCCCTTTCTATCAAGCGCGTGGAAGCAACTAAACAAAACCAGTGACTGTAAACACTGATTATAAAGCAATATACAATTTGAATATTTACGTGCTGATGAAGCTAGGTCAATACCCAGCAAAACCATGGTCGACTTGAAAAAAAAATATTTATGACAAACTACGTTGTATATTCTTAATATATATAAATCTTCACAAGACTGTAGTCTTTGAGATGAAGAAAAGAGTCTCATACTTATCTTATTAGTGTTTAAACTTCCAGAAAAAAAATCGCCACATACATTTATAGCTTAAAACTTAAACATTTGCTCAAACGAAAGCAAAATTTGTTCCATGACGTTATGTTATCGAACAATTATTGCAGGTGGTCATGTTCTCACAAAAAAGGGAACTTAATTTAATAAGCACATTTAAGAAATAGTTATATGTCCCTTGGAATCATCTGAATTAAACTGAAATTCAACTTATACTTTGTGTGCGTATCCGTGTGCGCTTAAGGATTGCCTCCCAGATGAGTAAGTTTTGCAGAAAACAAATCGCCCAATTACAGTGTTAGCGCGTTGTACTGACGAAGCCTAATACAAGCGGAAAATGCTGAATTCCAGAAAGGTAAACACTGCAGTAATGAAAATACACGAGGGATGCAAATATATAGTGGAAGAGGAAAAGCGCAACTAAAAATAAAAACTAGAAAACAGTATGGCTGCTTAAAAATCGTATTCACAATGCTTGGTAATCCAGGGATGTCAGGTGAAAAAGAAGTTTGTCATTATGAATCATTTGATTCCACTGCATTTAAATTCGATGCATGAGCATCTCCTTGTTAGACAAAATATTCTGTCGAAAAATTCGATTTCCGATAAAGTCTTTGCTTCGGAATGTAAAAAAAAAGCAATGGTTTTTGTATGGCACTATCTGTCGCCGGATGATTTTCATTGATTATGTACCTCCACGCATTTCCTTGATTAGAATTCCCTTCTTTTCTGTTGCGATGCATTAATTGTGATTAGTCACGCTGCGCAGCATTTAAATGCAGTCCCCCATCCTCCCTACTACACACACACAAAGAATGAGAGGCTACTACACCATTAGTATTTATTCTATTGCAAATTACTAAGGCCTGGCTTACGTCGCCTTAAAAAGGATTTCGCGTCAATCTTGATGCTGTTTTATGTCGGCTGCGTATGATTAAAAAAATTGAATATAATTAAATTCGTTAACTGTTTCTCATGCGTGTTATCAGTAATAGCACTCTTGCATTTTGTTAAATTTATGAAAAGCTCAAGAGCTGTCACGTATTATTAATTTGAAGTGAAGGAACTAACTTAGTGACAAATTCTACGCAGTAAGTAAGCTTCAAAGAGAGAACACACGTTTCAGTCCTCCCCCCCCCCCTAATTAACTTTCTAAAAATTGAATACCAGGTACACGGACCTATCTACGACCACTTCTGGAATCAATGTACCCACCCAGGCGCACACGCGACAAGGTAGGCCACACGGCGATATAAGCGGCCTGCCAGGACAGATTAGCCATAGTGCGTAACGTGAGTACAATGGGCAGACACAGTGACTTGACATACTGCACGCGATAAGGTCGGCCACACGGCGATATAAGGGGCCTGCCAGCACAGATTATCCATAGTGCGTAACGTGAGCACAATGGGCAGAGAGAGTGATTTCACAGACGTTCAAAAAGGAATTATCATCGGTTACTGCGCCAAGTGTGGAAGCATTTCAGAAACAGCAGGCTTCGTGGGCTGTTCGAGAGATGCTGTAGTAAGGATGTACCAAGAAAGGACCGCTGACACACCAAGTACCTCCTGACGTCATAATTGTTGAGCCCCAAAAGGTCATCGACCTCAGAGGAGAACGTTGACTCGTAAAGGGCAAACGACGCGCTATAGTGAAGGAACTCACCACTCAAATGAGAGGTGGGGAACCCAGGTATGTGTCCAGGACAGTCTGAAGGGGTGGGCCAACGGGGCCGGTGGCCAAGGCCCCCACCTGAACTGGGGTCCCCAACGCCCCAAAAGTCCTATGGGTTTACAAAAATCAAACTCTTTCACCATTTCACCATTCATCAGAACGTTATTTTTTTTTTATTTAAAGAAAAGAAGAAACACCAATGCAGAAAGTTGGAAGTCCTTTCACCTTCTTTCTGGTTTTTTTCCCCCGAGGAGACAGGAAAGAAATTAGGTGTTAAGTTGGATCTTTTGTGACAAAATAAGAAACAAAAATTGCCGACTTATCTCCTGATCCCGAGTGAAGTTTGAGGGTCACGACGGCCAAGCACAAATCGTAACTTTTTCCTTTTAAACAGTCACTTGTGTTGTCTATCTATACGAAGAAGTAAGTGCACGTATGTACATCACTGAGGTTTGCCCACATGGGCTACTTATATATATTATATCTTCGCTGTTTAAATAAATAACAATGGCGGGGGCCGCATATCAGTATTTTTTTCCCAGTGAGTCATTGTCCGAAAAAAGCGCTGGTTCGTTTATTTCTTCTGCTTTTTTAATTTAATTGTCGTCGAATAATTTGTAGAATGGGGAAGAAACGTCTTTTAGCACCAATTTTCTAGTAATTTACTAAGCAACTAAATGTGAGTGCGTTTGGTACACTTAATAAAGTTCTACAATTTAATGCTGCTATTAATTCCATAACTTTTCAGGTACATGTCATGAAATCAGGTATCGCTTGGACGTACTACGTTCTACAATTTTATGCTGCTATTATTGTATCGCTTGGACATAAAGTTCTACAATTTTATGCTGCTATTAATTTCATAACTCCTCAGGTACATGGTATGAAATCAGGTATCGCTTGGACGTACTACAAGCAACCAAGGGATCTCACATCGAAATGTATTAACTTTTGTATTTACATTGCAAGTTAGTACAGTCAGTTTATTTCTATCTGTTTTAATGTTTTGTTTTATATAATTTTGTAATGTGTCCGATAATTCTCGGACATCCTGTATTTATGGTTGCAAGCGTGAGTAATTCCAAAGTAGACAGTGATGGTTTAAGTCTTTGGAATATCTGTGCGTGCAGGTTGCTGTACGCTGATTGGAGTGCTGTTGTTTGAGGATAAGATGGAGATTCAACGCAAGTTGACGAGGATGAACAAAACATTCATGAAATTCAAATTCAGCATAAATAAGAGGGGAAACCAAAGTCGTGATATATGAGCTATAAATATATGTACTGAGTGCAAGATCAGCCTAAATGGTAAATACGTAGGTAAATCAAGAAGTAAAAGCAATTTAAAAATTACGCGGTAACCGCAAAAGCTGACGCAATATAACACGTTTGTAATGGCTTATGAGTAGTTCAAGCACGCACAGAGCGTCTAGTTGAAGCCAAGGTCAAATTAACATGTACGCTCCGTTGCATGATTGCGCCATTGATGAACAACGCGCCGTAGTGAGATTTCTTTGGGCAGACGGAGAAAACCCTAATATCCACCGAAGGATGTAGGCTCAGTGAAAGCAGCGCGACTCAACGAGAAGTTTATGAATGGTTGGAAACTTTTAAAGCGGGAAGAACAAGTTTAATTACCGACGAAGCTCGATCTAGTCAGCAACAAACATCGCACATACAAGCACAAGTCGACAAGGCGAATGTTTTGATAAAAGAAGACAGACGGATTACGTTGTCCGCTATTGCTGCAGATTTAGATATCTGCTAATGTCTTCGGCACATGCCATAGTGCATGATGACTTGGGACACCGTAAAGTTTGTGCAAGATTTGTACCCAAACAGCTTACTGATCTCCACAAGCAACAGCGCGTTGAGATTGCCACCCAATTCCTGTAGCGTTATGAAGAAGATCCGATTGTGTTTGGAGCGGATTTTCACCGGCGACGAAATATGGATTCATCACTGTGTACCGGAAAGAAAGAGACAAAGCATGCAGTTGAAACACTAGTCTTCTCCAATAAGGAAGAAATTCAAACGACAGCCCTCCGCCAAGAAAATCATGCTGACATTCTTTTGGGACATGAAGGGTCCTATTCTGGGGAATTTTCAGGAACATAAAAAAACACCGACCAGTGCAACGTACTGTGCTATGCTTAGAGAGAAACTTAAACTTGAAATTCGCTGCAGTGGAAGAAGAATGGTTTTAAAAAGTCTTGCTGCCCCATGACGATACACGTCCCCAAGTAGCGGTGGCTACGGTGGAGACAATGTGACAACGCGGTTTGAACGTCTTTCACATCCCTCTTACATCAATAACCTGGCGCCATGCGGTTATCACGTTTTCTGTCCACTGAAAGAGGCTCTGAAAAACCAAAGTTATGGTTTTTAAGCGAGAAACTGTTAGTACTGAACGCAAGATAAGTCCAAATGGCACAGTGATTGACCAGGTGAATGAGTATGTCTTTAGGAAACATGATTGACAGACAGAACAAATTAGTTGGTGAGATTAGTAGGCGAGTGAATTCTTCATTGAAAGTCATACCTGCTTTAGGAGGTTTTCACAGGAAAAGTGGGTTCTCAAGACTGTCGCCAACGGGTCTATGAAAGTGTAATTGTTCCTACTCTGACGTACGGCAGTGAAACCTGGGTATTGCAGAAAAGACATAGGGGTCGTTTGTGTGCTGGAGAGGTGCGTTACTTACGGGAAGCTTGTGGCAGGACTCCCTCTGATCGTGTGAGGAATGAAGATGTGTTGCAGTTGTGTAATGTGTGGGAAAATGTTGTTAGTAAGGCGGAGACTAATATTCTTAGGTGGTTTGGCCATGCTGAAAGAATTAGTGATGAGATACTTTGTAAGAAAATGTTTTCAGCCCAAGTGACAGGAAAGAAAGGCATGGGAGGATGAGATTCAGGAGTGTCTTGCATGAGAAAAAGATTATGAGTATGAAGTGTAGGTCTTCTGTACGTCGTGTAATTGATGTCAGTGAAGCCCGAGTTGTGTTTCAAGATCTCTCTGTACATCGAGAAGTTTGATACGGCAACAATAAGTAAATAAGTTAAACATTTACTGGTCGTTTGCATTTCTTTGTGAAACTAACCTCTGAATCTCAGAAAGCAACTTAGTGATATGTATGCGTATATGAAATAGGCTCTCAGGTTCACCTCTGATGATGAGAGTAAGGAAGAAATGGCAACCGGAAAAGTTCTCCCAAGGAATGAAGAAATTAATGGAACGTTACAAGTGCATCGACACCGCCCCGGTGGCGCAATGGTCTAAGCGATGGCTTCTGATTGTTCGTCCAAGATGAGTCCGGGTTCGAATCCCGGTGAGGCATGGATGTTGCGTTTGTCTTACGGCACTGGCTCTCTCTCTCTCCCCTGGAACCAGTGGCCCTAAATTAGGGACGGGAGACTGCTTATAGCTCACTGAGTTGCTCACGGTGGTCGTTAAACCTCAAATCAAATGAAGTACATCGACCTGCAGGAGGACTATATGGAAAAGTGAGACTACCGGTACTGAAAGATACTTTTTGATTGTCCCTCGTATTTAAATCAGGTGAATAAGTTTATATAGGAAGTAGGTTTGGCAGAAGAAGTTTATTATATGGTGAAATTTGTATGTGAGTGCATTCGGCTTTGAAAGAGATGTGCTTTAGATGAATTTCACAGGACTGATAGGTTCTCGAAAAGGTATCGAATGGCTGGGTATGAAAGCAATCGTTCCTACACTGATATAGGTTACTGAAACCTGGATACTTCAGATGAGACAGGAGTTGTTTCCGTGCTATAGAATGGTGTTACTTACGGGCTTTTGTGGCAAGAGATGTTCTGATTATATAAGGAATGAAAATGTGCTGCAGATGTGAAGCAAATTTTATTAACAGGATGGAGACAACAATTTTGAAGTGGTTTTCTCATGTTGAGAAAATCACAGATGAGGTGCTAACCAAGCAAATTTATTCCCCCAAGCGTCCGGGAAGAACGGCGGAAAAAAACTCGAGGAAACCATGAAAGGACCATATTCACGAATGCCTGCAAGAGGAAATAATGAAAGAACAAGATTTAAGAATGCCTGCTAGATGAGATAATGAAAGGATCATATTCAAGAATGCGTGCAAGAGCAGATAATGAAAGGAACAGACTCAGGAATGCCTGCAAGAGCATATAATGAAAGGACAAGATTTTGGAATGCCTGCAAGAAGAGACAATGAAAGGGTCAGATTCAGGTATGCCTGCAAGAGGCGATAATGAAAGGATCAAATTCAAGACTGCCTGCAAGAGAAGATAATGAAATGATCAAATGCAATAATGCCTGCAAGAGAATATAATGAAAAGACCAGATTCAGGAATGCCTGCAAGAGAAGATAATGAAAGGACGAGATTCAAGAATGCCTGCAAGAGAAGATGGTGAAAGGACGAGATTCAGGAATGCCTGCAAGAGAAGATGGTGAAAGGACCAGATTCACGAATGCCTACAAGATGAGATAATGAAAAGAACAAACTCAGGAATGCCTGCAAGAGGAGATAATGAAAGGATAAAATTCAAGAATGCCTACAAGACGAGATAATGAAATGATCAAATTCAAGACTGCCTGTAAGAGAAGATAATGAAATGATCAAATTCAATAATGCCTGCAAGAGAAGATAATGAAAAGACCAGATTCAGGAATGCCTGCAAGAGAAGATAATGAAAGGACGAGATTCAGGAATGTCTGCAAGAGAAGATGGTGAAAGGACCAGATTCACGAATGCCTACAAGATGAGATAATGAAAAGAACAAACTCAGGAATGCCTGCAAGAGGAGATAATGAAAGGATAAAATTCAAGAATGCCTACAAGACGAGTTAATGAAAGTATCAAATTCAAGAATGCCTGCAAGACGAGATAATGGGAGTATCAGATGCATGAATGAATGCCTGCAAGAGAAGATAATGGGAGGACCAGATGCATGAATGAATGCCTGCAAGAGGAGATAATGAGTATGAAGTACCCAAGGTCTTATTGAGAGACCTGAGATGGATGCCAGTGAAGATGGAGTATGTCAATATCGCTGTAAACGGAAATGTTTGATACATCAGCAGTAGGTAAAACCTAACACCATCACTAACTTTAAATTGGTGAATGATTTTGGTTTGAGAAACTAATGCTAAATTCACAGTACAGCTTGGTGATATGTGGAAACCCTTAATTTTGAGATATGACAATAAATGATAATTTCTTTGTTTTACATGATGAATCATTTTTAAGCCGAGGTATCCGAAATTCCAGCGTCCATCGCTTTTGCACCGTATATGAATTTGTTCAGGGTGACAAATTAGCCACCATTCTCATCATTCTCTGCCTTTTGTGTGCTTCTTAAAATATCCGAAGCTGCGCAGAAACTTTGCGCAACACTTTTGTCTCCAAGAATGTGTGTATCATTTTATTGAACGTCTTCTTCCTGTTGTTAAAGTAATCGCACTTCATTTTTGGGCAAATGATAAAAGCACTTTTACTTCAGAACTAAAAGACAAACCGAATCCAAGCAAACTACTTCATTACAGAATGAAACAAACTCATATCGCCATAGCATTCTCCCATGCTGCCAGCTACAAAACAAAACCTTACTTTTACTCTGGGGAATTTTGGGGTGCACGTTTCTATCTACTTAAAGCTTAAATTTAGTAACAATAATTCTTGCATTTTTAGGAAGCAAGAGGGGACTAAGGTGATGCATTTTTCTCTCCGAGAATCGCTCACATCAGATTTATTGCCATCAAGTTTGAAAAGAAGTATCGATTTGTAGCTCCGCGTTAGTGTGTGAATAATTCAGGTGTGGCTAATATGCGACAAGGATTCCGCTGTGTGCTGTTATCTTCCTTTCCTCCCTCTAAAGGTTTCCCACTGTCTTTCCGGGTTTACGTCGCCTACAATTTTCTCCACAGCTGCTTGAAGATCTCTTCTCACGAAAGGCAGAGTATAATTAGCGATCTTCCTCCCCCTTCGCACACTTTGCGGCTTGGGAGGAATTTCACTGCTTCCAGCTTAATTTCAGCCAAATAGGTCGCTTGAGACAGGTCTTTTCCTTCACCAACCACGTGATTGCTTCCTGGGGGATATTATTAACTACGGATTAAGACAAGAGGTAGAAACCACACTTCGCGGTCCGTCGGTTTCCACCTACACGACCTTCTTTCTCTCACTAGGTTTCCAAGCACACAGGGTATTGTGCATCATTAATAATTACAATATATACCATCTCATTCTAAATATATCTTTATTGGTACCATTGAAAGTGGAGAAGTCACTTTAACTCATCACATGTGTTTATTTTCTTGAAAAATATTTTGATATCAAAAGGTCTACAGTACTGGCTCTTAATTACCTTTTAGCAGGGCCACATTTTTTTTTCATGGAACCGGGCCAGAAGTGTGAACTCTCAATTTGGTAAATGCAAGTTACATATACTAATACACATTGGTTTTATTTTAAGATTTGTTAAAGGTAATGTGAATAGTATAAACCTTACATAGAAAAGTATAACCTTACATAGTGGGTAAATGGAAAAAATAAAAATTTCAGAAATTAGTTACTTGTATTAACGTTAAACTAGACGAAACCCGTCAGAATCGACGGCTACATTTTATTTTATTTTTTGAAAAGAATAAATTCGTATGAAACAACAAATGTAAACTTTATTTGATTGACAAATTCATTCAACCATTTCAATAAAGACAGCAGTCCAGGTTCGTAATTTTTTTTTTTTTTTTTAGAATAAGCAGTCGCCCGTCCTTTATTTAGGGTCACTGGTTCCAGGAAAGGGAGAGAGCCCGTTCCGTACTACAAACACAATATCCATGCCTCACCGGGATTCGAACCCGGACGATTCACGAACGAATCATCATAATCCAACCTTTAGACCACTGCGCCACCGGGGTGGCCAGGTTCGTGATCAGCAACACGACTGCACCCTTTTTCAGTCGTAAAATGTGAGGCCGAAGTCCACTCATCTCGATCGTGTGCAAAAATTCAACTGGATAGCGCACTTTTTCACTCTCATCTTCAGTCACAACTGTGTTTGTAAATGCTGTTCATTCCAACAGCGAATCTCTCTCGCCTGAGACAAATAGACAAACAGTTGAGACCCATTGATCGCTCACGCCTTCCAGTAAGGCTCTTATGTTGTTTTTTCTGCGGGAGAGACATTCTGTTAAGGATAAGTATGCAATAAAGTTTTTACTTACTTTAGCACTGATCATAGAACACCATGCACACACCAAGTCTGACACTGAACGCCTGGGGTAGATAAGGGCCGCACACTTTTCCCATAGACTTTACATGGGAACTCTGCCGCCGCCCCTACACGCCCGAACCGAGGCCCCATTCTAAGTTTTCTCTTCAACAGGCACATCTACTTGGTAAGACCTTTATTTTTATACCTGAACCATATTTTTACGTACAGCCGTTCTTTTAAAATAGGTCTCACAGTAAAAAGACCTTATAGAATGAAGATATAGATGGCGCAACTCAGTATGTACATTCTAAATATTTTCACTAACAATGGTCAACGGAATATTTATTTACATCTTTACATAATGGGAAGCGTCTTACCTGCGTGAATAAACTGGATCGAATGAATAATAAATTGTATATACACTGAGTGGCCACTTTATTATGACCACCTGACAGTTTTAGGCAAATGAGCTATATGGCTGCACGCTGTTGCCACTAGAGGGTGAGGCTAGTACAAAAAGAGAAAGATTAATGCTTGCGACAGTAGTAGAAGTGATCTTTGGGTGACGAGATGGACAAAAGATGCGATTTCACGGACTTTCAACGTGGGACGATTGTAGGAGCTCGGAGCCATGGAGCGAGTATCACCGAAACCGCCGCATTCGTGAAATGTTCCAAAGCAGCTGTTGTTAAAGTGTTTAAAGACTGGACTGTCAGCCAAAAAACTGGGTCTCTACGTGCAACGTGTGGTCATCATCGACTACTGACTGCTCGGGCGGAACGGAGAGTGTCCAGACTGGTAACAGACAACCGAAGGGCAACAGTGCCGCAAATTACAGACCATCTTAATAAAGGATCCCCTCAAATGATCTCTGCATCCACTGTTCGCCGTACACTGCGTCGGATGGGATATGGCAGCCGAAGGCCTATTCGAACACTTTTGCTGTCTGCAGTTAACAAGAGAAAACGTCTCCAGTTCGCACAGGAGCACAAGGATTGGACAGCCGATATTGGAAACAAATCATGTGGTCCGATGAAACACGTTTTCAGTTGCACCATGACGATGTCCGAGTGAGAATTTGGTGGAAACTGCACGAAAGCATGGACCCCAAATGCATTGCTACAACCCTTCAAGCTGGTGGAGGCAACATTATGGTTAGGGGAACATTTTCCTGGCATGCTTTGGGCCCTTTAATTCGTGTTGATCAACGTCTGACTGGCACATCATATCTAAACATCGTTGCGGACCAAGTGCATCTTGTCATGTGGATGGTTTCTGTCACACTCCTGGAAAGTGCATCCTGTCACACTCCTGGAAAGTGCTATTCATCAAGCATAGTCTCAGATTCCCCAAACTACCTATCAACATCTCGTGGAGTCCATGCCACGAAGAATCAACGCAGTATTAAAGGCAAAAGGTGGCCCAACCAAGTACTGAGGGGGCGGTCATAATAAAGTGGCCATTCAGTGTACACATCCCACAGTCCAACGGCATAACTCAAGCAGCTCTTCGAGAGCGTTCGCTGTTCCGATGAAAAGAACTTTGATACGAACGCCTGCTACCGATGCTTTGCGCAACGATTCGCTCATAAAAGAGAAGACTTCGTCCTTTGGACTATCTCAGTCACTCCATGCTCCCGCCTTTAACAGCGTGTGAGCCAACCGCGCGCTTCTCCCATAGACTTTACGTGGGAAAGTTGTCGCCTCACAACGCCCGAACGGTTGCCCCAATCTCATTTTTATCTTCGACTGGTACATCTACATGGTAAGACGTTTATTTTGATACCTCAACCATATCTTGACGTTCAGCCGTCCTCTCGAAACAGGACTCACACTAAAGAACCTTATAAAATCAATATATAGATTACAAACAAAATATTTTAAATTTAGTCACTAAGAAATTAATGAGAAAAATGGGGGGGGGGATGTCCTACAACATTTTAAAATCTGGAGTATACGTTGTAATCAACAAAAATAAACATTTATAGTGTTTTATATTATAAATGTTGATAACCATTTTTGTCGGGGCCACATTTGGCACGCGGACCGCCTATTGAGAACCAGTGGTCTACAGTTTTAAGATTTGCTTTCTGCTTCTTATTTGAACAATGCTCGTATTTGTCAACATTTTTCCACAACATGGGATTTTTACGTTACAAAAAATGTTGCCAATCAAGCCAGTCTAACAAGTCTGAACATGATTCTTGTAACACTTGTGGAGTTGAGGAAACAATAGTGGAACAGCAAAACATGTCTAAACAGGATTCAAATCGTATCTGAACTGGCACTCATCTCCAGCTACCTATACGACTGACTGCTGCTTGTTGGAGTTCTGTCTCTGCGCTGAGCAGTTATCTGCTAGTTCCCTATTGCATTTTTTACTTTGTTTTAATGTAGTGAATTGTATTTTCTATTACACGGGCTACACGAAAGTGAGTTAACTGTCAGAACAAATTGCCCTATTTGTTGGATTTAGTCATTAAAAAGCGACAGAGGAACACAATTGACTTAATAAGTCTTACGCGTACTTCACAGTGAAACTTGGGGACCAGAACAAATACTAGGCTCCATATAAGATATGTGCTGTTTGTGTTGAACTGAATCATCAGACAAAAGACAACAAAAAAGTCACTCGTTTGGATATGGCATGATTTGAAGGGAACCAAAAAATCAGCGATGATTAACTTTTGCTTTTATGATATACTAGGTTACAACACTAAAAGATTTTATATCCAGATATTTCATGTTATGGGACTTGTAGCTCATGTACCAATATCACTCGATAGCTTTAATATACCGGTGTCAACACTGCTTGATACCAGGTTGCCTTCTAAACCGGACCTTGAAAGTAGTGGTTAGCGGATGACGAAAGTAGTGGTTGGCAGATGACGAAAGTAGTGGTTGGCAGATGACAAAAGTAGTGGTTGGCAGATGACAAATATAGTGGTTGGCAGATGACAAAAGTAGTGGTTGGCAGATGACAAAAGTAGTGGTTGGCAGATGACAAAAGTAGTGGTTGGCAGATGACAAAAGTAGTGGTTAGCGGATGACGAAAGTAGTGGTTAGCGGATGACGAAAGTAGTGGTTAGCGGATGACGAAAGTAGTGGTTAGCGGATGACGAAAGTAGTGGTTAGCGGATGACAAAAGTAGTGGTTGGCAGATGACAAAAGTAGTGGTTGGCAGATGACAAAAGTAGTGGTTGGCAGATGACAAAAGTAGTGGTTGGCAGATGACGAAAGTAGTGGTTGGCAGATGACGAAAGTAGTGGTTGGCAGATGACGAAAGTAGTGGTTGGCAGATGACGAAAGTAGTGGTTGGCAGATGACGAAAGTAGTGATTGGCAGTTGACGAAAGTAGTGATTGGCAGATGACGAAAGTAGTGATTGGCAGATGACGAAAGTAGTGATTGGCAGATGACGAAAGTATGGCAAAGTAATGCATCATTCATCAGTTATATAACAGCCACGCCACGTTGCTCTGTCAGCAGTTGAGAAGGCGCCACAGTGCATTGAGGTCTATAAGGTGAGAATGGATGAGCGACAAATTAAATTGCGAAACCGAGCAGTAATTAAATTTTTGGCGAAGGAAGGTGAAACGCCACGCAGTCTTCATGAACGGATGGTCCGTATGTACGCCGATGGTGCACCTACATATGTCAGTCAGAAAATGGGTTGCTCTCTTTAAGTGGGAACGAGACTATTTGGAAGGTGATTACCGGAGGAACGCTCAGTGGAGGTGACCATGAATGAAATTTGCCGGAGAATGAACCGCCTGGTGAGGTCAAACCGATGAATCAGTGTCTTACAGATTTCTGAAAAACTGAAGTAAGGCAGTGTTTGGACCACTTTGCATGAAATGTTAGGGATGTCAAAGGTCTGTGCCAGATAGGTTTCTTGAATGTTGACACCAGAGATGAAGAATGATCGTTTTGAAACAAGTCGGGTTCAAATTTACCGCATTAACCACGATGCAGATGACTTCTATTCCTGCATTGTGACTGGTGATGAGACGTGGGTTCATCATTAGGACCCTGATATTAAACAAGAGAGCATGCTGTGGAAACATCATAGATCACCACCATCAAAAACGTTCAGAATACAGCCATGCGTAGGAAGATTATGGTCATCATGCTTTTCCGAATCTGATGGTTTTCTGTTAATTGATTGCCTCACAAAGGGGCCAATAAATGCAGCTTATAATGCAGCGCTACTGCGATAATTGCGTGATGCCATCAAGAATAAACGGTGAGGAAAATTGCAGTGGGCTGTTCTGCTTCTACAGTATAATGTCCTAATCCACACAGACGATGTTTCCATGCAAGCTGTCACAGAATGTGGCTTCCGCCTGCTTCTCATCCACCGTACTCGCCTGATCTCGGCCTTAGTGACTTCCTTTCCAAAAATCTGAAAAAAGATCTGCGGGGTAAACCTTTTGAGGATTATTCTGAACTGAAGGGGGCCACGAAGTGTTGGTTTGAGGAGAAATATGTAAGGTTTTTCGCAGAGGGGTTCGCCAAATCTTTTTTTGGTACTAGTGTATATAAGTCACGTGAGGCTGCGTGGAAACACGAACCTGTGCTTTTGAAACAACATAGTCTTTGTATGTTAGGCTTAGAACTTATTTAACGCCCTACGTACCTTTGAAGATTTTCCTTAGCTCTGATTAATTATTGGTAAAAAATCTATTGTATAAGTTTAGAGTGCAGGCCAAAGTGGAAAGGTTTCACCAGTTCGAAGAAAAACATAAATCAATGAATGAAATACATGATTACCCCAATGTTCAATACAAATTTGGAAGATGTCACATGTCATGGATGTTAAGTCAGACAATATCCGAAAACTTGAAAATGTTTTTCGTCGTCGTGGAGCGGGAAACGAATCCGCGTCTCCCGGATAGCGCCCGAGTCATATGTATTATTTACACCAACAAAGGGATTCACATCTTTCAAATTTGAAAACACATAAACCTAGAAAAATGACGGGTCAACATGATAGGAGACTACTGAGGAATGTTGCACAGAGAGACGCGACAAGAAACACAAACAGAAGTGCAAGACGTATTGTACACAAGGGAAAAGAACGTTCTACGTGTAGGCAAATTCATTAGATGTAAGAACAAAGTATATTCATAAATGTTTTAAATGTTTGATAAATGCACCTGTAATAATAATTAACATTTTCCCTTACGTATTCATATTTTATAGCGCATTTTACGCTCCATGTCCGAAGTACCACACCACTTTGCGGAAAAGCGTTACTAGATAGAGTTAAATTCAAATGTATTTGCAGTCAGCACAGCGAATATGTGCTAAATCTACAGAACTTTTTGACATTTTGCAGACTTATTTTCAATACGATGTGAAATTTTTCATGCTCTGTTGAAAATATAATTCGAAGATATTTAAATTCCATCCCCGCTCAAAGTGTAAAAGCCTGAAGTCGTTGACGAAATTCGTGCCAATAACATCAATTGCTAGAATGCCGTCGTTGCACGATATAAGATGAAATTCAAATTTAACGATGAAAAATTGACTTTTATTTACACTGAATCAAAAGCTGAAAATCAAAATCACATCACTAGATCTTTCATGCTGGCTCCCAGCAAATCCTCAGGTGAATTCTAAAACAGGTATCGTAAAAATTTGAAAAAGAGTCCACCGTGGAACGTCGCTTTTATTTATATACATCGCGTTCAGCTCCAGAATGACTTCAAAAAAACGTCACCATACTCTGACTTATGATTGTTGTGTCTTAATTGTTATTGGGTGAGTTCCGAAATAAAGTTCGAGTTATTGGTTTATTTGCTGCTTCTTGTTCGAAATTAACTGCATCCAAGTTGGAGGTATGAATCTGGGTACTTCATCGTTACAACATTTATCAGCGTTATTGACGATGTGTAAACTCTCCGCTAGCAAAGTCGCATTTTTGTGAGAAGAAATAATTCTTGCCTCATTCCACAGAGGGATGTGAGCTCCCTGGTTAACTAATCTTGCAAGTGCTGTAGAGTTTGAATGTGTTTTGCCACTGTACTTCTGTTCCGCAATACGAAAGTTCAAATTCCTCATGGTAAATCCAATATAAATTCGATCTATGTCAACAGTATCCAGGGCCTGTAAAGGTATTTTGTAAACTCCGAATCTGCTATTACTCAGAATTGGGTCCCGATCTTTTTTAATAGTTGACATTAGGTTGTTTGTTTTAATTCCAAAATCCAAGTTGTATTTTTTACAGGAAGATTTAAGTATATTCATAACTTTCGGAATATAATCCACTGACCCAACATATTTGCGTTGACTGGATTCTTTAGTTAATGTAGAAAAGTTTGCGTTTCTTATTTTTCGATGGATCCGGTTTACAATATTTCTGGGGTACCCATATTCGTCTGCTATGGCATTTATTTCATTTAATTCTAGTCTCCTAGCAGTAACGCTTGAACAATGTGTGTATGCTCTACGGATGAGAACTGGGCTTGCGGTATAATGAGAAAGAAATAATTTGTGATATAGGGTTTTCTCTTCAACAGAAAGTCTAAAAAAGGGATAGTACAATTCTTTTCCAGTTCAACTGTAAAATTAATTGAGGTAATCTGCGAAGACATCAGTTCAGCAAATTCATATAAGGAATCTACGTCATGGTTCCAAAAGACAAGAATATCATCTATGTATCGTAGATATAGGCACGGAGCTACAGGAGTAAGTTGTAAAACTCTTTCCTCTAAATCTTGTAATACAATCTCTGCCAGGAAAGGTGAGAGTGGGGAGCCCATAGGTGCTCCTTCCTTTTGTTGGTAAATGACATCTTGAAATTTGAAATAAGTTCTTTTGAAAACCAATTTCAAGGCTTCCATGAAATCTTGAATTTCCAGATCATTCATGGTTCCCAAGGATTGTAGTTTTTCTTCTATTAACTCATGTGCCTATGTTATCGGTACACTTGGGAACAATGACTCGACGTCCAGTGACGCAAACCAAAATGGAGAGCTCCCTGGTACAAAGTCTTTAATTTTCTTTAAAGCTGCAACACAACTGGGTACTGAATAGGTTGAATTAGAAGTTAAAGGTGATAACAATTGTACTAGAGCTTTTTCAAGCGGTCTCAGAGGGTTAGTGACAGCTGAGACAAGTGGACGAATCGGGTAGCCAACTTTGTGGATTTTTAATCTTCCGAAAAGTTCTGGGATTCTAGGTCCAATTGTTGGGTATAAAGTTCGGGTGAACAATGAAGGTAAATTAATATGATTTCTCAATCTGCTTAAAGCATTCACAGTTGCTGCAGTAGGATCTGATTTTATGACACTATGAGGAATTTTGTTGATGGCTTCTAAGACCTTAGTATGGTAATCCTTTCTATCCATAATAACGATTTTATTTGTTTTGTCGGCCGCTACTATTGCTGTGTCAGGTTGATTTTTCAAGTTCTTGAGTTGAAATTGTTCCTTGGCAAATTGTGTATTGCGGTCCCTTGTTGTACTTCTTTGTTTTAGGTTTGTAATAGCTTTTGCTATCTTGATTCTGACTGAGTCCGGATCAGAAGAAGGCAATGTACTGATTATATTTTCAACTTTAGGAATAGTTTTAAACAAATTAATATGCGTCTTGGGAAAAGCTATTAAAAAAGATTGGGGCCCAATTCCGAATAATAGCAGATTCGGAGTTTACAAAATACCTTTACAAGCCCTGGATACTGTTGACATAGATCGAATTTATATTGGATTCACCATGAGGAATTTGAACTTTCGTATTGCGGAACACAAGTACATTGTCAAAACACATTCAAACTCTTTAGCACTTGCAAGATTAGTTAACCAGGGAGCTCACATCCCTCTGTGGAATGAGGCAAGAGTTGTTTCTTCTCACAAAACCAAAAATGCGACTTTGCTAGCGGAGAGTTTACACATCGTCAATAACACTGATAAATGATGTAACGATGAAGTACCCAGATTCCTACCTCCAACTTGGATGCAGTTAATTTCGAACAAGAAGAAGCAAATAAACCAATAACTCGAACTTTATTTTGGAACTCGCCCAATAACAATTAAGACACAACAATCATAAGTCAGAGTATGGTAACGTCTTTTGAAGTCATTCTGGAGCTGAACGCGATGTATATAAACAAAAGCGACGTTCCACGGTGGATTCTTTTTCAAATTTTTACGATACCTGTTTTAGAATTCACCTGAGGATCTGCTGGGAGCCAGCATGAAAAATCTAGTGATGTGATTTTGACTTTCAGCTTTTGATTCAGTGTAAATAAAAGTCAATTTTTCATCGTTTAATTTGAATTTCATCTTATATCGTGCAACGACGGCATTCTAGCAATTGGTGTAAAAGCCAAAATTGCGTGTGTGGGTGCATGCGTTATAGTCTTCATATCATCATCATCATCATCATTGTCAACCATTATCAATCCACTGCTGGACGAAGGTCTCCCCAAGTTTCCTCCACAACGGTCTGTCTTGTGCCAGTCTCCTCCATGTCACCCCTGCATACTTTCGAATTTCATCCACCCATCTCCCATGTGGTCTTCTTCTGGGTCTTTTCCTGTCCCTTGGAATCCAATCTAAAATTTCGGCTGTCCATCGATGATCTGTCCTTCTGGCAGTATGTCCAGCCCATTGCCATTTCAGGGATTTAACTCTGATCATGATGTCTTCCACTCTTGTCATTTTTCGGATCCACGAGTTCCTCTTCTTATCTCTCCTGGTTACACCAAGCATGCACCTCTGCATGCTACTTTGAGTTGTCTGCAGCCTTTGTATGTCTCTTTTAGTTAAGGTCCACGTCTCCGCACTATACGTAAGCACTGGAAGGATGCATTGATCAAACACTTTTCTTTTAAGACATAATGGCATATTGCTCTTGAAAATTATGCTGTTTCTTCCAAAAGCTCTCCAGGTAAGTTTTGTACGCCGATTAATTTCTTCATCAATGTGACCCTCACTTGATATCTGCTGTCCAAGATAAACGTACGTGTCTGTTATCTCCAGCTTTTCTCCATCAATCGATAAATCTTCATTTCTTGTAAAAGCATTGAACATCACTTTTGTCTTCTGAAAGTTCATTTTTAATCCCACTTCTTTACTCTTGTCAGCAAGTTCCTGGATCATACTCTGCAGCTCTGATGGGGTAGTTGCAAAAATGACTACGTCATCAGCAAAACGAAGGTGGGTTAGATAATCTCCATTAATCTTTATCCCCTTGTTTTCCCAGCTCAGTGACTGAAAAACACCCTCCAATGTGGCATTAAAGAGCTTCGGAGATATGGTGTCACCTTGTCTCACTCCCTTTCCAATTTTTACGTGTGTTGTATTTTCAAACAGCCTAATCTTTGCACTTGCATTTTCATAGATGTTATTAATAATATTAATGTATGCATCTTCAATACCGCAGGTTTTCAGAGCCATTGTAACTGCTGATGGTTTCACCGAATCAAAGGCTTTTTCATAATCGATAACAGCCATGCACAATGGAAGTTCATATTCCCTCGCTCTTTCAATTAGTTCTGTCAGCACGTGGATATGATCTATTGTGCTGTAGCCACTCCTGAATCCAGCTTGTTCTCTCGGTTGAGCCATGTCCAGTGTTACCTTCAAGTGGTGTGAAAGAACTTTAGTGAAGATTTTATAAACTACTGATAGGAGGCTGATAGGTCTGTAGTTTCCGAGATCCTCAATGTCACCTTTCTTATGTAGCAGGATCATTGTAGCGGTGTTCCAATCCTCAGGAATCTTTCCTTCATTAAGGCATCGAGTGAAAATTTGGGCGAGTACTGTTTCGATTTCTCCACTTGCTTCTTGTATGATGTCTACAGTAATTCCATCTTCTCCTGGAGCTTTTCCTCGCTTCATGTTCTTGATTGCATGTGCAACTTCTGCTGGAAGGACTGGAGGAACTCTGGTACTGGTATCTTTCATGATGTCTGGAGTGCATCTTTCATGATGTCTGGAGTCATATAATTTGGAGTAGAAATCTTTCACTCTTGTCAAAATTTCTGCCTCTATTTCTTGTTACAGAACCATCTTCTTTTCTCAGTGCCATAATCTGTTTTCTTCCCTTACTGAGATGTCCCTTTGCTATCTTTAGGCTTTGGTTGTTTTCAATTGCTTTCCTCACTAGTTCACAGTTGAATTTCCTTACGTCTTCAGTGATACTTTTTCTTACTGTCTTGCATAGCTCTATATATTCCACTTTGGAAGTCACATCTTCTTTAGTTGTCCTCATCTCTCTTCTTTTTTGCATCAACATTTTGGTTTTTCCTGATAATTTGTTCACATGCAACTTGTTCTTAGACCCAGCTAATTTTGTTGCTGTTTCCATAAGAGCTTTGGTTACTTTTCTGTTAACTTCAGAGATGTCCACTTCTTCCGATGTTAGGCCTTTTAAAGCAGAGAACCTGTTCTTCAGTTCTAACTTGAAGGTATTATGGTGTTTTTAAAGGTTGGTTATGTCAATAGATTTTGTTTGTCCTATGAGCTTGCCACGTTCAAGTTTAGTGTTGAGGTGCATCTTACATCTCACCAATCTATGGTCACTACCTGTGTTGAACTTGTTTAGCACACTGCAGTCTTCTATGACGAATTTTTTGTTACACATAATAAAATCAATTTCACTTGTCGTCCCATTTGGATGTCTCCATGTCCATTTCCTGTGTGGCTTTTTCTTGAAGAAGGAGTTCAAGATGAAAAACCCTTCTGCCTCTGCAAACTCAACGAGAGTATTTCCACGCTGGTTTCTGTTGCCATGACCGAATTTACCTACTGAAGTTTCATTCTGTTGCCGTTGCCCTATTTTTGCATTGAAATCTCCCATAATTATCTTCAAATGCTGCTTACCTTTATTATTTAGATGACAAATTTCCTCATAAAATTCTTCAATTTCTTCTTCAGGATGACTTGTGGTGGGTGCATAAGTTTGAATAATCTGAGCCTGGTATCTTTTCGAGAGTTGGATAACAAGTCGTGCAGCTCTGTCAGAGGAACTTTCAACTTCTACGACTTTGTCCTTCAGTTTCTTGTTTATTATAAATCCAACACCACTAGTTCTGCCAGTATCTGTCCCACGATAGTAGAAGAGATGTCCACTTTTCAGTTCGATGAGATCTTCTCCTTTTCTCCTTACCTCACTTAGCCCCACGATGTCCCACTTGATCCTTTGTAGTTCCTCTTCCAATTCAAGAAGCCTTGAATCAGAAGATAGGGAGCGTCCATTGTAAGTAGCCAAGGTCAGCATCAGATGGCAGCCTAGTCCGGTCCTCCGGGGATTCTTAGCACCCTCTGCCTTCATGTCGCACTGGCCGCTGCCTTGGCCAGGTACATTCCAGCTGCCGGAGACTGAGGGCCAAGATTTAAGTTGTGGAATCATTTTGGAGGGGTTTGGCCATAACTCACCACGCTGGCCAAGCGGGTTGGTGAGTGTGGGATAGCATTTCCTCTGATCCCGATGGTATAGTTATACCGCTATGGGCGGTCGTCAGAGCCCCTTTAGTGGGAACAGGATGCACCACGAGAAGGCGGGGTTGACATTTGTCAAGGAGAGGCTGTGATGTTACGCATCACCTGACCTTACATCCTAGTCTTCATATATATTCACACATTTTTAGAACGATTTTGCATTAATATAATTAACGTTTAAGATAAAATTATTTCTTCCTTATATGTTTACCTGATAGCTCTTTTTGTGGATTATAAACCTACATCTATAGATTTCCACGATATCAGGGTATTTCTCAAAATTTGTAGTATTCCACTGCTTTTCATAGTCCAATCATTGTTTTAGGTCTGCGTTTAGAAAGCGCTCTTTTTAGCAGTCCGAAGGCACAATTGTCCATTAGTGAAACATCAGGGGACTTTGAAGGAATATGAGCAAAACGTATGGCATTGATACCCGTCTCGGTTTAGGTCTGAGCGCTCTTTTTAGCAGTCCGAAGGCACAATTGTCCATTGGTGACACATCAGGGGACTTTGAAGGAATGTGAGCAAAAGGTATGGACTTGATACCCGTCTCGGTTTTAGGTCTGAGCACTGGTTTTAGCAGTCCGACGACACGATAGTCTATTGTTGACACATCAGGGGACTTTGAAGGATTATGAGCAAAAAGTATAGACTTGATACTTGTCTCTTTTTTGCACGTTTTCAAGAAATAGAGTAGTAGATTTGGATGTATGGCTCGTAGCCTTATCCTGATGGAGTTGATACGTATTAGGCAACCAAAATTACTTAATAAGTCAATCTTCGTTTGTGAGACGATTGTTTTTTGTAATCCACGAGCAAAATGCTACTACTGCCCTAGGCTGTGATTTTCCACTTAACACGTAAAAAAAAAAAACAAAGTTCCGGTCCGGCTCTTGTGCGGAGTCGGGTTTTCCAGACCAGACCCTTTGCAGATCCCTAGCACTCAATAATTCCAAAATGCCTGATCCTTTTAACAGCAACCATCATCTCATCCATCTTCCGCTCTTCAACTCCCTCTGTCAAGGAAACTAAAAGTAGCTACAAGCCCAAAATGTTTTGGTAATCACAAAGTAAAAATTGCAGTACAGATTGACAGTACTGGTCAAGGGAGTCTGGTTCACTTCGTCGACAACTCATTTCGACGACACTATATATGCAAATATTCGATTCTTAAAAAAACCGAAAAAAGTTCAGAACCGCCAAATTTGGTACACTATCTCATGGTACTCTCTTAGACCGTACACGGTTTTTGAAAGGGGTGGGGGCCCGGGGTCAGGGTGGCCCATACAAACTTTTCGTAAAATCTACAGTTTTCAATTTAGAACCACTAAATTTGGTATACTATCTCATTGTACTCTTACACCAACTTAGACCATAGACGAAATAGGTCGGGGCCCGGGGTCAAGGGGCCCCCATACAAAATTTTCGTAAAATCTACAATTTTTAATTTAGAACCATCCAATTTGGTATATTATATCACGGTACTCTACCTTACACCGTACACGGTTTTTGGAAGGATTCGGGGCCCGAATATCCTATCTGCGGTCTAAGGTAGTGTACCATGAGATAGTATGCCAAATTTTGTGGTTCTAAATTGAAAACTGTAGATTTTACGAAAATGTTGTATGAGGCCCCTTAACCCCGGGCCTCGACCCCTTCCAAAAACCGTGTACTGTCTAAGAAAGATAATACACCAAATGTGAGATAATATACTAAATTTAGTGGTTATGAACTTTTTTTCGGGTTTTTAGGAATAGACTGTTTACATATATAGTGTCGACGAATTGAGTGTCCACGAAATGAACGAGACCGGGTCAAGGCAGGTGCCCTGTTTTTCACTTTAATTTGTTTATGTGATTAATTTTACTAACAAAATTTACTACGTCTCTTCTGCTCTTAAATTGAGATCTCGTGAAATGCATAAACCTGCATTATTTTCGCCGAAGGAAAAATCTTCATGCGTGTTAAAGTAAGTTCGATATTGTCCCCACTAAACCCATTTCGCATTATTAGTAGTTACCAACAGACAGTGCGCTTTCCATTGTTCGAAACCACATCTTCTGAGAACGGCACGCCAAACTCGCCCAAATTTTAAACGGATTATTAGACAGAGTAGCCACGTGCTCCTTCTTAGCTATTCAAGTTTGCTAGAAAGTTATCTATTTTTGCTAAACGAAAAGGCTGGAAGCAATTTCAATGGAGAATAGAACATGGTCAGATACTTCGATACTTCAAAGACACGTGCAATGAAGATTATACGAAATTTAATTGCAAAACTGACTGCGTCTCCACTTATCTCACGATACATAATCTTCTCGTCAAAGGGAATCAGTAAAGGATCTGGCTTACGATGGGGTAAGTCATGCTGAAACTTAATAATTGTTTACTTCATAGTCGTCGCCCCTCCCTTCCTTCGTTTCGGAAAAAAAAGCTAGTATTTGAAAGTGCGTTCATGTGTGAACTATAGTTGGGGTTTTTTTTTAAGATATAACCTTTATGGCAAAGCAATTACATTTATATGGTTTTGAGACAAAACCAAATAATAAAAAAAAATTTGATGATGACAATCCGATTTTTGGCGTAAATGTGACAAGGATGGTAAGTCAGATAATATCCGAAAACTTGAAAATTTTCATCGTCCGGGAGCAGGACTCGAACCCGCGTCTCCCAGAAAACGCCCGGGTATGCTAACCACTACACCACCCAGAACGACCAAGTTTCCGATCAATTTGAATTTAACCATCACAAGATTCGCTAGTCGAAGCAACCGGCATTCAAGATTCTTAACCTCTAGATTTGCTAAACATGAATGCCGGTTGCTTCGACTTGCGAATCTTGTGATGGTTAAATTCAAATTGATCGGAAAACTTGAAACTTGGTCGTTCTGGGTGGTATAGTTGTTAGTATACCCGGGCATTTTCTGGGAGACACGGGTTCGAGTCCCGCTCCAGGTCGATGAAAATTTTAAAGTTTTCGGATATTATCTGACTTACCATCCTTTGTCACATTTACGCCAAAAATCGGATTGTCATCTTCAAAATTTGTATTATATGGCATAATCCCGTATTTCTTTCATAATAAAAAAAACTATTTACAATATGTACCACAAGGACTCATCCCCAAAGCTCAAGAATAATTTTAGCTGAAGAGACACTACAATTGCTGATCGATAACCAAATTTGTTTAAAACTGATGTTCACGTCTGTTTAAAGATTCAAGAGATCGAAGTGCAAAGTTAACTAAGAGATTGACGAAATCAAAATGTTAAAAGGGCTGTCTGTATTCATGCACATCGTGAAATATTGATAAATTCTATTAACGTATCTTGGATTTCGGATGACTTGCTCTCTCTCTCTCTCTCTCTCTCTCTCTCTCTCTCTCTCACACACACACACACACACACACACAGACAGTCTAGTTTGGAAGAGCATCGTTAAAAAAGCAGCTGTTATAAAAAAATTTAAATATTAAGTAACCTGTGTGGACAAAATAAATCTGTGAGGCTGCCACTGCCATATTTCGCTTAACAGCAAGGAAAAGGAGTAGTTTTTGAACCCATAATTTGTACTGAGCACTCTGTCCTACTACCAAACTCCCTTTGACCATAGGCTATCTTGCTTGTTGCCTCAGTTTTTATATTTTGTCTGATGCAAATCTATGATGTGCTAAAATTCTGTGCAGGATATAAAAAGTGAAAGTGCTGCTCTTCTTAGACTTTAATTTCGTTGATTTGTCTCTTTTTATAAACAATGTTTCTCCTAGATCGGCTAAAATTCATGAAATCATTTGACCCAAGACAATTTATGCCACTGTTTACTTGAAAAAGAGACAATTTGTCTGTTACCTTTCGGAAATTGAAGCGGAGAACCTAATGCACATGTTCAAGTGAAATTCGAAAGCGTTACGTAAATTTTCTACAGTGAGAAATTTAGAAAAGACACCGAAAATGGGCTTTGCATCAGGGCGCAGACAGACGCTGGTTGAATTTAAAGATTATAGTTAAACTTAAATTATAAGCCAAATATACAACACAATAAAATAACTTTTAGTCAAAAGATTGAAAAGGGAAAATATCATGGTGCTCATACAAGAGAGCTCATTACGTATAGTAGGTGTTTATCCTTCTTTAGAATAAACGGAACCACTCAAAAATTCGTAAGTGAATCACTTGTGTCTTTAGAATTTCTTTGCATCAAATCACGATTTTAGATTTTCCAAATTAAACATTGAGCTGTTCAGTACTGTGAGACATGTCACAAAAAGTCAATAGAAGCAGCAAAGAGATTTGCAGACATTCCCAGAGATGCCGAAAACTATTAGGTGTGCAATTTAATTCTCGGCACCTAACCGCAAGCGATCATAGAACGTCGGCAGATGCAAATAGCTGTGTGCGATAATGGCTGATTGCAACGCCATCCAACAGCTTTCCAGGCAACAGTAACCGCTTACAGCTGTGGTGACATAAGGGACGAAAATTGACGGTGAAAGCAATGTCGTTCGAGAAGCAACATTTGAGGAACTGCCTCCTGTTGGCGTTTCAGCTGAAAAAAGTGCCGAGGAAGCCCAGCAAATAATTTGTGCTGCTTTCGGTGAGGCTGCTGTGTCCTACAGTACGTGTAAGAAGTGGTTCCAGCTGTTTAAGCAGGGAAATTTCGATCTCCGTGAGGCAGAACGTCCGGGACAACCACAGAACATTGATGATGAGGGACTGGAACAAACAACTGTTGGACGCGGATCCCTGTCGCACACAGTCAGAGCTCGTCCAGGAACTCGGAGTAACACTGCAAGCCATTACAAAGCGCCTGCACAAGCTTGGACGGATTCCCAAGAAGGGCCGTTGGGTGCCCCCGCCAATTCACAGCTGCGAACAAGTCTAGGCGCTACGATGTTGCAGAGTTCTTGCTCTCCAGATTCAAGACGAAGGATTTCCTCCACACGATTTTGACCTGTAATGAGAAGTGGATCCTCTACGATAATCCTAAGCGGCGCAAATCGTGGGTTTATCCAGGTCAGCCTACCACCAGTACCGCCAAACCGAATATCCATGCCAGAAAGTTGTTGCTGTGCATATGATAGGATCAGCGCGGTGTCGTACACTATGAGTTGCTCAAACCTGGTGAAACGGTCGATGCTGAGCGTTATTGTCAGGAACTCATTCGTGTGAGAGACGCACTGGAGGCGAAAAGGCTATACACCGGCAAGGGCAGAAAGCCGGTCCTGTTGCTTCAGGATAATGCGCGTCCTCGCAGCGCGAAAACGACTTCAATCACGATCACCGACCTGGGATGGGAAATTTTGTCCCACCGGGCGTATTCCACAGACTACGCCCTGTCGGATTATCACCTCTTTTGTTCCCTGCAACATCACCTGAGTGATAGGCACTTTCGAGGAGGTTCACACAAGTATTGACGACTTTATCGACTCTAAACAGCCCTCTTTTTTCAGCATTGACATTCGGCAGCTGGCTCAAATGTATCCAACACGACGGGGATTATTTCCCTGATTAGGTAGGTATTCGATTTGCTATAATTTACCGTCAAAGTGTCGCGGAGAATTAAGTTGCACACCTAATATTAGCACCATCTGTTTAGTTGTATTGCAGATATGAAATCAGTTTCGGTATCTTTTGTTTAGCAGATTTTTCAACATCTCACCAGATTTCTAGTTTGCAAGGGGGATAGCTCCAAAACTATTACCTGCTTTTAAAATATTCACATTAATTTCAGCTGAAATATCCGCTACTGACATTTTGCTTAATCGATCTCAGATCCTTCGACGTAATCACAGCATGCCTAGCGATCTATTAATCTTTCAACGTGGAAGTATGCAGAGAAAAATAATTCGTTTCTTCGAAAGATTTCTCCATAGATACAGCTGAGTTTTTCGAGCTAAACATATGAAACAAACTTCCCAGGAGATTGTTCTAAACACTAAATTTTTCAAGAATTGTTTCAGGAATACTTCGGAAAGAACATTTTCAAATATTCACACTTACCACATACGGTATCACATTTGTTCCAGTAGGGTTTCAGATTTTATTCGTCTACGACTTGATATCTGAAAAACAAAAATCAGATAGTTATGGAAAATGTTTATTAATCGAAAGAATTTAAAAGCAAGCAAATTCAGAAGAGTGGAAACAATTCCTATTTTATACAACTTGATTTTAAGAGGGAAGATATCAGCCGTCATCTAAACCCAAGGGGTTTTGCATTTGCTTGACATTGCCACATTCACTACTAAGCTATTTTTGACAGTGATTCGTGTTCTTAACGTTTCCCTCTAAAGCCAAAAGCAACATGTTAATATATTTATTTTCGGATATCTCTCCAACAGACTACTTTTTCTGGCGCATTCCTCTTTTAACAGTTTTGAGTGATTCCCTATCTTACTGTTTTTGGAAAGTAAACAACGTTTTTTTCGCATCGTTAAATTTTCACGAAGCATCAGAAATAAGTGCAAAATGCTTGACTTAAAGCGGGTTTTGTATTGAAATTCCCAAGAAAACCAAGTGTTTGCATTTGGAGTTTAAATTCCTATAAACTCCAACGCTCAACCAGCCCCAATGACTTAACTCGGTGCAAAATTGGCGGAAAAACGGCCGTATAGAAAACACAAGGCCATGACGTCACAGAGATGAATTCTCTCTTAGTGACGTCACGCGGAAACCAAGGCTTCCAACTGGTTTCGAACACTGTCGTGTGTGACGTCAAACACGACACCGAAGTGTCCGTCTGTGCAACATGAATGACTTCACAAATGGAGGGAACACATGTCTCCAGTATCATGGCCTTGTACTTTATAGAATGCTGTGGCTGAAATCAGCTCGAACGAATGTATTCGCTCCCTAAGAAGTGGGAATAATGCGACTGGAACGAGTGAACTTGCGCATCAAGAAGCGTTGCATTTCGCTTTGTTATCGGAAAGTGTTCATTAAGGGAAAATTTACGGGCAGTAATCCTTTAACTGATAACCTACTAGAAGTTCTGTAGGAATAGTGACGAACCAAAGTAGGGAAAGATGTTTGAGTTACTTTTGTTCTTTCCAGTGGCATGATGTCCGTGTCGGAGGGGGGCGGGGTATGTCGTGAGTCACGGAGTAGAGTATAAAGGACTAGAAGAAATACGGATCACCAGTTACAGATTTATGGTCGGTACTGCTGAGACGAGAGGCGGAAATTAAGTGATCTGCCGTAGCTTTAGCAAAACCCGGCCGCTACGTGAACATATCTGATTGGGAAGCACAGAAAATTTATGACACCTTTTGGCCATGTTCGTCGGCTGTTTGAAGGGTTGAAGTACTGCGAGTACCTGCCTAATAATTCGAAAGGAAGTACTCACGTTTTGACTAACATAAATGAAGTTGGAAATAAAAGATATCATGAAAGAAATACGGGATTACGCCATATAATACAAATTTTGAAGATGACAATCCGATTTTTGGCGTAAATGTGACAAGGATGGTAAGTCAGATAATATCTGAAAACTTGAAAATTTTCATCGTCCTGGAGCGGGATCCGAACCCGCGTCTCCCAGAAAACGCCTGAGTATGCTACCACTACACCACCCAGAACGACCAAGTTTCAAGTTTCCGATCAATTTGAATTTAACCATCACAGGATTCGCTAGTCGAAGCAACCGGCATTCATGTTTAGCGAATCTGGAGGTTAAGAATCTTATCCCGTGTTTGCCCGGAGAAGCAGAATCATGAAAGAAATACGGGATTACGCCATATAATACAAATTTTGAAGATGACAATCCGATTTTTGGCGTAAATGTGACAAGGATGGTAAGTCAGATAATATCTGAAAACTTGAAAATTTTCATCGTCCTGGAGCGGGATCCGAACCCGCGTCTCCCAGAAAACGCCTGAGTATGCTAACCACTACACCACCCAGAACGACCAAGTTTCAAGTTTCCGATCAATTTGAATTTAACCATCACAGGATTCGCTAGTCGAAGCAACCGGCATTCATGTTTAGCGAATCTGGAGGTTAAGAATCTTATCCCGTGTTTGCCCGGAGAAGCAGAATCATGAAAGAAATACGGGATTACGCCATATAATACAAATTTTGAAGATGACAATCCGATTTTTGGCGTAAATGTGACAAGGATGGTAAGTCAGATAATATCTGACTTACCATCCTTGTCACATTTACGCCAAAAATCGGATTGTCATCTTCAAAATTTGTATAAAAGATATCATTGATACGGTTCAACCAAAGAGTAACTTGACATTTTGTCATTTCAGACTATCCATGATAGCACCCCAAACAGCGCAATAAGTCTTTAGATGCATAAGTTTGCTATGAAGACAATTAGTAGATTCCACGAAGAATGAATATTGAGAAATATACATTCGGATTGAAACCTTTATACAACGATTCCTAAGTTCACAATGGTTAATTTAAAAAGAAATAATCATTACAATTATTGCAAAGAATCATCACACACTAATTTTCACACACCGAATCCCAACATTTTTCGTCTGCTTGGCACTTGAACAAGAATGAAGAACGTAGGTCTTCTTCAACCAATGAAAGAATACTTGTGGTTGTCATGACGACGCTGTTAATTGTAAAGAACTCACGACGCAAAAGATTCAACCTCTCGCATATGTAGTTAATGGGCTGAAAAATATCCCGTTTGCCGTGAATGTTCTCTCGGATACACCCAAGTTCGGATAATTAACAGTTTGTAGAACAAATTTTTATAAAACGCTAAAGTTATAAGATTTGAGAACACACTGATGCGAGGTTTTAACTTCTACATACATAGCCCTAACAAATTTAGTAGTTGGCTCCTCAAAGAAAGATCTGCGAAATGACAGTTTAAAGCTCATTTTACTTACTGTTAATATATCAAACATCTGCATTTACAGCGATCTTTGCTCACAACTCCAGCTTCACTGATATCCATCACACAAGATCTTTTATATTTCACCATCAGGATCTTTTTCACTTGAAGACATCATTCCTGAATCTGGTCCTCCCGTTGTTTCCTTGGTCTCCCCCTTCCTTTCTTTTCTATCATTTACAGTGAATAAATTCTTAGCATCTCTCCACTCATTCTTTCAACATGGACAAACCACCTCATAATACCAGGTCGTTTGAAAAATTACGGCCGATTTGGAGGGTAAAAATCAAAGAGACATACCTCATATCACACAACCTTGTTTTATTCGAAATAAGCTTTTCAGCAGATACACACCTCTGCCAACGAGGATAAGTACTTTAATTCCAGTCCGGAAAAAATGTGTCTCCCTGGATGCATGTCACGGAATGCAATTTTGGCCTCCTCTCTGTTTCTGAAGGTCCTGGCTCGAGGTTATTGCTAAAATGCATGAACAGGTGGAAATCAGATCAGATCAGATCATACGTAGAGGATTTTAGGAAGGGAGTGTCTGAAACCAGGTCTTAAACAACCCTTAGAAATAGGAAGCTAGGAGATTTGGGCTAGAGTGACACGGAAGCAAGATAGAAAGGGGGAGGAAGACGCCCTTATTTATTACTGGGGGGCAGTACCCGGTGTCCGACAGCTTAGCGTGCCCATCCGAAGCACGGCGGGTATTTAGTGGTTCGAACGTTCGTACCTGTCCAGGATGGAACCCGAGGTTATTTTCATGGCAGTCACGAACGCTGAACACTAGGCCACCCGTCGCCCACACATGGAAATCGGTAGGTGCCGAGTCAGGTTAGTAGGGTGGATGTGGGAGGGTTTCGAACCTCAGTTCGTGTAGTTTCCGTTTCGTCATTTGTGTCACGTGTGGTCTAGCATTATCATGGAGGACGATAGGACCCGTCCTGTTCACCAAAGATGGCTGTCTGAAACAACTTCTGGAGCATTTGGTCAATTACTTCACAGTACGAGACTAATGTAATGCTTTCACCAGCATTCAAGAAACCCTGTAGTGTATGACACCGTGAACAATCTGTCAACAAAACTTTCTTTGGGGTCAACCTTGGTTTAGGATGTTATTCTGGTAGTTCACCATGGTTCCACCACTCTCCAGATTGCTTAAGGTTGTTGTTCAGCACAAACTTTTCATCACAGGCTACAATGTGATCAAGTAGGTGTTCTTTTTCGCTGCGAAGCAGAAAGGTTACTGCACATCTCAAACAGCTGTTGTTTCTGATGCTCCGTCAGTTGTGTGGGATCCACTTACCGAGCTTCTTTACCTAACCAATTCGGTGGAGAAGTTCGAAAATGGCTGACACCGAGATGTTGTATTGTTTGGCGGGTTTTATTACTCTGACGCGAGGATTTCCTCCACATTTACCTTCAGAGTGTCGTTATCAATAACCGAATGTCGGCCTCAGGTCTGCTCATCTTTCAAGCTGGTTTCATAACCTTCCCAGCTGTTCTTATTAGCCTAAAAAACAAACCCCATCAAACCACAAACCCCTTTTCAAACCACTGATGAACACTAGGTTCAGATGTTTCCTCTCTCCATGCCTCGACCACATTTCGGTAGGTTTGTGCCGAAATACGACCAAATTTGAATTCCTGAAGCAGAATCACACCCGAAACTCACTCCTTCCTAACATGATGAACAGACCACTCATACCAGTAGTAACGACTGCAGCTCAACCGATTATGGTGTGTATGTGGCATCTGAGTCCAACTTCAACTCGTACGAATGGCACCTCGAAAGGGTTAAACTGCAAGCATTGTGGGCGAGTTGAATGCGGTACCTCAGAACATCGGCTATTATTTTCCGAACGACACTGATATTTGTATCCCCTTCCTAAAAACGTCATTCCGCACTTACACATCCAAATCAGATATCCATTCCTTACGTGATCAGAACGTGTCTTGCCACAAAGTTCCATTAAGTACAGCATCTCTCCACCAAACAGGCACCCGTCTGTCTTCTGCAGCATCCAGGTTTCACTACGGCACATTACAGTAGACATCACTACGGCACATCACAGTAGACATCACTACGGCACATCACAGTAGTTCATAAACAGCCGACTGGGACCTTTTGAATAACCCATTAGTCCCGTAAAATAGTCCTAAGGCAGATAGTGGTTTTTAAAGTTGAATTCAATATCATCTTATATCTGTCTCCCTCCCTTTCTCGGTTACATATGCTTCTTAAATATGCACTCACCTGCCACTGAATCAGAAACCTTTACGTATATGTACGTAAACGTGGCTGGCTTCGGTGGGGTATATGCAGAATACGTGGTCACGTGAGTCACTGTGTGATTAGAAAACTATTTAAGACCGACAATAGTTTTTATCACAATGGGACGAAACAAGAATTTTTTTAGAGTTCGATAAAGGACTTACATTGAAGAGCAATTGAATTAGAGATACCTGTGTAGTAACGTGTAGCACCACCTTTCGCCCTGATGATGGCGGCGATTCGTCTCGGCATGGACTCGACAAGACACCGGAAGCATTGGGAAGCCATACGGATCCACGACCCCTGAACAAGCTCCCACAGTTCACGAAGATTTGATGGAAGGGGTCAGAGCCTCGAGCATCTCTCTCGATGGCATCCCAGATGTGCTCGATGGGATTGAAGTCAGGTGACCTCTAGCTGGCCAAGGAAGCGAAGTCACGTCAGTGAAGTGTTCACCCAACAATTCGGATACAATTCGGGAGCTGCATTGTCTTGTTGCAGGATGAGGTCCCCAATGGGATGTTGAAGACGCTCAAACGGAAGCAAATGATCGTCCAGGATATCCCGGTAACGTTGACCTGTGAGGGACGATGTCACACGTACCAGGGGTCTCATTTCAGTCCACGTAAACAGTACCGAGACGAGAATGACACTCCAACCAGCTTGAAGAGTACCCTGCTGGCAAAAAAATCCATCGCTTCATGTGGTTTGCGCCGTACTCGTATCCTGCCATCCGCATCTACCAACGTGAATCTCGACTCATCAGTCCAAGCAACATTTTCCCACATGTCTAGGGTCCAGTGGCGTTGTTCTCGCGCCCATGTTAGTCTTTGCACCCTGTGATGTGCGGTCAGCAGCGGCACCCTCGTGTGACGATGGCTTCTGTACACCATAGCGAGGAGATGGTTCTGGATGGTGTGACTGCTTACACGTCTTTGTGCACCAACGTTAAATTGCCGAGTCATTTCTTGCACTGTGGCCCGTCTATCCGCTGTTACAATGCGAGCTAGCCGACGACGACCCCGCTCATCCACACGCTGTTGTCCACGACAGTTGGCCCTTGCAGGGATGGTTTTACCGGATTCGATGTACTCACGGTGCACCCGTGACACAGTGGCTCGTGAAAATCCCAGTGCCTGCACGACCTCCGAGAGGGAGTGACCCATTCGTCGGACCCCGACAATTTGCCCACGATCAAATGCGCTTAGATCCTTAGTCCCACCCATACTGCGTCCGACTCTTACTGATTGCCGTCGTATCAGTCCTTATATTGTCGGATCGCTGCAGGGTCGCTCACAGCTCCACATTTGCACAACGCCAGCAGTCTCTAATTCAATTGCTCTTTAGTCTGTTGTGGGTGTCCGTCTGGCTGGTTTGACGATTATGAAAACTGAATGGTTTCTGAAAAGGTAAGAAATATCTGACCTTTAATCCGTAAAAAAAGAAATAAACGTTTTGTCTAAGAAGCGCAAATGTGGTGCATCGACGATCTATTAAAAATATGATCAGCGTCGTATGAGAACACTTGCGCCGCCCCGGTGGTCTAAGCGATGGCCTCCGATCATTCGTCCGAACGGGGTCCGGGTTCGAATCCCGGTGAGGCATGGATGTTGTGTTTGTCTTACGGCACTGATTCTCTCCCTTCCCTGGAACCAGTGACCCTAAATTAGGGACGGGCGACTGCTTATAGCCCATTGAGTTGCTCACGGTGGTCGTTAAACCTCCAATCTAAAAAAAAAAAAAAAAAAAAAAAGAACACTTGCGCCAAGAAACAGGGCTTCCTGTATGCAGGAATTGATCGAAGCATTCAATGAAGGTTGTTTCCTACTCATTTATAAAATGCGCAGAGAATTGTGGAGGATTGGTATAGCCAGGCGCCTGCCTATACGGAAACCATTGATATCTGCGAAGCGGAAAGTTCGTAGACAGTTGTGTCATAAACACCATGAACGGGCACTGGAAGGCAAAAACAAAATCAAGTGTCCCGACAAGTCGCGGTTTATCTTGTTCTGTACCTACAGAAAAAGATAAACCGCAGAGATAAAAGATATTAACCCGTATGGGTTAGAGAAGCAGACGGCCTGTCCCTAAGCGATCGCTATCTGCAGGAAACAAAAGAAACCGCCTCCAGTTCGCTCAGGAACACAAGAATTGACAAGTAAAAATGTGGAATAGGGTAATGTGATCCAACGAATTACGTTCTCAACTACAACACATAGATGAACGTATGATAATATGGAGACAGAAGCACGGACTCATCTTGCATCGTCACTATTCAAGATGCCGGAGGCAATGTCATGGTGGGCGGCGCGTCTTCATTGGAGTGTTTGGGCGCTTTCATTCATGTCGAACAGAAAACTGACCTCCCAAAGGTATTTAAATATCGTTTCCGACCAAGTCTACCCGCTTATGTTGATGGTTTATTAAAATAGAGATAGATACTTCCAGCAGTACAAATTTCCACGTCACAGTGCTCACACTCTACGCGAATGGTTTGAGGAACATCACGGAGACTCTTCCCTGCTACTTGTCCTCGTTAGTTACCAGAAGTCAATCCAGCGTAGCGTTTCTTGGATGAAATCGAAAGGGTCATTAGACAGCTGGATCCCTATCATCAAATCTTCAAGAGCTGGAGGGTGCGATTCATGGCCTTAACTCTTTAACAACCATCACCGCTTTTGTCACTTAAAATGCCATAACGCCCGAAATTCTCTTTTGGTTAACCTATTTGTTTAATAACAACAATAGAGACCAAGTGTGACTCATGCTGATCCCTTATAGGTCGAGAAAATTTGAAGAACAGGTAAGGGTAGGAAATCTGACTCACTCTAGACAGGCGCTTCGTGCGGCTATGGCTGTTTGTATGTACGGGCGTTTTGGTCTTTAAAGGGTTAAAAGCAGCCCAGCAGCGTATTGGGTTGGAAAGAAAATGTCTGCAAATTCAATGCGACAGTCTTAATTAATATATATACAATCCAAATCAGTCCAAAATGTAGTCCACATCGTTTGCCATGACTTGCTTCCATCTTATGGGCAAGCTGTTGGATACCATTGCTGTTGAACTGTGGCGACTTGGATGCAAAGAAATGAGTAAGTGCGAGTTCAACGCCATCCCCGTTGGTCAACCGCTGTCCTCCCAGGAAATGCTACAAAGACCGGAAAAGTAGGTAGTCGCTTAGGCGCAATGTCCGCGGAATATGATGGGTGCGCTAGCTTGTAAGCAGTCGTCTGAGAAGAATCCGGGTTCGAAACCCGGTGAAGCATGGATGTTGTGTTTGGCTCTTACGGCACTGTATCTGTCCCTTCCCTGAAACCAATGACCCTAGGGACTGCTTATAAACCCATTGAGTTGCTCACGGTGGTCGTTAAACCTTCAATTTAAGAAAAAGAAAGGATGTTTGCGGTAGCAGCTCTCAGCCCAAGTCCATGATCTTGTGACAGGTCACCCATGCTGTGTGAGGTTTCGCTCCATCCGGCTATAGAAGCCCTTTCGTTTCAGCAGTGCTTGTTCTAATATGAGCGACGAATGCAGATCGTTTACCCGACGGCAGTAAACGTCGGCCGTTTTAGTGGTGATGTCCGGCAGCAGCTCAAAAGCACGACACGCCGCATATCAAACCCAAACGTACAGCAGGACCTTACGTGGGTGTAAGTCGGCTTTGGGGGTCGACATGGGCTTCTGTTTCGGATCCTAGCCATTGTTTCCGGGTGCTGACTTGTCAGACAGGACCCATTTCTCGTCGCTTGTCACAATGCAATGCAAGAACGACACCACTTGGTCACGTGAAAGCAAGAAAACACATGCACTCATGCTATTTGCTTTCTTCTCAACTGTGAGTTGATGGGCTATCCACACTCTCCTCTTGCGCACCTTCCCAAAGTTGACGCAAATGCGTGATAATGCTAGTGTGGGTAGTCCCCAGCTGTTCGGCCAACTCCTGCGTGGTCACATGTGGGTCGGTCTCCAGTAAGGTCTTCACAGCATGTACATATCCACTGTTGCGGGTTTTCCGGCTTTCGGGCGGTCTGACAGGTCAAAAAGTCCATCTGGAAACAGTTCAAACCAATGACAGCCCTGACAATGCGATATGAAATTGGGGTACACACTGGCAATGTTCCTTACAGGACTTGTAGGGGAAACTCTTCGAGCATGCAATTGCGGATGTGCTCCTTGTCCACTTCAATGTTGGCTGGCGCTTACACTCATCGCCTTCTGACTACTAACTGTCAATGACTTAAGCCACCTAAATGCTGATGTCATACCAGTGTGCTGCGCAATCTCATTAGCCAATGTACGCCGTGGCCGGGTCTTCGACTTCTGGTACCTCGCCATCGGACATTACTTTCTTTCCAAACAAATACTAACCAGTGGTCATAATATTTTGGCCACTCAATGTATACACACCTTTAATCTATATTAGGCTTACTTTGACTCAAATCCGAAAATATTTTTGATGTCTGTTAGGATAGAAGATATTACAAAAAGTAGAAGTGTATACAAATTTTGAAGATGACAATCCGATTTTGGGTGTAAATGTAACAAGGATGGTAAGTCATAATATCCGAAAACTTGAAAATGTTATCGTCCTGGAGCAGGACTCGAACCCGTGTCTCCCAGATAGCGCCCGGGAATGCTAACCACTACACCCCGCAGAACGACCAAGTCTCAAATTTCAGATTAATTTGAATATTACCATCACAGGATTATCTAGTCAAATCCTGTGATGCTTCGACTAACAAATCATGTGATGGTTATATTCAAATTAATCGGAAACTTGAGACTTGGTCGTTCTGGGTGGTGTAGTGGTTAGCATACCCGGGCGCTATCTGGGAGAGGTGGGTTCGAGGCCCGCTCCAGGTCGATGAAATTTTCAAGTTTTCGGATATTATCTGACTTACCATCCTTGTCACATTTACACCCAAAATCCGATTGGCATCTTCAAAATTTGTATTATATGCTGTAATCCCGTATTTCTTTCATGAGTAGTGTAGTTTTTAAAACCAACTGGAAAAGGAAACTGATAGCAAGTCCAGCATGCTTTCTTGTGGCTGGTCCAAAATCGCTATTATTACGAGTAATTCCTGTATCTTGGAGTTTGGCTTTTAGAATCAAATATACTGTTGGAAAGAAACTGATACCATAAATGCAATGTACTAGAAATAGGTGAAACTGAAGATGTAGGTAGTGTATCATATTTTCTTAGAACACCCCAACAGCTGCTAATAAAACGTTTTGTTTTTTTCGTAATACACATACTAATCGCAAAAGTTGATGATTTTTCTAAAGAGATCGGAGCAGAGGATTGCTGTATGGCTGACGTGATAGAATAAAATGGAACAGCACCGTTGTGTATAAAGTTACCCTGTGAGAAGGGAGAACAAGAAATGAACATGTGAATGTTTTAATTAGAATTCCTGAAGTTACGAACCTCACAAAATTTACATGGAAGGTGAGACTGGTCTGGTCTTCAAAGCAATACCCGAGTAAACACTGATGCTTAAAAACTATTTAGTATCATTTGAATAAAACGGAAAAATTAGTCATTATCAGTAACATGAAAAACCGTTTAAAGAAAATGTCGCTCGCCACTATAGAAAGTTAGAGATATTTTAAATACAGGGTGTCTCAAAAATCCTTAACACATTTTAAAAATTTATTTAAGAAACTATTCGGGATATGAATTGTTATATGGAAATATTTCAACTTTAAAATGTAACTTAGGTTACTTTGTGTGCGAACGACTGTTAGAGAAATCCACTCTCAATTAAAAAGAAGTTTAGCAGAGATTCGTTTCGGAAAAAGGTAATACTTTATTGACCGTGGGACCTACCACGAACGAAAGGACATCCTCTTTCCCCTCGTCGTTGGACACCACTCTCCCTCAGAGGGAGAACTCGCCAGGGATAGTGGAAGTAGGCAATTAACAGTCTATTTCGTACATCAAGAGCATTTTCTAGTAGAGAACAGATCGTGTAGGGTAATGGGATGGATAGGAGTCGTAAATGGGGAGTCTCGTTGGAAATTTTGAGTGGAGAACAAGGAAGGATTTTGCTCTGACACAAGGCAGTGTAAATGCTTCTGCACGGGATGAAGTACAAAGAAGTGTCGGCGGGAATTACATATGAAGAGGAAGTCACACGAGATATCTATAAACACGCTGGAAGTATTTACTATTCAATCAAACCAACCAATATTTCCCTTTAACCCCCAATCTGAAAAATAAAGATGTGAGCGGACGAAATCATTTTTCATAACATTCAATTTGTTTAACTACTTATTTATTTGCTTCCCTGTTCCAATGACAGGAACCTGCAAACAACAACGATTATTCTGACAAGTTGGCGTCCACCAAAATACATAAAAATTAACCAAACACCCACTTAATGGATATGAAGATAATTTTTGCAGATTTTGTTAACTTAGTTTTTAGCACGTCTTTTGTAATAAAAAAGATCGAGCTTACGTTGCCGGTTTGTCCGTTCGACTGTGCCCACGATATCTCTGCAACTATTAGTCAGATTTTAAAAATTATTTTTGCATTGGGAAGCTTGAAATATGGGAATGATGATACTTTATTTCGTTTTTTTTACGATGTATAATTTCGCCCCTAAATGCAGATGATGTCGAATTCAAAAATACGTTTTATTCCACATATTTGTTTCTAAACATCCGATTGAAAATAATATTTTATCTTTCGATTCCATTTATGTCGAAAGTATTTTATAGTTACTTTTTCAAATTACGCACAGATTTTCCGCTAAGGGGCGTAAAAGTAAATGACTTATTTCCCGATAATCCTTCTTCTAAAACTCCGATTTGAAATTTTTTTTCTTCAGCGGATACACCTGATGGAAAATCTCTTGCCTATAATTTCAAATTTTCGGTAAAGAATACTTTGGCCACCAGGAGGCGTAAGTGTTAATTTTTGTTTCTGATGTATTTGCCATAAAATCTGAGCTTTTGAAATACCGATTAAAAAATTTTTTTCGTGGACTGATGCCACTCACACCGATAAACCTTTTCAAAATATTATCTTCTTAAAACATTCCACAGTTTCTCCGCCAGAAGGCGTAGATGTATATTTTATTTTTGTCAATATGTCTACTTCTAGGAGTCCGATTGGAAAAATTCCTTCTTTGTTGGTTAGTGTTTTCAGTGTGACATGTTTTTCAAATAATTTCAAAATTTTCAAGTAATTCATAGACTTCCCGCTAGGGGGCGTAAATGCAAATTGCGTTTCCCCCTATATCTCTGCTTCTAAATCTCAGATTTGAATAATTCTGTCTGGACCGGATACAACTCCTGATACGAAATCCTTTGCACATAATCTCCAATTTTTGTTAAGATAGTTTGGCCACCAGGGGGCGCAATTCCTAATTACCGATTCTGATGTATTTGCAGCAAAATATGAGCTTCTAAAATCTCGATTGAAAAAACAATCGTTGTTGATCGATACTGCTCATGTCGACAAACCTTTTAGGAGCATTTTCTTCTTACAATAATGCATGGCTTCTACGCCAGGGGTCGTAGATGTATATCTGATTTTTGTCGATATACGTATTTCTAGGAGTAAGATTTCAAAAATTCCTTTGTTGGATAGTTTTTCTGATGCGAAATGTTGTTCATATAAATTCAAAATTGTCAAATAAATCATACATTTGCCGCTAGTGGGCGCAAAGGTAAATTGCGTTTTCTGCTTATTTCTGCTTCTAAAACTCCGATTTGAAAAATTCTTCCTGTATCGCATACAACACCTGATGAAAAATATTTTTCATATAATTTCTAATGTTTGGTAAAGAATGATTTGGCCGCCAGGGGCATAAGTGTTAATTTCTGGTTCTGATGTATTTGCAGCAAAATCTAGGCTCCTTAAAACTCGACGACTAGAAATTTATTTTTCTCGGACCGATACCGCTCATATTGAAAAATCCTTTTGAGAATAGTTTCTTCCTAAAATAATGCATAGTTTTTCCACCAGAGAGCGTAAAGTCAAGTCTTATTTTTTTCGGTATCTCTGTTTCTAAGATTAGAAATATTCTTTGTGTTGGAGAGCGTGTACGGTACGAAATGTTTCTCATATTAATTCATGTTTTTCTTAACGCACAAGTCTGCAACCAGAGGGCGGAAGCTCACGATTCCGTTTACAGCAATATCTGCGGGATTAAAACCCCGATTAAAAAACGTCTTTCTTCCTTCAGATACTACTTTCCGTACCAGTTCCATTGACTTTGAACAGTTTTGATAAATTTAATTTGCGTCAGAACGGATTCAAAAGACGTGTTTATTACACCCGAAAATTCGGTGTCATCTTTCTTTTCTTCTCTGTTTCCGGAATAGGTGTCGTAACTGATCCAATTGCAAGGTTAGTTGAAAAAATGTCGACTCCAGCAGAGAATGCGATGTGTTTGTTTCTAGAAACAAAATCTGTTACCCAAGTGCAAAGAAATTTTCGTTCGAAATTTGGAGAACATCCTCAAGTCGCAATAGCATCTTAGCTTGGCACAAGAAGTTTCAGGAAACTAGAGCTGTCCTGGATTGGCCAATATGTGGAAGCCCAAGCACGGGTGAAGGTGTCATCAAAAGCATTCGTGATATTTTATTCACGTAGCCCAAATAAATCTTTCTGAACTGCAGCAAAGGAATTGACAGTTCCTCGTTCAACAGATCATCGAGTCTTACACCCAAAACTCCGTCTATGTGTCTACAGAGTGCTTATATTGCAAGCTTGTTTTAGTTGGAGTTGAATGGCGCAAGGGCCTCAAAGGTCCACGTCAGTGTATTAAAATAGAATTAACAATATCCAGACATAAATGTATAAAACGGTAATAACAAATGATGTACATAGCCGCTGAGACGAACAAACAAAAAGCACCGGTGTAACGGATACAATGATCAACGCTGATGTGAAAACCGTTAGAAAAAAAATTAGAAAAAATGCCTATTGTGCATAGGAATATGGGAACTGCTGAATTTTAAAAACAAAAATGTGGAAAAATCGAAAATGGGCAATGGGACGCCATTTTGAAGTGAAAAGCAAGGAAGGGAGAGGACGACCATCTTGGTGACCAGTTAACAAGATCAGGACGGGCAAATGAATTCTCAGAACTTTGAGCGTGGAATTCTTTGAGAGAGCAAAGCAATAGCGAGGGATGAGCCAGATGACGGATGTAACCGTGCGAGCTTAAGGACGCTGAGAGTAAAGGATGCCCAGCAAGGGGGTCGAGTGCGTCGTCGTGATTGGCTGAGCACTCGCTGGGGCTCATAAACGTTTGGGAGGACTCGGGAAGCTAGCTGTTTTGGCAGGCTCTCTTCTGGTATACCTTCCACTGGAGTAAGACGTCAGGTTACGGCGTGGGATGATTTTGACTTAAGAAAAGCTCTCGGCTGCGGTCGAGTTAGCTAGGGGTAGATTTCGACTAACTCAGGTTGCTCATAAATATATATCTTTTGTTCCAAGGGATCAGGCTGCGGTCTAGATCCATGATACCCGAGATCGGACAATCTCACGCCTAATGTCAGAAGTGCTGCATAATTATCTGCAGGAGGTGGAACGTGATTACAAGTACCATGTGTGCTAAATACTGTACCGGATGAACTCAAACAAGAACTTACCCTTACATCACTGAACTCTTGTGAAAGTTGCTATCAAGGAAGCACCATATTTCTATCTGTTCAGCTCAAGCTCTATTGTCAACTCAAGCTCTGTTTGAGGAGTATCTACTGTATGTTCTAGTGAGCGTGTAATGCAGCCTTCATCCTACCCTAAGTAGGAAATAAATAAATAATACTGCTATTCATGAAAGAAATACGGGATTACGCCGTATATTACAAATTTTTGAAGATGGCAATCCGATTTTTGGCGTAAATGTGACAAGGATGGTTAGTCAGATAATATCCGAGAACTTGAAAATTTTCATCGTCCTGGAGCGGGACTCGAAACCGAGTCTCCCAGATAGCGCCTGGGTATGCTAACCACTACACCACCCAGAACGACCAAGTTTCAAGTTTCCGATCAATTTGAATATAACCACATCACAGGATTCGCTAGTCGAAGGAACCGGCATTCATGTTTAGCGAATCTGGAGGTTAAAAATCCTATCCCGTGATTGCCCGGAGAAGCAGATAAATCATGAATGAAATACGGGATTACGCCATATAATACAAATTTTTGAAGATGAGAATCCGATTTTTGGCGTAAATGTGACAAGGATGTTAAGTCAGATAACATCCGAGAACTTGAAAATTTTCATCGTCCCGGAGCGGGACTCCAACCCGAGTCTCCCAGATAGCACCAGGGTATGCTAACCGCTACACCACCCAGAACGACCAAGTTTTAAGTTTGTCACATTTACGCCAAAAATCGGATTGTCATCTTCAAAAATTTGTAATACTGCTATTGTTTGTTAAATGGCTTCAGCTCATTTCAATACCAGCTTGGAGGTCTTCCGCCATGCTTCTCTCTAATAAAGTAGATCTGAATAAATGCGTCTAGCCCTTCTCCCAATCTATACTGGTGGCAGCGAGAAAAAGTAAGTGCACTTTGATGGTAAGAGTATCGCACTGAAATAAAATGCAATAACATTCCCCATGCAATACCTGCCACTATCCCACACCAAATAAATAAACTTAAAAATACAACAACGATCTTGACAAACACAGTAACGAAATATGGTAACAATGGTATAGTAATCCGTCCGGAGGCAGTGGCTATGCACTTAAAATACTGTACCCAGGGATGAAACAGCCAATTCTCCCTGTACATTTCCTCCAATATAAAAAAGACCCTCCCGTCAAAATCCTACAGTATTCGTTAGCATCCCATCCTTTTATCTAGGACAACATCTTCATGAAGGCAGTCTTCAAAAAACAGAAAATAGATATTCCAGATGAATACGACTACTGCAACTACTACTTGATCATTGCCAACAAAGCCCTCTACAGAGCCAGCAACGTGGAAGAGTTTTAATTGCAATCTTTACCGCCAGACAAGCCATGTTGTTTTAAACCCTTCAACCGGCTGGAACGAGTTAACTCGGGGTTAGAAAAGTGGGCTAAAATCAACTCGAACGAATATATTCGCTGTCAAAGAAGTGGGCAGAATGCGATTGGGAGTGAACCTGGGCATCAGAAAGCGTTGCTTTCCCTTAGCTTTCTTATTCAAAGTGATCATTTATGGGGATGATTGACACTAATCCTTTCGGAGTGATTACCTGCTGAAACAGCTGTAACAATGGCTACAGTCCCAAGAAAGGAGAGACATGCTTTTTTTTTGCATTTTTTTTAATTGGAGGTTTAACGAGCACCGTGAGCAACTCAATGGGCTATAAGCAGTCGCTCGTCCCTGATTTGGGAACACTGGTTCCAGGGAAGGGAGAGAGATAGTGCCGTAAGACAAACACAACATCCATGCCTCACCAGGATTCGAACGCGGGACCTTTTCGGACGAATGATCAGATAGCCATCGCTTAGACCGCTGCGCCACCGGGGCGGAAGAGAGATGTTTGAGTCACTTCCGTCTACCCCGAGGCATGATGCTAGTGTCAGAGGCACTTGCCATTTCCCATCATGCCTTGGGTCATGGAGCAGAGAACAAAGGCCTAGAAGGGAGCTCGTAGCACTAGGGTTATGGTGGACACTGGTGACGATTGGTTGTGACAGGTTTACGGTCGATACTGTTGAAATGGGGTGGGAAAGGAATTTTTTGTTTTGCCGTTGCTTTCCTAAAACAAGGCAGTTATGCGAGCCTTTCTCTCTTTGGGGAGAGAGAATGTTTGGGGAACCATTTTTTTCTGGTGTATCGGCCGCTTAAAGGGTTAACTTTGCTGTGGACATGCTAAATTCATCTAGAGGAAGATAATGACTTCCTACGAAACATTGTTTTTACAGATGAAGCCACGTTTTATGGTTCGGGTAAAGTCAATCGCCACAGTACCAAAATGTGCGGGTCTCCGAATCCACATCACTTCATCGAATATGTCTGGGATAGTCATAAAAGTGAATGCGTGGTGTGGCTTAATGGTTGGTCGTGTGAACGGACCTTTCTTTTTGCAGAAGCCACAGTCACAAAAGAAATTTGGACAAAATTAAAATATTTTTGCCGTCCCTCAAATTTGCCATTTACATCTTAACCTCATTTGGCATCAGAATGGTGCACCGCCTCATGGGGTACGGTAGTGCAAGTTTTTTTTAATAACGAATTTCCAACCGGGTGTACTGGAAGAGATACACCCATCCCATGACCTCCCCGCTCTCCAGATATCACGACTCTAGACTTCTTGTGGGAATACCTGAAAGACAAAGTTAATTCATCCAAAGTGCATAGTGTTGACGAACTGAAAACTCTCAAAGTTGTTGCAGTTGTTACAGAATCCACTTTGGCATGTACATGGGCAGAGATTGAATACCGGCTTGATGTACTCCGCGCAAAACAAAAAGGTGCACACATTGAAGTTTGTTAACTACCGAAAGAAGAAAACTTTTTGACGTAAGTTTACAAGTTCTGGAAAAATTTCGTTCCTATCCCGAATAGTTTTTTTTTTTTTAAACTTACCTAAAATATGTCAAGGACTTTTGGGACACCCTCTATATGGTACTAAATTCGATGTAGAATACGTATGTATAAATAATGCTCGGATGATCAGCAAAATTTGTGCTGAATATCTTTGAATTTGGAACAAAACAAAAAAAAAACTTCGTAAAGAAAAGGTCTTAGAGCTTAGTTCATCCCAAAAGTGCAGTTAAAGAAAGCTATTCATGTCCCCGAACAAGATTCTTATTATTTGGCATTTGGATTATGGGATTATTCAAGTCTTTAAAACGCATTACCAATAGAACATCAGAAAACTTGTGGATACAATCTACGCGGACGAGGGAAATCGGTAGCAGACATCCGAAAGAAAGAAAAAAACATGTTGGACGCGAGTCACAAAAGTGGTAACAAAATATTTGCATTTCTAACTGCTTCGCAAAATATATGTTTCACGCGATTCTGGAAAAAGGTGACAGAAATTTGCATTTTAAATTACTTCCGTTAAGAGAGATTTTCTAAAAGTCGAACCCTAAATGTAAGTAAGTAACTCAAACGTAGTAGAAACTGGATTTTCGATAATTCCTCTGAAAATTGGATTACAGCAGAAGTGACAAAAAGATTCCGAAAAAGCAAATGAAATCTCCCAAGAAATTCAAAAACTAGGAGAAACAGTCGCAGGAGAAAATCAAATATGTCAATAAAAAAAACTATCAACTCTTTAAGAGACACGTACGTCAAGCTCTCGAAAACAATAGAAGAGTGTTGGAAAAAAATTATGCTCCCAAAGATAGTGTGTCCCAAAAAGTTTAACCAATTTCAAAGGATAACTTTTGATACAAAACTAATATCAGTATTCTGTTTGTTGCTGGTGGTAAGGAATACCCTCAAGTTTTCTAGAAGTGTACCCAATGGATCCTGCCACGAAAGCACAGGTTGTGGAGTGATTTATTGAAACTTGATCCGAAACGCAGGTTCAGCGGAATTTCAGAACAAACCGCCCACACGTAACAGCATCAGAAAATTGTACAAGTCATTCAATGAAACTGGTAGCGTCCTTACAAAGAAAAGCCCTGGATGACCATTGCTTGTTCCAGAAAGGGAGGGCCGCCCCGGTGGCGCAGTGGTCTAAGCGATGGCCTCTGATCATTCGTCCGAACGGGGTCCGGGTTCGAATCCCGGTGAGGCATGGATGTTGTGTTTGTCTTACGGCACTGGCTCTCTCCCTTCCCTGGAACCAGTGACCCTAAATTAGGGACGGGAGACTGCTTATAGCCCATTGAGTTGCTCACGGTGGTCGTTAAACCTCCACTCCAAAAAAAAAAAAAAAAAAAAAAAAAAAAAAAAGGGGGGAGGAGGTTGTGAAACAGACATTCACTCGTAGCCCTCGAAAGTCAATCAGACAAGAAGCACGACAGCAGGCCATCCCTGGACGACCATTGCTGGTTCCAGAAAGGGAGGAGGTTGTGAGACAAACATTCACTCGTAGCCCTCGAAAGTCAATCAGACAAGAAGCACGAGAGCTGGCCATCCCTGGACGACCATTGCTGGTTCCAGAAAGGGAGGAGGTTGTGAGACAAACATTCACTCGTAGCCCTCTAAGTCAATCAGACAAGAAGCACGACAGCTGGCCATCCACAAGTCGACCATTGACAGCTGGCCATCCCTAGACGACCATTGCTGGTTCCAGAAAGGGAGGAGGTTGTAAGACAAACATTCACTCGTAGCCCTCGAAAGTCAATTTGACAAGAAGCACGACAGCTGGCCATCCCTAGACGACCATTAATAGTTACAGAAAGGGAGGAGGTTGTGAGACAAACATTCACTCGTAGCCCTAGAAAGTCAATTAGACAAGAAGCACGACAGCTGGCCATCCCCAAGTGGACCATTGACAGCTGGCCATCCCTGGACGACCACTGCTGGTTCCAGAAAGGGCGGAGGTTGTGAGACAAACATTCACTCGTAGCCCTCGAAAGTCAATCAGACAAGCAGCACGACAGTTGGCCATTCCCAAGTCGTCAGTGCACAGAGTGTTACGTCAGAGATTGGAAATGCACCAGCGTAAACTGCAGATAACGCATCACATAACCCCAAATGATCATATGAAACGTAAACAGTTTGCTGAAGAGATGTTGGAAAACATTGCAAGTGCTGAATCTTTCCTGATATAAATCTGTTTCTCGGATGAGTGCACTTTCCATGTTTCTGGAAAGGTTAAAAAACAGAATGTGAGAACTTGGGGAACTGAACTCCCCGCACAATGGAACATGAACATGTTAGCCCAAAAGTGAATGTTTGGTGTGGCATAATGGTTGACCGTGTTCTTGGACCCATTTCCTTTCAGAAAGCGACCGTGAGAGATGATAATTACCTGGACATGATTGAACAGTTAGTGTTTCTCCAGTTGGATGAACTTGCAACTCCGGTCAGTTTCAAACAAGATGGGGCGCCACCTCATTGATCTTTGTTTATGAGGAGGTCTCTGGATACCAAGTTTCCCAATCGATGGATTGGGCGTGGTGGTCCCATTACATGGCCCCCACATTCGCCGGACTTAACACACTGACTTTTTTAGCAAGTCTTTCGTAAAAAAAGATCGTGCTTATGTTAGCGGTTTTTCCGCCCGTCTGTACCCACGATATCTCTGCAACTATTAGTCCGATTTGAAAAATTCTTTTTGCGTCCGACTATTAGTCCGATTTGAAAAATTCTTTTTTTTTATTCCACATATTTGCTTCTAAACATCCGATTGAAAAAATTATTTTATCTTTCGATTTCGTTTATGTCGAAGAGTATTTTAGATATAGTTACTTTTTCAAATTACACAGAGTTTCCGTTAGAGGGCGTAAAAGTAAATTACATTTTCCCCGATAACTCTTCTGCTAAAACTCCGATTTGAAAATTTTTTTCTTCAGCATGTACAACCTCCTCATGGAAAACCTTTTGCATATAATTTCTAATTTTTGGTAAAGAATAATTTGGCCACCAGGAGGCGTAAGTGTTAATTTTTGCTTCTGATGTATTTGCCATAAAATCTGAGCTTCTAAAATATCGATTGAAAAATTTATTTCGTGGACTGATGCCACTCACATTGATGAACCTTTTCGGAATATTTTCTAAAAATATTCCACAGTTTCTCCGCCAGGGGGCGTAGATGTATATCTTATTTTTGTCAATCTCTCTACTTCTAGGAGTCCGATTTGAAAATTTTTCTTTGTTGGATAGTGTTTTCAGTGTCACATGTTTCTCATTTAATTTCAAAATGTTCAAGTAATTTATAGACTTTCCGCTAAAGGGCGTAGAAGTAAATTGCGTTTTCCTCTATATCTCTGCTCCTAAATCTCCGATTTAAAAAATTCTTTCTGCACCAGATACAGCTCCGGATGGAAAATTCTTTGCACATAATTTCTAATTTTTGTAAAAAATGGTTTGGCCACCAGGTGGCGAAGTCTTAATTTCCGCTTCTGATGTATTTGCACCAAAATATGAGCTTCTAAAATCTCGACTGAAAAAAACGTCGTTTGTTGAACGAAAGTACTCATGTCGACAAACCTTTTAGTAACATTTTCTTCTTGAAATAATTCACGGTTTCTACGCCAGGGGGCGTACATGTATATCTTATTTTTGCCAATATCTCTACTTCTAGGAGTCCGATTTGAAAAATTCCTTCTTTTTTGGATAGTGTTTCCGATGCGAAATGTTTTTCATATAAATTCAAAATTTTCAAGAAAATCATAGACCTTCCGCTAGGGGGCACAAAGGTAAATTGCGTTTTCTGCGTTATTTCTTCTTCTAAAACTCAGATTTGAAAAATTATTCCTATATCGCACACAAGACTTGATGGAAAATAGTTTTTATGTAATTTCTAATGTCTGGTAAAGAATGATTTGGCCACCATTGGCATAAACGTTAATTTCTGCTTCTGATGTATTTGTAGCAAAATCTGGGCTCTTGAAAACTCGACTAAATTTTTTTTTTTTCTTGGACCGATACCGCTCATGTGGAAAACCTTTTGAGAATACTTTCTTTCTAAAATAATGCATGGTTTTCCCACCAGGAGGCGTAAAGTCATCTTATTTTTGTCGATATCTCTGTTTCCAAGAGTCCGATTTGAAAAATGATTTGTGTTGGAGAGCGTTTCCGGTTGGAAACGTTTCTCATATAAATTCATGTTTTTCTTAACGCACAAGTCTGCAACCAGAGGGCGTAAGCTCACGATTCCGTTTACAGCAATATCTGAGGGATTAAAAACCAGATTGAAAAACTTCCTTTTTCCGTCAGATACTATTCTTTTCCATAGCGGTTCCATTGACTTTGAATAGCTTTGAGAAATTTAATTTGCGTCAGAACGGATTCAAGAGACGTGCTTATTACACCCGAAAATTCGGTGTCATTTTTTTTTTTTTTTTTTTTTTAAATGGGGATTCATCAAGGTTGAGGTTTACAGCAGCCCTGTTGCAGACATTGCTGACCTAAAGAGGAGGATTACTCACGCTCTGCAGAAAGTTAATACGAACATTCTCGAACGAACCTGGTTGGAACTGGAATACCGTTTAAATATTGTTCTGGTGACAAATGGTGCTCACGTCGAATGTCCAAAACTTCACGATCTGTTTTGTTAATTAACACAAGTTGTGTTGTGAGATACATATCACTAAGCTGTTCTCTGAGATTCAGAAGGTAGCTCCAAAACGAAATACAATACAAACTACCAGATAATTTTCACTTGCTGTTGCCGTATCAAACTTCTCCGTGTACAGCGATCTTTACATACAACTCGGGCTTCACTGACATCCATTACACGCCGTACACAAGATCTTCTATACTTCATACTCAATCTTTTTCTCATGCAGACACTCTTGAATCTGATCCTTCCATGACTACCTTGGCCTTCCTCTGCCTTTCCTTCCTGCCGCTTCGCCTCAAAAGATTTTCTCAGTAAGCATCTCATCACTCTTCTTCCAGTTCCAGGTCGATTCCGTGGTGGACCATCCTTCTCAAGTGTGGTAGGCCCTCCATATCCCACACTTGAGTCAGTTTTTGCATTTCCTTTTTGTCCTTTTAATCAGGTAAGTCAGTGGGGCAGGAATGCATTACAAAGTAATGGAAGTACAGATTACAATTAACGTGTAATGTATTACAAAGTAATGCAGTAACAGGTAATGTATTACAAAGTAACGCAGTAACAGGTAATGCATTAAACCGTAATCTCAAGAATAGTTTGCACAAGTTAATGGAATTATTCTGTAATGCATTACAATGAAGAGGATATCATTCAATTATTTAATAATGCCATTCAAACGCAATGGAATTATTTGGTAATGAAATTACATACTCATAATTTATAGAAATGTACGTATGCCAAAAGCTATGTCTAGAAAGGTCGGCCATGTAACATAGCAGACAGAGACCGAAGTGTCGTGTAGAATGTTCTAGAAGCGGCAAGAATGGGTTAGACGTTTGTAGAATGTTCCAGAATGATCGCGCAGTGGGAAGTTGGAGAGCTTTATGCAAATCAAAAATATTTCAGAAGGTTCAGGTCCTGCCGGGACGTAAATATTAAGGTGTCAGTCGTTCGCGAGTCCAGTGTTCGTATCGAACAAGTAATGGACAACAACGCTTGAAACGTACAGCACAATGTCAAGTGTTCGAAAATTTCTGTAATATTCGGCAGTGCACCCTGAGTTGCTGAATTGTGAGTGTAGTGCTAATGTGCGCTTGTGGCTATAGTGGGGTAATTATTTCGGACAGTGAAACGTATGTAATGGATGACAATACTGTCTGGAGATGGACGAAATGAGTGTTTCGGCAACGGATTGTAGCAATCATACCTTTCATTCCTTCCGTTTTAAGTGATGTAGTGGCTCAGAGTGCTTTCCATTGGCGTTTAATGCGCATTTTTTTATTTCCTGACTATTTTGGGGTGCTTCAGTGAATTGTTCTTTGTTGAAGACTAAGATCACATGCAACGGCATTGATCTTTCTTTCATTTTTGTATTGTTCACTAACCGAAATAAACATCCCATTCGTACTTACTTCATACGTATTATTTCGTTCAAATCACTTTACTTGCGGCGAAGACGGGACACCTACTCATGTCATACACGTACAATCTCCAATACATACATACACGCATTTGAGGAGGGGTGGAACAATTTTCAAATAACCTACACAACGTGTAAGGGTGTACTGGTTGCTGGCTTATTCACATTGTATTGTTGCCCATAAGTTATTGGTTAATTACCAACATATATTTAACTATTACGATCTAATGGGTAATTGCTACATGTCATTAGAATTACCATGTAATTCTAATGATCAGTTCACCAATACCATGTAAAGGTAACGCCAAGTTCTTGTTCCCATTACCTATACGCTGTAATGCATTACCGATTTATTGAATTACGATTTTGCCCAACTCTGAGGTAAGTACATCATCAGTGTGGGGGATTAGCCCACAGCTGACGGTTCCTATTGGTCATTCAAACTAAGGACTCTGGAACAAACCCCAGTGAGTTGTGGTCTTTTTGCCAATGTTACACAGAACTAGCTGGCACCTCTCCAAGATTCACAGAGGCCCTAGTTGCTGTTGTGGGTGCCATTGTTACATATATATTAAAACTGTTATGATTTTAAAATTTTTACGCCTTTGTGTGATATCCTGTATTATGAGAAGTTTCGTGGATGTAAATTACAAAATCTAATTGGAGATTTTAAGTAACTTCTAAATTTTTTCCCCATATTTATATGGCTCTTCTACTAAATACTATAAATTTGCAAAAGTCTTAAAACAAATACCGGCCACTGAATTAAACTTTTATTCAAGACCGGGTTTGCACCTGCTTTAACGTAAATTACAGCACGTATGCGATTTGGAATAGATTCCATAAGGTGTTGGAGTGTATCTAGGTCTACAGCATGCAATACAATACAATACAATACAATTATTTTATTGCACACATTTAAAACTCTTAGTTATATGAAAATGCAATACACCAGGAGGAATCTGAACACAAGGCGATTCCCCCTATCAGATGTAAGAAAAGGAATAAAACATATGGCATATATGAAAGCAAGTAAGATGGTTATAACAGAAGCTCCACTGTTAGCAGCATGCTTGGAACAACGATTTAATGATAGGGTTGAGATTCGTTATGAAGATCAGGGTGATTTACAATGTAATTTCGCAGAGACAAGGAACACTTTTTGATATCTTCCAGGGATCTGATGCTCTCTGGGAGATTATTCCATAGGATACTGGCTTTATACAGTGTGCTATTTAAACCATAATTAAGTTTAACACACGGCTGACATAATTTGTTGTTAGCAACAGATATGGTGAAGATAGAGTAATCCAGTTATTGGATGTCAGATTGAAAAATAGGCAGTTTAAGATGCTTTATTTTAAAAAGCATACCTAGTTTCATAGTTTTATAATAGGTGTTTACCAGACAGTCATATAATTGGCTCAGATTTGACGGAAGAGACCATTGCTTTGGGATATGTTTTTCTAACATGTCCCATACATTTACATTATCAATGGGATTCTGATCCGGGCATTATGGTGGCCAGGGATGATGGAAGTCGTCGTCATGCTCGCTGAACTACTGCTGAATATATCTTGCGCGCTGGACAGTACCACTGTGATCCATAAAACAGCAGTAGCCTACTGGATAAAACGTCAACATCGCAGGATGCCCGTGTTTCCTTAGGTTGTGAAAATAAGTTCCCTTTTTCTTTGCTGAATTTTTAGATTTTCTGAAAATATGCTTCCAAATTTATTTTTTGTGTCAGTAAGAATTCAAAAAAAAACGTTTTCATTACAACCAAAAATCCTGTGTCATCTTATTTTGTATTAATTTTATTCTATTTGTTTTACGGTGACTTTGACATCAGGAGAAACTCTTAAAGAATTGTAAATATCTTAAGGGAACTAGGAAGGTTTGACATTCCAAAAAAAAGGCTTGCGTTTATATGTTTAAAACAAGGCCGCGAATAAACATAAATCATTTTGTCTGTGTACGGGTATTTAGTGTAAAATGATAAAATAAGAAAATGTCGCGATATTTATTCCCGGATGAATAACATTAGCGCTCCAACGTAATGAGGCAAACTACGTAAAATCCGATATTACCACGATTACAAGTCAAATGGATGAAGATTTCGGGAAATCCCAGGGATATTTCTTCTTCTCAGGCTTCCCTCTATTGATTATACCTGAAAATTTTTAAATGAAAACAAAATGCAAAACATGGCGTCCAGATAACGAAAAATGTGGGAAAATGCGAGTTATTCTTTATTATAAAATGGTGAAAACATTTTTATTCAATAAGATGGCAGGTATAATTAATGCGTCATGGTGTTTTACAACTCCGGTATAAATTTTTAGCTGATACCCCCAGCGGTTTTCGAGATATCGTGGTAAAATCACCAAAACATGTAATTTCGAGAAAATCACGTTCAAATATTAAATATTAGATGCAATATTTATGTTAGAACAGTCGTACATGCGTTAAAGATTTCCTGCACTATAGAATTCCAGCACTTTAGTTGAAAGCCTACAGGACCGTTCTATTCTACTCTGGTAAGGGAGGTAGCACTGGCTACGCAACTACCTGCGTTCGGTTGGTCCAGCACCACAACACGTTTTATTATCCCCTAACCACGATATTGTTAATTTTTTCGAAAATTCAAATGGGAAGATATTCTTAAAGTATTGCACTATCGACATGTGCAAAAAATCCAAAATCGATTTTTTTCAATATTTTAAACCTTCGTAGTCTCCTTAATGGAAGTAATAGTCTATACGAGCAAAAAAAAAAAAAAGAAACAATCGAATCACAGAACAAGTGTCAATGAAATTAATATAAATCGGAAATCACGTAGCAATATCTCTACGGAGTAGAAAACTGATAAAGAACAGAAAGCCGACCGAAAAGATGTGACATCATCTCACACGAAAACACCTTCGACGCCGTTTCCAAAGATCAATATACGAGCAGTCGTTCCTATCGATTTGCTGTCACTATGATATCTTTACGTAATGCAAGCCTGTTCGAACGATTGGTAGCATGGACGATAGTAAAAAAAACAAGTCACTAGTAGAGATGTGTTATTATTACATAAGTCATAACGGAAAAGTAAAGTTTGTTTTACGATTACTAAGACTCAGAAGAGCTAGAAGATTAACGTAGCTTCCTAAATTATTCCGAATCCTATAAGCACTTCATGGAAGGATTAATTCTGAAGAATATGCTAACAACGAGTCATCCCAGAAAATTTCCACTCTAGTGACACTCATTTGAGATTCGCTTATTACCAGAAGTATCTCAAGAAATATCAGTACATTTATGATTTCCATGCCGCTTTCTAGAACTAAATAATTGTATGTTCTAGCTGTGGATTCTGTATATTCTCATTGTAGTGCCGTCTACGGATAAACGAAGACTTCCCTGCCTCATATCTTATTATCTGTTCATCATGACTTCCAAGTCTTTCTCTTAAAACTCATGTAACAATTCTTCCTATATTATGATAATACTAGGGGTGTTCAAATGAAAAGGTACGAAACGTCATAAGAACGTAACCATTAACATATTTGCCTATGCCGCTATGGGAGAACGTAGCTACACGTCTAGGGATGCAATTGGAGTCGCCGGCGTGGATCGGAGCATGCGCGGGCGCCCGCATGCGCAGGAGAGAGCAGAGGCTCTTATAAAGAGCGCCGTCCAAGGTCCACTACTTGTTGAATTCCTCCAGCACAGACGAACCATTAATTCCGATGTGTACTGTGAGACACTCCGAAGCCTACGCAGGTCCATCAAGAACAAAAGACCGGGGCTGCTCACGGAGGGTGTGGTTCTTCTCCATGATAACGCGCGTACACACGTCTCCAGGGTCACACACGCGGAACTGGCCAAGTTCCAGTGGGAGCAGCTTGACCATCCGCCCTACAGCCCGGACATGTCGCCCTGCAATTTCCATGTGTTTGGTCCCCTGAAAAAACATCTGAAATTGAAGCGCTTCCACTCGGACGACGAACTCAAGGACGCTGTGCAGGACTGGGTCTCGTCACTGCCACAGGAATTCTGGGAACAAGGAATCCTTCGGCTCGTTAATCAATGGGATCGTTGTGCTACGGCCTATGGTGTATACTTTGAATAAAGTCTTCATTTGTACCCACAGTGTCGTTTCGTACCTTTTCATTTGAACACTCCTTGTACAACGCAGTTTGTCACAAATATTTATTTTTTCAAGTCGACCATGGTTTCGCTGGGTATTGACTTAGCTTCATCAGGACGAATGGCACGTAAATGTTCAAATTGTATATGATATCATAAATGGTGCTTACAGTCACGTGTTTTGGTTAGTTGCTTCCACGCTTGATAGAAATGGCGTGGATGTCATGTCATTAACAAATTGCGAAGACTGATATATATGGACAGCTTCCAAAATATCAAGTTTGGTGGTTGAATCTGGCTTGTCAATTTGTTTTGCTTCTTCAAAGAGAAATTTATGGTCCTTTTCGTAACAGTGTTTTAGCCATCGATGACTTCTTCAGGTCACAGTTCCAAATGTAGGTCTTGTGCTCCTTCAATCGAAAACGCAAGGCCTTACGAGTCCTTGCGTTTTCGAGTGAAGGAGCACAAGACCTACATTCGGAACAGGTATATACGAAGCGCCACATTCATATTCCATGTTAATGTGGCACTTCGTATATGGGGACATTCCATGTGAATGTGGCGCTTCGTATATAGGACAGCCTTGCGTTTTCGATTGAAGGAGCACAAGACCTACATTCGGAATTGTGAGCTAAAAAAAGTCATCGATGGCTAAACACTGTTACGAAAAGGACCATAAATTTCTCTTTGAAGAAGCAAAACTAATTGACAAGCCAGATTCAACCACCAAACTTGATATTTTGGAAGCTTTCCATATATATCAAAAGTCTTCGCAACTTGTTAATGATGTGGCATCCACCTCATTTCTATCAAGCGCGTGGAAGCATCTAACCAAAACACGTGACTGTAAGCACCATTTATGATATATACAATTTGAATATTTACATGCCATTCGTCCTGATGAAGCTAGGTCAATACCCAGAAAAACACCATGGTCGACTTGAAGAAATAAATATTTATGACAAACTACGTTGTTAAAATAGTATTAGTGATCAGAATTTCATGGCGTAGAATGTAAATCAAAGTTTCAAGCTTTCGCACATCAACCAGATGGCTTTTTCAAGGAAAGTAGACAGCTAACTGAAAAAGTCTACTTTCCTTGAGAAAGCCATCTGGTTGATGTGCGAAAGCTTGGAAACTTTTATTTATATTCTACACCTAGAAATTCGGATCACTAGTACTATTTTAACTGTAATTGGTGTACAGTTCCTTGTTATAAACTACGTTGTATTATCTTAATAAATATAATCGTCACAAGACTGTAGTCTTTGAACTCAAGAATTCTTTCTAGTTTGTTTTAAGGCGACTCCATCCCAGAACTCTAGGTAAGTATTGTAATATCTCCCGTCCTTCGAACTAAATGATTAAGGCAGTCTTTGAATTAATGTTAGGGTTCATCTTCCACGATAGATGGCGCAAAAAATCCCTCCTTGGGCTTTTTTTTTTTTTACGTCTTGAGTGACTGTCTCAAATGTTGGCGTCAGCGAATCACTGCAGACCTCACCATATTCAAAATGAAAGCTGCTCTCGTTGGCTCCACAATGAAAAGACAAAATACTCGCTGTTGCATTTTAGCCAATGACGTTATTTGGAGGTGGAGTTCAGTAAGTAGGCTGAGTTTCTATAGCTGAAATTCAAGGGGGTTCTCTGCTAATGTAAGCATTTTCTCTTCTGAAAATGAACGTACAGTGGAATTTAAGATGATCTATAGAAGAAAAGATTTCAAACTCACTTTTGCCCCATTTCATTGATTTCTATTTGGAGATTAGAAAAATCAGGCGGAAATAAAAGATTTCCTTGCTTCTAGACAGAAACACTGCTATGCAAACTTCTCGCGCCATCTAACGCCAAATTAGGATGCTTTCGAGTCAGATAAATTGAATTTAAAAAACATTCTAACAATTTTTTTAATAATAACTGCCATATATTAGACGTGTCGTTTTTATTTGTGCTCAACATTTCAAAAACTACGAACTTCGAGAAAATGTGCACAAAAGTATTTACGTTGCAGATATAGGGTAGAATATTGATCCTAACACTCATTCAAAAACAGCCTTAAACCATTACCAAATTTCATTAGTTTTATATGTATGCTCTAGTTTGCTTTCTTATGTAGGAATTTTTTTTCATTCCCTCAAAGATTACACTCATGGCACATATCATTAAGACCACCACTGCAGTCACGGGAGTATTCATTCCACACTGTAGCCCGCACGGAATAAATATAATTATACAGATCGCACTGGTAGTATGTGTCAGTTCTCCCGTAAGAAACCTGTGTAACAGGGAAAGTCAACTTATCGGCGTTTGAGCACAGATTATTGGCGAAAGAGAGGCTGGTACCATCATCTCGGCAACAGCAGGCATTGTTGGCTGAAGCGTCAGTCGGAAAACCTTCCAGCGTTTGTGATCAAGCTAATAATGAATCATCAGATGAAAAATATAATGTTACTCCCCTTCGTGGCCTTAATCCTTTTGTTATTGCGATTAGTTGATTTTTCTGATTATTTTATTCATCTGGTTGGCGTTTCTCATAATTTTAAGGGCTTAGCTGTCGAACCTGCTTCCTCTGTAGTATCACCTGTTGATCGTAAGCTTGATATAAACCATTTTCAATCTGTTTCTCACTACTGAATTTAGGCTTCCTGTGTGTGACTTGCATGTTCACAGTCGTTAATGGTCACCGAATTTTTAGAATGATGAGGGCATTCCCACTTCAAGACTGAAATTTTGGACCTATTTCAGGAACTTCCCACTGCGCCGTATTTATGACGTGACTATATCGTGATTTCCCCATTGATTACTATCAAGACTTTGTATATACGCATATACGTACTTTGTTGTGGTAGTCAAAATCACGTTGGGAAACAATGGCAAAACAGTGGAATGAAATCCAATTCGAAAAGCAATGGAAATGGAGGAGTTAGGAAACATAAAATGTCCAAGAAAACCATAATGGAAAGCAATGACGGAAGAAAGGGAGGAAATTATGGTCGAAAAGTAATGAAAATGGAGTTGACAAGCACAAGATGTCCAAGAAGATCATGATGGAAGATGGAAAACAATGGCAGAAAATAGGAAGGAAATCCAGTTCGGAAAGCAACGGAAGAGTTGGGAAGCATCGGATGTCCAAGACAAACATGGTGGAAAGCAATAGCAGAAGAGAGGAAGTAAATCCAATTTGAAACAAAAAGCAGGCGCCATTTAATGGTGCAGCAGGAAGATCGAGAAAAACATTACGAGAGACAATCGATGAATAAACCAGATCCGAAAAGCAATAGAAATTAAAGCAAATTATAGAATAAGTAGACCAAGAAATAGATAAAGAGATTAATAATGGTTTAAGAGAGAAAGAAATCAAATCCAAGAAGGCCACAAAAATGAGGATGTTATGAAATAGCTGTGTAGGATGACCTAGTAATTATTAATCATAAGGATAGGTTCCTTTTCACTGAAATGGAATTATGGAGTCGCTCCGTGAGGAAAATTGGAAGAGAAAGTGCGAATTTAACTGCTCCGTGAAATTACGGATATGAAGAGCAACATTGTTATCCAGACTACTGAGTTGAGGATACAAAAGGTTTGGCCATGTGAAGAGAATGGCACCGAGAAGGAAAGAAGTGAGAAGAAGTAGGATGGATGATGTGGATGAGAACATTGCAGACCATGGACTAACTGAACTTTCTTGGCCCTAGACCGGTGCGGGATTAAAGAAAACTTATGGGTGAAATTCGCGTCGAAAAATGAGCTTTTGTGTGAAAACACCTGATGGAGGAAGACCAAGAAAAGAAGAAAAGGATGTGGAAATATTAGTGATGGAAGTGAAGGCTGAAGAAGGAGGATGCACAAGACAAAAAGAACAGGCTTTTTCAAGCATCAAATTCTAAGGCTTTCTACTCGTAGGCCAAACAGATGAAACCTTATCCTCTCCTGCCTGAAATATAATATCGTCATCTTATTTTAAATAGCTAACCTCTCTTTATACCTTCATTGTCGATATCGGATGATTTGTTAGCAATTTTTTAAAAAAGATATCGAATATTGAGGAGTTTTATGTGCAGTCGCTCTGCATGCCTTGCAAAATTATGTGAGACCAGAAAATACTCAAAAGCTAAATATGAGTGTAACATTTTGAAGACATTAAAAAGTATTTAATGTTACTTAGCATCATTGTAAGTTATTTTCAAATAATCTTGGTCATTTTGCGTTTTCATTCAGCTTTCTCAGAAAGTACGAAACATGACTAGAAAGGACGTCAGCAGAGTGGTTAACTTCTGTTCGGTGGGAATTTCAATAAGCACAGGAAATCATTCAAATTCATCTCACAATCTTTCAAGGAAGTGAAGTAAAACCAGTTTTGATCGAAGTCAAAGAACACGTACAGCAGATCGTTAGAGGCAATCGGGTTTCAAAATTTCCTTTGAAGCAAAGAACGAAGCTCAAACTTTAGTACTTTACCCCTAGTATCTAGAATGCGTCAGAACAAACTGGCGAAAATAGAGATAACATTTCTTTTGAAACATTTACATCGAAATGCGTTCTTTTGCACCGGAGCTACTTGGATATATTTTAGTCAGAAAAGAAAAACCGAAGTTCGAAATAGTCCCTTTAGTTCTCTATTGTGTACGAATTTCAACTGCTAAGAAAATTGTTTTCCGCTCTAAAGCCCAGATTTGATTACGTTCATTAATAATTTGGTCTTCAGCTTTTCTAAATCAACAGATGAAAGAACAGCGAACTTGACTGCCAAACTTTGTACATGAATGGTCATTGTTATTCCTACAGTTTTGTGTTTTATGACTTATGCATGACATATTGATCACAAATGATAATGGTCTCAAATATTTTTAGACCTAGAACTAAACATTCTTTCTTGTCGGTGATTTTAGGACTTGACTGTTGAATACAATTGGTAAACGCTGCCAAGTACTATAGGCATCCTGAAAGTAATGCCTAATCTTAATGGCTTTTGAAATTTTGAAGTGATTATAATGAAACTGCACTGACATGTACTATGATATGTTACCAATGTGGAAACAATATTTTTTTCAGAATCTGAGATAAATATCATGAATGGCATTGAATTCCTGGAAAACGAAGGATGTCAGCTCCAGAAATCAACAGAATACTCCTGGGAATGTATGGAGCTGCCATACTCGATATCAGTAATGTCCAAATGATGCATGAAGAGGTTTCGAGAGGGAGAAAGTTCAGTGTCGGAAAAACAACGTAGTAGAAGACCCGTAACTGCAGTGACAGATGCCAACAGGCAACCAGTGAAAGATATCATCACAGCTGATCGTCGTGCCACCATCCAGGAGTTGTATGATGCAATTCATTGTGGTCGTAGAGTTATGGAAACATTCATTATGTGATCTGAGCTACAGAAAAAAATTTTCAAAGCGGATCCGAAGAAACCTAACCCATGATCAACGTGAGCAAAGGGTGGGCATGTGCTGGAACCTCTTGGACTGCTATGAGAGAGGGAGAGGTGAGGTGTTTTTTTCTAGTGCTGTGACGGGGGATGAAACCTGGGTGTTCTTTCATGACCCAGAAACAAAACCGTGCGTTACTGGATTGGCACCCCACATCTTCACCTAGACAGAAAAGGTGAAAAGAACTTGTTCCGCGAGGAAAGTGATGGTGACAACTTTCTGGGACAAACGTTGTGTCATTTTGACTGATCTTGAACAGGGTGCAACAGTGCTTCCTATGTGCAAACATTTAAGAAGGTAAATGAAGCTACCAGAAGGAAACTTCATAGTGTTGTGTTACACCATGATAACGCACCGTCCCGACACCTCAACGGAGACTTCAAGGCTATTGTTAAAATGGGGTGGACGGTGATGCCCCAACCGTCCTAGAGTCCTGATTTGGCTCCCTTAGACTTTTTCCTGTTTGACCCACTGTAAAACTTCGTTCATGGGGAACGTTTCGACGATGTCAAAGACGTTAAACTGGATGTGAACTCATGGGTGAAACGATAGCCTTAGGAATTTTCCCAAAATGGATTTTACCAGTGGGTTCAAAGATGGCAGAAATGTACAGAAAATCATGGAGTATACTTCGAATAGCATAGAAATGTATAGCAAGTGATGGACCATACTTCGAATAGCATAGAAATGTAGATGATGGAAGATACTTCGAATAGCAATGTAGAGAAAGTGATGGGCGATACTTCGAACAGGATAGAAATGTATAGAAAGTGATGGACGGCCGCCCCGGTGGCGCAGTGGTCTAAGGCGTTGGCCTCTGATCATTCGTCCGAAGGGGTCCGGGTTCGAATCCCGGTGAGGCATGGATGTTGTGTTTGTCTTACGGCACTGGCTCTCTCCCTTCCCTGGAACCAGTGACCCTAAATTAGAGACGGGCGACTGCTTATAGCCCATTGCGTTGTTCACGGTGGTCGTTAAACCTCCAACCAAAAAAAAAAAAAGTGATGGACGATACTTCGAATAGGCTAGCTTTATTAACAATATGTAAGTATTTTGTCACCAAGTTTCACATTTTTGCTGCTACAAATAAAAGTGTTACAAGGGACGAGGCGTTACTTTTAGGTTGCCCGTTTTTTTTTTTTTTTTTTTGATTGGAGGTTTAACGACCACCGTGAGCAACTCAATGGGATTTAAGCAGTCGCCCGTCCCTAATTTAGGGTCACTGGTTCCACGGAAGGGAGAGAGCCAGTGCCATCAGACAAACACAACATCCATGCCTCACCGGGATTCGAACCCGGACCCTGTTCGGACGAATGATCAGAGGCCATCGCTTAGACCACTGCGCCACCGGGGCGGCGGTTGCCCTTTGTAGTAATCTTCAAATGAAGCCGCAAGACTTTCTATTCATCTCCCCCCAAAACTGCTCATTACCCTCAAAAGTTAAGGTTTATTCCTTAACTAGATCTCATTTTCACCTAAAGGGTTTCGTTTCTTTCATTTCGACCTTCACATAAATTCGCTGGAGGTTTTTCTTCTGCGTCTGGCTGAGATTACACGAATTTGCTTGGCATCGTTGATGAAGGAAAGACACCAGCCATTCACATCTTCTTCGTACAAATGAAGTACACATAACACGAAAACTGTGGCCCGAACACAAGACGAAATTCCTCGAACTCGCGAAACGAGAGAACGTGCGAGAAGTCAAAATGCTTTTTTAATACAAATTCTCCCAGATTATTTCCATCAATGATTTTAAGTGACAAATGAGGCCATTTTGTGAGAATTGAATGCATAGAAATTTTAGAGTAATATGTTTTCAGTAATCGATTCTTCTGTATGAAGATATCATGACCAAAAATCAACGAGACTTATTTTTGTGTTAATCGTTAATTCCAGAATGCTAAAAAATCACTATATAGAAAAATCTCTCATTGAATGATTTTTTTAAAGAGCATTTTGTTTTAGGAATTTCTGATTTGCTACATTCACCGTCGAGTCACATTGTTGTGACCTCCAGCTGTAGAGTAACCGCTGTGTGAAGCGTACAAAGCAGCTAGATGGGCTGGGAGTGACTCAATAGGGTGCTGGAATTAGTTCACAGGTATGTAGAGGCATGCTGACTGCAGTGCATCTAACATTTGCTAGAAGGTGCGTAGTGCAGGATCTATACAGCGAACAGCACGATCCAGGTGGTCCCACAGATGCTCAATTGAATGTAAGTCTGGGGAATTAGGGGCCAAAGAAATACTTCGAAGTCTTCATCGTGCTCTTCTAACCACTCTCGGGCATTTTTAGCGGTGTGACACGTCACATTGTTGTTCTGGATTATCTTATCTTCCTCAGGGAAGGCAATCAGTATGTATGGGTGCACGTGGTCTGCAAAGATGGTTTTAAAACGCATTCGGTCAGTAGTGCCTTCCACAGGTATGAAGGAACCCAGAGAATGCCACGAAAACATTCTCCAGACAATAACGCTGCCCCCACTAGATAGTGTTCTTCCAGCAATGGTTGAAGAGTGTTTGTTCTCCGATGTTTTTCGCTTCATACGCCAACGTTCATCCGTCCGATGAAGCAGAAAACGTGACTCATCGGAGATTGCAATCCTTTGTCAATCAGCTGAGGTCCAATTGCGATACTGCCGTGCAAATGTAAGCCGTTTCTGCCGATGCACCTTCGTTAGCATAGGTGCAGTGACCATCCGTCTGCATCGGAGCTCCATACGCAGCAGTGCTCGCTAAACTGTCGTTTAGACACACTTCCGGTAGACCCCTGGTTCATTCAAACCAGTAAGTTGCTCCACTGTATAATGTCGGTGGGCCCTCCTGCACCTTCGAAGCCAACGTTCACCTCTTACATCAATGGCACGTGTTGCTCCGCAGTTTCCACATCGCATATTCGTAATGGTCCCATTTCTCCAATCACGATACACTTTAACCACAGCAGCAGGCGAACCGTTCATAAACTGCGCTGTTTCAGAAATACTGCCACCCTTGGCCCAAAAGCCGATAATATCACGACACGTGCCTTCTTCGATTGTCTCACGACACGTGCCTTCTTTCATTGTCTCACGACACGCGCCTTCTTTCATTGGCTACGCGCTGTTGACGTCAAAAGTAGGAGGTGGTCACAATAATGTCACTCGACTGTGTATATAACAGTATTAATAGATACGTTATTACCCCATGATGTGGCTTGGGTATATTTCCATCTTAATTTCAAATTTTAAAATCATTTGGAAATGAAAATGTTTATTAAGCACTCGTGAGAAAGAAATTATGCACTCAGAAAGGGAAAAACATGCCAGACGGTTGATATTCGTGAAAGATATTCAGTATCATTATTTAATTCGCGAAGATATTTACTGCCGTGTGGCTTTGCATTAGGACGTCTACGTTCCTTGCTTAAAGCTAAATCACGTACTGACTGTGGGTTGAAGTCTAGTTCTGAGCTTTCCAAAGTAATTCGAAAGAGACTGTTAATACGGTTTTGTAAATTTGTTTCCACCTAGTTCATTTCTGATAATGCTCTGTCTTTGTAATGGAGGATGGAAATATACGTTAAGTCAAATTATGTTCCTGATTTCAATGCTTTAGCACAAGACATGTAATGAGTATTTTTTGTTGCGAGATGTGTGCTTTAGAAGGTAATCTCTCCAAGTTCCAATGCCCCGCTACCGATTCCGCGGGTGGTCGGTAGATGGCGCGATAAGTCCGGCAGCAGGAATAAGTCATACAATGGCGGTAAGCGGACAAGAGGCCATTTGTGTTCTCCATTTTCATACAAACAAGTTAGTTGTGACTGTTCAGTGGCATTTTCGGACAAAATTTTGGATAGAGCCACACAGTGGTAAGTCAATTCGTAATTGGTATTCACGATTTGAAGGCACGGGCTGCATTTGTAAGGGAAAATCTACTGGACGTTGGTCAATAGGAAACGACGTAGTGGCGCGTGTTGGGGTAAGTTACGTAAGAACTCTTCAGAAATCCACTTATCGAGCAGGTCGAAAACTTGTAGTCCCGCAGAAAACTTGTTATGGTGAGTTCTGAGGAAACGTTTGCACATGCAACCGTATCGTCTGCAGTTGATTCAGAAGCTGAAGATGGATCACCGCCACCTGCGAGCGTCTTTCTGTAAAATATTTCTAACTCTAATGGAGGATGACATTTTCTCTGAAAAGTTAGTTTTTAGTGATGAAGCAACATTCCACATTTCAGGCAAGGAGAACAGGCATAACGTGCGATTTTGGGGCGCCGAAAATCCCCATACAATCTTGCAACACGAGCGTGCTTCCACAAAATCAGGTTCATCTGTGCAATTACTCATCAAAAGGTGTATGGGCCTTTTTTTTTTTTTTTTTGATTGGAGGTTTAACGACCACCGTAAGCAGCTCAATAGCAGTATCCTCCATCCCTAATTTAGGGTCAGTGGTTCCAGGTAAGGGAGAGAGCCACTGCTGTAAGACAAGCACAACATCCATGCCTCTCCGGGATTCGACCCGGGAACCCTTTGAACGAATGATCAGAGGCCATCGCTTAGACAACTTCGCCACCGGGAAGCCCCTTTCTTTGCTGAAGCTACTGTGACAGGAATTACCTATCTCGAAATGCTCGAACAATGGTTTCTCTCACAGCTGGAAGAAGGAATTGATGACGTCATTTTTCAACTCGATGGTGCTCCACCGCATTTCTGTAAGGAGGTCCGGGGACACCTCAATGACAGGCTGCCAAAACGATGTATTGGCCGTTAAGCTGAAGGGAAAGAACTGTTGCGTAAACCACCACGATCCTCAGATCTCACCCAGTGTGATTTTTCGTGTGGAGTTTCATAAAGGATCGTGTCTATGTACCACCACTTTTTTTTTGATTGGAGGTTTAACGACCACCGTGAGCAACTCAATGGGCTATAAGCAGTCGCCCGTCCCTAATTTAGGGTCACTGGTTCCAGGGAAGGGAGAGAGCCAGTGCCGTAAGACAAACACAACATCCATGCCTGACCGGGATTCGAACCCGGACCCCTTACGGACGAATGATCAGAGGCCAGTACCACCACTTGCAACGACGCTGGTTGATTTGAAAGCTCGCATCACAGAAGCAACCAAAGAAATTAAAGTAAATCCCAAGTAAAAAAACAATTCGATGTAACGAAAATGGGTAACAGGTGTGTCATTGTCATAACCATTGTTGTAATCTGCCTCACCACGCATGATCGCCGTGTGAGAGTCTGGTACGACGTGGCCAACGGGCAGATTCTTCCGCCATTGTGGAGCGCCACACGGTCCGGCAACGCGGAAATCATGGTGTGGAGTGCTATCAGCGCCAACAGCCTCTCACCTCCGATACATATTACGGGCACATTGACGTAACGCAGCTATGTTGACGAGGTTCTGCGGCCCGTGGCACTACCGTATCTGCATGGGCATCCCAAACGCAGTTTTTCAACGGGATAACGCCCGGCCGCATACCGCTCTGATCAGCCTGAATGCATTACACGGTGTGCGGATGCTTACGTGGCCAGCACGATCCCCTGACCTATCGCTGATCGAGCATCTGTGGGGCACAATTGGACGTCGGTTGAGTACCCTTCCATCCCCGCAAAATGAAGATGAACTGTGGACACGGATCAATACATGGTCCACGATACCCCAGGACTCTTTTCGGAGTCTCATTGCCACGTCGGAATCAACGCTGTATCGCCCAAAATGGGGGCCACACTCCTTATTGATCATCCTATATATTCGACCAATGGAGCCTAGTGTTTATGTGAAAAATCATTTGTTCAGGACTTACTTTGCTATTTGTGTGTGCAGTTTGGTCTGTTTTTGACCATTCCTTCAAGGTGTCGCATTTTTTCTGTCAGGCAGTGTATAACACAAAAATCAATATTATTTCTGAAAAACTAAACAGCCGAAATGCTTATTAGACTACTATGTATTACCGCTGCCATAGTTTAGTAAATATTTACTTTTACGGCTCCCATGTATTCTTTTTATTGGTTTTACGACAATAGCATTTCTTAATCCACCGGCTTCAATGTCCGGAATCGGTAAACCTAATTATTATTATTATTTAATTCCACTTAGTATGAATCTGAATGTGGCTCGGTGTGGTCGTGCGAGTGATGCGCATAAATGCAATCTGTTGTATGTAAATCAATGCATAATCTCTAATAACTCGTTTTATTTCACACATACAAAGATTTTGGCATGCGAACGATGCATAGTGTAAATTATCCACAATGCCAGAGTATTTCCCGAATTTTTTTAATTAGGAGGTTTTAACGAGCACAGTGAGTAACTCAATAGGCTATAAGTATCCTTCTGTTCGTAATTTAGGGCCACTTGTTCCAGTTAAAGGATACAGGCAGTTCAGTAAGACAAACACAACATCCATGCCTAACCGGCATTCAAACCTATCTCGCGCGAAGTGTCAGAGCCCAGTGTTTATACATTCTGTGTGACCGGGGAAGCTGTTGCGCATGCACTATATTGACAAGAGTCACCGTACACCAATTCAAAAGCAAATCAACGGATCCGCTGCGTTGTTAAGATGCACGGTACAGCTGCAAACAGTACAAAAACAAGCCTGCAGCTGATCGCGATCCTGTCGCACTGTGAGGTTGAGTGAAAATGTCGCGGCGGGAGAGGACTGACTTTGAGAAAGGAAAGATTGTTGGGTGTCATATTATTGGGTTGTCCATAAGAGAAACAGAGGTGTTTAAATATACCCAAGTGAACTGTTTTGGATGTACTGAATAAGTAGAAAACACATGGCGTACCTGAAGTAGCAAGCCGTACCGACAGACCAACGAAAATCAGTGATAGAGGACGTAGAAGCCTCAGGAGAGTCGTTACAGCTAATCGACGGAGTACTGCACAAGTCCTTAGTGTACAGGTGAGTAACAATACTGGAACCTCGGTATGTACCCGTACCATTCGCAGAGAACTTCATTCCATGACTTACCGTGGTCGTGCGTCTGCTCATAAACCTTTCATCTCCACTCGGAATACTACTCGCCGTTTATCATGCTGTTAAGAACATTTATCGTGGATGTAGATCAATGAAAATGGGTCATATGGACTGATGAATCCAGATGCACGATCCAACAGTTTGATGGCCGAGTGTAGTACGGCGGCAGCCGGGGGAACGCTATTTAACACAGTGTACTGTTCCTACGGTCAAGTTTGGAGCTGGCAGTGTACTCGTGTGGGGGTGTTTTACGCGGTATGATCCTGACCAATTGGTTATCGTGGACACGCGTGTTAACCAGCACGTCTACCTCGATATTCTGGAAACGAGCCCTGCTGGTACCAGCAGGATAATGCACCGAGCTATAAAGCAAGGATTGTTACGGCGTGGTTTGACGATAATTTCGTATCCTGTGTGGACTGGTCAGAACACAGCCCTGATCTTAATTCCATAGAGCACCTATGGAATTAAATAGAGCGCCGCATAAGTAGTTTGGAACCAATGCCTACTACTACACTAAGCAACATTTAGTGGCAGCATTATGTACTGAATGATAGCGCATACCTATCGCTGTGTTCCAAAACCTTGTCGAAAGCATGTCTCGAAGGGTCAGTGTAGCATTAAGGCCAAAGGTCGACCGACACCGTGCAAATATGCGTCAATAAATGCTATGTTGTGTTTCTCTTTTATGTACATGCCCTGTGACTGGTGCAAACTACCACAAAAGTTTTAACAGTGTAGCTTTAAAACTTGCTTCGGAAAAATACGCTACATGAATCTCCAATTATATCGCAACTCCGTGAAATCACATCGCAAAATGCGATACCTTTAAATTTTCACCTATTAAACCAGCCAAAAGGAAACATGTTACCAATAATTTCATGATTTACTGTAGTATTCATTTCTCTAATTTCAGTTACCATAACAAATGCGCTGAAGATTTTCATTTGCCTGCAACGAGTTCATTTACAAACGTATTAGTGTGTCATTGTACTTCCATTTACTTTTACAAAACTACCGCTTAAACCGCGATATTAATACTTTAATTAGTACTTCGAATTCGCATCTGATTTATCTTAACTGTAACGTAACTTCACATTAATTAATTTACATCAAAAGTCAGAAGCAGAAAGGTAATTAAGTTTTCAGATGCATTCATGATGTTAATGGCTGATATTAGGTCGATTGATCAATTTCAGACTCCGTCGAATGTCACAGTCGCATGCGAAAGAAGCGTAAAGAGACGTGGAGAATTTCCTTCACGCAGCATGTGAATTCCCCCTTTACACAATTTCCTGCAAAAATCGATTCAACCAATGTAATTCGGCCTGCTACAAATTTATATCAACGGAGATTACGACTTCACTGCATGAACAGATTGTTCTTTGCGGACGTAATGACCGTGTAACAGCTTCATTTAGCCTTTCAATCTTGAATGTGAAATCACTGCCAAGACTCATTACTGCGTTACGTTGAAAATAAAGAAAGGGACGAAACAGTTTACAACACACGAGGGTTTATGACAAAGCTGCAAGATATTTGAAGAGATAATTTTTAATTTATGTTAACAAACCTAGCACTACACACTTAGTGGCCACTTTATTATGACCACCTGACAGTTTTAAACAAATGAACTATGGCTGCACGCTTTTGCCGCCAGAGGGCAAGGCTAGTATTAAAAGGGAAAGCTTAGTGCTTGCGACAGTAGTAGAAATGATTTTTTGGGTGACGAGATGGGTAAAAAATACGATTTGAAAGACTTTCAAAGTGGGATGATTGTAGGAGCTCGGAGCCATGGAGCGAGTATCACCGAAATCGCCGCATTCGTGAAATGTTCAAGAGCAGAGGTTGTTAACGTGTTTAAAGACTGGACTGTCAGATAAAACACTGGGTCTCTATGTGCAACGTGTGGTCGTCATCGACTAGTGAATGCTCGGGCGGAACGGAGAGTGTTCAGACTGATAACAGACAACAAAAGGGCAACAGTGCAGCAAATTACAGACCATCTTAATCAAGAATCCCCTCAAATGATCTCTGCATGCACTGTTCGCCGTACACTGCATCGGATGGGATATGGCTGCCGAAAGCCTGTTCGAACACCTTTGCTGTCTGCAGTTAACAAGAGAAAACGTCTCCAGTTCGCACAGGGATTGGACAGTCGATAATTGGAAACAAATTACGTGGTCCGATGAATCACGTTTTCAGTTGCACCATGCCGATGGCCGAGTGAGAATTTGGCGGAAACAGCACGAAAGCATTGACCCCAAATGCATTGCTACAACCCTTCAAGCTGGTGGAGGAAACGTTATGGTTTGGGAAATGCTTTGGGCCCTTTAAGTCGTGTTGATCAACGTTGGACTGGCACATCATATCTAGACATCGTTGCTGACCAAGTGCATCCTGTCATGTGGATGGTTTATCCCAATGGCGATGGCTACTTTCAACAAGATAATGCGTCTTGCCGTAGTGCTCGTATTGTACAGGATTGGTTTCAGGAACATGCCGGTGAGTTTACTTTGCTTAGGTGAGCCCCACAATCTCCAGATCTCAACCCCATTGAGAATGTGTGGTATGAAGTTGAACAAGCCATCAGACAGCTGGATCCACAACCCTGCAATCTCATTCTTGGAAAGTGCTATTCATCAAGCATGGTCTCAGATTCCACAAACCACCTATCAACATCTCGTGGAGTCCATGCCACGAAGAATCGACGCAGTATTAAAGGCAAAAGGTGGCCCAACGAAGTGCTGAGGGGGTTGTCATAATAAGGTGACCACTCAGTGTATACTTCCAAAATTTCCTTGCGTAATATAACAAGACTGCGGGTGGGAAACTATTTTTTTTTTTTATTTTACATACAAAAAACATCAGTAATGTTAGAAACTTTCCAAATAAGGTTCTTTACTTGACATAGCTACTGTTATGTCTTCATCGGGAGCAACTTTAACAATACGTTCAGTTAGCGAAAAGGCAGTTTGAAAAAAGGAACCGTACAGATAGACAGGTAATGACCCAATTTACATCAGATGCGTTCATCGTCCTGGTGTCTAAAGACCGGTTTGCAGAAGTTCATAATGTTTACAGCAGGACCTAAATTTCTGTTTAAAAACGTGATTTTTGACGTTGCAAATCTATAGCGACTTATGCTGAGATGAGGAAGGAGCAAAATAAGACTTAAAAATAAGTTTCGAATCTTCTCATGGTTTGAATCAGTTGAATGTTCCGAAAGAGCAGATTTTGTGGTGTTTTGATCTCCTACTGCACATCTGTCTCCTTCGAGCAGTTGGAGATGTTTCGTAGAGTCTACCCCCACATAGAACTTATTGCACATACAAGGACACCAATTGTCAAAAGTAATTTCGTATGTTCCCATTTAAGACTTTTCACCCCTTCATCACCTCAACATAGAAGAGTAGTTTGATATCTTAAAGAACAAAATCATGTTTTAACCCTTTAAGCTGGCAATGTAACTGAACAAAATTGTGCCCCAAATTTTCCTTGCCCCCAAAACAGAAATGTTCATATGATTGTCGGGTATTACTAAAGCTACGTAAAAACAATCCCCCCCCCCTTATCTCAGCAGTAAAGATCGTAAACCTGTACTGATGATCAATACTCCCTTCTAGTTCTTTATTCTCTGCTCCATGAGCCAAGATATGTCTCAGTCATGCCAATGGGTAGAAACATATGACACAAACCTCTCTTCCTACTTAATACACACAACTGACGTGGATTAGGAATATGAAACAGAAGGCATCGCTCTTTCCACGTTTATAAGTAATTCACGGGAAAATTCTCATCGGACGCCACCTGGAATCGAATCCAGGTCTTCCAGGTACGACGAGGCAGACATGCTACCACTGCACCACAGGGGCCTCGAATTCTCCAGACTCACATACGACTAACTGTCAAACCACTTGGTAGGTTGCTTTTAAACTTCGAAAGAGCGATGACTTCTGTTTGATGTTCCTAATCCACGTCAATTGTGTGCATTAATTACTCATTCGCCTCCTAGTTATATTTTTCAGTTGCTGCTTACTATCTTTGATGATTCCCCAGCATTGTGCGGCGCTCCAAGAAGCAACCTGCCAAGTGGTTTGGCAGTTCGTCGTATGTGAGTCTGGAGAATTCGAGGCCGCTGTGGTGCAGTGGTAGTATCTCCGACGCGTAACTGGTAGACTCAGGGTTCGATTCCCGTTGGCGGCCGATGATAATTTTTCCGTGACTCACTTATAAACGTGGAAAGAACGATGACTTTTGTTTGATACTGTTAAAGCCTTACTGTGGATTTTGAAACCACCCTCAAGAGGGCGCTGCGAGCGTTCATTTTGTACTTGTGTGTCAATGCTGTGCTTATGCGTGTGTGTTGAGATATCAAGAAGAGCGTGTTGTGTGTATCTCATGGTGACAAAAGTGTTCATCCTCATGGAGACTAGACTGTTCATGGCGACCAGAGTGTTCGTCCATCATCAGTGTGATTATAATAAATTTCTAGTCCTTTTAAGTGCGTAACTGTTCCTTTGCGTCATTCTACATTTCAAAATTGCCTTTATTCTTCAGTAAAATAACATTTCTATGTACATGACAATGGAATTCTGCCAATAAATACAGCGGTATATACATCAGCTGGAAAGTTCCAGTGAAACGTAAAACAAAATATTGTTAAAATCATAAAAAAAATTATTTCGCCACGTAGGGCGAAGGAGAGGCAGACAATAAAGCACGAGCGATACAAACGAAAATGTTTACCTACAGTATTGTAGACAGGGCAAGACATGATTCTATACTATGCACAAATTCCAATTAAGCATTACTACCATACTAAAGATTAAACATTAGGTACTAATTCACAGAAATGCAACAGTGATGCTACATTCAAAATTTACAACATATGTACAGAAGTATTCAGTGACAAGGGGAAATAACGCTAAATATACTCAGAAGGGCATCTTGTTACATTATATTATACACACAGTGACTAATATTTTAAAAAAATATTCAACATAATGAAGGGGACATTGCGTGGGCAGTAAACTGTGCAGAAGGAAGAATTATATACAACAACATAAAACCCAACATCATCGAAGAGAACATGGGAAACATGGTGAGCTATCTTCAATGGCACATTAAAACAGAAAAATCACAAATAGCGAAGCACCAAAATTAATACGTAAAAACATGATTTGTTACAGTGAACGTGGGCGACAACAAAAATCCCACTTATAGGTTGAGATGTAACTGCAAATTGTGGATATGGAACCACCCAGCCGATTGGGCCCAAGTGGATTGAAAAACGCTATCGGTGTTTGTTGAGGCAGCACGAGAGTGCTCCATTTGGAGGCGAGTGGTTAACCGTGCTAGGAAGCGTCTCCGAATGATAGCACTTGCCTCCTGAGGAGGTGGAATAAGAGCGGGGAAGCGTTGTTGAAGATGGAAAGCATAGACAGTGAACTTCACAAGAAGAAAAATATGACGGCACACAGGAGGCAAGTGAGTAGGTGGATGCTTTGTTTGGAGTAGCCAAGCATATGCAAGAAATGGTAACGATCGAGCACAAATTCGATCAGCAAGACGAAATGCTGTGTTTAGGACTGGCAGGAGAACGGGGCAGAATAGGTATTGATGTTGGACGTCGCTGACTTCAGGGCAAAAGGAGCACTGCGGAGAGGTGAGAAGGGTCATGCGAAACAGTACTGATGGGGCGGGGAGACGAAGGTGAAGAAATTGCCAGTGGACATTGAGTTCAAGAGGGGAGGAAAGGGGGGAGGTAGATGCTGTCCAGATGGCGGGGAGAAGAGAAGGAGGAGCAGAATGAACAGAAAGTGGAAGTGCGGGAGGGGAAAGAAGAAGCCAATAAAGAGAAGAGGAGGAGAGAGAAGTAACTAGAACCGGGGAGCTACGAATGAGGAGAAAGAACGGTAGGGAAAGAGGAGCAGAGGGGACCGAGAAGAGACCATCAGGTGAAGCGAGGAGTGGAAAGAGGCTCCAAAGCGCTGTGCGAAGAAGAAGATATTCGTTAGCAAGAGTAATGGTTGGAGATAGAAACAGGGAAGAAAGAGGTCTCCAGGTTAGATCAGAAGTTACGAGAGAACGGACAGTTATCACACCAGAGCGGATCCAATGAGGAAAGTAAAAGTAAGGGAGGTTAGGAGGGTGAATAAGAGAAGAGAAGAAGAGAGGTTCATCTAGGAGATCAAGAGTTGAAGAAGGAAATGAACGGAGAAGAGGAAGCGAACGAAAGAGAGAAAGGCCCTCTCGCAGGACAGGAGGGAGGTGGGACGGGAGAAGAGAGTATGCATCCATCTTCAGAAACAGTAGGAAGGTGAAAGATGGGTCATTCTACAGATACCTCTTTCTGCTCTTGGGTTCGTCCCCTTTGTTACAACCGTTTTAGCATGTATAACTGGACCGGAAGGATTAAGGGTTAGTATCAATCATTCCTCTGAGTGGTGAAAGCAGACGGCTTGTTTTGGGGCAACGCAACTGGGTGGATTCTCACTCACGCACACAATCACGCACACGCACACACATTTATTAGGATGGCTGGTTGGTTTGTTGATTTTTATGGCGCAAGGGCCATGTTTGGCCAAAGAGCGCCAGACACAAGACCATTAAAAAATGATATAAAAGCATGGTGTAAGAGTTACAAACAAGCTGACTTTTTTAAAATTGAACGATGAGAATGATAAAAATTTTAAAAGCTAGGCAAGTTTAAAAAAGTCAGTGTCTTTTAGAAAAGAAAAGACTGCGAATGTATTACAGTTGTCACTTAAGATTCCCTGCAGCGTAACTGCGCTGTCGTCTAAAAAATAGGAACTGAAATAAAAGCGATCACGAAAACGAAAGTGGTTTTTACATGCGCATAAAATAATATTGCAATCAATAAAAGCTAAACTAATAAATTTATAATTCAGCTAAAAACGTCTAACACTTGAGTAGCTGAATGAGTTCCACTTTTCTTAATTGCGTAGCTAAAAAATGGGGGAAACATGTGGAATTCACTTATTCTTTTCCTATCTAATTGTACACAGTAATTATCGTAATAAACGAGCATATTCAGTTCATCGACGTTATGCAGTGTCAAAAGGACAAAACCTACACAGCCCGGTAATTTAAACTCAGAGAAAAATAGCTCAGAGAGTGTTCATTTCTAAATTTAAGTTACCAAAACCAAAAAGCCGCTGTTAGACACCACTTTAAACAGTTAGAGGATGCCGTCTCTTCCTGAAGCCATTGCGGTCACGGTCAGCTGTTATGTACGGAATTTCTACTGCGAATGAATTTCGTATTCTAAAGCCAAGTTTAGTGGAATCATCCCCTCTCGCTACAGGCTTTTGGTTAAGAGCCCGAAGGAAAAAAATTGTCTCGGGTTAAAAGTCTGCAAACTGCAAAATCAGGGACAAAATTTTCAATCGTAAAAATTTTACACAAATTACGAATAGAATTCATAGACATAAACTGCAAGCCAAAATTATTTCGGTATAGTTCTGCAGCATACTATACTGTGCAAAATAATTGGGACAAAGTAAAAAAATCACTCTTTTTCCAAAAACTATGCTTTTATATCATTCTATGCCTTGATATACACTGATAAATACCTGTATTAGTATAAAGTATGTCTGGCCGCCCCGGTGGCGCAGTGGTCTAAGGCGCTGGCCTCTGATCATTCGTCCGTAAGGGGTCCGGGTTCGAATCCCGGTGAGGCATGGATGTTGTGTTTGTCTTACGGCACTGGCTCTCTCCCTTCCCTGGAACCAGTGCCCCTAAATTAGGGACGGGCGACTGCTTATAGCCCATTGAGTTGCTCACGGTGGTCGTTAAACCTCCAATCAAAAAAAAAAAAAAAAAAAAAAAAAAAATGAAGTATGTCTTCCTTTAGCAGAAATGACCTCTTGAATTCGTTTTGGCATTGACTCCACTAATTGAGTGCACATATTTTTGACTTCACTAATCGTGGAACCACACTTTTATAGCATTCGTTATCATGCGTTCTTTGGTTGTACAGTCCATTTTACCTAAACGTATCTTCAAAATATTCCACAAGTTTTCTATGGGATTTAAGTCTGGTGAATTTCCAGACCAATCAAGCAAATGAATTTGATTTTCCAGCATGAAATTCTTGACCAATTTCGATTTGTGACATGGGGCCAAGTCATGTTGAAATGTCCCGTTAAAAGTTTGCAAGAATGGAACAATCCTACATTGTAATATTTCTACGTACTTGGCTGAATTCATCATACCTTGAACAGGAACTTAGCTTCCAGTGCCATTTGATGTGTAAAACCCCCAAAACATCTGTTTCAGAGGGTGTTTTATAGTTTGTTTGACATGCTGAGATCTTAAGGGTTCACAGTTGCTTCGTCTAACGACATTTTCTTGGTAACCCTGCACAAATAAATGAGCTTTATTTCTGAAAATTACCTTTTTTCAGTCATCAGCAATCCATGATTTATATGTTTTGGCCCATGCTAAACGTTTTATCTTCATTTTCGTATTCGAATATTGTTTTTTCGTTGGTCTTCTTGCCTTCCGGCCAACTTCCAGAAGCCTACGGTGTACAATTGAATCCCTAACATCACAACCACTAGCATATAAATCTCTTTGAAGGTCGGTGCTTGTATTTTTTTTATTCATTTTATTATTTCTGATTAGATATTTATCAGTTCGTGGAAGTTTTTTTCGTTTTCTTCCACATTTACCTCTCCTTTTCGGAGACGATGATCCAGATGCATTGTATCGCTTAAGCAGTCTTTATACACTTTATTTGCCTACACCAACTGCAGAAGCAATATCTCTCACTGTCATAGAAGTGTGATCCTTCAGAGCAATTATTTTTGCACGCTTCCTTGGGGAAATATCCGTTTTTCAATACACGAAAGCAACACGTACTCACAGAGAGCAAAAACTATCATCCACCTCTCACACACGAAAGCTCACAAATGAAGCTGAAGTGCCTATTTCCTGTTTAAAACCGATCAAACCACATTCTTACTATCAAGTTTTAACAGTCACACCACCTCAGAGCTGATAAAAACCGGTTTACTTGGGTTTCCGACATCAACTGGGGATCACATTACAATTCTGAGAATAAAATAGCTTGTCCCAATTAATTTGCACGGTACAATATTTATTTATTATCAAATATTGTGTACTTTAGCTCACCACTGTTTAGGCGAACACCGTTCTCCACCCAGTTTCACCACTGAATGGTCAATTTGAAATAACAGAAAAAAGCAAAGCTTTCAGACGCGAAGGTTCATTCCACTTCTTAGATAGCGGAAATATTTGTTCAAGCTGATTTAAGCCAATTTTGCTAACCGTGAGTGAATTAGTTTTAGCTGATTAAAGAGTTAGAGATTTAGGCCCTACTGCATGTATTCTGAACTTCTGGGAACCTGTTCTTGAGACGCCTGAATGATGAATGCACCAGATTTGTATTATTGGGTTGTCGGAAAAGTCATGACGTATTTTGGCACCCGATGGCGGTTGACCGGTTTTGAAGTACTAGAGGCATGCGCAGCTCTGTTATTGCTATGGCATTCGACAGGTGCCAGTTCTAGCTGCAGTTTAAAAGAAATAGTGAGCGATTTGGCTGATTTGCGGAGATTTGACATCAAGTTGAAGATGGAAGACCAAACTGTGCATTTTCGCCATATTTTACTCTTTTACTTCCGTAAAGGGAAGAACGCGCGTCAAGCTTGTGAAAAGTTGCGTAAGGTGTATGGTTATATTGCTCTACAAGAGCGTCATTGCCAGCGGTGGTCCGCAAAATTCCGTGCCGATGATTTTGACCTCAACGATTCTCCTCGGTCCGTGAGGCCAACCGAGGTTGATGACGACCAGATCAAGGCATTGATCGAGTCAAACCCATTTTAGACGACACGAGAGATTGCAGACACATTGCACATTCATCATTCAAGCGTTCACGACCACCTGAAGATGCTGGGATACGTGAGCAAGCTCGATGTGTGGGTTCCTCATGAACTCAAAGAAGTTCAATTGACGGCGCGTATAAACATATGCGATATGCTCATTAAACGTGAGGAAAACGATCTTTTTTTGAAGCGACTGATACCTGGTGACGAAAAGTGAATTGTGTACAACAATGTGCTGCGCAAACGGTCTTGGTCCCGACGTGCTGCTTCGCCTCAAACAGCATCCAAAGCAGACATTCATCAGCGGAAGGTTCTGGTCTCAGTGTGGTGGGATTTTAAAGGTGTCGTGTTTTTCGAGCTCCTACCACGGAACCAAACAATCAATTCGAATATGTACTGTCGGTAATTGGACAGTTTGAACGAATCCATCATCCAGAAAAGTCCAGAGCTCGTTCATCGTAAAGGTTTTGTGTTCCATCACGACAACGCGAGACCACACAGAAGTTTGATCACCCGCCAAAAATTATTGGGGCTTGGGTGGGATGTGTTGCCGCACCCAGCATACTCGCCTGACGACCTTGCGCCGTCAGACTTCCACTTGTTTCGCTCTCTTCAACAGTCCTTGCGTGATATAACGTTCAATTCAGATGAGGCTATAAATCAGCACCTTGCACAGTTTTTCTCCACGAAAGATAGGTCCTATGAACGAGGCATTCTGCAGCTCACTGCAGAATGCCTCGTTCATAGGACCTATCATGGCAAAAGGTCATCGAACAAAACGGGCATTATATCATTGATTTATCTTTGTTCTTCCTATCAATAAATGACCTTTGCAAAACATTGCTAAAACGCGTCATGACTTTTCCGACAACTCAATATGTCACTAGGAGTCTATTTCTACAGTTACCTTTTCCAAATGCTTTTTCGCTAACTGAGCGTATTATCAGATTTGCTCCTGGTGAGGACATAACTGTAGTTATGCCGAAACTTGTAGAGTGATTTATTAATAATATAAACAGCCAGATCTGTCTGAAATGCTTGACGTCACAGCAAAGTCTACATTGTTGCACCATCACGCATCGATCGATTCGTGTGTGCTCTCGAGATGGCAAAGTCATTGCGTGCTATATAATAGGACGCCATTACTTTGAGATTTTAAATTAGCACACGATCACTGAGATTTTAAATTAGCACACGATCACTTTGATATTTTAAATTAGCACACGATCACTTTGAAATTTTAAATTAGCACGTGATCACTTTGACAACACTGGATTATCAATGACGAGTTTTACGAGTTGACACTACTAGTTCTACGTATTTATCCGATCTACAAAATTCAAATTTTAATGCCACGGCATGTTGCGTTTTATATTAATTTAATTTAGCACAATTCGAGTATTAATTTTTATGCTTTAATTAGTTAAATTAAAAAAATTAGTTCCGAGTTTAATGCTGATTTTATTAAACATTTTACAAAGTACCGATCTATCTAAACTCTCTAACCTACAATAAGAACTAAAATCTTGAGATGTCAAAGTGTGCAGAATAGCATCTAAAAACAGATGTCTCTCCCTCCCCCCCCCCGCACATTGTCGATAATTCAGATAGTTCCAATTTGTAGCACCAGATGTCGCATTATTTTGTAGAAAAAGCGAAGAAAATAGTTAAACAACAAAAATATTTTGCACAATGTTTATTTATTGCGAAGTCTTGAAAAACAGAAATAAACAGCGTATCCTCCCCCCCCGCCCACAGCACATTGTCGATAATTCAGATAGCTTCCAATTTGTAGCACCAGATGTCGCATTATTTTGTAGAAAAAGCTTCGGTATGAAGTTTTAAACTAACCGTCGAATAGGACAGTCTAAAACAAGCCGTGGATGGAATAACAAGTGTGCCGGAGAAAAAGTCATTTAACGCGAAAAATCAAAGCAAAAGTTATTAAGGTGAGTTTACAAGAAAACAACTGGACTACGAAGAAAATAGTTAAACAACAAAAATATTTTGCACAATGTTTATTTATCGCGAAGTCTTGAAAAACAGAAATAAACTGCGTATCATTTTCAGTTCTAACGTAAATGAGTACTTACTTTATAAGTTTTAACTATATTTCCTTACAAAAAGCCGGCGTCTATTTGGTTTATTTTCAATCTGCTTCAATTAAAAATTTCACCGTCATAGGACAGGCAACATTCCCTATATAATAATATTTATTTAAAGCTTAAAACCAACAGTCCTAGGATGGGCTATAGGCTAGTTGTTTTATAAGAGCTTTAGCTTAGTCTTTTGTGTGTAAAAATAAAAATTGTTTCTAGCCAAGTCGTGTAAAATCTATAATTGGTGTTTTTTTTTTTTTTCTCTCAGAGCGCTCTATTTCAGCACATCTTTTTTTTTCTAAAACGAGCATCACTCTGTCCGTCCGTGGACACCATATCTCTGCAACTGTTAGTCCTATTTCAAAAAATTATTTTTACGTTGAAAAACCCAAAATATGAGGACGATGATCCTTGCTTTCCGGATTTCTTCAGATTCACAAATTCGCCGCTAGAGGGGGTAAATGCAGATGCTATCAAATTCTTGCTTTGATTGTGGGTTTAACGACCACCGTGAGCAACACAATGGGCTATAAGCAGACGCCCGTCCCTAATTTAGAAAATCTGGTTCCAGGGAAGGAGACAGTGCCGTAAGGCCAATATAACATCCATGCCTCACTGAGACTCGAACCCGGACCTATCTCGGACGAATGGTCATAAGCCAGCGCTTAGACCACTCTGTCACAGGAGCAGCCTATCCAATTCAAAATACCTTTTATACCATGTCATTATTTCTACACATCAGATTGCAAAAACTCTTTCTTCCTTGCGACACCATTTATGAGGAAGAAAATGTTAAGTAGTTTTTTCGTTTTTCAAGTATTCTTCCTTAGTTTTTCCGCTAGGGCCGTAAAGTAAAATGCAATTTCCGTTTCTAAATGACCGATCTAATTTGTTTTCCATCGGAAAGTTATCTTAGTACAAATTGCAAGCGGACCATCTAATTTTTGGTAAAGAATGGTTTTTCCACTAGAGGGCGTAAGTGTGTATTTTTGTTTCTGATGTATTTGCAGCAATACCTACGCTTCTGAAAGCTCGATCGAAAAATTCCTTTGTGGTCAGATACCGCAAACTGGCAGCCCCGGTGACGCAGTGGTCAAAGAGCTGGGCTTCCAACCGTTCTTCCTGGTTTGAATTCCGGTAAGTTATCCTATGACACTGGTTCTCTCTTATGAATCGACCGTGTATGTGTGTGTGTATATATATACACTGGCGGAAAGTGAAAAAAGAACAAGAAGGAATCGGCGGACGATCATGAAATTTACATATGTTAATGGGTCGATTTTACGTAGGTGTGATATTAATTTCGGGGCCAACCGGTGAGCGCTTACGCCACAGCACGACATAATATACCACCGACGATAATTTGCATATTAAGGAGTACGGCGAAGTGAATGTAATCATTCGTCGGCGTACGGACACGTGCGAAGACCCTGAAGAAGCTGCAATGCCTGAACATGGAAGACGTGTAGGATTTCAGCAGTTATCGGACTTTGAGCAAGGTCGTCTAGTCGGACTCCGCGAGGCCGGCGGTGGTCGTATCGTCGCATTGCGGAGTGAATTGGACGGGAAGTATCGGTGGTGGTACGATGGTGGCGTAGATGGTCCGAGGAACATTCCCACACGAGAAGACGTGGAAACGGGAGACACAGACGGACTGATGAGCGGACCGATCGACGCATAAGAAGAGCGGCGTTGTCAAGAAGAACATCCACTGCGACGCAAATCCGAGCTACCGTTGCACCTGAGGTGACTGCGAACAATCCGCAACTGTCTACTGGATGCAGGACTAAGTGCACGTGTGCCTCTGGCATGTGTACCTCTGACTCCTGCCCACCGTCAGGAATGGCTGCAGTGGTGTCGCCAACGTCTGCACTGGTGAACGCAATGGCGATCTGTCGTGTTCAGCGATGAAAGCAGATTCTGCTTGGGAGCCTCCGATGGCCGTATGCGTGTTCTAAGATGCACAGGGGAGCGTCTCCACCCTTCTTGCATCCGCCGGCGACACACAAGGCCCTGCACCTGGGTCTCCTGGTGTGGGGAGCGATCAGCTATCGCACCCGTACACAACTAGTGTTTGTATCACACCCGTACACAACTAGTGTTTGTTTGTACGGGGTACGTTAAACAGCACCTCCTACATCAACAACATCATTCAGCCCGTTGTTGTGCCATTTGTAAGGTCAGTCCATCGTGGTGTTTTCCAGCAAGATAACGCACGCCCACACATGGCACGCGCAACGCAACATGCCTTCAGGGTGTGAGACAACTTCCATGGCCTGCACGTTCACCGGATTTGTCACCCATTGAGCACGTGTGGGATTTTATGGGACAACGACTTATCCGGTCTCCACGGCCATCCACGACTATCCCCGATTTACGCGTCCAGGTTGAGGATGCTTGGAACTCAATACCCCAAACTTACATCCAACATCTGTACGACAGACTCCATGCCAGAATTACACAGTCTGGCGCAGTTCATCGCGGTTCAACCTCGTACTAACCATGTTACATGGAAATGTTATTTTTCAGTTTACCAGCAAATACAGCTGTATTTTGCCATAATGTTTTGATCGCGTTATCCTCTGTATTCCGTTATTATGCTGCAAAAATGTCGTTGGTATCAGAAGTCTCCTTCTTGGTGTTCTTTTTTCACTTTCCGACAGTGTGTATATATATATATATATATATATACAGGTCGTTTCACATTATTGTTGCCACTTCCTACTTTTTGACGTCAACTGCGCGTAGCCAATGAAAGAAGGAACGTACCGCGAGGTAGCTTGGAAGGTGTATAAAGTGTGCTGTAGGCAATTTGAAAACATATCACTAGTTGCTGCCATGGATAAAAGGAGCGATTTATCAGTTTTTGTAAAAAGGGAGGATTATCTGCTGCCTGGTCAAGCGTGGTAGTTATTTCTGAAACAGCGCAGTTTGTGATCTGTTCGTCTGCTGCTGTGGGTAAAGTGTATCGTGATTGGAGAAATGGCACCATTGCGAATAAGAGACGTCGAAAGTGCAGAGCACCACGTGCTACTAATTTGCGATTTCGAATAAAGCAACATTTGGCACCATCGCGAATAAGCGGATGTGGAAACAACTGCGGAGCACCACGTGCTATGATATTGATGCATCATGCTCAGATGCAGACGGATGGTCACTGCACTTGTGCTAACCAAGGTCCATCGGCAGAAAAGGCTTACATTTGCATGGCAGTACTGGAATTGGATCTCCGCTGATTAGCAAAGGATTTGCCTTCTTCGATCTGTCACGGTTTCTTCTTCATCGAACGGATGGACGTTGGCGTATAAGGCGATAAACATCGGAGAACAAACACTCTTCATTCATTGCTGGAAGATCACAAGCTGGTGGGGGCAGCGTTATGGTCTGGGGAATGTTTTCGTAGCATTCTCTGGGTCTACTCATACTTGTGGAAGGCACTATGATCCTAACACGTTATGAATCTATCCATGCTGACCACGTACGACCATACATGCTGATTGTCTTCCCTGGGGCGGATGGAATCTTCCAGAAGTACAATGTGACTTGTCACTCTGCTAGAAATATCCGAGAGTGTTTCGAAAAGCACGATAAAGACTTCAAAATCCTTTTTTAGCCACTAATTCAACAGACTTAAACTCAATTGGGTATTTGTGGTACCATCTTCATCATGCTGTTCACTCTATATATCCTCCACTACGCACCTTCCGGCAGCTGTCAGATTTTTTTTTTTTTTTTTGAGGTTTAACGACCACCGTGAGCAACTCAATGGGCTATAAGCAGTCGCCCGTCCCTAATTTAGGGTCAGTGGTTCCAGGGAAGGGAGAGAGCCAGTGCCGTAAGACAAACACAACATCCATGCCTGACCGAGATTCGAACCCAGACCCCTTACGGACGAATGATCAGAGGCCAGCGCCTTAGACCACTGTGCCACCGGGGCGGCCAGCTGTCAGACGCACTGACAACTGCTGGAAGGTGCGTATTCACAGGTATGGCTGCACATACCTGAGAACACCTTCCAGCTCCTTATTGAGTCATTCCCAGCCTCTCTAGCTGCTGTCCGCGCTGCAGGCGGCGGATACTCTGGATATTAGCTGAAGGTCAAAATAATTTGATTCCACCGTGTGTGTGTGTGTATATATATATATACAGGGTGTATAGAAAAATCCTTAAACACGTAAATAATTTTTGAACGCAAAATGCTAGAGTTGTGGAAGTAGTGTGTACATATACTGAAGTGACTATGTTCTATCAGATGAGACCGATTGCAGCACCCCTAGCGGCGAATTTTGGAAGTTAGCGATACTATTGCGAGAACCAAGAGAAATAGCGAAAAAGTCAATAACAAACTTGTAGAGAGTCACCGATTTAGTATGAAATGACGCCCTACATTCACCAAAAACTCCAATAGAAGTCCAGAAAAGTAGATCTCTCGACATCCGATCACCGGCATAAATACGTCACGAATGACATTGCAAAGCGTAAAATCTGTAAACTAATTTTGCCTGCAAAATAGCGAAAAATGGATGAAAGTATGCAAATGGAAACGCTACGTCATACCTAATCGGGAAACATAAATTGGCGGTCAGGGAAGGTTTGTCAGACAGTGCGTGGGGACTGGATCTTAGAGTCTACACATGTCTAGTTATTCCAATGAGGAGTACTGCGAGATGGTTACGTTGTACGGGGAATGAGGTCGTCGGGCAAGAGAGGCAGCACGTTAATATGCATTACGTTTCCTTAATCGTTCTCATCCTACTGCGGCTACTACTATCAATGTCGTTCGCCGGCTGAGAGAAACCGTGAGCAATACAAGTCGTTCACGTTGGCTGTTGACGTCCTGGCCTATGCGCTAGCCCACACACACTGCAGTACGAGAGACATCGGTGCGACGTGTGGCCTTACATTTGGTCGTGTATGGTAAATTTCCACAACCCCTTAATTATCCAAGCATGCAGTAACGTAACACCTGAAATGCTGCAGAACGTCCAACAAGAAGTTCTAGCTCGAATACAGATGTGTATTGCTGCCGATGGTGGACACATCGCTTAAGTATTAGTTCTGGCATTTTGTATTTCCAGAACATTATTTTGTGTTTTTCTTCTTCATAATATCCTACTGCTGTATGAATTTCCTACCACTTTACTGTACAGTACATAATACATTGTACCTTGCTGACACGTACATGTATTAGTTTTATTATTAAATTTGCATCAACTTATAATGTCACCATTTCTGCACGCGATGAGTGATGTATTTCTACCGGTGATCGGATACAGAGAGATCTGCATTTCCGGACTTCTATTGGAGTTTTTGGTGAATGTAGGACGTCATTTCATACTAAATCGGTGACGCTCTCTACAAGTTTGCTATTGAAATTTTTTCGATATCTCTTGTTTCTCGCGATAGGATCGCTAACTTCTAAAATTCGCCGCTATGGGTGCTGCAATTGGTCTCATCTGATACAACATAGTCACGTTATTATATGCACACTCTACTTCCAAAAATCTGGCATTTTGCGTTTAAAAGTTATTTCCCTGCTTAAGGACTTTCCTATACACCCTGTATGTGTGTGTGTATGTGTGTGTGTATGTATATCTATATATTTCGTTCATTTGTTCTGTCATTAATTTTTGTTCAAATTGATACATTATTGTAATTCTCTGATCTTGGGGACACACAGGCGGTTTTTGTATAATACAAACCTGTTTCCTGTTTCGGAAGGTCACCCTTAGTCTGGTGTTCCCCTGAGGAGAACAGTCTAATTTAACAGGTATTGCTCTTTTTTTACGGGTAGTTCCTGGAGAGTTAACTTTTTTGAATGTATTCCATATATCATCTCATTTTACTTTTGTACTTCCCTTTATACCAGGGTTTTAAATTTATTTATTTCATGTGTGTCAATGTATAAGTAACTATCTAAATGCATGTGATATTATTGTAAAACCCAATTTTCATAAACTGCTGTGGCGCTGTTTCTTGTACTTCTGTATATTTTCATTAATTCTTATTTTGTGATTCTGTTTTTGAATAACTTTACTGTTCATATATATACTCTATACACTGAATAGCAATTAAATTAGAGACAGCTGACGTTATGCAAATATGGTGCTGTGGGCGGCCCTGTAAACGGAAACGACAATATAAGGAGTGATGCGACGGGAATCAGTAAGAGTTGGACGCAGTATGTGTAAGACGAAGTATCTAAGCGCATTTGATTGTGGGCAAAATGTCTGGGCCTGACGAATGGGTCACTCCATCTCAGAAGTCGTGCAGGCACTGGGATTTTCACGAGCCACTGTGTCACGGGTGCACCGTGAATACATCGATTCCGGTAAAACCATCCCTGCAAGTGCCAACTGCCGTGGACAACAGCGTGTGGATGAGCGGGGTCATCGTCGGCTAGCTCGCATTGTAACAGCGGATAGACGGGCCACAGTGCAAGAAATCACTCGGCAATTTAACGCTGCTGCACAAAAACGTGTAAGCAGCCACACCATCCAGAACCATCTCCTCGCTATGGGGTACAGAAGCCATCGTCCCACGAGGGTACCGCTTCTGACCTAACAACACAGGGTGCAAAGATTAGCATGGGCGCGGGAACATCGCCACTGGACCCTAGACATGTAGAAAAATGTTGCCAGGACTGTTGAGTAGAGATTCGCGTTGGTACATGCGGATGGCAGGATAAGAGTACGGCGCAAACCACATGAAGCGATGGCTCCTTCTTGCCAGCAGGGTACTCTTCAAGCTGGAGGGTGTCATTCTCGTCGGGGGACTGTTTACGTGGACTGCAAAGTGACCCCTGGTACGTGTGACATCGTCTCTCACAGGTCAACGTTACCGGGATACACTGGACGATTATTTGCTCTCGTTTGTTAGTCCTCAACATGCCACTGGGGACCTCATCCAGCAACAAGACTATGCACCGTGCCATCGCTCCAGAATTGTATCCGAATGGTTTGATGAACACTGCACCGGCCAGCTGGGTCACCTGACCTCAATCCCATCGAGCACATCTGGGATGCCATGGAGAGAGATGTTAGAGGTTCTGACCCCCTCCATCGAATCTTCGTGAACTGTGGGAGCTTGTTCAGGGGCCGTGGATCCGTATGGCTTCCCAACGCTTCCGGTGCCTTGTAGAGTCCATGCCGAGACGAATCGCGGCCGTCATCAGCAGGGCTAAAGGTGGTGCTACACGTTACTAGACAGGTATCTCTAATTCAATTGCTCTTCAGTGTGTGTATATATATATATATATATATATATATATATATATATGGGATGTAAGGTCAGGTGATGCGTAACATCACAGCCTCTCCTTGACAAATGTCAACCCCGCCTTCTCGTGGTGCATCCTGTTCCCACTAAAGGGGCTCTGACGACCGCAAATAGCGGTATAACTATACCATCGGGATCAGAGGAAATGCTATCCCACACTCACCAACCCGCTTGGCCAGCGTGGTGAGTTATGGCCAAACACCTCCAAAATGACTCTACAACTTAAATCTTGGCCCTCAGTCTCCGGCAGCTGGAATGTACCTGGCCAAGGCAGCGGCCAGTGCGACATGAAGGCAGAGGGTGCTAAGAATCCCCGGAGGACCGGACTAGGCTGCCATTTGATGCTGACCTTGGCTACCTACAACGGACGCTCCCTATCTTCTGATTCAAGGCTTCTTGAATTGGAAGAGGAACTACAAAGGATCAAGTGGGACATCGTCGGGCTAAGTGAGGTAAGGAGAAAAGGAGAAGATCTCATTGAACTGAAAAGTGGACATCTCTTCTATTATCGTGGGACAGATACTGGCAGAACTAGTGGTGTTGGATTTATAATAAACAAGAAACTGAAGGATAAAGTGGTAGAAGTTGAAAGTTCCTCTGACAGAGCTGCACGACTCGTTATCCAACTATCGAGAAGATACCAGGCTCAGATTATTCAAACTTATGCACCCACCACAAGTCATCCTGAAGAAGAAATTGAAGAATTTTATGGAAATTCGTCATCTAAATAATAAAGGTAAGCAGCACTTGAAGATAATTATGGGAGATTTCAATGCAAAAATAGGGCACCGGCAACAGAATGAAACTTCAGTAGGTAAATTCGGTCACGGCAACAGAAACCAGCGTGGAAATACTCTCGTTGAGTTTGCAGAGGCAGAAGGATTTTTCATCTTGAATTCCTTTTTCAAGAAAAAGCCACACAGGAAATGGACATGGAGACATCCAATTGGGACGACAAGTGAAATTGATTTTATTATGTGTAACAAAAAATTCGTCATCGAAGACTGCAGTGTGCTGAACAAGTTCAACACAGGTAGTGACCATAGATTGGTGAGATGTAAGATGCACCTCAACACTAAACTGGAACGTGGCAAGCTCATAAGACAAACAAAATGTATTGACATAACCAACCTTAAAAAACACCATAATACTTTCAAGTTGGAACTGAAGAACAGATTCACTGCTTTAGAAGGCCTAACATCGGAAGAAGTGGATATTTCGGAAGTTAACAGAAAAGTAACCAAAGCTCTTATGGAAACAGCAACAAAATTAGCTGGGTCTAAGAACAAGTTGCATGTAAACAAATTATCAGGAAAAACCAAAATGTTGATGCAAAAAAGAAGAGAGATGAGGACAACTAAAGAAGATGTGACTTTCAAAGTGGAATATATAGAGCTATGCAAGACAGCACGAAAAAGTATCACTGAAGACGTAAGGAAATTCAACTGTGAGCTAGTGAGGAAAGCAATTGAAAACAACCAAAGCCTAAAGATAGCAAAGGGACATCTCAGTAAGGGAAGAAAACAGATTATGGCTCTGAGAAAAAGAAGATGGTTCTATAACAAGAAATAGAGGCGAAATTTTGACAAGAGTGAAAGATTTCTACTCCAAATTATATGAAAGGGATGATACATGTACTCCAGACATCATGAAAGGTACCAGAGTTCTTCCAGTCCTCCCAGCAGAAGTTGCTCATGCAATCAAGAACATGAAGCGGAGGAAAGCTCCAGGAGAAGATGGAATTACTATAGACATCATACAAGAAGCAAGTGGAGAAATTGAAACAGTACTCGCCCAAATTTTCACTCGATGCCTTAATGAAGGGAAGATTCCTGAGGATTGGAACACCGCTACAATGATCCTGCTACATAAAAAAGGTGACATTGAGGATCTCAGGAACTACAGACCTATCAGCCTCCTATCAGTGGTTTATAAAATCTTCACTAAAGTTCTTTCACACCGTTTGAAGGTAACACTGGACATGGCTCAACCGAGAGAACAAGCTGGATTCAGGAGTGGCTACAGCACAATAGATCATATCCACGTACTGAGAGAACTAATTGAAAGAGCGAGGGAATATGAACTTCCATTGTGCATGGCTTTTATCGATTATGAAAAAGCCTTTGATTCAGTGAAACCATCAGCAGTTACCACGGCTCTGAAATCCTGCGGTATTGAAGATGCATACATTAATATTATTAATAACATCTATGAAAATGCAAGTGCAAAGATTCGGCTGTTTTGAAAATACAACACACATAAAAATTGGAAAGGGAGTGAGACAAGGTGACACCATATCTCCGAAGCTCTTTAATGCCACATTGGAAAATGTCTTTCAATCACTGAACTGGGAAAACAAAGGGATAAAGATTAATGGAGATTTTCTAACCCACCTTCGTTTTGCTGATGACGTAGTCATTTTTGCAACTACCCCATCACAGCTGCAGAGTATGATCCAGGAACTTGCTGACAAGAGTAAAGAAGTGGGATTAAAAATGAACTTTCAGAAGACAAAAGTGATGTTCAATGCTTTACAAGAAATGAAGACTTATCGATTGATGGAGAAAAACTGGAGATAACAGATACGTATGTTTATCTTGGACAGCAGATATCAAGTGAGGTCACATTGATGAAGAAATTAATCGGCGTACAAAACTTGCCTGGAGAGCTTTTGGAAGAAACAGCATAATTTTCAAGAGCAATATGCCATTATGTCTTAAAAGAAAAGTGTTTGATCAATGCATCCTTCCAGTGCTTACGTATGGTGCAGAGACGTGGACCTTAACTAAAAGAGACATACAAAGGCTGCAGACAACTCAAAGAAGCATGGAGAGGTGCATGCTTGGTATAACCAGGAGAGATAAGAAGAGGAACTCGTGGATCCGAAAAATGACGAGAGTGGAAGACATCATGATCAGAGTTAAATCCCTGAAATGGCAATGGGCTGGACATACTGCCAGAAGGACAGACCATAGATGGACAGCCGAAATTTTAGATTGGATTCCAAGGGACAGGAAAAGACCCAGGAAAAGACCACATGGGAGATGGGTGGATGAAATTCGTAAATATGCGGGAGTGACATGGAGGAGACTGGCACAAGACAGACCGTTGTGGAGGAAACTTGGGGAGACCTTCGTCCAGCAGTGGATTGATAATGGTTGACAATGATGATATATGGGATGTAAGGTCAGGTGATACGTAACATCATAGCCTCTCCTTGACAAATGTCAACCCCGCCTTCTCGTGGTGCATCCTGTTCCCACTAAAGGGGCTCTGACGACCGCCCATAGCGGTATAACTATACCATCGGGATTAGAGGAAATTCTATCCCACACTCACCAACCCGCTTGGCCAGCGTGGTGAGTTATGGCCAAACCCCTCCAAAATGATTCCACAACTTAAATCTTGGCCCTCAGTCTCCGGCAGCTGGAATGTACCTGGCCAAGGCAGCGGCCAGTGCGACATGAAGGCAGAGGGTGCTAAGAATCCCCGGAGAACCGGACTAGGCTGCCATCTGATGCTGACCTTGGCTACTTACAATGGACGCTCCCTATCTTCTGATTCAAGGCTTCTTGAATTGGAAGAGGAACTACAAAGGATCAAGTGGGACATCGTGGGGCTAAGTGAGGTAAGGAGAAAAGGAGAAGATCTCATCGAACTGAAAAGTGGACATCTCTTCTACTATCGTGGGACAGATACTGGCAGAACTAGTGGTGTTGGATTTATAATAAACAAGAAACTGAAGGATAAAGTTGTAGAAGTTGAAAGTTCCTCTGACAGAGCTGCACGACTTGTTATCCAACTCTCGAAAAGATACCAGGCTCAGATTATTCAAACTTATGCACCCACCACAAGTCATCCTGAAGAAGAAATTGAAGAATTTTATGAGGAAATTTGTCATCTAAATAATAAAGGTAAGCAGCACTTGAAGATAATTATGGGAGATTTCAATGCAAAAATAGGGCAACGGCAACAGAATGAAACTTCAGTAGGTAAATTCGGTCATGGCAACAGAAACCAGCGTGGAAATACTCTCGTTGTGTTTGCAGAGGCAGAAGGGTTTTTCATCTTGAACTCCTTCTTCAAGAAAAAGCCACACAGGAAATGGACATGGAGACATCCAAATGGGACGACAAGTGAAATTGATTTTATTATGTGTAACAAAAAATTCGTCATAGAAGACTGCAGTGTGCTAAACAAGTTCGACACAGGTAGTGACCATAGATTGGTGAGATGTAAGATGCACCTCAACACTAAACTTGAACGTGGCAAGCTCAAAAGACAAACAAAATCTATTGACATAACCAACCTTAAAAAACACCATAATACCTTCAAGTTAGAACTGAAGAACAGGTTCTCTGCTTTAGAAGGCCTAACATCGGAAGAAGTGGACATCTCTGAAGTTAACAGAAAAGTAACCAAAGCTCTTATGGAAACAGCAACAAAATTAGCTGGGTCTAAGAACAAATTGCATGTGAACAAATTATCAGGAAAAACCAAAATGTTGATGCAAAAAAGAAGAGAGATGAGGACAACTAAAGATGTGACTTCCAAAGTGGAATATATAGAGCTATGCACGACAGTAAGAAAAAGTATCACTGAAGACGTAAGGAAATTCAACTGTGAACTAGTGAGGAAAGCAATTGAAAACAACCAAAGCCTAAAGATAGCAAAGGGACATCTCAGTAAGGGAAGAAAACAGATTATGGCACTGAGAAAAGAAGATGGTTCTGTAACAAGAAATAGAGGAGAAATTTTGACAAGAGTGAAAGATTTCTACTCCAAATTATATGAAAGGGATGATATATGCACTCCAGACATCATGAAAGATACCAGTACCAGAGTTCCTCCAGTCCTTCCAGCAGAAGTTGCACATGCAATCAAGAACATGAAGAGAGGAAAAGCTCCAGGAGAAGATGGAATTACTGTAGACATCATACAAGAAGCAAGTGGAGAAATCGAAACAGTACTCGCCCAAATTTTCACTCGATGCCTTAATGAAGGAAAGATTCCTGAGGATTGGAACACCGCTACAATGATCCTGCTACATAAGAAAGGTGACATTGAGGATCTCGGAAACTACAGACCTATCAGCCTCCTATCAGTAGTTTATAAAATCTTCACTAAAGTTCTTTCACACCGCTTGAAGGTAACACTGGACATGGCTCAACCGAGAGAACAAGCTGGATTCAGGAGTGGCTACAGCACAATAGATCATATCCACGTGCTGAGAGAACTAATTGAAAGAGCGAGGGAATATGAACTTCCATTGTGCATGGCTTTTATCGATTATGAAAAAGCCTTTGATTCGGTGAAACCATCAGCAGTTACAATGGCTCTGAAAACCTGCGGTATTGAAGATGCATACATTAATATTATTAATAACATCTATGAAAATGCAAGTGCAAAGATTAGGCTGTTTGAAAATACAACACACGTAAAAATTGGAAAGGGAGTGAGACAAGGTGACACCATATCTCCGAAGCTCTTCAATGCCACATTGGAGGGTGTTTTTCAGTCGCTGAGCTGGGAAAACAAGGGGATAAAGATTAATGGAGATTATCTAACCCACCTTCGTTTTGCTGATGACGTAGTCATTTTTGCAACTACCCCATCAGAGCTGCAGAGTATGATCCAGGAACTTGCGGACAAGAGTAAAGAAGTGGGATTAAAAATGAACTTTCAGAAGACAAAAGTGATGTTCAATGCTTTTACAAGAAATGAAGATTTATCGATTGATGGAAAAAAGCTGGAGATAACAGACACGTTCGTTTATCTTGGACAGCAGATATCAAGTGAGGGTCACATTGATGAAGAAATTAATCGGCGTACAAAACTTGCCTGGAGAGCTTTTGGAAGAAACAGCATAATTTTCAAGAGCAATATGCCATTATGTCTTAAAAGAAAAGTGTTTGATCAATGCATCCTTCCAGTGCTTACGTATGGTGCAGAGACGTGGACCTTAACTAAAAGAGACATACAAAGGCTCCAGACAACTCAAAGAAGCATGGAGAGGTGCATGCTTGGGGTAACCAGGAGAGATAAGAAGAGGAACTCGTGGATCCGAAAAATGACAAGAGTGGAAGACATCATGATCAGAGTTAAATCCCTGAAATGGCAATGGGCTGGACATACTGCCAGAAGGACAGATCATCGATGGACAGCCGAAATTTTAGATTGGATCCCAAGGGACAAGAAAAGACCCAGAAGAAGACCACATGGGAGATGGGTGGATGAAATTCGAAAGTATGCAGGGGTGACATGGAGGAGACTGGCACAAGACAGACCGTTGTGGAGGAAACTTGGGGAGACCTTCGTCCAGCAGTGGATTGATAATGGTTGACAATGATGACATAACCTTTTCTATGTTGTATTAGGTGTGAGTCAAAATTATATATGTATTTTTTTGCTTAGGTATCTTCTTTATAGAATGATGATGATATATATATATATATATATATATCTGCTTTAGAAGGCTTACCATCGGAAGAAATGGATATTTCTGAAGTTAACAAAAAGTAACCAAAGCTCTTATGGGAAGAGCTACAAAATTAGCTGGGTCTACGAACAAGTTGCATGTGAACAAATTATCAGGAAAAACCAAAATGTTGATGCAAAAAAAGAAGAGAGATGAGGACAACTAAAGAAGATGTGATTTCCAAAGTGGAATATATAGAGCTATGCAAGACAGTACGAAAAAGTATCACTGAAGACGTAAGGAAATTCAACTGTGAACTAGTAAGGAAAGCAATTGAAAACAACCAAAGCCTAAAAATAGCAAAGGGACATCTCAGTAAGGGAAGAAAACAGATTATGGCACTGAGAAAGGAAGATGGTTCTGTAACAAGAAATAGAGGCGAAATTTTGACAAGAGTGAAAGATTTCTACTCCAAATTATATGAAAGGGATGATACATGTACCCCAGACATCATGAAAGGTACCAGTACCAGAGTTCTTCCAGTCCTCCCAGCAGATGTAGCACATACAATCAAGAACATGAAGCGGGGAAAGCTCCAGGAGAAGATGGAATTACTGTATACATCATACAAGAAGCAAGTGGAGAAATCGAAACAGTACTCGTCCAAATTTTCACTCGATGCCTTAATGAAGGGAAGATTCCTGAGGATTGGAACACCGCTACAATAATCCTGGTACATAAAAAGGTGACATTGAGGATCTCAGGAACTACAGACCTATCAGCCTCCTATCAGTGGTTTATAAAATATTCACTAAAGTTCTTTCACACCGCTTGAAGGTAACACTGGACATTTCTCAACCGAGAGAACAAGCTGGATTCAGGAGTGGCTACAGCACAATAGATCATATCCACGTGCTGAGAGAACTAATTGAAAGAGCGAGGGAATATGAACTTCCATTGTGCATGGTTTTTATCGATTATGAAAAAGCCTTTGATTCGGTGAAACCATCAGCAGTTACAACGGCTCTGAAATCCTGCGGTATTGAAGATGCATACATTAATATTAAAAATAACATCTATGAAAATGCAAGTGCAAAGATTCGGCTGTTTGAAAATACAACACATAAAAATTGGAAAGGGAGTGAGACAAGGTGACACCTAATCTCCGAAGCCCTTTAATGCCACATTGGAAAATGTCTTTCAATCACTGAACTGGGAAAACAAAGGGATAAAGATTAATGGAGATTATCTAACCCACCTTCGTTTTGCTGATGACGTAGTCATTTTTGCAACTACCTCATTAGAGCAGCAGAGTATGATCCAGGAAATTGCTGACAAGAGTAAAGAAGTGGGATTAAAAGTGAACTTTCAGAAGACAAAAGTGATGTTCAATGCTTTACAAGAAACGAAGATTTATCGATTGATGGAGAAAAGCTGGAGATAACAGACACGTACGTTTATCTTGGACAGCAGATATCAAGTGAGGGTCACATTAATGAAGAAATTAATCGGCGTATAAAACTTGCCCGGAGAGCTTTTGGAAGAAACAGCATAATTTTCAAGAGCAATATGCCCCTATGTCTTAAAAGAAAAGTGTTTGATCAATGCATCCTTCCAGTGCTTACGTATGGTGCAGAGATATGGACCTTAACTAAAAGAGACATACAACGGCTGCAGACAACTCAAAAAACATGGAGAGATGCATGTTAGGTGTAACCAGGAGAGATAAGAAAAGTAACTCGTGGATCAAAAAAAATGACAAGAGTGGAAGACATCATGATCAGAGTAAAATCCCTGAAATGCGATGGACATACTGCCAGAAGGACAGACCATCGATGGACAGCTGATATTTTAGATTGGATTCCAAGGGACAGGAAAAGACCCAGAAGAAGACCACATGGGAGATGGGTGGATGAAATTCGAAAGTATGCAGGAGTGACATGGAGGAGACTGGCACAAGACAGACCGTTGTGGAAGAGGCTTGGAGAGACCTTCATCCAGCAGTGGATTGTAATGGTTGATGATGAAATATATCATCATCATCATCATTGTCAACCATTATCAATCCACTGCTGGACGAAGGTCTCCCCAAGTTTCCTCCACAACAGTCTGTCTTGTGCCAGTCTCCTCCATGTCACCCCTGCATACTTTCGAATTTCATCCACCCATCTCCCATGTGGTCTTCTTCTGGGTCTTTTCCTGTCCCTTGGAATCCAATCTAAAATTTCGGCTGTCCATCGATGATCTGTCCTTCTGGCAGTATGTCCAGCCCATTGCCATTTCAGGGATTTAATTCTGATCATGATGTTTTCCACTCTTGTCATTTTTCGGATCCACGAGTTCCTCTTCTTATCTCTCCTGGTTACACCAAGCATGCACCTCTCCATGCTTCTTTGAGTTGTCTGCAGCCTTTGTATGTCTCTTTTAGTTAAGGTCCACGCCTCTGCACCATACGTAAGCACTGTTTGGTGCGAATGAAATGTCTGTCGAGAACGAGCAGTGGAGACACGCTTCCGCCACATTGGAGTGGAACCACCCACAAGTGTTGCGGGTATTACGTCACAGAGTTACTATATATAGTTAGCACGTGTGTGAAGAACAAGCTTCAGGCGTGGTTTGTTTGTACGTAACGTGGCTAGCAAAGGAAACATGCAGACCCCGGATTTGAGAGCCATTTTCCAGTACGAATTTAATTTGGGCCATTCTGCAGGAATTGCCGCTCGAAACCTTAAAGCGTTTTGGGAGTATACAACAACGAACGAACCATTCAGCGATGGTTTGTGAAGCTTCGAAGTGAAGATACAGGCCTGCAAAACGAAGCACGTGGTCACAGACTTGTTGACGTTTCTGACTATATTCTGTTCCGTGTGGTTGAAGAGTGCCCCCGAAAAACGTGTCGTGACGTAGCGGCAAAGGTAGGGGTCCACCACACGATAGTTGTTTGGGATCTGGCTCGGCTGGGTAAGGATAAAAAAAGCTGGATATATGGCTGCCGATGAGTCGACAACTGCCAACAAGACTAGGCTTCTGCAAGTCTCTCCTTGCCAAGAAAAAAACGGGAACCTTTTCTGCATCGAATCGTCACCTGCGACGAGAAGTGGGTCCTTTATTATAATCGGAAACGACCTGCACAATGTTTAAGCAAGGCTCAGCCTGCTGGATGGCATCCTAAGCCACCCCCTACACATCAAGAAGAAGATGCTCCTTGCCTGGTGGTCTACAGCCGGTAAAATTAAGCGAAGTTTCTTAGCAAAAGACCAAACCATCACTGCAGAACATTCTTGTGCTTAATTATACCACATTCACAGAAAAATGCTGCAGAAACAACCGGCTTTGGTCCAAAGACATGTTATTCTTCTGCTGCAGGACAACGCCGCCCTCATGTCACACTACGAACGATGCTGACACTAAGTGCGTTGGGCTATGAAGCACTGCATCATCCTGCCTATGCCCTGGACTGGTCTCCGACAGACTATCATCTGTTTCGTCGGCTGGAACACTTTCTGTCCGGTAAACAGTTCACGAGAGACAACGAGGTTCAACGTGCAGTTGACTTCTTCGGCTCTCAGTAACAAGACTTTTTCGTTCCGGGAACATGGCTTTGCAGGACAGATGGCAAGTATGTGTCGATGCCGAGGGGAGGGGGCTGTCTAGGTTTCAAATTGTTTTCATAACGCCCAAGTGTACCATCAGAGGGCATAAGTTCACGTTCGTGATTATTTTTTTTTTTTTTTGAGTTGGAGGTTTAACGACCACCGTGAGCAACTCAATGGGCTATACATAAGCAGTCGCCCATCCCTAATTTAGGGTCACTGGTTCCAGGGAAGGGAGACAGCCAGTGCCGTAAGACAAACACAACATCCATGCCTCACGGGATTCGAACCCGGACCCCGTTTGGACGAATGATCAGAGGCCATCGCTTAGCCCACTGCGCCACCGGGGCGGCCACGTTCGTGATTGCGCCATCATTTACAGAAATATCTGCGCGTGTAAAAACGCAATTGAAAGAATCCTTGTTTAAATGCTAACAGCTACGAAAATGTGTGCGCAATTCCGTACGGAAATAATGCACAATTTCGTCGCTAGGGCGCTGAAAGTTTTAATGTGTTTTTCTCGATATCTCTGCTTCTAAGTCAAATTTAAAAAAATCTTTTAACCTCGTTTAGCATTTATCTTTTGGAACACTTTATCTATCCTCGTGGGATTTTTCTGATTTCCGGTGCTAGGTGATGTAAAGGGTGCATTTCTGTTTGCAGCTGTATCTCAGCTTCGATTTTTTCTTTTACTGTATCGCATTCGCTACAGTAAAAATGGGGAGCATTTTCCACTTCAGTGTACAATTCCCGCTCTAGACGGACTAAATATCAAAAACCTTTACTCGTTATCTCTGCTTCCAGGAGATATATCTAAACCTTTTGCCTTCGCATGGCTTGTGCTATGAACACTTTTGGCATATTTTCAATTGTTCCATTCTACAAAATTCCTCTCAGGGGAGTAAAATTACATAGTTTCCTTCTACGTATCTTCTAACTGTTCGATTTGAAAATCTTTGTTTTTGATATCTTTTCTGCTACGGAGAAACCTTTTGCGCATAATTACTTAACTTTCGTAACATTCTTTTTAGCCTATAGTTGGCGAAGGTAGCTATTTTTATTTATAGATGTTTCACCGATAGTAGAAATTCTGTTCATTTTTTATTCTAAGAGTTGCCATTGTCTATGAATAACTTTGAAATATTTTATTAGTTTCAGAAGGGATTTAAGAAGCGCTCTTTGCAACCGAAAGTTCGGTATATTTTTTGTATTTCTGAATATTACAGAGATGAAACATTCACAGAATCGTTTCTCCTCTCGTAGGTTTGTCATTAGTATTATTCTAAACCTGAATACCATAGCCTGTTTTAAAATTCAGTAAAGTAATATCATTAGGAGTTTAGTTCAACAGAAGCAGGCTTTGGAATACTATATTTTAGTTCATTGTCTAAGATACACAAATACTGAAACTAAATGTTGTTTCTTCCAAGGAAGAAAGATAAACAAAATTGAATTATAGCTTGTCGCACTCAAACGTCACGGCTTTTTACGAATGTTTCCTTTTCTAATGATTATTTTAACGAAGCCAAAGCTTTATTGACTTTGCTGCAGTTGTTTCGACCCCGATGATTACTTTTCAATGAAAAAAACGCTGCAAAGTTTACAATAAAACAAAATAAACGATTTAAGACCTTACTTGACTACCGTGCAGCTTAACACCTGTTCCTTTTGATGTTTAACCTTTTCTTCTTACCACTTTCGAAGATTTTGTTACGCAAATTGAATTTCCCCGTGTGATTATTGCGCAAAAGAAAAAAAGCTCGTTTCTCTTCACAGTAAATGATTTTCCTCGGATTTTCAAGACTATTCACTGACATAAGGCAGAAACGCAGAATTGAATACCGCGTAGAGAAAAAGGATAAAAATGGGTTTGGGTTTCTAGAAGCTTAGGAGAGACATCCATCAAAAATTCCTTTAAGCAACTAAACAGATTTTAATTTCATAAAAAGTCAGCAAATTAAACCTTACTTCGACATAGTATTTAGGAGAGTTCAAACAAAAAGGATTAGAACTGGAAATCTTGGAAATAGGCATATATTTGTGCAAAGACAATCCATCATATCGTACAAAGTATTTCTAAAATGTTTGACAAAATTTCGGGAACTTCTACACCAGATTCTGACTGATAAAAGTCGAAAGAGTACCCTGGTACACTAAATAGATAATACTGAACAATGTAATAAAAAAAAAGAGAAAAATACCGGTTTTGTATGTATTTATGGGTGCTGAAACCAAAAATGAAGTAACAATTGCTCCACTGGGCTCCAATTATTTTTAATGGAACTATTGGGGTAAATGTTGTGTTACTTTAAGGAATTTCCTCGTATTTCCCAAAGGAGACATCTGTCTGCAATCATGACAGCTGTGTCTCAGAGTAGACATACTAGCGTCATTACTTCCAATTGCGCAATTCCTTCTGGGGAAAACGGAACAAAGCAATTTTTGTCATTCGAATGCATTTAATCGGTATTGAAGGACGTGCATTTTCTTGTGGTTTTAAAAGTAGTTAGGATTGTGAAAAGTGTACGTTAAATAATGCAGCTGTGACGTGCCTGCCCTGAAAGACGCACACGACATAAAGGCAGATAGCAGCAACAACGAACATCCGCGTAGCTCAATTGGTAGAGCGACTTATTCCGGAATGAGGGGACCCGAGTTCGAGCCCCGGCGGGGACAAAAAATGACGGAGAAATTTACTTCGTTATAATGGCGCCCAAACTTTCCGGATGACCCGGCCATTCAAAATCTCGCAATGGTGAGATGTTCTTTCCACACCGCGAGATAGGAAAAATAACAGAATCTCTTTTCCAAAGCTTCAAAAAATAAAAGCGTGTGATGTTGCATTCCACACACTAGATTGACTGGGTGTTCTCATGTGCACGTTCTACAGAGGATGGCTGCTTGCAACGATTCATAGTCACGGCTGACCCGTGGGTCATGCCCCCGGCCCTCTTTCGGGGGGGGGATGTGACGTGCCTGCCCTGCAGGACGCCGACGACATAAAAGCAGATAGCAGAAACAACGAACGTCCGTGTAGCTCAATTGGTAGAGCAACTTATTTCGGAATGAGGGGACCGAGGTTCGAGCCCCGGCGTATACAAAAATGACTGAGAAATTTACTTCGTTATACAGCGTACTTTTGTGAACCATCCAAACGGTTTTTGCTAGATTTGTGGGCAATTTACTTTTAAGTCTCACGGGCGACATTTCACACCGTTGATTAGAAAATCTTGTGAACTTTATTTCCAATGCAAAATGGGTAATGAAGATAAATCTCGGGAGCCTCACATTTGTTACAATTCATGTGTAGCTTTGTTGACTGGCTGGTTGAAGGGATCACAAGTCAAATGCCATTTGCGGTACCAATCGTTTGGAGAGAACCGAAAGACCACTCAACAAACAGTTACTTCTGCATCACTAAGATATTTGGAATTACTGCGAAGTCCAAAGACACGATTCAGTATCCCAATATTCCTTCGGCCATAAGACCTGTTCTTCATGATCCAGATCTTCCTGTACCTCCACAGTCATGGGGTTTTTCTGATGAAATAAATCTTCACAGCGAAGACGATTTTGAAGTACAAGACCCTGATTTCTCGGAAGATTTTGTGCCTCACCTTATAAGTCCGGAAGAATTAAATGATATGGTTCGTGACTTTCATTTAGCATAACGTCAGGCCGAAATATTAGTTTCAAGATTGAAGGAATGGAATCTTTTACCACCAAGCACAAAAGCATGTAGTTTTCGACAACGACAGCAGCAAGAGTTTGAACACTTATTTTCGAAGAGTGGTTATCTTGTTTACTGCAATGATATAGACTTATTGTTTAAAGCCTTAGAACAGCAACGCAAAACCTGAAGAATGGAGACTTTTTAAAGATTCCTCAAAAATAAGCTTAAAAGCTGTTCTTCATGATTGAAAAATGCATCCGTCAGTACCTGTTGCATATGCTGCATACATTAAAAAACATATGCAAATATGAAACTGTTGCCTCAAAGTATAGTATAAAACAAAACCACTCGTGGAATATTTGTGGCGATCTGAAAGTGATAGCTTCACTCCTTGGTCCAGAACTTGGATACACAAAATACTGCTCTGTAAATGGAACAGTAGGGACAATAATTCGCATTACATTAAAAATGCTTGGCCTAAAAGAGTCCTTAATTCCAGGGAATAAAAATGCTGTTGCTGAGTCCTCAAAAACGTGTATTCACCACCACTCCACATCAAACAGTTTGATAAGAAATTTGGTAAAGGCATTGAACAAAGATGGAGAAGCTTTTCGTTTTCTAAAGAAAAAGTTCCTCAAAATATCCGAATCCAAAATTAAGCAAGGCTTTTTTATATGTTGGTCCACAAATAAGGGAACTTATGCGTGATCTTGCATTTGAAGGTACTTTGAATGAGACTGAAGCTACTGCTGAGTGGAAGTCCTTTAAAGATGTGGTACTGAACTTTTTAGGTAACCGAAAGGCAGAAAATTATAAAAAACTTGTCACTGAGCTTTTAGAAAACTATAAGACCGTGCGATGCAATATGTTCCTTAAAACACATTTCCTTCACTCGCATCTGTACTTTTTCCCCACAGAACTTAGGAGCTGTAAGCGATGAGCACGGAGAACGTTTTCATCAAGACATATGTACTATAGAAAACCGCTATAAAGGAAAATGGAGCCCTAAAATGCTAGCTGATAACTGTTGGACTCGAAAAAGTGATGTAGTATAACCAAAGTACAGAAGAAAATCAAAAACAACTATTTTTGAAGGTAAATGTGATAAATTGCTTGTAGCCAAATATGCATGCCAAAATGAAGGCTTATTACACACTGAAACAACAGGTTACTCTAGAACTATGCCCCATAGCACAATTTAGCAAACAGATTTGTAATCAGCATGACAAATACTGTATGATTTGACATTTGCAGTCTTTGTAACAAACAAAAAATTCATTTTTGTTCTTCAGTGTAATTTACGCTACGCATCATTTGCATGTCAAGTGCTTTGTTGGTGTGAAAAAAAACTCGATTGATTTGAGAGTATACATTCCTTTGCTTGCAACACAGGTGACATTCTGTAATTTAAATTTCCTTTAGTTTCTTTCTCTATATAAGTTTGAGTTCGTTCTCCTTAGCGTTTTTCAAACTTAACGTTATATCCTCTCTAGCAAGTGTACGCTTGGCAACACCTTGGGGTCAGAACGTATGAAGTGTGCATGTGTTCGATGAGAACTGGACGATATGCACTACATTAACAAAAGTCACCTGACACCTAGAAGAGAAACAACACAGCCTTTATTGAAATGCATTAGTATGTCGTCGGTCCACTTTTGGCCTTAACGTATGCACAGACCGTTTGAGACATGATTTAGACAAGGTTTTGGGACACAGCGATAGGAATACGCTTCCATTCAGTACGTAACGCTGCCGATAATTGTTGCTTAGTAGTAGGCCTTGGTTCCAAACTTCTTTTGCAGAGCTCTAATTCATCCCATAGGTGCTCTATGGGATTAAGATCAGGGCTCTGTGCTGGCCAGTCCACACACGATACGGAATTATCATCAAACTACGCAGTAACAAACCTTGCTTTATGCTTCGATGCATTATCCTGCTGGTACCAACAAAGCTCGGTTCAATAGTATTGCCACAGTGATGGTAAAGCATAATTGTCCAGAATATCGAGGTAGACGTGCTGGTTAACAGGTTTGTCCACGATAAACAACGGGCAGCGACCATACTACAGGAAAACATCCCTGCACACACACGAGTACACTGCCAGCTCGAAACTTTACCGTAATAACAGTACACTGTGGTAAATGGCGTTTCGCCTTCTGCCGCCATACCCACACACGGCCATCAGAATGATCGATCGTGTACCTAGATTCATCAGACCATAAGATTCATTTTCATTGATCTACGGTCCACGATAAATGTTCTTTACACCATGATAAACGACAAGTAGCATTTCGAGTGGAGATGAAAGGCTCAGCCGCACGACCACGGTAACCAATGGAACGAAGTTCTCTGCAAACGGTACGTGTACATACCGAAGTTCCAGTATTGTTACTCACCTGTACACTGAGGTCTTGTGCAGTAGTACGTCGATTAGCTGTAACGACTCTCCTGAGGCTTCGACGTCCTCTGTTACTGATTTTCTTTGGCCTGCCGGTAAGTCTTTTTACTTCCGGCACGCCATGTACCTTCTACTTATGCAGTACATCCAAAACAGTTGACTTGGGTATGTTTAGACGCCTCTCGGTTTCTTTTATGGACAACCCACTAATATAACACCCAACAATCTTTCCTTTCTCAAAGTCAGTTCTCTCCCGCCGCGTCATTTTCACTCAACCTCACATGCGATATGATCATGGTCGCTTGTTTTTATGCCGTTGGCAGCTGTACCGCGCATCTTTACAACCAAGCGGATCCATTCATTTGTTTTTGAAAGGGATGTCCTGTGACTTGCCGATATAGTGTTTAATGTTTGAGCCGTAACAGTAAGTGGATATGGTGGAAAATGTAATGCTGATTGTGAAAAACACGTTGTTTAAATTTTGTCTATTTAAAAGCTGCGTGTTGTGCTGATATCTATTAAGCGATAAGAGTTCTACCGATTAATGTTATTTAGTTCTGAAGTTTACGACTAATCTGATACGTTTAACGTTCGAGTTAAAGTGTTCTGTTCGGTTGGAATGTTTGAGTTGGATTCTTACAGAATAAAGGAATCAATCTGTAAGTAACCTTTTCTTAGAAGATTCCTGTTTCATTGCAGGTGACGTTATTAAGAAGTGATTTATGTAGCGTTTGGTCAGCCATCATAATTCCACGAACCCACCGCGCTACAGTCCGGCACAAACTAATTGCAATTAAATCATAAACAATTATATTTACTAATTCTTGACACTGAGCTGTACTTAGGAAGGTGGATTAATGAATATTTTTTTGTCGAAAAACCAAGGAAATATTACATTCGAGGCTTAAACAAATATTGACTAAACATCGAAGGTGGCAATATTTCGATTGTTTAGTTTTTCAAAACAATTTTAAGATTTAGACGAACGTAAAAAACGACCCTGACACCGATGAAATGTGATGTAGCTACAAAAATCCTTATGCGCATGCTCGAATCTGAGCTCGAGATAGAAAGGAAAGTTGAATCGCAAGTGCGCGAGTGAGGAAGATTGGTAACCTTTGGTCTAGGATATCTACAGGTTACACTCTAAAGTGTTATGCATTATTCTAAAGCTCTCGTAAATAGCAGGTCTCTCTCTCTCTCTCTCTCTTTTTTTTTGTTTTTTTTTATTGGGGGGTTTAACTTACCCCCGTGAGCTACTCAAGGGCTATGAGCAGTCACTCGTCCCTAATTTAGGGTCACTGGTTCCAGGGAAAAGAGAGCCAGTGCCTTAAGACAAACATCCATACCTCACCGGGATTCGAACCCGGACCTTTTTCGGACGAATGATCAGAAGCCATCGCTTAGACCACTGCGCCAACGGGGCGGCATCTTTCTCTTAGATAAAGGGTCTAGAGGAAGCCAAATTTTGCTGAGAAGCTTTCTTGGCTACTGTTGGGAAAGATGTATAGCGCCCAAATGCATTTTTGTGATGGCTTTTATCGCATTTAGGACTAGTGTCTCGTAATTTACGCAGATTGTAGTGAGATATTGTTACATTTATGTAAAACGTTATGAAATAATGTTTGGTGATAATTTAGTAAAATACAGGGTGATTCATAAAGAAGTATACAGTTTCAACACACTATAAAACAAGAATAATATAATATTTTATGTTACCTGTAACAGAATTGTAGGGGAATGTTAAGTTTTTTTAGAGACAGTCACAGATGTTCTATGTGTGCACCTTTAGTCACACGACACACATCGAGCCGGTAATCCATTTCCTCCCAAACACGATGTAAGATATGTGAATCAAGTGCAGTGATAGTGGCTGTGATACGCTGTTTCAGCTCCGCTAGATCAACAAAAGGGGAGTTTGTGTCCCTCAGCAGTAGGACACAAAGCTTTATGAGTACATCTACCGAACGGTTCGAAGTTGTCAGTGTCTTCAACTGTTACTGTTTTACAGCATCTGGAAACAGAAACTGGAAACGAAAATGGACTACCGGCTCAATGTGTGTCGTGTGACTTAGGGTGCACACATAGAACATCTGACTGTAAAAAAGACTTGAAACATTCTTCTACAATTCTGTTATAGGTAACATAAAATATCTTACATTGTTCTTGTTTTACAGTGCGTTAAAACTGTATACTTCTTTATGAATCACCCTGTATATTGCTGAGTAACAATGAAATTAACTATTGTGCCATTTCATGCGGCAGTATATTCAAGTATCAGATTTTGACTACTTCTGTTACCAATTTTCGTTACATTGAATTTTTTTACTGGGGATTTAATTCAGTACTGTAGGGAAAGATGCATAGCATAAAAAGTGGCCATTTGATGCTTCTCTGTACGATACAGTAAGGGCCGAACACAATTGCAGTTGTTTCATTCCTGTATTTCTTATATAAAAAGACTGCCGATTACATGGTTCTACATTTGATGGTTTTACAGTCTATACCTTAAAAGTATATTGCGACTACAAAAACACCACCATTTATATGGCTACCATTTCTTTTTTTCTGCACTTCTGGCATGATGCTGTTTCTCGTCAGGTGTTTATATAGGGCAGAATTTGCGACTTTATCCAAATTCCAGAAAAGTAAGCAGAGGAACCGAAAACTTTGTACGAAATTATTTTCCGAGGGAATACTTCTAAAAGCCAGCATCTAGCAAATCAAACATTCATAACGTCCGCGAACCTCCGCTGGGGAACTCATGAGAATCAAGACTTAAGTTTCTTGGTCGAGTAACCACTGATGAAACCTCTCCGTAGTGTGCCTGAAGCAGGAAAAAAAGTGCCTGAAAGAGAAAAAGGCAACGGAAAAATCGAAGTAACCAGAAGAGGGAAAACAGATCCCATCGCGGTGATCTCACCATGCATGCATGTGTGTGTGTGTGTGTGTGTGTGTGCATGTTTATACCTATTCCTTCGTGGCCTGGGAATCCATAAATGTATCCCGTTAGAGAAATACGTTCAGAGAAAAGAAAAGAATCAGGTTCATTGCCTGATTAGAAGGACAGCTTGTGTGTTTCGGTGGTTTTTTTCGAATCCGAAATATGTGCTCCGTTATATTTGAGATAAGCAAGGAAAATCCGAGAAACTATTATGAAACATCGATTAGGTACGAGGCTTGAAAGTCCAAAAAACACAGAGGCTCACAGTGAATTTATTATTCATAAGAATTCACACTAGTGGCGGCTCGTGATTTAACAAGTATGTACGGCGCACTTAACGCAAACTGATAATTTAATATTTAGTGTATATTTTATGTTCTTCCCGATGGCATCGGGTTCATGCCGGGTTTTTTTTTTCACCGCACTATAGGATTGTATTAAATCAGAGGGAAAAACGGAATCAATCAACTATGTATTCCCCCTCCCCCCCCATTGTTTACGATGGTGTCCCAACGTCTGGATAGGTCTGTAATGCCATTCTTGAAAAAACGTGCAGGTTTTGCTGCGAAGAAATCAAGGAAATTCTGGAGAACAACATCATTGTTTAACGTTGTGCCACGGAGTGCATTCGACAGAGATCGGAATAGGTGATAGTCTGAAAGAGGCAACATCTGGGGAATAGGCCAGATGTGGAAGGATCTCCCATTTCATGTCCTGAATGGCCATTTTGGTCATGTTTGCACTGTGAGGGCGTGCGTTATGTTGGAGGTTACCATGGCGCCGATGTGGCCGTTTCTGCTGAATTGCTCCCTCCAGACGGCGGAGTTGCTCCCAAAGTGGTGCAGCATTCATGGTCTAATTCCTCATCAGCATTTCCCAGTGAATAATGCCATCCATGTCTCACCAGACACAACATGATCTTCACAGGATGAAGGTCATGTTTTGGGGCGTGATGTTGGCCTCCTGTTTGGGCTTAAGCATTCCCTCCGATGCGTGAAATTCACGTACAGGCACCACTTTTCCTCTCCAGTAATAATACGTGACAAAGGGTTTGTGTTGCTGAGAACATTCGCGACAACGGGCGAGCAAGGAACCACATATGCAACACGCTTATCCTTGTCCTCGATGAGAGTGTGAGGCACCTAAGACCCCAATTTCTGGAACTTTCCCATACGTTCCAGGAGTCGCACCACTGTGGCCTGATCACAGTCCATCTCAGTGGCCAATTCGCTTGTGGTCTGACGGGGATCCAGGTTGATGAGATGATTCAAACGATCCTCATCTAAATGAGATGGATGACCTGAGTGTGGGACAGCCGTTGAGGTCGAAATTGCAACCTCGGAACTGCTCAAGCCATTTACGGGCTGTCATCGGAGCAATAGCATCCTCCCCATACACAGCACAAATTTGCCGAGTAGCCTCGGCGGCTGTGGATTTGCTTGTTGAACTCGTAAAAGGAGCAGATGTCGGAAATGTTCATTCCTCTCTACTTGACACTCCATACTTCCGGCTGAAAACCAAATAACCATTAGCCATAATCACACAACGCAATATGATTTAGATACATGATATTACCGGCTACATTTTGATATACAATTGACCATCTGCACCGTCACTACTGACCTGGGAAACACTGGTGAAATAAAACGGCATGAACTTATCCATCAACACAAGATTTAGAAGTATCTCAGGAACCAAGATTCCTAATTAAAAAAAAAATCCAGGTTTGAACGCCGAGTCAGATCCATCGTGTTATCTCATAGCAAGTTCAAATGCGCAACAAAAATGGAACAGTTTGTAAGACGCAACATAGGTAAAGAACAATAATATCAGTTTATTGGCATAAAACAGCAAACAACTGGTTGCAAGCTTACAGCACCTTCTTCAGGCTTAGACGTGGTTTAGAACAACGTTAAGTAACCTAAATGAATGAACAGAAAATCTAAATATACGTGTGAAATGTATAAAACGTATAAAAACGAGACAACACGGCAAGTGCTGAAACAGTTGAAAATGAGAAGAATCGGGTACTTTCACGAGAGACACGCAGGAACATGCGCCATACCAAAAGCAGCTCCATTAACACGTCCTCGTTGCGGACATCATTGCTAAACAAGATCTCCAAAGACTCCCTAATGGCTGTACCTCTGGAGGTAGTGTATGGTGCAACCTGGTGCAAATCGGGCCATTGTAAAGAGGCAGAAGATGTCATGACCTCCCGAGATAGGGTAGTGCATGATTTATTCTTCAAGACGTCTCTTTTGTGTTCGGACAAACGAGTTACAAAGGGCATCTTTGTCATACCAATATAAAACTTGGTATTTCCATCCTGGTATCGAAGGGATATGGAATATACCCCTACGTTAGCAAGTAAAGTGCTGCGACTTCCGGATGAAAGAATCTAGTCACGATATTTTTGTTTGCCCTACCAAGTACAGCCGAAATCAGTACATTTTTCTTGTGCGCGGAGGACGCACGTTTCTGAATTTTGTCTCTAAAGTATCAAAACATGTGATGCAAAGTACAAAATTTCTTGTGTTTCAGCTGCATAATCAATCATTCTTATAATGTTCCGGAACTTAATTTTCTGATTTGCTGAGAATTTTTATATTTAAATTTCTGTTGTAGGTCCACCTAATCTCAATTCCCAATTTTTTTCAAAGAATGTGAGGAGAATGGGTGTTTCAGAAAACACACTGACGAGCCAAAAACTGTAAAGGGCGGCACCATGTCGATTCATAAATGGTATCGTCCGCAAACGACGTATACAAAGTGGTGGGTATCTCAAGCTTTAGTGGGCGCATAGTTTTAGTTTTGAGGGTTGGGTGTTTTATTTTTGGTTTCCCAAAGTTATAAAAAGGTTTCGCGTGTGAAGTTCAGATGGCAGCTAATCAGGATTTAAGCGATTTAGAACGTCGTATGGTAGTCTGCTCGCAGGAGGTTAAGTCACTCCGTCTCGAAAATTACGATGAAATCTGGATATACATAGTCACCAATTTCAAGGGTGTACCTGAACTACATAAACTCAAGCGGGGAATCCAGAGTGCAAAACCGGTGTAGACGTAGAAACCACCTGGACGATAGTGGACCGAGGCGTCTGGCACACATAGAAAGATCCTCCCAGTGTGAAACACGGCAGCAAATCACAGCGCAAATCAATGCTGAGAACAGTAGTAGCATAGCGTTATGACAATGCAACGTTTCCTGTGTTGTACGGAGTTCCGGAGCCGACGACCCACTCATGTGCCATTGCTGACCGTATGACACAGGGCTGTGACCCTCTTCTGGACTCAGGAACACCACCATAGGTCAGCCTGGTCCGACGAAGCGTGGTACCAACTGTTTCCGGCAGATAGCCGACTCCAGGTGTGGTGACAACCCTACTAGGGAACAGATCCCGCATGCTACAAAGGACAGTGCAAGCCGACGTTGTTTTCATCTGGCACGCATTAGAACCTCTCATACGCCTGGAGACCACTCTGACTGGTAGAGGTTACTTAACTATCCTTGCGAATCACTCGCACTAGTTCGTGTCATGAAACCACTCCAAACAGATGCGACAACTTCCAACACGTCAATGCGCCACGCCACACGCCCACAATCGCCCGATTATGGCTGGAGAAATTGTTTGCCATCTTGTCTACCCCCCCCCCCAGCCCCCACTTCCACGTTCGCCGGATTTAAAAGCCATCGCACACATTTGGCACGCCATTCAGCGTGTCCTCCATGCCAGAAATCCTCCACCGGCGAATATTACGGAATTGTCAGACGCTCTTCAAGAAGCGTGTTGTGCAGAGTCTCCACAGTAATACAGAGAACTTGTGGAGTCCATGCCCCGTGGCGTTGCTGCAGTCATCTGAACGCGAGGAGGATCAACAAGGTGTTGATAGGTGTTTTTGTTTGGTTTTTTTTTTTTTTTTTTTTGGCTCTTCAGTGTAATCGAAAGCATTTATCATTAACCCTTTTCGCCGGCTGGAACTAGTTAACTCTAGGTTAACAAAATGGGTTGAACTCAACTCAAACAAACATATATTCGCTGTCTAAGAAGTGGGCCGAACACTACTGGAACTAATTCATTCCGGGTATGTTTAGTTGTCCCAAAGCTGCTTGTACCAGTTATCTTCAAGACTAGAACATCGGAAGAAGTTGCTCTCACCCTTAGATTTGTTATTCAGACTGGTCATTCAGGCGTGTGATTGACACTAACCCCTTCTGACAAATTAACTGATAAATGACTATGGCAATGGGGACAGATTTAAGGAAGGAGAGAGAGACAAGACATTTGAGTAACTTTTTTTACCCAGTGGCACGGCGTTCGTATTAGGGAGACTAGCCCTTCCCTATGATGTTTTAGGTTATGAAACAGGGAATATAGGACTTCAACGGAGAGCTTATCACCTGGTATATGTTTATTTTGTGCGGCTGCTGAGGTGAGAGGGGATAAAGATAAATTATTTTACCGTAGCTTTCGTAAAACACCTTCGTTATCTGTTTGGAGGGCTCAAACGTTTTGGATACCGTTTAGTTCAAGAGCAGTAGTACATCAGTCGCTTAAAGCGTTAAGAAACCTTTGAATTCACCTTTCATTATTTGTATCAGGATGTTAAGCTATCATTGACACTGTTACATCAATGAAATAAAAGAATGGAACTGAATTAGTCCAATAACTAACGCAAGACTGAGCAGAGAGAGGGAGACTGCGAAAACTAGAACGGGCACGGTGGAAGTGTGCTTCGATGTTTTTCTGCCAAGCGCCGGCTAGCATCCAACAGAGTGTTAACTGCGCATGCTCAAATATCCTTTAGTAGGAGATTGTGCTCACGAAAGGTAGAATTCAATGTTGTACATGAGCTGTGGATGGAATACTAAGTGTTTAACTGCGGTAATGGTACTTTTCAGAACACAACGTATTAATTCCATGTTTTCAATGTAATCTTCACACTCGCAGAACTTACTTTATCGTAAATCTTTTAATCTAACAAAATTTACCGAAATTTTGTAGGTAGAGCGTATCCACTGGCTCTGGCCACGTATTTGCATTGTGTGGTGATTAAAAAGTATTTGTCTGATGGCCCCTCGTCTCTCCTCAACCCTAAAGTTGGTGGGTAGCATTGATCATCATTCACAAAGCAATTCTTTCCAGAGCCATTAGCTTGACGTTACAGTAAAGTCTTCTTGTTATTTGACTCATATATTGAATTCTTGAAGAGAGTCCTCTCCGCAACCCAAAGGTTGGTGGGAAACATTAGTCGTCATCCGCAAAGGCAATCTTTCCTGAGCCGTAAGCTTGATGTTCCGGTAGGGTCTTCTAGTTATTTGACTCATATTGAATTCTTGTGCGCCCTCTTCCAGATTTTCCTTCCTTTCTACCTTCAATCACGTTGGTACACCACTCCGTCTTGTGCGGTGTGAACTTTTTTTAACACTTCCACATTTGTCATTTTTCTGTTCAAGAAATTTTCGTCATACGTCTCCGACACCACATTTCAAATAATTGAAATTTTGCCGTGTCTATTTTTTGTAGTGTCCAAGTTTTAGAGGCATAAAAAGTGCTACATTCCATATAAAAGATTTTATAAAACTTTTCTTTAAAGGTTTAGTCGCATTTCTAGATTTTGATAAGGCTTATGAAAGCAAACACGGTGTTTCTGTAGAAGATCCTAAATGTGTGTGAGCTAATCAAGTTCGCGTGCGTGTTTGTGTACTACTACTTAAGCTGATGGGCATTATATGACTTTATGAAAGTACTGTTTTATCGTGTTGTTTTCCACTGACCAGCGAGTTGGACAAGGTTTCGTAATGTAACTATGCCAGTTCAATATATATATATATATATATATATATATATATATATATATATATATATGGGATGTAAGGTCAGGTGATGCGTAACATCACAGCCTCTCCTTGACAAATGTCAACCCCGCCTTCTCGTGGTGCATCCTGTTCCCACTAAAGGGGCTCTGACGACCGCCCATAGCGGTATAACTATACCATCGGGATTAGAGGAAATTCTATCCCACACTCACCAACCCGCTCGGCCAGCGTGGTGAGTTATGGCCAAACCCCTCCGAAATGATTCCACAACTTAAATCTTGGCCCTCAGTCTCCGGCAGCTGGAATGTACCTGGCCAAGGCAGCGGCCAGTGCGACATGAAGGCAGAGGGTGCTAAGAATCCCCGGAGGACCGGACTAGGCTGCCATCTGATGCTGACCTTGGCTACTTACAATGGACGCTCCCTATCTTCTGATTCAAGGCTTCTTGAATTGGAAGAGGAACTACAAAGGATCAAGTGGGACATCGTGGGGCTAAGTGAGGTAAGGAGAAAAGGAGAAGATCTCATCGAACTGAAAAGTGGACATCTCTTCTACTATCGTGGGACAGATACTGGCAGAACTAGTGGTGTTGGATTTATAATAAACAAGAAACTGAAGGATAAAGTTGTAGAAGTTGAAAGTTCCTCTGACAGAGCTGCACGACTTGTTATCCAACTCTCGAAAAGATACCAGGCTCAGATTATTCAAACTTATGCACCCACCACAAGTCATCCTGAAGAAGAAATTGAAGAATTTTATGAGGAAATTTGTCATCTAAATAATAAAGGTAAGCAGCACTTGAAAATAATTATGGGGGATTTCAATGCAAAAATAGGGCAACGGCAACAGAATGAAACTTCAGTAGGTAAATTCGGTCATGGCAACAGAAACCAGCGTGGAAATACTCTCGTTGAGTTTGCAGAGGCAGAAGGGTTTTTCATCTTGAACTCCTTCTTCAAGAAAAAAGCCACACAGGAAATGGACATGGAGACATCCAAATGGGACGACAAGTGAAATTGATTTTATTATGTGTAACAAAAAATTCGTCATAGAAGACTGCAGTGTGCTAAACAAGTTCAACACAGGTAGTGACCATAGATTGGTGAGATGTAAGATGCACCTCAACACTAAACTTGAACGTGGCAAGCTCATAGGACAAACAAAATCTATTGACATAACCAACCTTAAAAACACCATAATACCTTCAAGTTAGAACTGAAGAACAGGTTCTCTGCTTTAGAAGGCCTAACATCGGAAGAAGTGGACATCTCTGAAGTTAACAGAAAAGTAACCAAAGCTCTTATGGAAACAGCAACAAAATTAGCTGGGTCTAAGAACAAGTTGCATGTGAACAAATTATCAGGAAAACCAAAATGTTGATGCAAAAAAGAAGAGAGATGAGGACAACTAAAGAAAATGTGACTTCCAAAGTGGAATATATAGAGCTATGCAAGACAGTAAGAAAAAGTATCACTGAAGACGTAAGGAAATTCAACTGTGAACTAGTGAGGAAAACAATTGAAAACAACCAAAGCCTAAAGATAGCAAAGGGACATCTCAGTAAGGGAAGAAAACAGATTATGGCACTGAGAAAAGAAGATGGTTCTGTAACAAGAAATAGAGGCGAAATTTTGACAAGAGTGAAAGATTTCTACTCCAAATTATATGAAAGGGATGATATATGCACTCCAGACATCATGAAAGATACCAGTACCAGAGTTCCTCCAGTCCTTCCAGCAGAAGTTGCACATGCAATCAAGAACATGAAGCGAGGAAAAGCTCCAGGAGAAGATGGAATTACTGTAGACATCATACAAGAAGCAAGTGGAGAAATCGAAACAGTACTCGCCCAAATTTTCACTCGATGCCTTAATGAAGGAAAGATTCCTGAGGATTGGAACACCGCTACAATGATCCTGCTACATAAGAAAGGTGACATTGAGGATCTCGGAAACTACAGACCTATCAGCCTCCTATCAGTAGTTTATAAAATCTTCACTAAAGTTCTTTCACACCGCTTGAAGGTAACACTGGACATGGCTCAACCGAGAGAACAAGCTGGATTCAGGAGTGGCTACAGCACAATAGATCATATCCACGTGCTGAGAGAACTAATTGACAGAGCGAGGGAATATGAACTTCCATTGTGCATGGCTTTTATCGATTATGAAAAAGCCTTTGATTCGGTGAAACCATCAGCAGTTACAATGGCTCTGAAATCCTGCGGTATTGAAGATGCATACATTAATATTATTAATAACATCTATGAAAATGCAAGTGCAAAGATTAGGCTGTTTGAAAATACAACACACGTAAAAATTGGAAAGGGAGTGAGACAAGGTGACACCATATCTCCGAAGCTCTTTAATGCCACATTGGAGGGTGTTTTTCAGTCGCTGAGCTGGGAAAACAAGGGGATAAAGATTAATGGAGATTATCTAACCCACCTTCGTTTTGCTGATGACGTAGTCATTTTTGCAACTACCCAATCAGAGCTGCAGAGTATGATCCAGGAACTTGCTGACAAGAGTAAAGAAGTGGGATTAAAAATGAACTTTCAGAAGACAAAAGTGATGTTCAATGCTTTCACAAGAAATGAAGATTTATCGATTGATGGAGAAAAGCTTGAGATAACAGACACGTACGTTTATCTTGGACAGCAGATATCAAGTGAGGGTCACATTGATGAAGAAATTAATCGGCGTACAAAACTTGCCTGGAGAGCTTTTGGAAGAAACAGCATAATTTTCAAGAGCAATATGCCATTATGTCTTAAAAGAAAAGTGTTTGATCAATGCATCCTTCCAGTGCTTACGTATGGTGCAGAGACGTGGACCTTAACTAAAAGAGACATACAAAGGCTGCAGACAACTCAAAGCAGCATGGAGAGGTGCATGCTTGGTGTAACCAGGAGAGATAAGAAGAGGAACTCGTGGATCCGAAAAATGACAAGAGTGGAAGACATCATGATCAGAGTTAAATCCCTGAAATGGCAATGGGCTGGACATACTGCCAGAAGGACAGATCATCGATGGACAGCCGAAATTTTAGATTGGATTCCAAGGGACAGGAAAAGACCCAGAAGAAGACCACATGGGAGATGGGTGGATGAAATTCGAAAGTATGCAGGGGTGACATGGAGGAGACTGGCACAAGACAGACCGTTGTGGAGGAAACTTGGGGAGACCTTCGTCCAGCAGTGGATTGATAATGGTTGACAATGATGATATATATATATATATATATATATATATATATATATATATATATATTCTATAAGGAAGATACCTAAGCAAAAAAATACAGATATAATTTTGACTCACACCTAGTACAACATAGAAAAGGTTATGTATCTACCTGTGTGAGTAAAAGGAGAAAAGATAAAAAAATAAAATAAAACAACTGAATGTAGAAGGTGTCGAGAATACTGAGCCTTGGCTTTATCAAGGACCAGCAAAAACTCTGCTTTTTCTCACTTCCACAAAGACCTAGTTGGAAATGGGTTTCTGCAAGGCCATAGATGCAAGTAACATTCCCACCTAAAATAGTTTAAAAAATATATATATAAGTCATGTCCTCCGTAGAGTAGCATGACCTAGCACTAGTTAACAATTTCGCTTGCATCCATTAACCTTCATGGCCCGACCCATGCTCTTCATCTGTTACTATTAAACAGAGAGAAGAATATTAAAGAGAACTCAAGCTGTGAGAGTGACATAATAATTAGAAATGATTTTCAGCTTATTCTTAAAGATAAAATTTCTCTTAAAGAATTTTCCAGTAATTTTGTTACCATCAGGTTCCTAAATAAAGCCTACGATAATCTCAATGTAAGGAAGCTGTTCTACAATAATGCAATTTTTTTTCCCATCCACAGGCACCAGTCTATTGTAAGTTTTAAATATGTTAAGACCTTAGGGTCAATAGTTAAAAACTACAAACTTAACTCTTCGAGCCACATTCCTGTAATTACTACTTGTTCTTGTGATGAACATAAAGAAACAGTTCACTATGATAAGAATTACAACCATATTATCACCGGAAACTTGAGTTTTGTTGAAAATGAAAAGCTTAGGAATTTATTAGAGTATGGCTCTAAATTCAGACCTTCCTTCACAATTTCCAAAGAAAGGATTCTTGAGAGCTTCACTCAAGATGTAAATAAGTACATCGTAAAAACCAGTTTAACGTACAATCAGCCTATTGAGGCCTTCGCAGAATGGAAATATAATATAATCAATAGCTTCACCGGTGAGTTGGCAGGTCTGGACTTTTGTTTCGACAGAAATCTCTTTTTCTCTGGAGAAGCTAAAAGGTCACTCTCCAAACTACAAGACCAATTTATTTTTACCACTACGGATAAAGCTAGCAATAATTTTGCAATTATCTGTAAGAAGTTCTATTTTGAATTGTTAACTATGGAACTCAATAATAGAGTAACATACGAGCCCGTAAGTTATTCTACCAAGCAGTTAGAAAATCGGTTTAAGGCATTCTTCAAGAAACTTAAAATTCCACAAACTAGAAGATATGAGCCTGAATTTCCATTTCTTTTTGCAACGGTTAAGTTTCATAAGGATCCTGTGAAGTTCAGGTTCATAGCTAGTGGAGTAAGGAGTCATAAAAAGAAAATAGATCTTGCTTTTGAAGATGTCTTAAAGAAGGTTTTGAAACACATTAGAAACTGTTCTAACTTGATGTACAGAGATTTTTGGATAATTAATAATAATGCAGAAGTAATTTCTACTATACTCAAAGTTTGTCCCCTAGATATTAATAGTTATGATTTTGAAAACCTATATACTAATCTGCCTCTATCAGATATAATCACTACCTTTAAAGAGCTGTATGCAGAATTTAAACTTAACCAATTTGTTGATGTAGGAACTTGGAACTCTTATCTCAATTGCTGCATAAAAAATAACCATATCTTATATAATAATACTCTCTATAAGCAAGTGAACGGTATTCCAATGGGAACATCAACGTCCACGAATATCACTAATCTATTCCTGTTCTTTAAGGAATATAAATTCATTAAAAATCACCCCACCTGCTCAGATAACTACCTTCACACTTTTAGATATATTGATGATCTGCTGTGTATCAATAATTCAGAAGTTATAGAGAGTGATTTTGATAATATCTATCTTAGCTCTCTTAACTTATGTAAAACCAACCACAGTAATCAGGAACTTGAGTTCCTAGACTTAAGCATTAAGCTCAACAGAGGTAACCCATCTATTAGCCTCTTTGATAAAAGAGTTAATTTTCCTTTCAAAGTAATTAAATATCTACACTGGAATAATAACATTTCAACCAAAGTAATTGAGAATGTACTAATTTCTCAGGTCCTAAGAATTTCAAGAATTTGCAGCAACAATTTGGACTTCAATTACCACATTAATATACTATTAGAAAGTTTTCTAGAGAACGAAATTCCTTCTTCTTTCACCAAAAGAACTTTAAGAAAAATTATTCTGAATAATAGAGTAAGGTTGGCAGATCTGCTTTAATTTTCTACACAGTTAATAATATGATTCTGACCAATCAAAGCCGTAAGGAAGTTGGCTAGAGGATGCCTATTAACTACCTAAAGGAACCTTAGTGCTATGGATATGACGGTCCTATTAAAACAAAAAATTAAATAATATAAACAAAATCACAAAAAAAGCTTAAAAATCTGTTTATAAAAGAAAATAAAAACAAATAAAAAAGAAAACTAGTTATTCATCACTAGGATAGCTATACTAAAAATAGTAAAACCAACATTAAAATTAATAAGATTCTGATTAATCTATAGAAGCTCACTAAGGTGATTTAATACATGCAAAGATTATTAAATAAACTGCTCGTGTATTTTATAATATTTCTCATGTATTCTGGAGAGTTAATTCTGCTCTTTCTGATCATACAGATCCACAATCTTAAGTTTATATATTTTTTTCTCTGGTTAAAATCTCCGCGCGTTGGTTTCTTGCTGTGTGAGGAGGCCATCAGCCCCACCCTCTCTGCCCCCAGCGTCTAGGGAGTGGCGGAAGAGGTCAGCCATGTTCTTCTCTTGTGAGGAGAAAAGTTTTTGTCACTCAAGAGGTAAGCTCTCTTCCTTGTTTTTGGGTTCTAGGTTTTATAAGTTCAATGTTTGTACTTCATGTACCTTTTCTCTGTCGTTTTTTAGCTTTTCAGCTTTTAAGCATTGGTTTGTCTGTTAACATTTTTGCGGGTTTTAACTCTTACTTTTCTTTGTAACTTTGAGCGTCTTTTGGGGTACCTAGGAACAGAAGATGGCTAAGCTTGTTCCTTTTCTATGCACTGTCTATGCGCTGTTTTTTCAAAGTAGTTAAGTTCTTAATAACTAATTAATTATGCACTTAAAGCACTGCTGAAATACTTTGTACATATTGCAACTAACTGTTTAAGGTATATAACTTTCACAAAGTTTTCTTTAGTTAATTATTATCTTTAACTTATTCTCGTTTTCGTGCTGTCATAAGTTGTAGAGTAGGGGGTTTTAGACTCAAGTTTTCTTTCAAAAATCTGTTCGTTATAAATTAACATTTCCTTTTTTAATTGCAATGTAAAATTTGGATTTCTTTTGCATTGTTTTTCAGGTTTAAATTCTCTCTCAAACGAACTTGGAATTTCGTTATAGCTGAAAATCATTTCTAATTATTATGTCACTCTCACAGCTTGAGTTCTCTTTAATCTTCTTCTCTCTGTTTAATAGTAACAGATGAAGAGCATGGGTCGGGCCATGAAGGTTAATGGATGCAAGCGAAATTGTTAACTAGTGCTAGGTCATGCTACTCTACGGAGGACATGACTTATATATATATTTTTTAAACTATTTTAGGTGGGAATGTTACTTGCATCTATGGCCTTGCAGAAACCCATTTCCAACTAGGTCTTTGTGGAAGTGAGAAAATGCAGAGTTTTTGCTGGTCCTTGATAAAGCCAAGGCTCAGTATTCTCGACACCTTCTACATTCAGTTGTTTTATTTTATTTTTTTATCATTTCTCCTTTTACTCACACAGGTAGATACATAACCTTTTCTATGTTGTACTAGGTGTGAGTCAAAATTATATCTGTATTTTTTTGCTTAGGTATCTTCTTTATAGAATGTGAATTCTGAATTTTCAAAACTGCTGCGTTGCGCGTTTTGATTTTCAGGTTATTTTGCACCCTTCGTTTTAAATTCTAAAATTTTTTCCTTAGTCTTCAGTTTTGCTCTTAAGTATATATATATATATATATATATATGAAAGAATGCCAGTGCGACATGAAGGCAGAGGGTGCTAAGAATCCCCGGAGGACCGGACTAGGCTGCCATTTGATGCTGACCTTGGCTACGTATAATGGACGCTCCCTATCTTCTGATTCAATGCTTCTTGAATTGGAAGAGAAACTACAAAGGATCAAGTGGGACATCGTACGGTAAGTGAGGTAAGGAGAATAGGAGAAGATCTCATTGAACTGAAAAGTGGACATCTCTTCTACTATCGTGAGACAGATACTGGCAGGACTAGTGGTGTTGGATTTATAATAAACAAGAAACTGAAGGATAAAGTTGTAGAAGTTGAAAGTTCCTCTGACAGAGCTGCACGACTCGTTTATCCAACTCGAGAAGATGCAATGCTCAGATTATTCAAACTTATGTACCCACCACAAGTCATCATGAAGAAGAAATTGAAGAATTTTACGAGGACATTCGTCATCTAAATAATAAAGGAAAGCTAGCACTTGAAGGCAGTTATGGGAGATTTCAATGCAAAAATTGGGCAACGGCAACAGAATGAAACTTCGGTAGGTAAATTCGGTCACGGCAGCAGAAACCAGCGTGGAAATACTCTCGTAGAGTTTGCAGAGGCAGAAGGGTTTTCATCTTGAACTCCTTTTTCAAGAAAAAGCCACACAGGAAATGAACATGGAGACATCCAAATGGGACAAGTGAAATTGATTTTATTATGTGTAACAGAAAATTCGTAATAGAAGACTGCAGTGTGCTAAACAAGTTCAACACAGGTAGTGACCATAGATTGGTGAGATGTAAGATGCAACTCAACACTAAACTCGAACGTGGCAAGCTCATAAACAAACAAAATGTATTGACATGACCAACCTTAAAAAACGCCATAATACCTTCAAAGTTGGAACTGAAGAACAGATTCTCTGCTTTAGAAGGCCTAACATCGGAAGAGGTGGATATTTCTGAAGTTAACAGAAAGGTAACCAAAGCTCTTATGGAAACAGCAACAAAATTAGCTGGGTCTAAGAACAAATTGCATGTGAACAAATTATCAGGAAAAACCAAAATGTTGATGCAAAAAAGAAGAGTGATGAGGACAACTAAAGAAGATGTGACTTCCAAAGTGGAATATATAGAGCTATGCAAGACAGTACGAAAAAGTATCACTGAAGACGTAAGGAAATTCAACTGTGAACTAGTGAGGAAAGCACTTGAAAACAACCAAAGCCTAAAGATAGCAAAGATACATCTCAGTAAGGGAAGAAAACAGATTATGGCACTGAGAAAAGAAGATGGGTCTGTAACAAGTAGAGGCGAAATTTTGACAACAGTGAAAGATTTCTACTCCAAATTATATGAAAGGGATGATACATGTACTCCAGACATCATGAAAGGTACCAGTACCAGAGTTCGTCCAGTCCTCCCAGCAGAAGTTGCACATGCAATCAAGAACATGAAGCGGGGAAAAGCTCCAAGAGAGGGTGGAATTAATATAGACATCATACAAGAAGCAAGTGGAGAAATCGAAACAATACTCGCCCAAATTTTCACTCGATGCCTTAATAAAGGGAAGATTCCTGAGGATTGGAACACCGCTACAATGATCCTGGTACATAAAAAGGTGACATTGAGGATCTCAGGAACTACAGACCTATCAGCCTCCTATCAGTAGTTTATAAAACCTTCACTAAAGTTCTTTCCCACCGCTTGAAGGTAACATTGGACATGACTCAACCGAGAGAACAAGCTGGATTCAGGAGTGGCTACAGCACAATAGTTCATATCCACGTACTGAGAGACCTCATTGAAAGAGCGAGGGAATATGAACTTCCATTGTGCATGGCGTTTATCGATTATGAAAAATCCTTTGATTCGGTGAATCCATCAGCAGTTACAATGGCTCTGAAATCCTGCGGTATTGAAGATACATACATTAATATTATTAATAACATGTATGAAAATGCAAGTGCAAAGATTCGGCTGTTTGAAAATACAACACATAAAAATTGGAAAGGGAGTGAGACAAGGTGATACCATATCTCCCAAGCTTTTTAATGCCACATTGGAAATTGTCTTTCAATCACTGAACTGGGAAAACAAAGGGATGAAGATTAATGGAGATTATCTAACCCACCTTCGTTTTGCTGATGATGTAGTCATTTTTGCAACTACCCTATCAGAGCTGCAGAGTATGATCCAGGAACTCGCTAACAAGAGTAAATAGGTGGGATTCAAAATGAACTTTCGGAAGACAAAAGTGATGTTCAATGCTTTTACAAGAAAGGAAGATTTATCGATTGATGGAGAAAAGCTGGAGATAACAGACACGTACGTTTATCTTGGACAGCAGATATCAAGTGAGGGTCACATTGATGAAATTAATCGGCGTACAAAACTTGCCTGGAGAGCTTTTGGAAGAAACAGCATATTTTTCAAGAGCAATATGCCATTATGTCTTAAAAGAAAGGTGTTTGATCAATGCATAATTCCAGTGCTTACGTATGGTGCAGAGACGTGGACCTTAACTAAAAGAGACATACAAAGTCTGCAGATAACTCAAAGAAGCATGGAGAGGTGGATGTTTGGTGTAATAAGGAGAGATAAGAAGAGGAACTCGTGAATCCAAAAAATGACGAGAGTGGAAGACATCATGATCAGAGTTAAATCCCTGAAATGGCAATGGGCTGGACATTTTTTTTTTTTGATTGGAGGTTTAACGACCACCGTGAGCAACTTAATGGGCTATAAGCAGTCGCCCGTCCCTAATTTAGGGTCACTGATTCCAGGGAAGGGAGAGAGCCAGTGCCGTAAGGCAAACGCAACATCCATGCCTCACCGAGATTCGAACCCGGACCCCTTACGGACGAATGATCAGAGGCCAGCGCCTTAGACCACTGCGCCACCGGGGCGGCGGGCTGGACATACTGCCAGGAGGACAGACCATCGATGGACAGCCGAAAGTTTAGACTGGATTCCAAGGGACATGAAAAGATCCAGAAGAAGACCACATGCGAGATGGGTGGATGAAATTTGAAAGTATGCGGGAGTGACGTGAAGGAGACTGGCACAAGACAGACCGTTGTGGAGGCAACTTATGGAGACCTTCGTACAGCAGTGGATTGATAATGGTTGACAATGATGATGATGATATGGATGAGCATATGGGTGAATGCAAAATTGACAGTACAGGTTTGGGTCTCGCAAAAATTTCTGTGTGTGCTTGTTTTATGCCGATATCACAACCCTATTTGTCTGAGCTCATTAGTAATCCCACGTGTAGGGCAGCAAAGATGATGGTCTTTCACATTGTACGAATAAACCGGCTGCACACTGAAATAGTTTGATATAGTGAGTGCACACTGAATTACTACAACCTACCTAATACTCAGTGGACCATCGTTTTTGTCCAAGAAACTACCATAACCGTTCGTGGCATCGACTCCACCAATTTCTGTACACACCGTTTATATTGTGGTACACAATTCCTGTATGCTGCGTAGTAGTGGTCCATCTTCCATGCTTGGCGTTGTACGACAGAGTTGAGATCGAATGTGTTTGGGGGGGGGGGCATTCGAGAAGTCACATCAGCATTGTCGAACCATTCTTGTACGAGGTAGGTCAGGTAACATGGGGCATTATCCTGGAAGAACCCATCTGCCCTCTGTGTGAAGGTACAATATTTTGGGGTGTACTTGGTCCGAAAGTAGACCCTGGAAGTCGCTGGCGTCCACATGTTGGTACTAGAACACCAGGTGTTGCAGTTCATACCAGCTACACACGTCCCAAATTCCACTCGCACCCCCACACACATACTTGCCTAGGTAGTCGACGCCATGCATAAGAGATCCAATACGCAGTCTATCACCGGTATAGTACATATCATGAGTCATTGGAAAAGCACATCTGCTTCCCATCTTCTTACGTTCAATCCGCATGCTAAGACAACAAGAGAGTTGTTTACGACTTCACCACCGGCCTTCACCGCCCATCCGGGCCAGCCTGCGACGCATAATCGCGAGGGGAATTGTTTCTGGTTGACGCATGTAGTTTTGGGTCGTCAATTGCGCAGCGCCGGTTGCTCTGTAATGGGGCGACGTGCCCATCGTTTACCTCTGGAATTCACCTTTTGCCGCAATTTTGGCAACACTGCTGGTGCTATTTAACCACCGAGGACCACGAACTTCTTACAAATGTTGCAGTCTCCAAAAGGCGCGAACCAACCTTTGTGCGCCTACAAACTGGCCTTTCGTAAACTATAAATTCGTGGTTTTCCTCATCACGTCCGTAACTTTGCTCTCAATTGCACTATCAACCTCTTTTATACACTGCTTTAGCCCACAGACTCCTCGTCAGACAGTATCGGGTGGAACTCATTTTGCATAGGGTTAGTAGTGTGTGTCAGTATCTTGTTTCCTATTCAATCTGAGTAAAAACTTTCCTTGAAATTAATACAACGTTTTTAAAGTATTGCAACCTCTCTGTATTAAAACGAAATGTTAAAAATAATTTGGGATGCAATTCCATGTATTACAGAAGAGGGATGCTACCGAACTATCTGCTATACTGATCCCATATTTTGGTCAAACAACGTAAACGATCGTTTATTTGTTCCAGGTATACAGACCATATCTTTTGGCAAAACAAAGTGAAACGCAGTACTATTCATGCGTTTGGGGTATGGTGAGTATAATGACAACGGTTTTCAGCCGACCAAACTCATGATCGAATTTACATATATGTTGGCATGAAATCTTATAGCTAATGATTTACGATCATGAAATAAATGTTAGAAAATGCAAAACAGTATTATTTTGGCACGTCTTTAGATAAGATCGATGATCCCTGCTCTGAGATATTTTCCCGATGTATAACTTCACCGCTAGAGGCCGTTGATGCTATTCAAATTCGATACAAATCTTATTCGGTAAATTTGCTTTTAAATATCAGATTAAAAAAATTATTTCGTCCTTTAGACGCCCTTTATAACGAGGAATATTTCGGATGCAGTTTCTTTTTCTATTATTATACGCGGCTTGAACCGGAAGTAATGCAAAAGTGGGCATAACTTGTTTTATTAACTGAAAGAGGTCGTTTTGAATTACAAAAGTTGGTGGAGTAACTCTTCCTTTATACAAAAATACTACTCAACACTCTCCATCGCAAGCGATGAATTCGCCCCATCGTTGAACCCAACTCTCTAATCCTTTTTAAAAAAAACTTGGTGTGGATAGTTCTACCTAGTTCTTCACAAACACTTTACCTCGTCTGTGTCATCAAATCGTTGTCTCCGGGCACTCCTTCACTGGACCGAACAGGTGGAAGTCGAAGGGTGCCAGATCTGGGCTGTACGGTGGATGGCAGACCACCGATGATATGATCACTTGATTTGTTTCCAAAAACATGTGTGTGGCCACGCGCTGTCATGGCGAATGCGGATCCTTTTCAGATTCTTGTTTGGTCTCTTCCTCCTTATGGCTTCTCTAAGCTTCTTGAGTGTCTCAATGTACAACTCGCTGGTCACGGTACGGCCACTTTCCAGAAAATCAAAGAGAATGACACCCCTGTCATCCCCAAAAAAAACAGTCACCATGACTTTCTGTGCTGATCGCTGGCTCTTGAACTTCTTAGGCCTAGGTAAAGAGGTGTGACGCCATTCCATGGATTGATTCTCCGTTTGCGGATCGTAAAGATACACGCCCAGGTTTCATCCCCTGTCACCAGATCAGAAAAAAAAAACATGTCTGCATTTTCTTCAAACACTTCCAGCAGATCAGAGCAGACTTCCACTCTTCTCCCTCAAATCAGGTGTAAACTGCCGAGGTACCCACTTTGCACACACTTTCCGATGCCCTAAGTCTTCCACCATCTTCTGTATGGCATTGTGACCACAGTTCAGTTGCGCAACAAGTATCTCCGCGTGAATCAATTCATCCACTTGCTGGAGATTCCTGTCAGTGGTCGCAGATGATGGTCTCCCACTGCGTGGTTTGTTTTCAATGCTGGTTTCTCCTCTTTTAAACTTCATCCATCTGTGCACATTGCTCCTTTCAATGGTGTCATCTCCGTAAACATTCTGCACCCTTCTGTGCATGTCGGGCAGCCTGAATCCTTCCTTCGTCAAGAACTCAGTGACGGCCCGTTGCTTCTGCTTGGAATACGTTATTTATCTGAAATGAGGAAGCGTTACTGTAGAGGAAGAGTTACTCTACCAGCATGTGCAATTTAAACGCCTTCTGTCAGTTAATAAAAATTTATGCTCACTTTTGCATTACTTTTGATACAATCCTTGAATTTTCCGCTGGGAAGCGTAAAGATAAATTGGAATTTCCCCGATATCTCTGCTTTTAAAAGCCCGATTTCAAAAATTCCAATACGGATACAGCTACTCGCGGAAAATCCTTATAGTATCTAATTCAGGGCATTATTTGACCACAAGAAAGGGTGAGTGTTTCAGTTCCTGATGTATTTCCAACATCTACACTTCTGAAAACTCGATTGAAAACATTTCTTCGTGGACCGTTAACCCTCACATAAGAACCTTTTGAGAATATTTTCTGCTTAAAATAGTGCACAGTTTTACCGCCAGGGGCATAGATGTTGATTTTATTTTTATCGGTACCTGTTTCTAAGAGTCAGATTTGGAAAATTTTTTATCGGAGAGTTTCCATAGCCAAATGTTTTGCATCTTATTTCAAATTTTTCTTACCGTAAACGTGGGCCACTAGAAGCCCAGGCGTAATATCGGGAGGCACGGGAATCATGATCATATGTAGAGGATTTTAGGAAGGGAGTGTCTGACCCCAGGTCTTAAACAACCCTTAGAAATAGGAGCTAGGAGATTTAGGCTAGAGTGCCCGATAGAAAAGTGACACGGAAGCGAAGTAGAAAGGGGGAGGAAGACGCCCTTATTTATTACCGGGGTCCGACGGCTTAACGTGCCCATCTGACGCACGGCGGATATTTAGTGGATCGAGCGTTCGTACACCGGCCTGGGATCGAACCAGAGGTCCTTCCCGTGCCAGTCACGAACGCTGCCCACTCGGCTACCCGCGGCGGCACGGGGACGCACGTTCCCCTCCCCATTTAAAAAATTGGTAAAAAAAAAACTGGTCGTTCGCCTATTAAATGTAATAAAGTATGACATATAGCCAGGAGAACAACACTACGCAATAGACTACTTTTATGACTGCTCTCCAGTAGTCATTCCATATGCAATAGCATTCGCAAAAGCATCTGATGATGAAAATCATCATCAGATGACTGCATTAGATTCTTTGAAAGGCATGTTTTTTTCATCCTCATCAAGATGAATCAACACAAGCCTGGCACACCACGGAGTTTTGGATATATTTTAGGCATATAAAAAACCCCTAAGTTATGGTGCTAATGGCAATTGAATGGGATCATTTTTGGAGAAACTATTTCCGAGAATGGACCCCCCCCACCTCCCAAGAAAACATCAGTTTACACTTTTTTGTGTCACCCCCAATTTTTAGTCATGCTGTGCCTATGACTGGAGGGCGTAGTTTAGGTTTCCGTTTACAGCAATATCTGGGGGGGTTTAAAAACCTGATACAACCCCCCCCCTCCAGAAACTACTCATTATGAAAACACTGTGTGCATCTCCTTCCCGATATAATGAGTAATTTCTCCGCTAAAGAATGTAAATGTTTAATCTTTTGCTCGATCTCTCTCATTCTAAATTTCCGATTTAAAACATTATTTTAACACCTGATGCAAGTTACGTTGTGGAACACTCTAGGTTTGCAGTTGCGGTGTTGTTCTAGTTCACAGGTCCGTCTCTAGGTGGTGTCTGTGTACATATGTTTACAGCTCTATCTCCGCTTCTAAAAATCCTATTGAAAATTTTCAGTATTTACTGTATTCCATTTACAACAGTAGAGGTGGGGAACATTATCCGCTTAAAATAACGCACAGTTTTTTCGCTACTGGTGGCGTAAAGATCTAAACCTTTTTTTTTTTTTTTTTTGCGCGCCATCTGTACTCCGGTAGATTTATTCGAAAAATTATTTTTCCTTAGCATGGCTTTTGCTATGATGAATAGTTTGTGCATATTTTCAACTGTTCTATGTAAATTTCTTCCGCTAGTGGGCGTGAATGATATGTTTCCATTTATATTTCTTCCTTTAGTTGTTAGACTTAAAAACGGTTTTTTTTTTTTTTTTTTTTTTTTGAAGGTCTGTCTCTAGGTGGTGTCAGTGTACATTTGTGGCCACCATGAGCAACTCAATGGGAGAGAGCCTGTGCCGTGAGACAAACACAACATTCATGCCTCACTGGGATTCGAACCCGGACCGCCTTACGGACGAATGATCAGAGGCCATCGCTTAGACCACTGCGCCACCGGGACGGCCAGATTTGTTTCTAACCGGTTCGATTGACTATGTATAACTTTTAAAAAATTCATTCGCATTTTAAAGGATTCGAAAGACGTGCTTATTACAACCGAAAATTCTGGGTAATCTTTCTTGTTTAATGTTTTAAGAGCAGAGGTATACTTGAAATGGGAATATATTTGCACTTCCTAGCAGAACTGCGCATGATGGAGGAGTAGAAAATACATGGAAAAATGTTTCTTGCAATAAAATGCTGTGCTACAGGAAAATCTTTTTTCAGATCGCATTCACGCTATGCTACACGAAAATAATTTTTCAACTGGAATTATGAGAAGCCGCGATCATAAGGCCAATAAAAACATGCATCTACCTACGTAGTGTAAAAAATGTGCATTTTATGCTTCAGAAAATTAATATTCCCACTCTAATTTTTTGAAGCTGTCGCAAGGAATAACCTAACAACCGAAGTAAATACAAGTATGCAGTTGCGCATTCTTGCGGCAGAATTGCAAATTGAACAAAATATGTAGATCCCCGTTTAGTTTTTCTTGGTCCAGAAATATAATGGCCATGAAATTTCTACACTAATAGCACAAATTCTGTTTCTTTATATACTTCGTTAGCCGGAAGGCATTTTGAAAATCACGAATCCTGATTATTATAATGTGCAACATAGAAATTTTTCTTTGACGACTAATTGTCCTGAGGGTCCCTTTCTGGGAGATGAAGCGTCTGGGGTTCTTTTTATTAAATTTCATACTTCAGGAACATTTCCAGCACAGCGCTCAGTCTTTTTGTAACTTTTTTCTGAGGTCTAGACAGTTACATCCTCCATGTAGCATTTTGTATCAAAACACTTTAGTTTTTCACTGCTTGAGAGCTGCCTAATGTTCCATTGGAATTTATATCAATTTTTTTTTCTTTTACGAAAACAACCTCAGGGAAGGATATATAGCTTAATTTTCTTGCTACGTATCTTAACATTCCTATCAAAAAATGTTAAGATATTTAGCAAGAAATACAGGTTCTGCTGCTTTGACAAGAATATCAAATATTCGTGTCTAAGCAGCAGCACTTGCGTTTCTTTTTCATTCCTTTGTTAAGATCGGAAAAACATCCTTGCTACGAAATTGCGTTTTTCCTCAGTGTCATCTTTCTGCCTTTATGTACACTGGTGTTCAAAAATTAAGGACGAAGAGGAGAAATTAGCAGGCAGAACGGACCGAATGACCACTCAGGAGATAGACTAGAGTCCGGTACGGTAGGATATGCGCATATATGCAGCATGATGTAGGGAGGGGGAGTGTCGGAAGGGTATAAAGCACACGCGCGGTGTACGCTTAGCAATTCGGTGAAATCTATTGCACGGTGTACATCAGTTTGAACGACGTCGAGTTGCTGCCACCATGCGATATGGCCAACAGGCAATCCAGTAGACGACATCTGGATGACTTTACCCAAGGTCGCGTCACTGGGAAGTTGGAAGAAGGTCGAAGTGTGACTAGTGTGGCCGAGGAGTTGGTTGGGGATCGCTCACAGCATTGTCTCACGAGCTTGGAAAACATTTCAAACGACAGGAACACCTGTCCGAGAGTTTAGAAGTGATCGTTCACGAGCAACCACGGCGGCGTACGACCGGTATATTGTCCTACAGGCGAGAAGAGACATACGGCAGACAGCGGGAGAAATCGCAAGGCACATACAACAGACAACTGGACGTCCATTATCGCGTTTTACCGAGTCCAGGAGGCAGCACAAAGGTGGTCTATTTGCACGGCGACCAGTACGGTGTGTGCCATTAACGCCTGCTCATAGGAGACGGCGGTTCCTGTGGTGCCAGGAACACAAGAACTGGACACATCAGCAATGGGGTAGAGTTCTCTTACGAGCGATTCTGGACGTATACACATCGGGAGAGAGCAGGGAATACGCGATCACACCTTCAACATCATCGAAAGGGACCGGTTTGGAGGTGGCGGAATTCTCGTTTTGGGCGGTATCATGCTTGATAGCCATTCTGACCTCCACATCTTCCAAGGAGGTTCAGACACTGGTGTCTGCATTGTACCGAGGTTCTCCTGCCTCACGTGCGTCTGTTTAGAGGTGTTGTGGGTCGTGAGTTCCTCTTCATGGACGACAACGCTACACCTCATCGCACAGTGGCTGTCGCAGAGCTGTTGGAGAGTGAAGATGTTCAACGCATGGATTGGCCCGTAAGGTCCTCGGACCTAAATCCAATCGAACCCGTGTGGGACCTTATCGGGAGACGCTTGGCAGCACGTCACCAGCCGCCAGCAACGATTCCGCAGCTGTGATTGGCGCTACAAGAGGAATGGGCCGAGATGCCTCAACAGCTCCTTGACAACCTCGTCCTCAGCTTGGACACACGTTGTAAATCCTGCAACGCAGTCAGGGGTGATCATATCCTCTACTAAAGACTAGATTTTTCTTGGCAGCCGCCTGTCACATGGACGTTTCTGTCTTCTGTCCAGTTGTGCTCGAAGCTACCTTTTCAATAAAGTGCCTTTGTATCCTTTGGATTCCTTGTTTGGACGGTTTTGCTCACTTGTCCCATATTCGTACATCTTGGGGATCTTATGGTATGATTTGAGTCTATGTGGAGCACTTCTGCACGACGTTACATTCGAAAAACAGTCTCGTTCTTAATTTTTGCACGGCAGTGTAATTGCATTTAAGGCTACTGCATTAAGCACACTTTAACATTCTTATTCCGGAATAAATTGGAATTTAACTCATATTGCACAACGGAATTTTTCATGAGCTAACATAAGTTTTCATTAATTTATTTTTGACATAGGACTGTGTCTAACTCGGCGGATAGTATATGGGGCGACTAACGGCCGACCGTCTGACAAAAACAGGTCCCGATTTAAATCAATGTAACGTTAAAAATACGTTCCGCACACTAATAGTGTTAGTCTATTCGTAAACATCATGGTGTCTAATTTGCGTACTGCGCAATACATCGTGCGCGGACATTTCCTTCGCAAAGTGCGCGGGGGGGGGATGATGCAATATTTCTGGGTGTGCCGCCTCGTTTGTCTCAGTCTATCTCGGCAGCCGTGAACGCAACACGACTGTGCGTGGTATCGTTTTAAAGCTCTTGACGAGATCTATTCAAATATAGGAAAAACATTTTGCAGTTGTTTGAACTGAACATTTAAAAAATTATTTTCTTGTGAACCGCTGAACACTTTTGACAATATCGCGGTTTATCTGAATAACCGTGAGAGCAAAACGACTATGTGTGGTATCGTTTAAAATCACTCTGCGAGATCTTTTCAAATATATAAAAAACATATCGCAGTGGTTTAAACTAAAACATTTTAAAAATTCTTTTCGTGTGAACAGGTTAAAATTTTCGACAATGCCGCGGAATTCCCAGAATGGAGGCAAGCAAAAGTGGAGAAAACAAAAGGCAAGAACAAGTGGTGAGGAATGTAAGAAGCCCAAGAAGACAGAGCACGACGTTGGGTTATTCGTGTATCGATCTGCTTTGTGTTCTCAATGTATCCAACATTATTTGAAAAAATTACGTAAGCTACTTTTCATATCATAGTCCTGTGTTGGCTATAACAATATAAATAAACGCTTTGAAACCATACTCGACCAGCTCATTTCAACTCTCCGATCTGCAAGTCGTAGTCCTACGTTTCAAACTGACTGCTTAATTAGAACTGAGCCTACTTGTAATTTTTTTTTTAACCAGAAGATAGCAGAACTTTGTTTTTATTGAGTTTATGTACGCTTCACACAAACACGTCTTTAATATCACTTTTCAAAAGCTTCCATTTAAAGTGTTCCCGTAAGTTCAATACAAATAATTGTTATGTAAAGCTGTTGGGAAAATCTGGTTAACTGACTTCGTGATGTTCATATAAAACCAATTCTTAAGATTGGAACATAACATTTGTTCGAACCCTTTTTCGGTACATAAGCACACTTCAGCTGTATTTTTGAAATCCACTAATAAGCATGATTTCAGTAGAGTCTTAAGGAACTTTTTCAAAATAATTAAGAATAATTCTAAACTGAGAAATTATTACGCAAAATATTCTTTCTCTATGTAAGAAGTCTTGTTTGCATCTCTACTGGGAAAAATATTAGGAGTTGATATATCTGGAAATACATTTTTTTTATTGGAGGTTTAAACGACCACCGTGAGCAACTCAATGGGCTATAAGCAGTCGCCCGTCCCTAATTTAGGGTCACTGGTTCTAGGGAAGGGAGAGAACCAGTGCCGTAAGACAAACACAACATCCATGCCTCACCGGGATTCGAACCCGGACCCCGTGCGGACAAATTATCAGAGGTCATCGCTTAGACCACTGCGCTATCGGGGCGAAATACATTGGAACCCTGTTCATGCGTTTTTCAAGGGACAAAATAAACTTAACGTATAATTGAGAAGACTTATAAACGAAACATGGCATGTTTCCGTTCCTAAATGGCAGCACATTCTGTTTCGACGTATGGCGTATTAGTATCATACTGGGAGCTACTTAGTATTTTTTAGGTTTTACTGTACTAATATTTTCAGTTACGCAATTTTTTTTTTCACAAATGTTTCGTTTTCAACTTCACTGATTTTAATCACACTGAACAGAATTACAGTACCTGTAAAGACAGTTTGTAGTACATATGATGTACGTTCATAGTTCACAAAGCATGACTATTTCTTTTAAGACTGATATTTTTTACAGAAGGAGATACGATGTAGTATATCATAAAAAAACATGTACATTAACACCTTCCAAAAACACAATATTTTTTTAAGTCAAAATATTGCATCTTTAAGGCTATTTTGAGAGCCTGCATTGGTTTCGCATTAGTATTATGGTTATTGAAGTAAAATGCTTAACGACGGACTTTTTACGACCATATTTCAGCGCATGCTAAATTTTGGTGCTAATGCACTTACCTGGGAATCATAATTCGTCACTAGAGACGATTTTCATTGCACTTTTTATTCCCAATCAATTCATCTAAAGACAACTAATGGCGTTGCCAAATACGCATCGCAACTTACGCACTCGTGGAAGCTAAGCTCATCTTACTCTTCAATTACAGCATACCAGTCAAATAGCGAAACGATATCTTCGTGGAGGTGCACATTCTTCTAGAAAGCTAATGAAGACCTCAAAAGAAGAGTCCAATATGACAACGTCAAGCAAGGGCAGGAGTATATTGCAAGTACCAAATGAGCTGACTAATGAGAGCTCGGGAGGGGCGTGCGCATTCCGCAGAATAAATCACAAAAAGCAGGCAGATGACAACAAATAGGAAGAGCAAAAGGCGAAAGGGGGTGGAAAAATGGGAAACGGAATTCGCTGGTGGGGGCGTTTGATAAACAGAATTGGCGTTACTTTAATTTCTAATTCACGACACCACAATTTAACGTAAAACTGAAAAGAAAACTAATTCGAGTAATGTATAATGCATAAAATTTAACATTAAGCACAATTCAAAGTTTTCGGACCGGGGACATTTCACTTATGAGAAAAACCATATAAGTGATAAAGGTATAAACGGAGCTCTACTGTAAATGAAAAGCGAATATCCCCATATTTTTATTTCTGTTTCTTTATGTAAAAACGGCCGAGATCATCAGAACCTGTAATGAACTACCAATTTCTTAATTAATGATAGTGTTTCCAGAAGGGAAACAGGGCTACAACTACAGAACAAACACACCATATGTCTCACCGGGACTCAAATTTAGGTCCAACTATTTTATTTCATTTATTGATCTTGCTTTTACTTATTAAAATTAATAATTCTGAATAGTTAAGCATAAACATAAAAATAACAGCAGGGAAAATCAAGGAAAATGCCTCCAGGAGACCTGACTAGCTTTGATCTCCCTACGTTTAAGACAAGAACATTGATATAACAGCAACAGTGTTAAAAAATTAAACAAATTTCAAATTAAACATCGAATCATAATATTGAATTAACAGCATATCACGGGGAAAATAATGTTAAAGTAATGAAAACCATGAGTTTCCCCATTCCCCCACCCAATCCACATTATACAGATCCTCCGTCCCTTGGTCACTGAATCTTCATCTGTTAAGTCCCTCGCATACCCCCTCAGTCGAAAAATCCATGTCAAACAATCTCCCATCTTGTACAGCGATTTATCGGAAGCCTGCGGCATTAAACAGTAAAAGACACAGCTACAGGGAAATTCATCGAAAGTGAGTCATCGAACGGTGAATTCAGCGCAGGTAAAGTTTTTATTTATTAATTTTTTTTTTTCCAAAATCAATGCCCTGGTTAAAATCACGAATGTAAACTCATCGAACGGAGAATTCATCGCAAGGCAAGTTTTTCGAAAATTAGGGCTCTGGGCAGTTCCGTCTTAGCACTTTTAGGGGACCTGGGCAGTCATATTTTTCGGGACCCCTGATCTCGTATATGCAGAACATATACAACATACGGTATTATTACAATATGTGGTTTTTTTTTTTTATCCGCATATGGCATTATAACATTATATACAACATATGGATATACACTGAAGAGCAATTGAATTAGAGACAGCTGGCGTTATGAAAATGTGGCGCTGTGAGCGGCCCTGTAAACGGGAACGACGTGACATGCAGCGATCCGACAATATAAGGAGCGATGCGACGAGAATCAGTAAGAGTCAAACGCAGTATGGGCAAGATGAAGGATCTAAGTGCATTTGACCGTGGGCAAATTGTCGGGGCCCGACGAATGGGTCACTCCATCTCGGAAGTCATGCAGGCGCTGGATTTTCACCAGCCACTGTGTCACGGGTGCACCGTGAGTACATCGAATCCGGTAAAACCATCCCTGTAAGGGCCAACTGCTGTGGACAACAGCGTGTGGATCAGCGGGGTCATCGTCCGCTAGCTCGCATTATAACAGTGGATAGACGGGCCACAGTGCAAGAAATCACTCGGCAATTTAACACTGGTGCACAAAAACGTGTAAGCAGCCACACCATTCAGAACCATCTCCTCGCCATGTGGTACAGAAGCCATCGTCCCACGAGGGTACCGCTGCTGACCACACATCACAGGGTGCAAAGATTAGCATGGGAGCGATAACATCGCCACTGGATAAGAAACGCGGGAAAATGTTGCCTGGATTGATGAGTCAAGATTCACGATGGTACATGCGGATGGCAGGATACGAGTACGGCGCAAACCACATGAAGCGATGAATCCTTCTTGCCAGCAGGGTACTCTTCAAGCTGGTAGGGGTGGCATTCTCGTCTGAGGACTATTTACGTGGACTGAAATGGGACCCCTGGTATGTGTGACATCGTCCCTCACAGGTCAACGTTACCTGGATAACCTGGACGACCATTTGATCCCGTTTGTGCGTCTTCTACATCCCACTGGGGACCTCATCCTGCAACAAGACAATGCAGCTCCCGCATTGTATCCGAGTGGTTGGATGAACACTCCACCGACGTGACCTCGCTTCCTTGGCCAGCTAGATCACCTGACCTCAATCCCATCGAGTACATCTGGGATGCCATCGAGAGAGATGTTCGAGGCTCTGACCCCCCCCCCCCTCCATCAAATCTTCGTGAACTGTGGGAGCTTGTTCAGGGGTCGTGGATCCGTATGGCTTCCCAACGCTTCGGGTGTCTTGTCGAGTCCATGCCGAGACGAATCGCCTTCGTCATTAGGGCGAAAGGTGATGCTACACGTTACTAGACAGGTATTTCTAATTCAATTGCTCTTCAGTGTATATATATACACAACGTATGAGACTTATTATATACTCACCATGTTATCCCTATGAGAAGAAATATTCAATATCCAGTAACCTTTTAAATACCACTTAAATGAAAAATGGTACATGACAAAAATTGTAGAACTTCATTAAATGTACCAAATGCATTCACATTTTGTTGCTTAGGAAATTACAAGAAAATGGGTGCTGAAAGATATGTTTCTTCCCCATTCTACAAATTATTCAACGAAGATTAAATGAAAACAGAAGACAAAAACCAAACAGCGCCGTTTCCAGATAATATGACGCACCTGACAAAAATGCCGATATGCGGCCGCAGTCATTGTTAATTGTGTAAACAGCGACGATAGAAAAAACCAATTAATATTGATGGGCAACTCCCAGTGATAAGCATAGGTGCACTTCTTCGTATATGCATGTGTATAACACAAATGACTAAAAGGAAAAAGTGATCCGGAAAAAATGCGATTTGTGCGTGGCCCTCACGGCCCTGCCTCACTAACACTCTGGAGGAAAGTCGGCCTTTGTTTCTTATTTTGTCACAAAAGATTCAAATTAATACCTAACTTTTCTCCTGCCTCCTCGGGAAATCGAAGCTACGAGGAAGGTTTAAAAAAAAAAAAAAAAGGGCAAAAGAACTTCCAACTTCTGGATTGGTGTTTCTTTTCTTTAAACAAAAAACACCCCTGTTGGTGAGTGGTCAAAGAGTTTGACTTTTTGTAAGCCCTAAAAGACTCTTGGGACTGGGGGGCCCAGTTCAGGAAGGGGGCCCTGGGCAACGGCCCTGATGGACTACCCCTTAAGACGGCCATGGCTCTGGGTGAAATCATTGAAAGCGTAATTACCGAAAGTTCAATTCATCGTAAGGCATGTTGCTGGGAAATTGTGAATATACGTTAATGGATATTCACAATTTCCCAGCAACATGCCTTACAACAACATGTGTAATTCAGAGTATCACATTCAGTTTCCCTTCGTTGATTAAGCGCATTGAATCGAAGAGTTAATATTGCGTAGTTATTTTTTTCCTTCAATTTAAGAATATTGATTCCACTTTATGATTCATTGTTTACAAAAGGAAATATAAAGATAAATGACTTCTCGTGTGGGAAACTCACACTATACGGCAGTACGTCATGGGAGGTGTTTCACAGTGGCAGCACGCCTTTCCACAGGGAAGATTTTCCAGCCCCATTGATGCGGCCGCGGGTGGTCTAGTGGGCAACGTTCGTGACTGCCGCGGAAAGGACCTCAGGTTCGATCCCAGACAGGTACGAACACTAGATCCACTAAATATCCGCCGTGCGTCGGATGGGCACGTTAAGCCGTCGGACCCCGGGTACGGGCCCCCTGGTAATAAATAAGGGCGTCTTCCTCCCCCTTTCTACTTCGCTTCCGTTTCACCTTCCTGTCGGGCACTCTAGCCCAAATCTCCGAGCTTCCTATTTCTAAGGGTAGTTTAAGACCTGGGGTCAGACACTCCCTTCCCAAAATCCTCTACATATGATCAAGGTCAAGTCCTACTGTTGAAAGACTTTTCTGCGGTTCTGCAGGTCAGAGTTCATTTTTGTGGACGTTAATGCTAGTCTTTATGTTGCTCTTCTAGTAGACTGATACTTCTACACGGTTGGTATTAGTAGAAATATCAGCCAGGTCTCTGGATCTTAATCCTATTGAGAATATACGGGACTGTATGCAAAGACTACTTCTTTTGACCCCCATCCATGAAACCTCCTAAAACTACGATATACGCTGAAGAAATTTTTCTTTTCTCCACAGGTAGAGGTCAACGTGAGCAACTTAATCGGCTATGAGCACACACCCCTCTCAAATTTTGGGCCAGTCGTCCCAGGGAAGGTAAAAAGCCAGTAGCATAAGACAAATACACCATCCATATCTTAACGGGAATTCGAACCCACCACGGACAAATGATTGGAATCTAGTGTCTGATACCATTAAGCCACCACTACTACTTTCCACCAAATGACCTCATCGGCTTTTTTGTCACTAGCGTGCATGATCACTGGAACAACGCATTTGTGCTAACACCAGTAGAGGATTTTTAATTTTTTTTTGACTACTCAACATTCCTGGACATCCATTCTTATGCATCTTACTTTTGTGTACATTCTTTGTCATAGTGAAATGTACTTCTCACTCGAATGTGGTGGAACTCTTCGCTGTTATTTCGCTATGTGAACTTACGTTTGCGATTTTCGTCCGATAGTGTATTTAACAATTTAGCATGAGTTTTTGTAATTTTGATTTAGCCCATGTTCTGTAAAATAATTTATATGCTATTTACATACTCCAGAAAAACTCAGCTTGCCCTAAATCGGTCAAGAGTTGTTGAAATGTCGAACTAGGTGAATTAATAAGATGTTATTTGCTAGTATTTAGGTTCATTTCAGGGAATATATGTTTCTAGTTAAGTTAAACATTATCCCAAAACGAACTAGTTATAAACTGTGTTGTGACACCAATAACAAGTAAAGCAACATCTTTGTGCTCAATGGTATTCTTTCAATGCTGCCGAATACATGCCCACGTTTAGGAAAGTAAGTAGAAAACTGACAAGAAGAAAGATTACCGCCTTCATCAACATCGTTCATTAAAATAATTGGTGTAATCTGCTTTATCCGCGTAAAAACTAAAAACGGTCTAACGTCCATGAGTTGGAGTGTCTAGGCTAATCTTCTGAAGAAAGAGCTCCGGTGGCCAACCTAAATGGCGATTACCCGTCGCTCTTTGGGAAGTTTTCTTTCTTATCTTTCTGCATGTCATAGCTCATTCGAAGTAGTCCATTAAACTTGGGAAATCAATTGTTTTTTCGCTATTGGACATATGCAAGGAGTACATTTATCATTCGAAGGGATCGAACTGAAATTCTAGCAGCCTAAGCCCACAGAACTCTAGTTAATCTGTTCACTAAAAATCCTCTTTATACATAAAAATCAATCATGAAAACAGAACCCATACTTTAAACAGCCTAACTTTTAAAAATTAGTTTGCCGCTGATATGGTTAAAGATCAATATTTAAAAAGGTTTAAATTTATTCGGTCGAGAATTTAGAAATTTCAGTATATCGAGAAAAAATTGCGAAATTTTGGTACAGTGCTTTCATCAGAGCTTAATGTTCACATGTAGTTTTAGACAACACATTGCATTCAGGAATGAAATATGTGGTAATATATTTATTGGTAGAAGTTGGTTTCACATATTGCTAGAAGTTTGGTTTTACGATTTGGCACAATTCTGGCACTAGAGGGTGTAAATCTAATTTATGCATATTTAGATCAGTGAAGAATTTGCATCGCACTGCTTCAAAGAAAAAATTTTTTTTTCTCCGGTACCTATTTATGAACGTTTTCTCTTTCAAATAATGCACAGCACTTAATTCTACAGGACGTAAAGATGTATTAAGGTATAAGTTTCTTAAAGATACCTTTCCCTCGTCGCATGAATGACACACGCCAACTTTTAAGACAACACGTTAGCGCGCCTCAAATTAGGGATTCTATCTCGTCATAAATCTGTTAGTGGTAGACTAAGGAACGGAATAGGAACAAGAAAGATGAAACCTAATGTTCGGTTACAATGAGCACATCTCCACGGTTTTCATATATTTTCCTCTCCATGCTGTGTGTACTGTTCTGTCCCAGGTACTGTTTTACACATGTACACTATATTGACAAAAGTCACCAGACATCTGGAAGAGAAACACAACATAGCATTTATTGACAGACATTAGTACGGTGACTGTCAACCTTTGGCCTACACGTTTCTTCACGAGCTCCGTGTTTGAGTGCTTCACGTACGTGTTTTATGTGTCCCATCATTGTTCTTCTGTGTGTGTGCCGAAGTTAAAGGTCTGCTTTCGTTTAAGATCCCTTGCGAGTGGCCGAGTGCTGATTGTTTTTTATTATCAGTGTTTTAATTTACACACCGAGCTGGTCGTTTTTCTTCATTAACCCTTGCCACCGATTATGGCATCTGCCAATGAGGGCGCTGTTCCCGCCCGCATCGATGCAGCTCCTCGCGTCGCCTCCTCTAAGTCAGTCGCAGCCGACCAATCATTTTCGCTTGCTAGTAGAGAGCCTCTTAATTCTCCTCCTGTCATCTGCACCTGTTCTCCTGCACGGGTCTCCAACATTGCCATTGAAAACGTGGATGTGACGTCCCTGGCCTCAGCTGGCGATGATGAATTCATGGAAGTCACTGATGGCGTCGCTAATCTGCCCTCTACAGTTTCTACTGCCTCTGCTTCCAGTACATTGTCTCATACTGCATCAATGCCTTCCAGAGGAGGCACTTCTGCACGCACGTATTCTGCGGCGGCCTCTGGTATTCCACCGGTTTCCTCCTCGTCTCGTCTACCTCCTATGGTTTATTACTTTACTCTCAAGGGTGACACCATATTATTAGACATTCCCGAGAACTCTCCTGCTGGTCAACGTCTTCACTCGACCCTCGAGTTGCAGTTTTGTTTTGATGTGCTGTCCAACACTCCTTCGAAGCAGTGCAGCTCCGCTCTCAAGAAGATGCTTCCTTCTATCGCCATCACCCACCTCACCCGAAAGCCACGAACTGTGATTGTTTATTTTTCGAAGAAAGAATATGCCGGACTGGTCTTGTCTCGAGGCCTATCAATTGGCAATCGTCACCTCTTGGGCGTATCAATCTCCCAGCGTCCTATTCTGGTCTCTCTACATCCGGTACCTCCGCAGATCTCTGATGATATGCTGTGTGCTGCACTTAATCGATGCGGCAGAGTAGTCGGCCCAGTGAAGTCTCTCTTTCTCTTCCCCTCTGACCCCGATGATAAAGATATCTGTGGCTTCCGTAGAACTGCTCGCATCATCTTCCCGTCGGAAGAGCATCTCAAAGTTTCCACGGTTCCTCGATGTTCATTGCGGTAACGAGCGCCGCCGGATTGAGCTCATTGCTCACGCTGCAAGGCTTACGGCCATCAGCAGGTTCATTGCCCCCATGCAGAGCCACTAACTCCTGCAGCTCCAAGGCAGCATTCTACCTCTTTCTCAGTTTCTGCTGCCATGCCTCTTTCTGCGTCTGTACCTCCTGTACCCAGTTCTGCCGAAAATCTGATTAAAGCCTTCGATCAACACGCGTCTTCCGATGTTGCTTTCTCAACTCTGTAGGATTTTCCACCGCTTGACACCTCCTTGCCTTCCCGCGTTCTCTCTCCATCAGAGGACATCACGGCTGATCCTTAAGCTTCATTCACCGTCGGCACTTTTGCTCCCGGCGATGAGGTGGACCTTTCCTCTGATTCCACATCTCGTGTGTCATCGATCCACGGCAAACGTCGCTCTACTACCAGTACCGAGGCCCGGAGGGGAAAAGAAGAAGTCACCTTCTCCGACTGGCGGCCCACATCGTTCCACCCGTCTAGCAAGCTCCAAGTCACCTCTGTCACGTTCTAGCTCTTCCAAGTCCAAGGGTCCTCTACCGACGTTTGAAGATTTCTCGACTCTGCTTACCAATGCCTCTCTTCTTTCAGAACCTTTCTCCTTTGAAGATCTTTACAAGTTCCTCACTCATAAAACATATCGGCAGGCTTCTCTCATCTTTTTACAGAAGTTTGAAGCAGTTCTTCCCGAGGTCTTCCACCAAGCAACCTCCATCCTCAAAGTCCTCCGGCATAATGCCAAACAACCCGACTACGTCTTGCGGTGTCGTGGTATCATCAATCGCCTTGACACATTACCGAAAGCTGCCATAACTGCCCTTCATCCGACGTCGGACTTACCTATTCAAGTTCGCCACTCTGAATTCTAGGGATTTGCTAACCCCTTCGCTAACGCTCTCGTTCTGGAAGATCTCTCGCCTCTTAGGGCAGGCGTACTCCTTCTGCAAGAGACGAACTGCCACTCCTCGACACTTTTTCATAGATGGCGCACTTGGGACTTCACTTTTGGCCATGCTTTCCATTACTCTGTGCACGGTGGTATAGCAGGAGTACCAGTCGGCCATCGAGTCCGTTACATCTCACGGTGAGTTAAGACTCTGCATTAACTTTTTGATGTTCTTTTCGCACTGCGGCGCCCCGCCTGTGATCCTTTTGTTCTTCCTCAAGCATATCTCTGTTTGTATCACGTTGTAAATTTGTCATTACTCATTCAATGTACATATAATCGCCTTTATCAGTTTGTTTCCTTCCTGTACTTTCTTTTTTCTTTGAGACGATTCCATGTTGTTGCTCGTCTCCTCTATTTTGTTACATTAAATCGATTCTGAAACCACCTTTGGCTTTAATGCATGCACTGACCTTTCGAGACATGCTGTCGACAAGGTTTTGGAACACAGCGATAGGTGTGCGCTGCCATTCAGTACATAATGCTGCCGCTAACTGTTGCTTAGTAGTAGGCTTTCGTTCCAAACTTCTTATGCGGCGCTTCAATTCATTTCATAGGTGCTCTATGGGATAACGATCAGGGCTCTGTGCTGGCCAGTCCACACACGACACGGAATTACCGTCACACCACGCGTCACAGTCCTTCCTGTATAGCTTGGTGCATTATCCTGCTGGTACCAACAAGGCTTTGTTCCATAGTGTTTACACAGAGTTTGTAGGGCTATCCAGAATATCGAAGTAGATATGCTGGTTAATAGGTTTGCCCACGATAACCAATGGGCAGGGACCATACCACGAAACAAAACCCCACATTAGTAAACTACCAGCTCCAAACTTGACCGCAGGAACAGTACACTGTGGTAAATAGCGTTCCCCCGGCTGCAGCATTACCCACACACACGGCCATCAGACTGATGGATCGTCTATCTGGATTCATCAGTCCATAGGAACAGTTTCCATTAATCTACGGTCCACAATAAATGATTTTTACACCGTGCTAAACGACGAATAGCATCCAGAGTGGAGATGAAAGGCTTATGAGCAACCGCAGGACCACGGTAACCCATGGAATGAAGTTCTCTGCGAATGGTACGTGTACATACCGAGGTTTCCGCATTTTTACTCACCTGTACACTGCAGTCTTGTGCAGTACTCCGTCATTAGCTGTAACTGCCTTCCTGAAGCTTCGACTTTATCACTGATTTTCTTTGGTCTGTCGGTACGTTTTGCTGCTTCAGGCACACCACGTGTCTTCCACTTATTCAGTACATCTAAAAAAGTTGACTTGGGTATGTTCAAACGCCTCTCGGTTTTTCTTGTAGACCACCCACTAATATAACGTCCAACAATTTTTGCTTTCTCAAAGTCAGTTCTCTCCCTCCGCGACATATTCATTCAACCTCACAGTGCGATATTATCGCGGTAAGCTGCAGGCTTGTTTTTATACCGTTTGCAGCTGTACCGCGCATCTTAACAATGCAACGGAACCGTTCATTTGCTTTTGGAGGGATGTCCGGTGATTTGTCAATGCTGTGTGTATTTCCTGTATCTTCACTTCCCAGACAAAACTCCTATTTTGAAAATCATTTCCTTTGTCAGTAATCTGCCGTACTGGTCTGCAGACTATCATGTGCCACACTCCATCAGTGAACATTCAGCTGTCAGCTCTGTTTTGTGGATTCTGACGAACGCTGTCATCCGTACTCCCCATTTAACTCACAGGAACTCCTCATCGCAGTTGTATTTCGGTCAACGCTCCCGAAAAGCATAATTTATCTTTCGACTGCGAGCTTGACTCACCAGCGAATTCCGACATCATAGTAGCCACGGTACTTCACTGGCTTTTTCTAAAATTTGAAATCCTACAGTCACGTCATTTACTATTACAGATGATGTTCACAAATTTTAGAACGCCTTTGAAAAAGAAAATACAGAAAATAGAAGTTCAAATAATTGAAACTGGCAGCAGCGTATTAGATGAACACGAAAGAGTCTGCTGCAGTTAAATATAGTCTTCTAAAGAAATGGCGCAAGTAAAGATGGTGTGAATGGAAGGTTATGTTCTTGATCTTTACGAAGAAAAGTATTCGTATTCTGTAATTAAAAAGCGATGTGAAAATCATGGAATTAGCCTTTCTAAATGTAAAATAAGCAATAGTATTAATAATAGAGATAAAATTGTCAAATATATTGCTTTTACCAGGAGAAAACACCAAGCAAGTATCCAAAGAAGGTGTGTACTTTTACAACTATTTTAAAAGTAATGCCTTTGGTTTTAAAAGAAAATCCACCGACCAGAGGAGCAATCGTTAAGTCTTTAAAAATAACTGTATCAACTGTAAACAAGGTAAATCTGAGAAAAAAACGTTCACCGCTTTTTGCCTACGAACGTGGCTGAGCGCAGGACACGGTGTAGACATCTTTATGAAAATCACTTAGCCGGAGACAGATTGACATTGTGACTATTGACTAAGCGTGAATCTACCTAAACGAGTGTAGAAGAAAACAAGAAAGTCGACACCGAATTCTCGGGTGTAATAAGCACGTCTTTTGAATCCGTTCTGACGCAAATTAAAGTTATCAAAGCTATTCAAAGTAAATGGAACCGGTATGGGAAACAATAGATCTGACGGAAGAAAGATTTTCAATCGGGTTTTTAATTCCTCAGAAATTGCTGCAAACGGAATCGTGAGCTTACGAACTCTTAGAAACAGAGATATCGTCAAAAAAAAAAAAAAAGATGTAACTTTACGCCCTTGGTGAGAAAACCATGCATTATTTTAGGAAGAAAGTATTCTCAAAAGGATTATCCATATAAGCGGTAGCGGTCCAAGAAAAAAATTAGTCGAGTTTTCAGGAGCCCAGATTTTGCAACAAATACTTCAGAAGCAGAATTTAACACATATGACCCCTGGTGGCTAAACCATTCTTTACCAAACATTAGAAATTATGTGAAAAATATTTTCCATCGGGTGTTGTATACGATACAGGAAGAAGTTTTCAAACCAGAGCTTTAGGAGCAGAAATAACGCAGAAAACGCAATTTACCTTTGTGCCCTCCCTAACGGAATGTGTATGATTTACTTGAAAATTTTGAATTTATAGGAAAAACATTTCGTATCGGAAACACTATCCAACAAAGAAGGAATTTTTCAAATCGTACTCTTAGAAGTAGAGATAATGACAAAAAAAAGATATACATCTACGCCTCGTGGCGTAGAAACCATACATTTTTTCAAGAAAATTTTCCTAAAAGGTACGTCGACATGAGTAGTATCGGTCAACAAACGACGTTTTTTTCAATCGAGAATTTAGAAGCTCATACTTTGCTGCAAATACAACAGAAGCGGAAATTAAGATTTACGCCCCCTAGTGGCCAAACTATTTTTTTGGAAAAATTAGAAATTATGTGCAAACGATTTCACATAGGAGCTGTATCCGGTGCAGAAAGAATTTTTCAAATCGGAGATTTAGAATAAGAGATATAGGGGGAAACGCAATTTACCGCTACGCCCCCTAGCGGAAAGTCTATGAATTACTTGAAAATTTTGAAATTATATAAAAAACATGTCACACGGAAAACACTATCCAACAAAGAAGGAATTTTTCAAATCGGACTCCTAGAAGTAGATATATTGACAAAAATAAGATGTACATCTACGCCCCTGGCGGAGAAACTGGAATATTTTAAGAAAATATTCCGAAAAGTTTTATCAATGGGAGTGGCATCAGTCCACGAAAGAATTTTTTAATCGATATTTTAGAAGCTACGATTTTATGGCAAATACATCAGAACAAAACTTAACGCTTACGCCCCCTGGTGGCCAAAGTATTCTTTACGAAAATTTTGAAATTATATGCAAAAGATTTTCCATCAGGAGATGTATCCGCTGAAGAAAAAATTTTAAAATCGGAGTTTTAGAAGAAGAAGAGTTATCGTGGAAAATGTAATTTACTTTTACGCCCCCTAGCGAAAAATCTATGCGAAATTTGAAAAAGTAAAATCTAAAATATTCTTCGACATAAATGGAATCGAAAGATAAAAGATTTTTTTCAATCTGATGTTTAGAAGTAAATATGTGGAATAAAACGTATTTTTGAATTCGACATCATCTGCATTTACGCCCTCTACCGGCGAAATTGTTCATCGTAAAAAAACAACGAAATAAAGGATCATCATTTGCATATTTCAAGCTTCGCAATGCAAAAACAATTTTTCAAATGTTACTAATAGTTGCTGAGATATTGTGTGTACAGGCTGACGGACGGACCGACAAACCGATATATGAGAAGCAAGATCTTTTTTTAGAAAAGACATGCTAAAAAGGTCGAGACAGCCTTGAAATGCTGAGAAATAGGCCCGTGTGCTGTAGCTTCTCGCAACATAAGACATCCTATCTTCATCAGACGCTGTGGCTACATTACGTCTGCTAGTTGACTGGATTCCGTCCTCTCCCAGGTCTGCAATCCAAAGAACGTGTCTCTTCAAACCTCTGGATCGTTTTACATGTACCATTTGCAAACATTGTCCCAGTATTTAAGTCCTTTAACATTCTGAACTTGGGCAGTGCTGTAGAGACTAAGTTGTTACTCTGAAAATTAACTTTACGAGAAGAGTGCTGTCATCTGGTAACAGTACCATAACGCTTTAAAAACATTGACTACTCACCTTTAGTCAAACGACGCATTGCTCAGAGGCCTGCTTTTATAACGGCGTCTTTCCACGCATGCTGTATTGCCCCATTTCGATGGTGACAGCACCATAACTATAGATCACACATGATTGTAGCGCCTCTGATCCATTTAGAGGATAGTTTTAGAAATAAATTTTGTTCTGTTACCAAACAAAGTTTCACTGCCTCACGAGAAGTCTTTTCCATCAATAGTTCCACCTGCAGTGAAATGTGAATTTTAATTATGGACACTCTTAACTCCCGGAAATTCGCAAATTATTTGCACCGAGTGGCAGGTTTTTTTGTTTTTTTTTAATTGAGGGTTTAACCGATCACTACGAGCAACTCAATGAGCTATAAATTGTCACCTGTCCCTAATTTAGGGCCGCTAGCTCCAGGAGAGCGAGAAAGCCAGTTTCGTATGACAAACGCAACATTCATGCCTCACCGGGACTCGAACCCGGACCCTTCTCGGACGAACGGTCGTAAGCCAGCGCTTAGACCACCTGGCTGTGGCATAATGGTCAGTGAGATAAAAACAACCTTTGAGTCTATGCCAGTTCTTCGATTCCACCAGTACTTGTCCTTCGAGGCGAAGAACTCCTTCATCCCAGCTGCCACTTCCTCCTGGTTGTTGAAGTGTCGGCCGCGAACGAAGTAGGCCATGGACCGGAACATGTAATAATCCGACAGAGCAAGGTCCGGACTATATACTTGGCGTGGCATCAGTTCGATGCCCTTACGTTCCTGGACTTTTGCCCACATCGTTCGCGCGGCATGAGGCCGAACGTTTTCCTGCTGTAGGAGAGCGCGCTTTCTGTTCACCAGTGCCGCGTACTTCTCCAAAACAGCATACATCCGCTCCAGCTGTTCATAGTACAGGTTGGAGTTGACTGTCTGGAACAAATCCGTAATGGATTATCCCCTCGAAATTCCACCCAAAACATAGCATCACCTTGTGCTCGAACCGCCCACGTTTGGCAACAGGTTCAGGAAGCTGGCCCGGGTTCAACCACTCTCGTATGTGAAGATTACGCATATAGACCCACTTTTTATTGCACGTAACAATTATTAATTGTCTTGATGAATCGTGCGGGTTTTTCTATGAGTTTCGTGCACACTTCCACTAGGCGGTTTGCTTCAGCTGGCTTCAATTCGTGAAGGACAATGCGGCAGTTCCTCTAGGCCTTGTAGAGGTCCTGAAGATGACGAACCACGGTGGTCTGTGATATGCCCACCTCACCTAACGTCCCACACGTCTACCTTTACTGCCCTGTGGTACTACCCCTACATCTGGCGTTCTCCATCGCTCCTGCAACCGTCGACCTCACTTTCGCAGCATACCAGCATCTTTTTCTCTGTGCTCATCCGTCTGTGTTCCTTCCACCAGTGTGTTCTTAAGTGTTTGTGTTGGTAAAACACGTCATCTACGTGTATTATAAGCAACTTCGCAGTCTACCTCCTCCTGCGTCTTCCATTCAAGCCACTGCTGCCCTACTCGGACATTTCCGGAATCGCCTCCTCTCCCGCTTGCAGCTGGATTATTAGTCTGCCATCTCCGCATGCCGTGAATGCTCCTTCTATGCACGTAGTCACCAGTGACCCCGTCGTTCGCTGTTACACCAAGTCCGTTACATCTCACGGTGAGTTAAGACTCTGCATTAACTTTTTTGGTGTTCTTTCGCACTGCGATGCCCCGCCTGTGATCATTTTGTTCTTCCTCAAGCATTGCTCTGTTTACATCACGTTGTAAATTTGTCATTACTCATTCATTGTATATATCATCGCTTTAATCAGTTTGTATCCTGCCTGTTCTTTTTTTTTCTTTGAGACGATTTCATGTTGCATTAAATCCAAGGTACAACAACCAGCTCAGAGTGCTGACTGTAGAATTTGCATCTACGGCCTCCGAATCCACGGTTCGCGGCCTACCAGACTTGGCTCATCGCAGAAGTTTGTCACCTGAGCACAAATTTTTAAACCATCTGGTTGCGATACTGTGCTCCACAGAACTTTCCCCTTTCGCATGAAAAATGTTTCGTGTTCATTGAGCACCGTTATGGCCAGGTTCAAACTCGTAAAGCAAAAGTTCCCTAATTATCCGGTTACGCTGTTCATTTAGGCGTCCCAACCACAGACAGAACGACGACATGCAATGCTGTTCACAGCAACGACTAACACTTTATATCCCTTTCGACTGACTGCAGTGCGCGACTTGAACTAGTTTAAACACGTGACATACTCGCTGCAGCACATGCGTTTATATAAATATTGCAAAACTTTCGACTCACCCTTTGTATTTGCAAGCTAAAAGGATTCGGTTATTTATTAAAAAAGCTACTTCTTTTATTCAAGTTAATTAGGCAATAACCTTTCTTAATGAGTTCTAATTAGTTAAACGGTTTCAACGAGTAATGAACTTCATTTGTGACGAAGTACCCTGAAGCACTATAACTTATGATCAGAGACGAAACAGTAAATTTATGACCATCAGCTAGAAATCAGACAAGTGCCATCCTCGCAATAAAAACAAGCTACGAGTTGTGTTGTCTTCGACAACAGGTGAGCTTAGTATTTGCAAACTAAAATATTTCGTCAAGACAAGCTATTTTTTTTATTCAAGTAAAATAGGCAATAACCTTTTCCTAAGGAGTTGAAGCTGGTTAAATTGTTCGAACGACTAATGAACTTTTTGCTTCATTTGTGATGAAGAACCCTGAAGTAATACACTGAAGAGCAATTGAATTAGAGATACCGGTCTAGTAACCTGCAGCACCACCTTTCACCCTGATGACGGCGGCGATTCGTCTCGGCATGGACTGGACAAGACACCAGAAGCGTTAGGAAGCCATACGGATCCACGACCCCTGAAGAAGCTCCCACAGTTCACAAAATTTGATGGAGGGGGTTCAGAGCCTCGAGCATCTCTCTCGATGGCATCCCAGATGTGCTCGATATGATTGAGGTCAAGGGAACCTAGCTAGTCAAGGAAACAAGGTCACGTCGGCGGAGTGTTCATCCAACCATTCGGATACAATTCGGGAGCGACGGCACGGTACATTGTCTTGTTTTAGGATGAGGTCCCCAGTGGGATTTTGAAGACGCACAAACGGGAGCAAATGGTCGTCCAGGATATCCCGGTAACGTTGACCTGTGAGGGACGATGTCACACGTACCAGGGATCCCATTTTGGTCCATGTAAACAGTCCCCAGACGAGAATGCCACCCCCCCCCCACGAGCTTGAAGAGCACCCTGCTGGCAAGAAAGATCCATCGCTTCATGTGGTTTGCGCCGTACTCGTATCCTGCCATCCGTATGTACCAACGTGAATCTCGACTCATCAGTCCAGACAACATTTTTCCACATGTTTAGGGTCCGGTGGCGATGTTCCCACGCCCATGCTAATCTTTTCACCCTGTGATGTGAGGTCAGCAGCGGTACCCTCGTGGGCCGTTGGCTTCTGTACCCCATAGCGAGGAGATGGTTCTGGATGGTGTGGTTGCTTACACGTTTTTGTGCACCAGCGTTAAATTGCCGAGTGATTTCTTGCACTGTGGCCCATCTATCCGGTGTTACAATGTGAGCTAGCCGACGATGACCCCTCTCATTAACACGCTGTTGTCCACGGCAGTTGGCCCTTGCAGGGATGGTTTTACCGGATTCGATGTACTCACGGTGCACCCGTGACACAGTGGCTCGTGAAAATCCCAGCGCCTGCACGACTTCCGAAATGGAGTGACCCATTCGTCGGGCCCCGAAAATTTCCCCACGATCAAATGCGCTTAGATCCTTCTTCTTAACCATACTGCGTCCAACTCTTACTGATTCCCGTCGCATCACTCTTATATGTCGGATCGCTGCATACGTCATGTCGTTTCTGTTTACAGGGCCGCCCACAGCGCCACATTTGCGTAACGCCAGCTATCTCTAACTCAATTGCTCTTCAGTGTATATACATATATTTTTTGATTGGAGGTTTAACGACCACCGTGAACAACTCAATGGGCTATAAGCAGTCGCCCGTCCCTAACTTATGGTCACTGGTTCCAGGGAAGGGAGAGAGCCAGTGCCGTAAGACAAACACAACATCCATGCCTCAACGGAATTAATACCCCGTTCGGACGAATGATCAGAGGCCATTGCTTAACCACTGCGCCACCGGGGTGGCATATATATTTTGTAGGACATATCACAAAATTAAGCTTCTTTTCTTTTTTACCGTTATTTTCGGAGTAACAAAACATTTTAAAAGTTGAGATCTTTTTTAACGGGCGGTAACTTTCAGCTGTATGTAAGAAATGGTGAAATGTACTGCTTTATTGTATTATTTCACAAAGCTTCTAAATATAAAATTTACTCTTGATAGCTCTATAATAGCTTTTGTCTAAAGCACTCCACAGACTGATACATAGACATCGTACAATCTCCTGTACTATAATTTAAATACCCAGTTTCTTACGGTAACACAATATAAATTATAATAGCTTGTGCACAAAATGACGTTGAGGAGAAGAAATATCCTTGTGCCACAATAGCCAAAATTCATGCGATATGCTATCCACAGTATCCTATCTCACTGCAGAACTTCAAAATGACAGAAGATTGAAATTTAACCGTTAATCAAACCTCAAATACTCACGCGAATCTCTCCTATTGCCAGAACATTTTCGTCATATAGATACGGAAAAAGTGAGAATGGAGTTTTTCCGTTTATATACGAAAGGAACTGAGGCAACATTTCGTAAAATTCAGAATTTTCCTGAAGAACGAAAACTCCGTGAAATTCAGGTGTATTTCAGTCATTTCACGGAAAAGGTATCAGAAATATGCCTCGTTAATTCACGAAAGGAATCGCGGAAAGTGGCTCTTGAATTTCAGAATTTGTTTCACAGTATATCTCACGATTGTGTCGTGCCAAATGTGGAGTTTGGTGTAGAAGGCATTATGCTGTGGGGCTGTTCCTCATGGTTTGGGTTCGGCCACCGAATTCCAATGCCCGGGAATCTTAACGCTGCGATGTGAATTATCTATCAAGATAATTCTTTTTTTTCCCAGGATTCTGACAACAGTACGGTGAGGGCTTTTTTACGCTTTCCAACCGTAGGTTGAAGAAGCGTATATGATCCAGCTTTCTCCGTCCGTCCGTCCGCACGATAACACGCGTAAAAATGGTTCGATTTCGATGACATTTTAGCATGTGATAGGGGACCACCTCGAGACGAACCCTATTGAAAATGGGACAAATGGGGTCAAAGGTCACGACATAGCAGCGGGATCCATTCCACTGCCCTTATACGTCATAATTTGCGTAAATATGGTTCGATTTCAATGAAATTTTAGTATCTGGTAGGGGGCCACCTAGGGACGAATTTTCTTGGAAATGGATGAAATGGGGTCAAAGGTCATGACATAGGAGCGGTATGCATTCAGTTGCCCTTATGAGTCATAACTTGAGTAAACATGGTTTGATTTCGATGAAATTGTATGTCGTAGAGGACCACCTGAAGACGAACCCTAGAAAATTGGTGAAGTGAGGTTAAAGGTCAGGACATAGGAGCGGGATGCATTCCATCACATCTCATTAAAGGACCAATTCTTGTATATATGTAAATTTTATTTTGAAAACGGCTCTAAGGATTTTGATGAAAGTGGTTAACCTACCATTTTCTGGTACTAGAAATCGATTTAGCTTGATCTGGACTTTAGAAAAATTCATTTAGTGGGTTAAATAACCACCCTGAGTTACCACGTTGTTACAGTCATGGTGTTGTTCTATTAATGTTTCCCATTCTTAGCAATCTTATGACGTCACACTGTCGCGATCGACTCGCGATTGAGATATTGGCGCGCGGTCACGATATATGCGTCATTACGTCACGCGTTGTTTCTGGATCCTATTAAAGTTTTATGACGTCACACTCGCGACCATCTGCCTCATTACGTCACGCACTGTGTGCGTATTACGCATTACTTCTATTTTCTTCTTTTCTTCTAGAACAAAAAGGGAGTTGTGCCAGTTGCTTGGAGTTTATGCGTAGTACAGTATAAGCAGCGAAACGCTGATTTCGCATGTTTTTCCCTTAAAAATTTAAACTTAATACAGAATATTTTTGTTACATTTTTGAAAAGTCACTGGTTGACGAGCGTATCCGCTGTGCCAAAATATAATTTGTTCATTTTTATTAATTCCTATTAAGTTCTCACGTGGATGGCAAAGCAATATAAAAAATGTGGCTGGTCGACCTCCTACGAAACGTGCACGCTTCAAATTTAATAAGAAGAATACGGCACTATTCGAACAAGAACAAGCGGAAGAAGTAAATATAGAACACTTGGACATTCAAGAGCCGATAGTTTCCGATCACATTCCAGTCTCGAAACACATGACCTTCCATTGGAAGAAGATCAGTCTACAAAAAGACCATTCCGAGTAGCTAAGGCGAGGAGCATGGACATAATGTCGGAAGTTATTATAACCCTCAATGAATCTACACTGCTGGCCACCCAAAATACAACGCCAAGAAGGAAGCATCCGATTGGCCTGAAATTTGCAGCATGCGTCGCCCGCGAGAGGACATGCAAACGATTACCATTGCAGGACATATGCAAATCATGTGCGCCCAGCACGCCACCGTGAAGCACTATAAGAAGGATGCACAGAAGGCGGGGTGTAAGTAGTGAAAGTGTGTGTGCAGCCGGACCTGTGCGTGGGAAGCTTCCTGATGCCTCGTTGCAGAATACGGCAGTCATTCCAGCACGTTTCGGAGTTCGACAGAGGACGAATAGTGGCTTATCGCGACAGCGGTTTATCGTACCGATACATCGGCACCCATGTGGGACGACATCCAGCCACAGCGAGGCGAGTATGGATTCGGTGGGTGCAGGAGGGACAAACGGACCGACGTGAGCGATTGCCGCAGCCGTGGCACACCACCGAACGAGAGGGCCGGCATGTTGTGCTGCGGGCATTGACGGCTCGCACCGCCACATCACGAACGTTAGCGCAGAAATTAGAGTGTGTTGCGCAACAACCTGTGTCAGCACGTACCGTTCAATGCCATCTGCAGGAGCAGGGACTTGTCGCACAGCTCCCATTGCTCCGATCACCATTGACGTTACACCACCGGCGAGTGCGGCTGCAATGGGCCGTTGAACGCGGCACCCGGACTACGGAATGGCACAGCATTGTCTTCTCAGACAAATCCCGCTTCTGCCTGCAACTCCACGATGGTCGGATCCGCGTGTGGCGGGAATCCGGCGAGAGGCTGCATGACGCCGGCATTATGCATCGCCATACCGGTCCGTCGCCTAACGTTATGATTTGGGGCGCAATTGGATATGACACACGCACCCCTCTGGTACGCATCACCGGTACACTCAACAGCCATCGCTACATCTCTGACGTTTTGGAGCCTGTATTCCTCCCTTACATGCAGGACCTGCCAGCGGCCGCGTTTCAACAGGACAATGCGCGCCCTCACGTGGCACGCATCGTGCAACAATTCTTCACGGCCCACCAGGTGTCACTGCTGCCGTGGCCCGCCTGTTCTCCCGATATGTCGCCCATCGAACACGTCTGGTCGCTGATCGGCAACCGAGTGGCCCGGCAAGCACCAACCGCCGCTACGCCTGATGAACTGTGGCAACGTGTGGAAGCAGCCTGGACCGACATACCCCAAGCCCACATCCAAAGCCTCTTTCGTTCGATGCCGCGGCGTGTAGCGGCCGTTATTACCAGCCATGAGGGCCACACGAACTATTGATGTCTGCGTGTTCCGCAAGTCGCACGGGCCTTAAGCCCAATCGTTTTATCTTTGTATCTGTTGTTATGTGTCCAGTAAATCAGGCTTTGCTATCTCGTGTCCTTATTGGTGTTGCATTTTGGGTGGCCAGTAGTGTATATCAGAAAAAAACCTCGATCAAATGCGGCGAATAAATAGACAGCGATGAAGAACCAATGTTACTATGGGGTTCGATGACGAACCCCATGTTAACATTTATTGTTTGGTGTTTCATGTTCGGAAATAATATAAACAATTTAAAAAAAAATTCTTACTCCAACACAAATAAAAAATTATCATTCATCTTTGTTTCGATGTTTATTCTAAATTAATTTGTCTCTAATTAGTCTTTCATTATTAATCTTGATGGTTTAAACTTAGTATTACAATACTTGGAAATAACATCAAAATTTAATTTTTGTGCCCTCATCCCCCCTTTACCAGAGCGATTCTCTGTGTTCCTGATATTTGCCCTTATGCGTCATAACTTGCGTTAAAATGGTTCCATCTCGATGAAATTTTAGTATGTGGTAGGAGACCATCTGGGGACGAACCCTATTAAAAATGGATGAAATGGAGTCAAAGGTCAAGACATAGGACTTTTCAAGTTGTTCCGGAAGTATACTTTACTGGTTCTGTTGAATATCATGGAAATGGGGTCAAAGATGGGGTCAAAGGTCGGGTCAGAGGAGCGAGATTTATTCTACAGCCATTATCCTCATAACTTGAGTAATGATTTCTGGTATGTTGGAACGTGTATCATAATCAATGCACTGCATGATTTTACTAACTTGTTTAAGCTTTCCAACCGTAGGCTGAAGAAGCGTATATTATCCAGCTTTGCACGTCCGCCCGATAACTGGCGTAAAAATGGTTCGATTTCGATGGAAGTTTAGTATGTGGCAGGGGGCCACCTGGGCACGAATATTTTTGAAAATGGGAGAAATGGGGGCAAAGGTCACGACATAGGAGCGGGATCCATTCCATTGCCCTTATGCGTCATAACTTGCATAAAAATGGTTCGATTTCGATGAAATTTTAGTATGTGGTAGGACCACCTGAAGACGAACCCTCTTGAAAATGGGCGAAATGGGGTCAAAGGTCAGGACATAGGAGCGAGATTTATTCTACAGCCAGTATCCTCATAACTTGAGTAATGATTTCTGGTATGTTGGAAAGCGTATCAAAGTCAATTTTACTAACTTGTTCCTTTACCAGAAGTACAATGCACTCGTCCACAAAGAGTTCCGTGCAGGAATGGTTTCATAAGATGAATGTTGGATAACTTGACTGGCCAGAGCCCCCAAACCAAACGAACTCCTTTGGTTATAACACTGACTGCGATCTAGGATGAACTCCCATCATCAGTGACAGACCTCTTGGGGCAGAAAGAAAGGCAATTCCCGCTGTAACGTACCAAATTTCGGTGGAAAGTCTTTCCAGCAGAAAAAAGTCTGAAATTAGCAAGGGTGGACCAACTTAATCCTATTTCTATTACCAGGAGTTCATGGATTGGCAAATGTCCAGATACTTTTGATCAGATAGTGTATGTAGGCTTCCGAAGTTTAATACCTTTGCTTCTTCGGAGTAAACGATGTCAGTGTCTCATATAATGAGAAAGATATAAATATCTCTCACTCACTCTCCACAGAGGTCTTCACTGCGTTTTAAAAGTTGCTTCTAATTAGTTGTTTGATCTGAGAATGCAATTTGAAATAAGATGAATTCGCTTTTTTTTTTTTATTTATCTTTTGCTCCTTAGTTCTGGTGCTCTTCGAGGACAAAGGAAAACAAGGACAATAAAGGTTAAGAATTTTGCTATAAATAATGATTAATTTGTGAACTTATGACAGAACCATTTTTCTTTAACGGAGGGAAGTATTTTCCACGACTTTTTACCCTTTAAATGCCTTCATCAGAAATGTGGTTTATCAAACCGAACAAATAGCGTCAATAAACCAAATTTCCAAAAGCAACTGTACAAAACGTTGAGCGGACACAAAATATAATGATTCGAGATCCAGTTAAATATACATGAAGTACCTGAACTCCAATTAAAAACCATCAAAATTTCATGTATCATAATTGTGACCAATTTCACATTAAGCTACGAAAATAGATTGAAAATACAGATAAACTTCACTTACATCTAATTTAAGAAACCTCAATTAAGAATGAGAATAATTTCATATAATTTGATCAACAATATGCAGATTGATACGATTCGTATATTGATAACTTCGAAGAACATACAGATGGATGTCTTTGATGAACTCTTCTTTTTAGAGATTTAAATGATTTAATAATCGTCAAAACACAAGATCGATTTGCGTGCCAATTGGCATTATTTACGATTTCCAACCATAGGTTGAAGCGTAAATTCTGCAGCTTTGTCCATCAGTCTGTCCGCAAGATAACTCGCGTAAAAGTGGTTCGATTTCGATGAAATTTTAGTATGTGGAAGGGAGAGTCAGGGGAGGAACTCTATTGAAATTGGGCGAAATCAGGTCAAAGGTCAGGACATAGAGGGATCATTCCATCGTCCTTATGCGTCATAACTTACGTAAAAATGCTTCTATTACGGCAAAGCTTTAGTATGTTGTTCCGGATGTATACTGAACCAATTCTGTTTAATATCATCAAAATGGTGTCAAAGGTCAAGGCACAGGCAAGATTTATTCCACAGCCATTATCCTCATAACTTGACTAAAAATGCTTCGATCACGACTAAACTTTAGTATGTTTTCCGGATGTATACTGAACCAATTCTGTTTAGTATCATTGAAATGTGGTCAAAGGTCAGGGCACAGGAGCGAGATTTATCCCACAGCCCTTATCTCCATAACTTGAGTAATAAGTTGAGTAATGATTCCGGGTATGTTGGAAAGTGTATCATTATCAAGCCATTAGATGATTTTACTAACTTGTCTTCAATGTCCCATCACGAAGAAATTGACAGATAAAACTTCAACTGGATTCACACCAGAAAGGACAAGTTCAGGGGAAAATACAATATAAAAAAAAAAGCTGATTTTTTTAATTCATGAACTTTGTGAGAAATGAACTATTAGCTAGACGATACAGGTGTAGAAAAAAAAACGCAAATAACGTTAAACATCTTACTGAATATAATTGGCAAATTCGTTAATTGGTTTGAGTTTATTGGCACAAGAACTTTACTGGACAAGTACAGGGCTGCTTGAGAAAAGGACACTTCGAAAGCCTAAGAGGGATAAACAGCAAGATCAAATTTTAAATTGCGTATGGTGCGTATAATAACGAATTCGACACAATGATTGAAGAAACTTGGTCAAAATTTTGCCTCAGGATTAGCTTGGAATTTTTTTTTTTTTTTTTTTTTGGATTAGAGGTTTAACGACCACCGTGAGCAACTCAATGGGCTATAAGCAGTCGCCCATCCCTAATTTAGGGTCACTGGTTCCAGGGAAGGGAGAGGGCCAGTGCCGTAAGACAAACACAACATCCATGCCTCACCGGGATTCGAACCCGGACCCCTTTCAGACGAATGATCAGAGGCCATCGCTTAGACCACTGCGCCACAGGGGCGGCTTGGAATTTCTTATAGTGCGTAGTAACACACGGACAGCTACGTTCTAAAATGTAAGCAAACCCTACCAGAAACTACGGGAAAATAATACGTGCCGAACTTCGGAAGTTCACTCCAAATAAATTCGGCGCAACCTATTTATACCGTCGCTTCTATTCTCCCCCATAGATTTGTAATATTTGTCTGCCTCCATAAAGCTACCCGAAAATGTGTGAAGATTTGGCACATATAAGTTGCTGCGTCAAAAAAACCGCTTTTTTGTAATGGCATCTATCATGTCTAAAATCAGGTTCTGGTAAAAATAGTAACTATACTAGCAATCCAAACTTTTTGCCGTAGAACAGCTCCGGTGGCGCAGTTATCTAAGCGATGGCTTCTGGTCATTCGTCCGAGATGGGTCCGGGTTCGAATCCCGGTGAGGCATGGACATTGTGTTTGTCTTACGGCGCTGGCTCTCTCCCCTTTCCCCGGTACCAGTGGCCCCAAATCAGCGATGGGAGGCTGCTTATATTCCACTGAGTTGCCCACGGTGGTTGTTAAACCTCCAATTAAAAAAACAACAACACAGAAATCAAAGGTTTCGAGCTCTTGCACATCAACCAGATGGCTTTTTCAAGGAATGTAGACAGTCTACACTCCTTAAAAGAAATTGCCATTAACTTAATGGATCGCCAAGATAATGGAAACTTTCTTACGCATGTGCTTTTTAGTGAAGAGCTAACGTTTCACGAACAGATACTAATAACTATAACATCCACGTATATGGGGTTTGGAAAGCCTATAGGACCAGCAAACTCATTTGTGAAGGTCCCAGACTTAATGTTTGATGCGGGCTAATGCACAACACATAATAATTGATCATTTTTGATGCTACGCGTATTTCCAGACACAGTAATTCATCCCAAGTAAAAAATTCGATGCAACGAAAATGGCGTCATTAACAAAACCATTGTTGAAATCGTATCGTGCCTCATGCTGTCCCATGAAATGACGCAACAATAGTTAATTTCATTGTTACTCAATATAGGTATATTTTATTAAACAATCGCCGAATATTTCATTAGTTTTCACATAAACTTAACAATACTCATTTTAATCCGCATAAATTATGAGAACATGATTCTAAATGTGAAAAATTACATTTTAAGAAAATATTTTGATGCTATGTATCTTTTCCGACGGTAATAAAGTATGCGTTGCAGCGAAATTTGGCTTCGTCACCCAAGGAGGAGTTACCTGTTCTTGGCGAGAGCTCTAAAGCGAAGTATAGCATGACGGGTTGTAACCTATAGAGATCCTGTGCCAAACACGTTACCAATACTCCCTCACTAATACACTTGCCATTCAGCTTTTTCTATCTGAAAATTCTTTTTAGAACGTTTATAGAAAAAAAAAATATCGGGCAAATGTTATCGGTTTGGCAGCCTGTGGACACCAGATCTCTGTAACAATTAGTCCGATTTCAAACATTCTTTTTGCATTCAGAAGCTCGAAATTCGCGAATGATGATCCTTTATTATGTTTTCTTCACGTGATGCACAATTTTGCCGCTAGAGGGAGTAATGCATATGATGCCGAATTCAAAATACATTTTATTCCATATATTTGCTACTAAACGTCCGATTGAAAAAATTCTTTTACCTTTGGATTTCATTTATGTTGAAGGCTATTTTAGGTATAGTCACTTTTTTAGGTTGGGCATACATTTTCGCTAGGGGGCGTAAAGGTAAATTGCGTTTTCCCCCGATATATCTGCTTCTAAAACTCTGATTTGAAAAACTTTCTGCACCGGATACAGCAGCTCTTGATATGAAATCGTTTGCATATAATTTTTAGCACGTCTTTTGTAAAAAAGATCGTGCTTATGTTATCGGTTTGTCCGTCCGTCCATCCGTCTGTACCCACGATATCCCTGCAACTATTAGTCCGATTTGAAAAATGCTTTTTGCATTAGGAAGCTTGAAATATGCGAATGATGATCCTTTATTTTGTTTTTGTTTACGATGTACAATTTCGCCGCTAGAGGGCGTAAATGCAGATGATGTCGAACTCAAAAATACGTTTTATTTCACATATTTGCTTCTAAACATCCGATTGAAAAAATTATTTTATCTTTCGATTCCATTTATGTCGAAGAGTATTTTAGATATAGTTTCTGTTTCAAATTACGCATAGATTTTCCGCTAGGGGGCGTAAAAGTAAGTTACATTTTCCCCGATAACTCTTCTAAAACACCGATTTGAAAACTTTCTTTAGCGGATACATCTGATAGAAAATCTTTTGCATATAATTTCTAATTGTTGGTAAAGAATACTTTGGCAACCAGGGGGCGTAAGTGTTAATTTTTGTTTCTGATGTATTTGCCATAAAATCTGAGCTTCTAAAATATCGATTGAAAAACTCTTTCGTGGATTGATGCCACTCACATCGATAAACCTTTTCGGAACATTTTCTTCCTAAAATATTGCAGTTTCTCCGCAAGAGGGCGTAGACGTATATCTTATTTTTATCAATATCTCTACTTCTAGGAGTCCGATTTGAAAAATGTTTTCTTTGTTGGATAGTGTTTTCCGTGTGACATGTTTTTCAGATAAATGTTCAAGTGATTCATAGATTTTCCGCTAGGGGGCGTAGCGGTAAATGGCGTTTCCCTTATATCTCTGCTTCTAAATCTCCGATTAGAAAAATTCTTTCTGCATCGGATACAGCTCCTGATGAAAAATCTTTGGCACATAATTTCTAATTTTTGTAAAAAAAATGGTTTGGCCACCAGGGGGCGTAAATCTTAATTTCCGCTTCTGATGTATTTGCAGCAAAATATGAGCTAAATTCTAGATTAAAAAAAAACTTCGGTTGTAGACCGATACTACCCATGTCGAGAAACCTTTTAGAAATATTTTCTTCTTGAAATAATGCATGGTTTCTACGCCAGAGTGCGTAGATATATATATTATTTTTGTCAATATCTCTACTTCTAAGGGTCAGATTTGAAAAATTCCTTTGTTGGATAGTGTTTCCGATGCGAAATGTTTTTCCTATAAATTCAAAATTTTCAAGTAAACCAGACTTTCCGCTAGGGGGCACAAAGGTAAATTGCGTTTTCTGTGTTATTTCTGCTCCTAAAACTCCGTATTGAAAAATTCTTACAAGACCTGATGGAAATAATTTTTCACACAATTATTAATGTTTGGTAAAGAATGATTTGGCCACCAGGGTTCATAAGTGTTAATTCCTTTTTCTGATGTATTTGTAGCAAAATCTGGTCTCCTGAAAACTCGACTAAATTATTTTTTCTTAGACCGATACCGCTCATATGGATAAACCTTTTGAGAACACTTTATTCCTAAAATAATGCATGGTTTTCTCATCAGGAGTCAATCTTATTTTTGTCGATATCTCTGTTTCTAAGAGTTCGTAAAGCTCGCGAATCCGTTTACAGTAATATCTGAGGGATTTAAAACCAGATTGAAAAACTTTTCTTCCGTCAGATACTATTGTTTTCCCTACCAGTTCCATTGACTTTGAATAGCTTTGATAAATTTAATTTGCGTCAGAACGGATTCAAAAGACGTGCTTATTTCACCCGAAAATTCGGTGTCATCTTTCTTGTTAATTGCTGGTAAAAACGTTTGACTACGAGGGGCGTGGGTGTCAATTACAGCGCTTCTGATGTATTTGCCACAAAATCTGAGTTAAAATCTCGCTTGAAAAAATTTGTTCGCGGACTGATGCTACTCACGTCGATAAACCTTTTGGGAATATTTTCTTCTTAAATAAGATATACCTCTACGCCAGGGGGCGTAGAGGTATATCCTATTTTCGTCAATATCTCGGCTTTTGAAAGTCCGATTTGAAAAATATCTTATTTGTTGGATAGTTTCAGGTGGAAAATGTTTGTATAATTATACGATTTTCAAGTAATTCATAGACTTTCCACTAAAAAGCGTAAAAGATAATTACGTTTTCCTCGATATCTCCGTTTTTAAAACTCCGATTTGAAAAATTCTGTATCGGACACAGCTCCTGATGAGAAATATTTTGCATATGATTTCTAATATTTGGTAAAAAAAATGGTTTGGCCATCAGGGGGCGTAAGTGTTAATTTCTGCTTCTAATGCATTTGCAGCAAAGCCTGAGCTCCTGAAAACTCGATTGAAAAAATTATTTCGTGGACTGATACCTCTCACGTCGGAAACCCTTTCGAGAATACTTTCTTCTCAAAATAATTAATGTTTTTACCTCCCCGGGATGTAAATGCATAGCTTATTTTTGTCCATAGCTCTGCTTCTAAGAGTCCGATTTGGAAAACTCTCTTTGTTGAAGAGAGTTTCCGCTGAAAATTGTTTCTCATGTAATTTCAACTTTCTCCTAACGCCCAAGTCTACCACCAGAGGGCGTAAGTTCACGTTTTCGTTTACAGCAATATCTTCGGGACTAAACACCCTATTGAAAAACTTTTCCGGTCAGATACTACTAAGCAAACCGGGCGTTTTTCTTCTCGAAATGAGGCATAATTTCGCCGCTAGAGGGAGCAAATGCTTAATCTTATTTTTCAATATATCGGCTTTTACATGTCCGATTTAAAGAATTCTTTCAAACAAAACTAGATACCATTTACCTTGTAGAACACTTTATCCTAGTATATGGGGAATTTTGTATTTCATATATCTGTCGGTAGGAGATGTATGTGTACTTTAATTTGCAGCTGTATCGGAGTTTCTGAAAACACTATTGAGAAACTTTTTTTTACTGTATGTCTTTCGCTATAGAGATGTCGAGCATTATCCTCTTTAAATAATGGAAAATTTTCCCGCTAGGTCCGTGGAGATCGAAACTTTTTTTTTTTTTTTTCATCGATATCTCCGCTTCCGAGAGACATATTATACTACATTTTTTTCTCTTAGCACAGAATTCTCCATGAATATTTTTTCGCCTGTTTTCAATTTTTCTATTATGCGAAATTCTTCCACTAGCATACGTAGACTTATATCATGTTTCAGTTTCTATATTTCTTCTTTTAATTGTTCGATTTGAAGATACCGATGTCTCCGATACCTTCCATGTGCTACGTCAAATTTTTTGTGCGCCATTTGTTAGCTTTCGTAACATGTTTTTTCGCGGCTGGTAAAACTGAGAAGTTGCTTATTTGTGGACTAGATGAAATCCCGTCAATAATGACGGGGGAAAATAAAATTTATGACAAATTATTGACATTTAGTTACTGAATTCCACGTTAATATCTGGCGATGTTGGCTCACATCTTTCTGAAAATTTCTCTAGCAGTCTGTTATGGAATTTGATACGACGAGCTCTCTGTGTTTTGTAAGACCTTTAAGTCCCTATTTCGTCAACACTTCCTTGTACATCAAACAAAGGTCTTCGCTTTTTCCACGTTTATAAGTGAGTCACGGAAAAATTATCGTTGGCCGCCACGGGAATCGAACCCAGGGTCTTCCAGTTACGCACCGGATATGCTTCCACTACACCACAGTGGTTTCGAATTTCTCCAGACTCACACGCTAACTGCCAAGCCAATTTGGCAGGTTGTTTCTTGGAGCCCCACACAATGCTGGTAAGCAGCAACTGAAGAAATAATTAGAAGGCGAATGAATAATTAATACAGACATTTGACGTGGACCAGGAACAACAAACAAAGGTCTTCGCTCTTTCCACGTACACAACATTTTTCGTATACACCGACTATGAACCCTGTATCAATTTCCCCTGTTCTTTTCCGTGAACTATTTTTATCTTGACTTCGTCAGATCGTCGTACTCGTGGCGTTACCACATACAGATGGCTAAACACCGTACGGCAACCAAAATTCCTGATGTAAAATTGTTCGTAGCCCCGGTGGCGCAGTGGTTTAAGCGATGGCTTCTGATCATTCGTCCGAAAGGGATCCGGGTTCGAATCTCGTTGAGGCATGGATATTGTGTTTGTCTTACGGCACTGGCTCTCTCCCTTCCCTGGAACCAGTGACCCTAAATTAGGGACGGGCGACTGATTACAGCCCAATGAGTTGCTTACGGAGTTCGTTAAACCTCCAACCCCCTCCAAAGGTTTGTATATCTCTTTGTTGATATGACAACAAAACAAAGTGGTATACGTGTGGACTGTGCTCGTGTAGGTGATGACGTCATCTACACGAAAACACGAGAAGCTCAGCGTGATGTCACAAACATTTGTTTCTCGGTTGTTGCTATGACGACTTAAAAAGTGGCACGGAGGAAGAGGAGGGCTCTAGCATATTATATATTAGGATGTTTTACAGATTGTGAAAACCGGTTGATCGCTTCCTTAACCAGTTCCGTTGACTTTGAATAGCTCTGATAAATTTAATTCGCGTCAGAACGGATTCAAAAGACGTGCTCATTCCAACCGAAAATTTGGTGTCATGTTTCTTGTTTTATTTTTAACTTGCGAATGCACAGATGCACTTTCATAGCTACATCGCATTTCATTGTTGTCAAGATCGCTTTTTACGTTCGTCTAAGTCTGAATAATATACAATAATAATATTGTTACTGAAAAACTAAACAGTCGAAATACTTACTATTGCCCCAGCCATAGTTCAGTAGGAATTTACCTTTTTGAACCTCAGGTTCGATGCCGGGCAGGTGCGAATGCTCGAACCACTAAATATACGCAGTGAGTCGGATCGGCACGTTAAGACGTTGGACCCCGAGTCAGATTAGATGTAGAGGATTTTGGGAATGGAGTGTCTTGCCCCAGGTCTTAAACAACCATTAGAAATAGGAAACTATGAGATTTGGGCTAGAGTGCTGTGACGTACCTGCCCAGAAGGACGCACACGACATAAAGGCAGATAGCAGTCAGAACGAACGTCCGCGTCGCTCAACTGGTAGAGTGACTTCTTCCGGAATGAGTGGTCCCGGGTTCAAAGCCCCGGCGTGGACAAAAATCACGGAGAAATTTACTTCGTTGTAGTGCCCGATAGGAAAGCCACACGGAAACGAGGTACAAAGGGGAAGAAGACACCCTTATGTATTACTGGCGAGCCAGCAACCTGGGCCAGACGGCTTAACGTGCCCATCCGACGCACGGCAGATATTTAGCGGTTCGAGCGTTCGTACCTGCTTGCGATCGAATCCGAGGTCCTCTCCGTGGCAGTCACGAACGTTGACCACTAGGCCAACTTCTGCCGTCTGATCCCGAGTACTGGCCACCCGGTAATAAATAAGGGTGTCTTCCATCCACTAACTCGTTTCCGTTTTAATTTCCTATCGGGCACTCTAGCCGAAATATCTCCTAGCTTCCTATTTCTAAGGGTTGTTTAAGACTTTGGATCAGATACTCCCTTAATAAAATCATGATATATATATATGGGATGTAAGGTCAGGTGATGCTTAACATCACAGCCTCTCCTTGACAAATGTCAACCCCGCCTTCTCGTGGTACATCCTGTTCCCACTAAAGGGGCTCTGACGACCGCCAATAGCGGTATAACTATACCATCGGGATTAGAGGAAATGCTATCCCACACTCACCAACCCGCTTGGCCAGCGTGGTGAGTTATGGCCAAACCCCTCCAAAATGACTCCACAACTTAAATCTTGGCCCTCAGTCTCCGGCAGCTGGAATGTACCTGGCCACCACAGCGGCCAGTGCGACATGAAGGCAGAGGGTGCTAAGAATCCCCGGAGGACAGGACTAGGCTGAAATCTGATGCTGACCTTGGCTACATATAATGGACGCTCAGCAAAACCAAGGTGGGTTAGATAATCTCCATTAATTTTTATGCCTTTGTTTTCCCAGTTCAGTGATTGAAAGACATTTTCCAATGTGGCATTAAAGAGCTTCAGAGATATGGTGTCACCTTGTCTCACTCCCTTTCCAATTTTTATGTGTGTTGTATTTTCAAACAGCCGAATCTTTGCACTTGCATTTTCATAGATGTTATTAAAATATTAATGTATGCATCTTCAATACCGCAGGATTTCAAAGCCATTGTAACTGCTGATGGTTTCACCGGATCAAAGGATTTTTCATAATCGATAAAAGCCATGCACAATGGAAGTTCATATTCCCTCGCTCTTTCAATTAGTTTTCTCAGTACGTGGATATGATCTATTGTGCTGTAGCCACTCCTGAATCCAGCTTGTTCTCTCGGTTGAGCCATGTCCAGTGTTACCTTCAAACGGTGTGAAAGAATTTTAGTGAAGATTTTATAAACCACTGATAGGAGGCCGATAGGTCTGTAGTTCCCGAGATCCTCAATGTCACCATTTTTATGTAGCAGGATCATTGTAGCGTTGTTCCAATCCTCAGGAATCTTTCCTTCATTAAGGCATCGAGTAAAAATTTGGGCGAGCATTGTTTCTATTTCTCCACTTGCTTCTTGTATGATGTCTACAGTAATTCCATCTTCTCCTGAAGCTTTTCCCCGCTTCATGTTCTTGATTGCATGTGCAGCATTTGCTGGGAGGACTGGAAGAACTCTGGTACTGGTACCTTTCATGATGTCTGGAGTACATGTATCATCCCTTTAATATAATTTGGAGCAGAAATGTTTCACTCTTGTCCAAATTTCGCCTCTATTTCTTGTTACAGAACCATCTTCTTTTCTCAGAGCCATAATCTGTTTTCTTCCCTTGCTGATATGTCCCTTTGCTATCTTTAGGCTTTGGTTGTTTTCAATTGCTTTCCTCACTAGTTCACAGTTGAATTTCTTTACGTCTTCAGGGATATTCTTTCGTACTGTCTTGCATAGCTCTATATATTCCACTTTGGAATACACATCTTCTTTAGTTGTCCTCATCTCTCTTCTTGTTTGCATCAACATTTTGGTATTTCCTGATAATTTTTTCACATGCAAGACCCAGCTAATTTTGTTGCTGTTTCCATAAGAACTTTGGTTACTTTTTTTGTTAACTTCAGAAATATCCACTTCTCCCGATATTAGGCCTTCTAAAGCAGAGAATTTGTTCTTCAGTTCCAAGTTGAAGGTATTATGGTGTTTTTTAAGGTTGGTTATGTCAATTCATTTTGTTTGTCTTATGAGCTTGCCACGTTCGAGTTTAGTGTTGAGGTGCATCTTACATCTCACCAATCTATGGTCACTACCTGTGTCGAACTTGTTTAGCACACTGCAATCTTCTATGACGAATTTTTTGTTACACATAATAAAATCAATTTCACTTGTCGTCCCATTTGGATGTCTCCATGTCCATTTCTGTGTTGCTTTTTCTTGAAAAAGGAGTTCAAGATGAAAACCCTTCTGCCTCTGCAAACTCTACGAGAGAATTTCCACGCGGGTTTCTGTTGCCGTGACCGAATTTACCTACTGAAGTTTCATTCTGTTGCCGTTGCCCTATTTTTGCATTGAAATATCCCATAATTACCTTCAAGTGCTAGCTTTCCTTTATTATTTAGATCACGAATTTCCTCGTAAAATTCTTCAATTTCTTCTTCAGGAAACTTGTGGTGGGTGCATAAGTTTGAATAATCTGAGACTTGTATCTTCTCGAGATTTGGATAACGAGTCGTGCAGCTCTGTCAGAGGAACTTTCAACTTCTACAACTTTATCCTTCAGTTTCTTGTTTATTATAAATCCAACACCACTAGTCCTGCCAGTATCTGTCCCACGATAGTAGAAGAGATGTCCACTTTTCAGTTCAATGAGATCTTCTCCTTTTCTCCTTACCTCACTTAGCCCGACGATGTCCCACTTGATCCTTTGTAGTTCCTCTTCCAATTCAAGAAGCCTTGAATCAGAAGATAGGGAGCATCCATTATACGTAGCCAAGGTCAGCATCAGATGTCAGCCAAGTCCGGTCCTCCAGGGATTCTTAGCACCCTCTGCCTTCATGTCGCACTGGCCGCTGTGGTGGCCAGGTACATTCCAGCTGCCGGAGACTGAGGGCCAAGATTTAAGTTGTGGAGTCATTTTGGAGGGGTTTGGCCATAACTCACCACGCTGGCCAAGCGGGTTGGTGAGTGTGGGATAGAATTTCCTCTAATCCCGATGGTATAGTTATACCGCTATTGGCGGTCGTCAGAGCCCCTTTAGTGGGAGCAGGATGCACCACGAGAAGGCGGGGTTGACATTTGTCAAGGAGAGGCTGTGATGTTACGCATCACCTGACCTTACATCCCTATATATATATATATATATAATCATATGATCTGATCATTGGTTTTTCGACAATAACATTCATTTATCCACCTACCTAGATACCTCTCAATGTCAGGAATTATAAACCTAATTGGTTGTTGTTATGTCTTCATTCCAGCTAGCACGCTCAGGACTGTGGCTCGGTGTGGTCGTAAATGACGTTAATAAATGCAATGTGTTGTACGTAAATAAATTTATAATCACTCGTTTAATTTTACACGCACGATGATCTTGGCATGCGAATGACGCATAGCATAAATTATCTATAAAGAGTACCAGGGTACTCGTGTGCGCGCGAGTGTGTGTTGTGTGTAAAGTCTGCCAAGACGTAGTTTTCTACTTAGATACGATGCAAAATCATGTCTCGCGAAGCGAAGACCTTCTGCCAAACGTAATCTTTCAACAAGACTGAGCTCCTTCTCACTCAAGAACAAGTGCTCGTAACAACTTTGATACTGTCTTCCAATGGATTGGCCGAGATATCCCTATTTCGAGCCCATCCAACGTTTAGCTGATATGAAGCTATTGGGACTTTTTTTTTTTCATTTAACCCTTTTAACAACCATGATCCAAACATCTTGTATCACTCTAAATACCATAATGCCCGAAACTGTCTGTTGTTTCTTGTTTTGCATAGAAACAACAATAGTGACTGAGCTTGACACTTGCTGATCCCTCATAGGTAGTGAAAATTTGAAAATCAGGTAAGGATAGGAAATCTGACTCAATCTAGGCAGACGTTTTGGGCGTTATGGTCCTTAAAGGGTTAATGGAGATTTCTTAAAGACAGCTTACATAACCAAGTTGAGTGACTTACATTCCTAAAAGAATCATGAACGACGTTGTATTTTTTTTACAACAGACTTGTAAAGAAGTTGAATACAGGTTGGACACGAGTGCAATTTATGAGGCTGAGTAGAACGTTTTACAAAATTTGCAGAAACGCATTTGCTGTGGCGGTATGTCACGTGTTTAACCTATTTCAAGTCCCGCACTGCAGTCAGTCGAAACGAATATAGAGTGGTACTCGTTGCTGTGAACCGCATTGCATGTCGTCGTCCTGTCTGTGGTTGGGACGACTAAAAAAATGAACACCCACAACCGGATAATCAGGGAACTTTTGCTTTAACAGTTTGAACTCTGCCATTAACGGTGCTCAAGCAACACGACACATTTGCCATGCGAAAAGGGGAAGTTTCCCTTTACCACATCACTGCAACCAGATGGTTCAAGAGATTTCGCGTATATGACAGAAACCTCAACGATCAGCCAAGTCAGGTAGGCCGCGAAGCTATGCGCCAGGCCGTAGAGTCCAATCCGGCAACCAGTACCCGGAGATTATCGTACGAGCTGGGCATATCACAGACCACCCTGGTTCGTCACCTTCAGGACCTCGGTAGGGTCTACAGGAGCTGTCGCATTGTTCCTCACAGACTGACGACAGCTGAAGCAAACAGCCCAGTGGCAGTGTGCACGAAACTCATACAAAACCCGCGCGATGTACGTTTCTTGAAGAGAATGTTACGTGTGATGAAAAATGGGTCTATTTCCGTAATCCTAACACACAACAACAGTGGTTGAACCCGGGCAAGCTTCCTGAACCTGTTGCCAAACGTGCGCGGTTCGAGCACAAGGTGCTCTACGTCTGGTGGAATTTGGAGGGGATCTATTACGAATTTGTTCCAGACGGTCGGACCATCAATGCCAACCTCTAATCTGAATAGCTGGAGCGGATGTACACTGAAGAGCAATTGAATTAGAGATACCTGTCTAGTAACGTGTAGCACCACCTTTCGTCCTGATGGCAGCAGCGATTCGTCTCGGCATGGACTCGACAAGACACCGGAAGCGTTGGGAAGCCATACGGATCAACGACCCCTGAACAAGCTCCCACAGTTCACGACAATTTGATGGAGGGGTTCAGAGCCTCTAAAATCTCTCTCGATGGCATCCCAGAGGTGCTCGATGGGATTGAGGTCAGGTGATCTAGCTGGCCAAGGAACCGAAGTCACGTCGGTGGAGCGTTCATCCAACACTTCGGGTGTGAAGCAACGGTGCATTGTCTTGTTGCAGGATGAGGTCCTCAGTGGGATGTTAAAGACGCACAAACGTGAGCAAATGGTCGCCCAGGATATTCCGGTAACGTTGACCTGTGAGGAACGATGTCACACGTACTAGGGGTCCTATTTTAGTCCACGTAAGCAGTTCCCAGACGAGAATGCTACCCCCCACCAGCTTGAAGAGTACCCTGCTGGCAATAAAGATCCATGGCTTCATGTGGTTTGCGCCGTACTCGTATCTTGCCATCCGCATGTACCAACGTGAATTCCGACTCATCAGTCCAGGCAACATTTTCCCCACATGTCTAGGGTCCAGTGGTGATATTCCCACGCCCATGATAATTTTTGCACCCTGTGATGTGCGGTTAGAAGCAGTACCCCCCCCTGGGACGATGGGTTCTGTACCACATGGCGAGGAGATGGTTCTGGATGGTGTGGCTGCTTACACATTTTTGTGCACCAGCGTTTAATTGCCGAGTGTTTTCTTGCACTGTGGCCCGTCTATCCGCTGTTACAATGCGAGCTAGCCGACGATGACCACGCTCATCCACACGCTGTTGTCCACGGCAGTTGGCCCTTGCAGGGATGGTTTTACCGGATTCGATGTACCCACGGTGCACCCGTGACAGTGTCTCGTGAAAATCCCAGTGACTGCACGACTTCCGAGATGGAGTGACCCATTCGTCGGGCCCCGACAATTTGCCCACGATCAAATGCGCTTAGATCCTTCGTCTTACCCATACTGTGTCGGACTCTTGCTGATTCTCGTCGCATCACTCCTTATATTGTCGGATCGCTGCATATGTCATGTCGTTTCTGTTTACAGGGCCGCCCACAGCGCCACATTTGCTTAACGCCAGCTGTTTCTAATCCAATTGCTCTTCAGTATATGTTGTTTTGGATTATAAGTACCGAGCACTGGTGAACAGAAAAAGCGCTCTCCTATAGCAGGAGAATATTAGACCTCATACAGAGGGCGTCGAATTGATGCCACACCCAGCACATAGTCCGGACCTTGCCCCGTCGGATTATTACTTGCTCCAGTCCATGGCCCACTACCTTCGCGGGCGGCACTTCAACAACCAGAAGGAGGTGTTAGCTGGGGTGAAGGAGTTCTTTGCTTCAAAGGACAAGAACTGTACCGCCACGGAATCGATGACTGACGACGGTGCAACACGATTTCTTATATGTACTTTGAATGTTAGTCAAGTTTCATTGTAAACGTACGTTTGAAGACAAAGTGATCCAAATATTGCAAAACTTTCATCTCACACTATGTGTATTAGTTTGTATCATAAAAAAATCTTTAGATGTTTACCTTTAAAACGCAACACATCATATATCTAAGTAGTATATTTTTTCAATAATTTTCAAAAAATGGGGACAAGAGGTTTGAACTACCCTGTATTGCTAACAGAAATGTGCACTGCCAACTTATAAAAAAATAGAGATTACGAGCTAAATATTCCCTATGCAATTTATCGCACGCAAAAAGAATTTTAGCATCTGAAATCAAAAAAGTAAAGTGTATATTTACTATTCCCTCCCAGCGAGAAAATTGCTTTATTTGAAGAAACTGCTCGCAAAATGGTCTGCGTGTAAGAGGACACCGTAAGGTTGATTTTTCCATGGGCTGTTTGGAAGTAATTTAGAGAGAAATTCATCCTGAATTCATTCGCATCGACTCCCTGGCGACAGTGTCGTAGGTAGGTCTCAGAAGCAAGGGGAGCTGAAGACTGATCTGGGGACTCTGTTTAACGAAAATCTATATTCATCCACGAAAACAGATGCAAGTTATACTTCCCATTTTCATTCATTTTGTTAACTCACTTCACTAGTAAAATATCTGCATGGTGAAAAGTAAAAAATAGTATGGAAAACGGAGGGATGGGGGACAAAACTGAACTCGCTAGAAATATGGAAAATAAATCGCATTATCAGAATTTCTTTGACGGTGGCTGAGTTGCAGGGTCATTATCGCTGGAAGAAAAGCAACTTTCAACTAGCATGATTTTTTTATTTTTGCTTACTTTTCTGGTTCCTTTCCGTCGACCACCGCAGTGTCATCGTGAACTTATTGATACCGAATTTCGGCCTCTTCTGCATCTTCAGTAGAGCATTCTCCTTCGCTGATGCTCGGATAGAGCCTCTTGTTATCGTGGTCTTCAGCGAAATCTCCGTTCCCCACTCAAAAACCAAAAACACTCAGATTTTCAAAAATAAACACTCCCCCCTCCTCTTCATGCCTCGCAAAACTATACTACTAACGGCAAAACAATGGACAGGAAGAAGTTGAAAACTTTCTCTCTCTCGCGCACAAAGATTTCTCTTCAGCACAGTTTTACATATCCCCTAGAGGGATACATTTAGCTATAACTGTCCCACGTCAGCATCTTACATTTTTTGTTTCTCTCTCCCACCACCAAAATAAGGATTTGTCTCTTCCCTGACCCTTAGTAGCAAAACGTCTGGTGACCATGTGGCAGAGATTCAGTGACGCAGCGGTTCCTACTGATTCACTCTCAAAAGTAATTCCCTTTATTTACCGTTCTTCCGTGCTTTATCATTTCAATTTTGCTCTTTTTAGAAACGTAATACATAAATCAGGTAAAGCATTTATGCTTAGGAAATACAAAAGGGAATTTTCATAAGCAACCGGAAATTACATTTTACAGAATTTATATCGCCCATTTTCCAGGGAGGGCTTACTTGTCTTGCAGGGGAGGGGGATTGATCCCACTCTGGCCCCTTGCCAGCTGCGGCCTGCCTAGCAGTAAGATTACGCATCGGAAAGAGCAAAAGATATCAATCTTCGTTACCGCAATCCAAGGATATTTTTTTCAAATCGGAAAAGGTACCGATGAGGTGATGTCCTCAGTTGGACAGACAGTGATAATCTAGGTACGTTCATCTTTTAAGACTTTATAGAAGCAAAAACTTTTATGAAGTTTCTCTCCTCAGAAAATATCGGAAGTAAAATTCGCGAAGTCCTTGGAACCATTGAATAACTACTTTCGTTATCTTTTAAATAAATGCTACTGTTTAGAAGAACCTCGTTATCCGACATATTCTACAAAATTTCAGTTACGCGCTGAGCTGGTCACGACTAGATAAAAGAATTTTATAGAGTGTGGCGATAGAAGGTTACAGTGCATCTCTAATGGTAAATAAGCACAGATGCTGTCTTCTCCTTAATGGTGCACGGGATCGTGGGATCGTAAAAGTTTTGTCAAACAATGAGTATGCCGCTTATGATTGGTAACGTAATGGTTGTTTATCTTCTGCTCAAACGGCGACTGAATTTAGAGCATCTTGAAGGATAAATTTGGTGTCTGGAGAAAAAGAAATCAATTCTGGTGTGCTTCCAATTCTTTGCTTCACCGATATTTACGGATGCGTAAAAACTACAAGTTCCCTATCACGAGTTGGAGAACCGTAAAAGCTGGAATCCTGTTCTTCAATCGATATCGCTGAAATTAGAAGTTCTGTTACTCCCTGCTGTACTGTAAAAAAATACATAAATCAGCAAATAAAGGATCTCATTACATCTCTTCTTTCTCTAGTTTTCTCATTCTTTCAACGGTTGGCTATCTTTCACTTTTTGTCTTTTTACTTTCTCCATCTGTCATTTTCGAGGTTCTTTGACATTTTATTACTCGCAGTTTTTCTTTTCCCACCTTTCTCTCAATTTCTGTCTGTTTCCCTTTAAGTTTTCTCCCTGCCCTTATGCTTCGTATGTTCTTGATTTCCTGTCAGAATTCTTCCCTCACGCTACTTGCTCTTTCCTCTTGCTTTGCATGTGTTCTCCTGCTTTAAATCTTTTCTCGCTTTTACTTTTCCTCTCCTTTATTCCTCTTTCCCTTTTTAACTTTGTTTTCTCGCACTTTCTCTGATAAACTTTCCCTACTTGTTTATTATTTTGGGGGTGAACGACCACAGTGAGCAATTCAATGGGCTTTAACGCAGTCTCCCGTCCCTAATTTAGAGCCAATGCCGCAAGACAAACACAACATCCGTTCCTCACTGGAATTCCAACCCGAACCCATCTCCGACGAATGGACAGAAGCCAGCGTTTGTGCCACTGTGCCACCGGTGAACGGGTGTAGGTAGATGACGTCAACATAGCCTTGAAATAGAGTGATGACACTGGGCTTTATCTTGTTGAAAAAAAGCATCGTGGTGTAGGAAACGGATAGCCTTGAACGGGTTTAATTGGTCTGTGAGACAACAAAGCTTTGTACTAGAGTGATGAAATGAGGCATTGTCTTATTGAAACAAAGCATCCTGAGGTGGGAAATGGATAGCCATGAACGGATGTTGGTGGCCGTCAAGGACTTCAACACAACATTTTGCAGAAGTTATGTGATGAGGCATTGCCTTATTGAAACAAGGTATCCTGATGTGGAAAAGGGATAGCCCAGAACGATTGTAGGTGGTCTGTGATGTTATCAACTTTGTTCGGCAGTGGTGGTTTCAGTTGGTACAACGCGCCTTAAAGTACCCCATGTGAAATCCCTTCAGGATATTACAGACTTGACCGGCTTGTACCAACCTTCACTTGATAGCTGTCGTCCACATTCTAGTGTGTGCGCTTTTTTTAATTGATGATTTAACGACCAGTGAGCAACTCGCTGGGCTACAAAGAGTCACCGTCGTTAGTTTAAAGACATTGGCTTCATGCAAGGGAGAGAACTAGTACCTTACGAAAAATAAAAAATTCATGCTTCACCGGGATTCAAACCCATCTCCGACGAATCGTCAGAGGCCAGTGCTTAGATCACTGTTCCAGCGGGAGCCTCTGGTGTGGTTTACACCAATCACACGTCCTCTCGTCGGCGCCATTTAATTTGAACTTCGATTCCTCAGAACAAACTACCAGTTTCCAGTCCTCCTGGGTCCAATCACCAAATTCCTTAGACTACTGCAGTATCACAGCCTGGAGACGTTCTCTTAAGCAAGCGCATTCGATGACCGCTGCAGCTGCCAAATCTGAGTTGAGCATTTAATAATCTTTGCTCAAAACTTCTTTGAATGTTGAACTTATAACTTCCATTACGGATCTCTGTTTTTCATATTACGATACGGAAAGGCTCCGTTCACCTTAAACATCAACAACCCGTTTACAACCTCATTTCCAGCGGTAGCTGCAGATTCTCATTTAGCCTTGGTGCCTAAATGCGGTCTGACGTGTATATCCACTCGATGTTCTGCAGTCACGGCGATTGAGCATCTCATCTTTTTCGCATAGATTAAACTATTGAACCGACTATCTAACTCGCACAGATGGCTGTGTTGCCTGAACATTGCTGCAAAAAGTAAGCTATACAACAAGTAGGCAACGGCTACTCTGGCTTTTTTTTTTTTTAAATTCGCCAAACTATTCGCCAAATTCATTTTTTTCCGGCAAATGTAATAGGAAGTCTCCAATTTTTTTTTCACTTTCCATTGGAAATGTAAAAACCATAAAGTGTTATAATAGCACAAAAACAATAAGCTATAGATTCTTTACAACTAAGCAGCACATTTTTTTCCCGAATCCTAATAGAAAGAAGCCGCCGCGGTGGCAAAGTGGCCTCAGCGGAGGCTTATCACCATTCATCCGAGAATGGTCCGGGTTCGAATCCCGTTGAGGCATGGATGTTGTGTTTGTCTTGTGGCGCTGGCTTTCTCCCTTCCCTGGAACCAGTGGCCCTGAATTAGAAACGGGCAACTACTTATAGCATACTGAGTTGCTCACTGTGGTCGTTAAACCTTCAATCAAAAATAAAGAAATGTACACTTATTTTCAGTTTTGTATTTGTTACTACCCATAAAATTTCTAAGCAATAATCGCTAGTATTTTCGCCAGAACGATTGCATTTTCGCAAATTGTGGAGAATGCGACTGGCAGTGCGACTTCTGCATGTATCTCTTTACACTGTTTTGGAAAAACGAGACTTGCATGCAATCCTTGTCATGACTCACGAACGATTTACGGTTTTGGAATCGAACTGATCAAAACTCTTGTTTGAACATCGTTTCTGCTGGGAAAATGCTTGCATCTAATCATTTAGTTTCTGATAAGATGCGGATTCTCCGATGACCGCCAACCCGTAGCATCATCATGCGTGGTGTCCACATGAAAACCGGTTTTGAAGATTGTGTGTGCTTCGCGATGGGAATACGTGCGCGCGACGCTATGGCGAAGCTCCTATGTCAGTAATGCCAACGGGTCCTCGGAGCCGGGGATGCCATCTCCCGATGTACCGTCTTCAACGACACATCGCGAGATTATCCGATCTCAGCGTGCGAATAGCCGATAGCCGCCAACATATAACATCTGGGGTTCTTCGAATTCGTTATCTCATTAGTCCGCGTTGAAGTAACGCGGACCAACGAATCGTAAATTCAATGAGGTGAAAAATAGGGTTTGAAATGTATGTCGAACGTGCGATGATGATCGGTGCTTGGTGGTGGCAGTAAGTGTGTGAATCGATGATGTGGGTACAATCATGTAATGACATCTACATTTGTCTTCATGATGATGCATCGCGGTAATAAGTCTTGGCGATGTATCGTGTGTCGCAGTTTCTTCAATACCACGAGTATCGTAGTTTTTCATTTCATATTCACCAAATTTAATTTTTTCATCAAAGTGTTATAATAAATAGTACGGAAATAGTAATCGCCAAAACTTTTATTTCCATCGCCAAAACGATTTTTTGTTTTCGCAAATTGCGAAATATGCGATCGGCATCACACTCCTGCCAGTAGGTATCTGATTTATTAACACCTGAAGACTCCGACTGCTGCATTATGGTAAGGGAGTGCAGTTTTGTGGGTTGGTACAGTGAGCATAATAAATTGAACTGTCAGTGTATTATAAACTGGAAATTGTGTTAAATGAGATGCATTGGAGGCCACTGACATGTAAGATTTCAAAGAATACACGAACGGACTTGTAAATTACATGCCAATGCACTGTGAATTAAATATTTTAAGAAGAATGAATAACAACCAGCGACAGCAACTTATTGGACTATAAGCAGTGGCCCCATCCCAAATATACGGCCGCGGTTTCTAAGGAACGGACCGCGAAAGACAAAATCCTCGCCTCTACCAGGACCTATCTAGGACGAATGGTGACAACCATATGTTAGATCACTGCGCAACCAACGTTTTCTAATTATATGCAAAACAGCAAAAGAGGTCCGTCCAATGACTTCTGACCAGAAACATAAGGCGAGCCCTATTAATCACGATGCGAAAATTTAGATAAAATGCCTACACAAAATGCATAAGTAAATCTAACATACGCATACGACGCGGAATCGAAATTCTATTTCGAATGACTGGAAATCCTTACGGATGTCAGTTTTATTAAAATTTGGCTAGAAATATCATCCCTTTTAACTAAAATCAAATTTTAAATGTTGATGAATATCTAAGGTATCAGATTTAGAGTCTATAAAGAGATGAGGTACTAAATCAAGTGAAGAAACAATTTAGTAAGAACATTTTATTTAAATGATTACCAACTGAAATTCCAGCATTTCAGTTTTAAACTTAAAAAAAGTTCTGTAATTAAGTATATTTAATGAGTTTAAAGGAAAGGGGCATATAAAGGTTATACGCAAGTCCAAATTTTAATCTAGAGATTGATAATGGAATATTTCCTGCGAGCCTAAAAAAAAAATTTCCTAAGCGGAGTTAAAGTTTGCAGTAAAATTTCACTTCTTTTTACCAGCATTATAAATAAAGACACTACAGCAAATGCAAACTCGAGGTTTTCGCATGGTACACAGAAGTTTGAATAATGGAAATTTATGATCTGAAAGAAAATCAGAGTTCGTAGCTAGAAGAAATTTCTATACAGTCACAAGTAAAAGAAATACTTCTAATCATAAAACCATTGCAAAAGAACACGAGCGAAAAATAATCTTACAATTCTTTGCTTGGAATTAAATTAAGACTCAATTTGTAAGAAGTTGAGAAGAGGAAAAAAATAACTTCTGCACATCGACATGAATAAGAGCAATACAAAACATTCAGGAGTTTCATTCCCTATGGAACCGACATTTCCAATTACGAAACACTCTTTATAAGCCCGTTTTCTACTTTTTCTTAACTACGTGTAGCCATTACATATTCAGCCAGAACAGTGATTAAATTTCTGTCATGCCTTATGTTATTTCATTCATTCACCATGGCGTTCGTTCGTTATACATTTAAACAAAGTATGTTTTTAACTACAAGCAATCTTGAATGATTTATTAAAAGCTGAACAGCATCTCATTTATATTTAAAGTGCGTAAGCTAGTTTATAGTGATATATATGGCGACATGTAAAAATGTACCTCTGGAACAAATTTAATTTCTTCTTTACACATTTTAAAAACTGAATTTAAGTAGTTAATTTTCGGAAAACGAGGGGACAAATCAAATTTTATCATCTACTAGCTAAATACCCGTTCTTCGAATGTGATAATATTAAAATACAGTTGAAATACAGATTATATATCTGATATACAGTTGAAATGTCCATACACTGCATATTTCTTCCCTATTTTGAGAAATACGTCTGCTGACTTATTCTGCCAGACGACACGTAAGCAATTTCGTTCATAACTGTAAATTTAAAACTTCAAGCGTACACGAAACAAATCAAAATACGCAGTTACTTTTCACTTTCATCGTTAAAATATTAATAGACAACAGAACAAAATACGTTGTTACTTTCAGCATAAATGTAAAAAGAACCTTGCTATAAACAATTTCGTTCGAAACTGTACATTTTTTAGTCACATGTTTTTGGAAGTCTGAGCAAAATTGTGTTGTCGTCGCTAATATCTCAAAGCGGAGGGGGAGGGGGCTTTTTTTCTTCAAATTTCAATTACTATAAAATCTGCAAGCATATTTATTGCAGTTACCTTACCACTTATATGACGTCCCCTTTGCTTCGGTGAAAACGAATGCTGGTAATCTGATTTTGACTCAAAAAACCTTGACATTTGATATGGCAAACGATGATATAAATGTTTAAATGCAAAGCATATTATGATCGAGCGCTTTTTACGTGATTTTTCAGGTTATTTTGTTATATAAATTTAGAACAAATGAATTCAGAACAAATAAATTTAGAACAAAATATATATACTGAGCAGCTCAACTTAAGTCATTCAAAACTTAGGGCTGGGCTTCAGTTGCTAGGCAACAATGGCTCGATCATTGCAAAACGTCCTAGCGTTATCAAAGCTGGGTTATTTAAAAAACCCATTTCGACCAACTTAAAGTTATCGTAGGAAAACATTTCTTAGTGCGCCTCTATGTTGAAAAAAGGATCATCCCTGCCAAATATGAAAGTTCTAAGTTCAGTAGTTCCTGAGATTCGGTGATGAGTCAGTGAGAGCTTTTAGTTTTATATGTAAAGATATTAAAATGTGTATGTTGCTTCCAGAGAAAACTACTGAACGAAGACTTCAAATTTGGTAAGCATACACAAGTTAAATGAAGCCTAATGCTATTACAGGCGGGTTTGTTTACTTTTCAGACCACGGCTTTCGTGTGTGACTACTCGCTGTTAAATAGTTCCAAGCTATTTCTACAAAAGATTTGACATTTCTTCACCTGTTGTTTCGCATTGGGCATAATGTGCTGGATTTACAATCTGAAATTCGTCCTTGCTGTTCACTGCCTTAGTCTTCCGAAGTGGGGTCTTACCTCGGCAAGTGCCCGCACTTTAACCACGGCTTTCCCATTTTATTAATACGTGCTATACATACACTGCTGGCCACCCAAAATGCAACACCAAGATGGACACGAGATGGCAAAGCCAGATTTACTGGACACATAACAACAGATACAAAGATGAAACCATTGAGCTTACAGGCCCATGCGACTTGCGAAACACGCTGATATTAATAGTTCGTGTGGCCCCCCATGGCTGGCAATAACGGCCGCGGCATCGAACGAAAGAGGCTTTGGTTGTGGGCTTGGGGAATGTCGGTCCAAGCTGCTTCCACATGTTGTCACAGTTCATCAGGCGTAGCCACGGGTGGTGCTTGCCGGGCCACTCGGTTGCCGATCAGCGACCAGACGTGTTCGATGGGCGACATATCGGGAGAACAGGCGGGCTACGGCAGCAGTGACACCTGGTGGGCCGTGAAGAATTGTTGCACGATGCGTGCCACGTGAGGGCGCGCATTGTCCTGTTGAAACGCGACCGCTGGCAGGTCCTGCATGTAAGGGAGGACTACAGGCTCCAAAACGTCAGAGATGTAGCGATGGCTGTTGAGTGTACCGGCGATGCGTACCAGAGGGGTGCGGGTGTCATATCCAATTGCGCCCCAAACCATAACGTCAGGCGACGGACCGGTATGGCGATGCATAATGCCGGCGTCATGCAGTCTCTCGCCGGGGTCCCGCCACACGCGAATCCGACCATCGTGGTGTTGCAGGCAGAAGCGGGATTCGTCGGAGAAGACAATGCCGTGCCATTCCGTAGTCCGGGTGCCGCGTTCAACGGCCCATTGCCGCCGCACTCGCCGGTGCTGTAACGTCAATGGTGATCGGAGCAATGGGAGCTGTGCGACAAGTCCCTGCTCCTTCAGACGACATTGAACGGTAAGTGCTGCCACAGGTTGTTGCGCTAACGTCCGTGATGTGGTGGAGCGAACCGTCAATGCCCGCCTCACAAAATGCCAGTCCTTTTGTTCGGTGGTGTGCCGCGGCTGCGGCAATCGCTCACGTCGGTCCGTCAGTCCCTCCTGCATCCACCGAATCCATACTCGCCTCACTGTGGCTGGATGTCGTCCCACACGGGCGCCGATGTCTCGGTACGATAAACCGCTGTCGCGATAAGCCACTATTCGTCCTCTGTCGAACTCCGAAACGAGCTGGAATGACTGCCGTATTCTGCGACGAGGCATCAGGAAGCTTCCCACGCACTGGTCCGGCAGCACAACACACTTCCACTACTTACACCCCGCCTTCTGCGCACCCTTCATATAGTACTTCTCGGTAGCGTGTCGGGCGTACATGATTTGCATATGCCCTGAAATTCTAATCTTTTGCATGTCCTCTTGCGGGCAACGCATGCTGCGAATTTCAGGCCAATCGGATGCTTCCTTCTTGATATTGCATTTTGGGTGGCCAGCAGTGTAGTTCCAAGCTATTTTTACTGACAGATTCTGACTAAGTTTCTTCAACTATTGTTTGGAATTTGACATAACACGCACTAATTACAATGAAAAGTTTTATCTTCCTGTGTCCTGCGTTAGCCTTCTGAAGTATTATCTGCATTCTTTCGCCAATTGCATGCGGATTTGTTTAGGATTCAGACCACCACACTGCGTGCTACTACTTCAACAAAGTAACACTTCCGGAAAGTTGTGTGACGTGACTTGGAGACACATTAACACTACACACAATATATAATTCCAAGTTATTTCGACGGGAAGGTTTTTTTTAACTAGGTTTCGTCAATCATTGTTTCGAATTTGATATAACATGCACGATTTACAATTTACAATTTGATTTTGTTGTTCATTCTGTGTCAGATTCTAGAAATACCGCGTGTATCCTTCCGCCGCAGTTACCTGCGGGTTTGCTTACGTTTCACACTGCGGCTCTCTGGGTGTTACTGCAAGCAATAAGCAGTTCCACTATTTAAAAAAACAGAAGTTCCGCAGTTTTGATATTGAGAGGAACTAAATTTTAATGAAATGTGAATTGAAGTCCATCGAAAACAAGTGTTGGGAAACTGCTGGCCGCCAGCTGGCTGAAATATTCCGCTCACGGCACGGTAGCGATCCGCTGATAGCAACTCCATCAATTGGCAGTGGTTGATGGCCGTGCCGCGTCGTTGTGATTTACGGGCATCCAATCAAGCGCTACGAGTGCCCCGTAGCTAGCAACCGAAGTATACAAGGTTCAAGCAACAGGACTGCGCATGCGCAGAAGCGAAACGTTAAATTTCTCCTGGTACCAGTTAGTTGAAGACGCCATCGCGTTATTTTAGTGTGTAGTGAGATGAATTAATTTCCTACTGAAATGCCACGTCAACGAAGATTACCGTCGGCGGAAAATTGCAAATAATCAATGAACTGTAGGAAATTATCAATTATTCCCATGTATTTGCAGAACTTCATTTCGTAGCAAAATTCCACTAAGCACGAAGAATCCAGAACACAAACACACGCACTCTATTTCCATGAACAAGAAATAATTTCTGAAAACTTAGTAAATGTATCACATGATCTTTCGTTAACATACACTGAAGTTCAAACAGAAGTCCCGGAAAGACATTGAAACATTAGTTACGATTGGGGAAAAAATAGAATTATACGCGTACGAAAAGGATATTTTCATTACAAAATTATCCCGTACTTGAAAAAAAATGCAATGTTATATAATTACAATGTATTCATCCATGTGTTGAATACACAAGAGATTGGAGGGATTCGCTGCTAAAAATAACAGGAAGTAAAATAAAGTGTCTTTCCTATTTAAAAGAAATATAGATTTCGACTATGGAAAAAGACGATAACGTGAAAAATGTAACAGAATGTGACATGAAAGGGTAACTATATTAAACAATCGTCTACCAAAATCACAAGGATAGCATAACACTTTGGAAAACGTCTTAAGTTGGCACACTCGCTGAAAGTGAGTGAAGTTATATTACAATAAATAAATAAAAAACAGTTACGTTGAAAAAATAAATTTATTAATTACATGAAACGGACATTTCTGAAAAATAGCTCGTAATATTGTAAAATCAAAAAGCGAACCCTTCGTTTCCCATCGTGTAGGAAAGAGGCTCACCTTCAAGCCAGCAATTGCGCGTGGAAACCTAATGTAGTAATTAGAGCGTCCGCTTTGCAAACACTGTCGTAACTACGATGCTACCCCGATCTACCGGACTTTTTCTTGACCTATTGAGGAAATTTCGCCAGCGCAGTGACGTCATGCAGGTAAGTTTCGTTGGGAAAGGAAGGGTTTTGCCTTTGGGGAGCTGTGATTATTATTTTTTTCTTTATGGCCACTACTGGGAATTAGGCGGACAAGATTCGGCAAGCCGTCAGTTACCTCACGTGATTGTCGGCTGTCACTGCTGGGACCAGGCGGAACACATTAGGCAAGCCATTATTTACGGCACGTGCTTGCAGGACGCTTGTGGCAGCCATTGCCTGTGATGAAAAACTGATGGACCTGTTCTGGCATAAGACAACGAATGAGGCTGCCTACTGTTGGCCTGTTACTGGCTGATGTGGTAGCCTCCGGGACATTTTATTGGCATTTGAGCTGTGACAACATAGTGCTCGGTCACTGCTGGCTCAGCAAGACTTTTGACTAGGATACATTAAATGAAACGAAAACGTGAATTATCTTGCATTTCATTTCTTTCTTCAAAGCTTAATAATTACTGTTTCTCCGTGCGGGCATTCTCCCCCATCATCCTAAGGTTTTATCCCACTCTACAATGGAACACTACCATTAAGAAACTGAAGTCAAATATCATTATTACTACTATCATGACTGGCCATGTTGCAAACAAGAGACCATGATTTTATTCCACACATTCCCATTTTCCAGTCTTATCTTCCATTTTAGTTTAAACGCCTACAGTTTCCTGTTCTGATTTTTGCCACGAGTATCAACAAAACATAGGTTCAATCGTTAAGGGTGTTGAACTCAATCTACAAAATTCACGCCCTTCCCATTGTTAACTATACGCATGTTGCTCCCGAGTTAGTAACCCCTTCATCTTGATTCCAAATAAAAGAACACTGAACGTCGTTGATGTTCAAAGGACAAACTTACTTTCCAAGGATAAACTTACTTCCAGTTAGAATTAACTGTATACATTACACTGATCACAACATGATAGAAAAATGTAGAGGTTTCAGATATTTAAAATTCCCTACATTTGCGATCAATAGAGACTTGTTTTAAGCCAGCTGTGCCTGCACAAGTATGGACTTAGTAATGTAATAGTAAAGGATGAAAACAAAAGAACTAACACATTTTAGTTAAATGTGCGCGTGCAATATATCTTATTCAAGAAAGCTCGGAAAACGCTGGCCAATAAACTGATTCCTGTATTTTTTGTTAAACCCAGGCAACGCAGGGTACATACGCTAATCCAATCGTTATACGTTGCTGTCTATACACGATTAAAAATACTTGAGGAAATAAAATCCTCAAGTTAAAAGATTTAATACAACTATCAAATTAAACTAGATAACAATTACTAGATCTTTCAAGACAGGACATCCGTCCATCCTCGGGTGTACTGCAACGTAAGGGCACAGGAAGCCAGAGTTTTGTCACAACTCAGATGGATGCTCGTGACGTATCTGACGCACACGGCGCAAACTCAGATGAGTGACGTGTAATAATCGAAAAAAGTCTAGCTGCTTGAGCCTGGTGGTAATATAATGGGATAGTCTGCCATCTCCTGCGTCGACCCCGTTAACCAGATCCCTCCATGACTGCGGGATCAAGCACAGTATGTCATCATTACAACAGGTGTTACCATAGTTGCAAATAAATAAAAACTTTTCGTGAGCAAGGCGGACCCCTTAGATACTAGGCTTGCTAAAACGTAGGTGTCACTCCAAATAGGAGTATGGGTTGGAATGACGCGTACATTTTGCAAGCCCAGTATCTAAGGGTTGCTTACAGAAAGTTTATTACAACTATTGTAACACCTGTGTGAAAACACAAGTTTGTTCGCGACGAGCATTGAACCCATGTCCCCTCACTCTGGAGTAATTTGGTCTCTCAATTGAGCTACGCGGATAAAATGTCTCGCTGCAGATTTGTAGTCTTAACACATATTTTCAGTTCTGTAGTACGTCACATCACCTAATTTTTCTTTTTTTGAAGCGAAGTTGGAATTTTTCATTAAATCCAAACAATGTGTGGAACAAACACATTTTTCGAACAAACCAACTGCCAGTGGATCTATTTTCCACAATCGGGCGCCAATGTAACGTAACCCTTATTACGTTATGTAAGATTTCCCGCTGAATAAATGTTAAACTAAGGATATATCAAATTAAGGTTTTACGGCCAGACGAAACATATACAGAAGTCCAATTTACGTCAACTTTTTATTGGTCCAGTAATATCAGGTGAAATCCAAAACACACCACTTCACATACCTTAGTCAAGAAGTTTACAGTAGTAACGATCTAACGTCTTCACACATCAAAGCAACTGCTGCATTGTCTTTTTATCTAACGTTCTTATCACATACATACTCCACTCTTGTACCTACCTCACTCTTGTTTCAGGGAAAAGACATAACACCTTAAGGTTTGAAAATGTCTAAGAGAACGAACTCAAATTTACATAAAAAAAGAAACTCAAAAGAAAAGTTAAAATAGAATATACGTTACACTTTTTATGATGATGATTTACTATACTCGATCTCGCAGCCATGGAGGGAACTGGTTAACGGGGTTGACGTAGGATATAGACTATCCCCTTATACTACCACCTGGCTCAAGCAGCTACTCTTGCTTATTACACGTCAGTCATCTGAGTTTGCGCCGTGTGTGGCAGGTACGTCACGAGCATCCATGTGAGTTGTGATAAAACTGGCTTTCTGTATCCTTATATTGCAGTACACCCGAGGATGGACCAGTAGCCGGTCTAAAAGATCTAGTGTAATTTTTATCTACTTTAATTTTATAGTTGTATTAAATCTTTCAACTTAGGGATTTTTACTTCAAGTTTTTTTAATCGTGTTTAGACAGCAACGTATAACGATTGGATTATGATCTGCAAGACGCACTAAAATCAATTTCCGATACAGTAAACTCCCGTTTATCTGTCACTCACTAAGCCGGGGTGGGACGGATAAGCTAAAGTGCAGTGCAACGCCATCTAGTTTAGGGTATTATATTGTTTAGGATCGCCAATTTCTTTTTATATCAATAACTTGTTTTATCTTCACACTTATTCTATCGTCCCCTTAAAAAACTCTGAAATGAAATGAACCTCCTAACTAACGGTAGGGTGATCTACGCAGCAGTAGGGAATGTCCAATCACGCACATTCTACCATAGGTAACGTCAACTGCGGCGCAGTGAAGAATGCCCAAACATGCACCTCCTTAATTAAGTTACGTCATGTGCGCTGGAGTAGGGAGGGAGGAATCAACTCAGGAAGAAATCATCTGTTTGGTGGAAGATAAAACAGAGGAATACAAGAAAGAAAAGAGCTGACGCTCGCCAAGAAATGAATGCATAAATACAACGGCCATTCCATTAAAACTAAGTAAAATTCTATAAAATGAAGAAATATAGTGTTACGACTTTTTAGGTACGGAATGAATTGGATTAGCAGGTTTGGCAATAGGCGGGAACAGCATTAATTATTGGGTGAAAATTAACAGCTAGTGGTTTCCCGCATTTTAAAAGAGGAGAAGAGATAAGGGTCCCTATTCTTGGAAGGGAGAAATCTTAGCCTGGTGTGGGGAACACGATGCGTCGACCCCTAAGTGCGCGGCGGTCAGTCGGGGTGGCCCTTGGAGTGTCAACAGATCAGGAAACTTATGGCATTTGCTACTCCGAACCTTGGCAGGACAAAGGAGTGTAAGTTAAGTTACGTGTTTTCCGTACTTTTCGGGAAGTGGACCCACCACACATTCCGAATGCAGAGGCATGTATTTCTTACCACTTCACCACGCCGAATGCTTTCAGGTTGATAAGAGTTTAAACAGACCCCTAAGAAGGAGAGCAAGGGATCTGTTAATGATGTAAAGGATGGTCTGGTTCCGAACCGTGAAGGGAACGAGTCTCGGTGAAGCGGGTCCAGCTGGGAGGAAGAGCTTCTGTCCGAAGATGCCGGCCAGCTATACAAAGAGCGGCCGAGCGGTTAATATTACCGCGAAGAAATAGGAGGGAGGGCGATACCTCTTTTCCTGGTGCTAGATTGCACGTAAGAGAAAGCCAGCAACCCGGAGGTCACACGATGTGATGGAATTATAGCCCCGAATGACGGAGATGCTGACCGGTGATGTATGCGAGAATCACCTTTGGAGAGACGAACTGATCGTTCTACACGTCAGCGGCTTCGTTCCACCACAACATTGGTGCGCATAAATGCGTCATGATTTCATGCAGGTGAATGCAATGCACTAGAGAAAGTGGGAGATGGGGGTTCGACTCCCTCTTCATTGGTTATAGTGCGCGCTCTGAATGGGCTTGTCATCACACAGATGCGCTTAAAAGCCAAAACACATAAAATGTTAGTGAGTGCATAACAACGTGAGTGCATAACGGAGTGAGTGCCACAAACATGGATACCCGAGTAAACAGCATATCTGTAAGTACAGAACTTATGTATGCATGCCAGTTGTGATTAGATTGGCTCCGGTCAGCCAATAGACTTTCGTCGGCTGAGAACTGTGTTTTTAAAGCCGGACTGTATAGGCCAACAAATAATCATTGACTTTAATGATAAATTCAGCCTCAGAGCTATCCCGAAAGGGGAGAGTCTACTTGACGTTCCTCTTTCACAATCCTCTGTATATAGACATCATCATCATTATCCTCATATTTTGTTGTTAATTGATTAAATGTCTGTTGTCTCGTGCCAGTCCTGAAGTTGCATGACTAATTAATGAGTGTCAGAATTTCTTGGTTTTAATTGGCTAAATTGCAGAATAAATTCTTTTCATCAGTACCTAAGATTTCGGCGATAAAAAGAGCTCTCAAATATTATTCGTAATTCTAATGTCTACCTCCGGGTCGTCAGCCATATCCTGACATCTAAATTCTTAAAGCTTATTTTTATTCGATAATCCGGCGACCCGAGGTGTAGCAACAATAGGTACAGCGAAATACGCAATACTTTCTCAAAGTATCTTCCCTCGGATTATATGCAACGGTCTCATCGCTCAGTCTACTTTTCAAAGCATGTGGCGAAGGCATTTTGTGAAAGCTGCTTTTGCGACCCCTGTACAGCTTAAATAGCGTCAGCATCTGTATTGAATTGTTGTGCCACGGAACTTTATTATTGGAAACAACCAGAAATCGCACGGGGAGAGGTCAGAATTGCTGTGGCATGATTTCAATACTGCGTTTCGTAAGAAACTGTTGAACACAATCAGCCACCTGTGGGCGGGCATTAACATGGTGTAGGATACATTTTGCCCACCAGTTCAGGTCGCTTAATCGATATGGTGTCGTCGCAGACGATTTAAGACTGAAATGTAATATTCAGCATTGAAAGTAATTTGTAGAGGAATGGCATGCTGGTAGACTACACTTTTATGATCAAAGAAAATTATCAACACCAGCCCAGCTGATTTGGTTTGGCGGACTTTTTTCAGAGTAGGCAAGCCTGTGTGTTTCCATAAACTCGTTGCGCGCTTCGTGAGGGGGTCGAAATAGTGGACCCGTGTTTCATTGGTAGTTATTACTGTGTTTAGGAAGTTTGGATCCTTTGCAATAATTTGTTTCCACTCATGACACACCTGAACTCTGGCTAATAATTGTTCCCTCGTCAGGTGATGAGTTACCCATCTAGAACACACACACGATGCAGCAGTAATTTGTCGCGCAAAATGCGAAATGCCGACGTTTTTGAAATATTATCTGACGCCGCTATGTCTTCACACGTCATTCGTAGATCTTCTTACAGGATTGCCAAGACAGCGTTAACAATACGCTCCGTAACAACACTTTCAGATTGACCAGGCCTAGGAGCAAGTTCTGCCGACAAACTCCCTTTTTGAAATCATGGTGCCATCTAAAAATTGTTGACTCACCCAAACATTTATCTTTGTAAGCTTTCTTCATTAAAAATCCACTGTTTCTGGAACACTTTTACCCAAACGGTAGCAAAATGTTATCGCACAACGCATGTCACTTCCTAACTCTGAATCAATCACCTCCATAACTGTATGGCGAAACGCAGAGGTACCTTAGCAACTGCGCAATAACAAAACCAGAATAGTCTGCCACGGCTAATAAGTGTTGCCATAGATACTTCCTTAATTCAGTTAGTCGTCTGCGTGTTTATTTTTCCCCCTTCGCACTGTTGCCAACTTAAAAAAATACTCTGTTTTTATGGAACGGCCTTTGTACTTCTATTAATTACTCTCACAGAAGTGCCTGGTCATCTGCATTAACACTCAAATCTTTAGACTTCATTTCGAGGTCTGTTTACTAACACAAAAATGTCTAGCCGTTACAATGACAAGCTTACATATGTTTTGGATAACACATCGAGCGAGGACAACATCACGAAGGAATTATTAGGTATACAAAACTCGGCTGGAGTGGATTTGGAAGGAAAAATACAATTTTTGTTTGAGCAATTCACAGTTATTCTTAAAAGTGTTTAATCAATGCATCCTTCCAGTCCATATCTATGGAAATGAGACATGGACCTCAACGAAAATGGATACATGCTGCGGATAGCCCAAAGAAGAATGGAGAAATGCATGTTTGATGTAACCAGAAGATATAGAATGAGGAACTCATGGAGCAGTAAAATGACAAAAGTTTACGAAAGCATGATCAAAGTAAATCCCTCAAGTGGTAATGCGCTGGACATATTGCTAGAAAAACTGACCACCGTACAACTGAAATATTATACTAGATACCAAACGACAAGAAATACCCAGAAGATCATATGGGACATTCGTGGATAAAATACACGAATGTTCCGTATGGTTTCGTTACATGGATAATTGCTCAACAGAAATTTGGGAGAGGCCTTGAAGAGATCTTGCTGCATTGAACTGAGAACGTTAAATGACATACCGCAAGAAGGGATGTTAGTAGTCGAATAATGAACTGAAATATATATTGGGAAAGTGTTATAAAATTTCTTCACAAATAACGCACCTTTTGTAAAATGCAAAAAATTGAAACTAATTTTCTGTTGCATTAGATCATCTACAGGAAAACAAGCAGTTTGCTAATATGAAAACGCTGTTAGTAATGCTTTACTTTCCAGGATTGGTTATTTTATGTTATTAGTCTCTTGAATGCGGAAGCAACGATGTCTGCGATGCTTTATTTTTAACACTTAGTCTTTGATGACAGTTTTTCTGACACTTTTTCAATTCGTTTATCGACGGAATTCTTCCGAGATAGCAAATCTTTCTTCAAATGACTAAAAAAGTTGCACTTTCCTGTCTCTCATCGTGCTAGTACTCCTCCCCCAACATTCCATCTCGAGTTTCAGTAAATCCTCGGTAGACTTTTTGTGCGAGTTTAACAACTCCACCACGCCTTCCAAATCCTCATCGCAAAAGCCTTCACGAGGTCATTCTGGAACTCATCCCTTGTACGCAGGGAAAAAAACCTCCTATTTTCAGATATGAAGTAAGGACAGCTTCTATTCCACCGCTGATGGAACAATTTTTCCTTGATAACTACGGGAGAAAAAAGCTGTTCTTTTAAACTGTGTAAATCGCTGTTGCTCGTTTCGCGTCATAATATGGAAGAAAAGAACTCTGTCGGATCCTGTAGTGTTTGAAAAAACTGTAGTTTAATGGCATAATGTTTACGACATTACCCATTCTGTGTGAAGTCACTGTGTGCGCGTATATTGAAATAAACCATCTTCTTTGCTTATTATTGCATGTACATTTTCTAATTACAAATGAGCTTGCCACAATTTTTCTCGTAAGTTACGATACTAAATAATTCCTTCTCATATTTATGAGTATGTCTATCTGTTAATTTAACCCTGTTTTTAATTTTCTGCTTCGACCCAGCAGTGCCGCTCTTCCCTCTCTCTGTAGCTATGCCACAATGAGTGTTAAACTAACCCTCAGTTACTTATTCCCTAATCCCCTCCCTTTATTATTTACGTAGGTAATTCAAAGGTGACCTGGACTATTTTTGTACTAAAGAAATAATAACTATAGCGTAAAAGTCTTTTCTACTTCTACGTCTTTTTAACACATCAACATACTAAGAAATAATTCCTAAATGAAAGAAACCTTAACGGCCAGACGAAACATGTAAACAACAGAAATCTACTTACGGAAAAAGATGCTTTATTCAAGATTTAGCAAACGCATCGTAGCATAGCATATTGCACTAAACTCACCACACAACGCTCTTTTCAATAATCAGTTTACAATCCAACGCTCTTTCTTACAAAGCTCTTTTCAATAACCAGTTTACAATCCAACGCTCTCTCTTACAACGCTCTCAAGCAATAGATCAGTCGTCGTTTTTATCTCTTGTTCTTATCAAAACTCAGACATACGTTACGTTCATTCAACTTATATTGTGTTGCCAAACGTATTCGTTTAAGAGAAAAGATCCCACGTTAAGAGTGAAGAATAACAGAATAAACTCAAGATTTACATAGGGAAGAAACTAAAAAGGAAAGTTAATTTAGAATATACGTCACATAACACACTTATCAAACTATGGGTTCTTTAGGTATCCTCCCTTAGCACTCACACACTTGTCCCAACTCCGTGGAAAACGGTGTATTTCAGCCATGCGGAAGGATTTGGGTTGCCCTCGTAGCGACTGTAGGGTAGAATGTTCCTTGAGTCGGTAGAATTTGTGGAAATCACATGGGAGGTGCCAAGGCAGGAATGTAGCGGATTAGCTTCGTATTATCCGGCTCACTGATATCCTGGCTGTCGTCATGTAAGCTGTGTGTGGTTGGGGTTCTCATGCAACACGATGACCTATTCTAACAATTTTCCTGGTCTCTTCTTCCGGACGGTGGCTCAGAGCTTTTCTTTTGCGAGGGTAGGTTGATGCTATGCACTCATTGTTGCTCCCTGTGGAAGGAAATCCACCAGGAGTATGTTGGTATTCCAGAAATCAGTATCCATTAGTTTTCCCGCAGGGGCTCCGCCTTCAATTTCTTCAGCCGTGGGAAACACTTGTGGCGCCATTCAAAACTGGCTCGGTTGGTTTCTGGGGTAAAATAATTAACCCAATACACGTCGCTAGTAACGATGCGCTGCGCAAACATGCATCTCCCTCAAACTTAAAGGAAGTTACAAAAGAACTGTGCAGATGGCGTTAGGAAAATACTTCTTGTCAACGCCTTTGGTGCCCAGCGTGAACACTTTTCTGAAACGCAGGCTATCATTGATGATTTTACTAACATTCACGTTCAAAACAGAAGCTATGTTACGTACCCTTACTCTCTTGTTCTAAAAAAAGAAAGAAAACCGTTGCCCACGATCGGTGTTTACTTCGGTCCATCAGTAGCCCATGCATATCCATACTATACATTTATTACTCATTCTCAGGCTACTGAAAGTTTATTTTAAGAATCGCAGGCATCTACCCCAGACAGCGTTTTATCCTAAATACTGTGTGTTTGCTACCTTACAAAGTTTCAGAGAGTTTCACCTCATCCTTCACAAGAAATTTGGTAACACAACGCTGTTCTCAAACTGATATCCATGCTTATCACAGTGCACCTAGGACGCTCTCCCTGCATGAAACCTCTAAGGGTGTGAAAGCGATGCTCAGATGTATTTACCATACGGATTCTGTTGCGACAGGCACATAACGTGGAACGTTGCAATAAAAAGTCCAAATCAACTTAAAACCACCGTCGCATTTAAAGTTAAATATATTTTCTTATTATCCTGACGTTAAATTCATAATTTTCTTACTCAACATTTTGAACTGATGGATGTGGCATTCATGTTTACAAAACTAGCTATTATTGTCCTGAACTATTTCTAAACTAGCTATTACTGTCCTTCAGCGGCATATTTTAACATTCAGGGATTTATTGTGTTGAAATAGCTAGTGCAGGACATGTTTTCGAGAAAACTCAATTTCTAAGCAGATGTATAACTATCGATCGTACTGTTTTTTGTTGTTGTAAGTTCAACTACCACCATGAGCATCTCAGTGGACTATAAACCAGTCGCCCGTCCCTAATCACTGGTTCCAGTGAAAGAAGAGAGCCAGTGCTGTAAAGGTTTTTTTTTTTTTTCGATTGGGGGTTACGACCACCGTGAGCAACTCAGTGGGCTATAAGCAATCATCCTCCCTAATTCTAGGCCACTGATTCCAAGGAAGGGAAATAGCCAGCGTCTTAAGACAAACACAACATCCATGTCTCATCGGGATTCGAACCCAAGCCCATCTCGGACTTGATTGTGTAAGTTAAAAACTAAGAAATGATTTGCAACTGTAACTATGTTCATAATCAACAGACTCCTGATTTAAGTTTTTTTGTTATTTATTGTTGACTAAACACACAACTGAGACACTATGATGGTTCACGGATATATAATAAGCATAGAATGAATGAGTTATTATTAACAATAATGACACCGTGCGTTAAGGTTATTTCGTCTATTTTAAACAGTCTTACCATGATTAATATTCTTTTTTAGGAGTTTACAGAAAACACTTTGTATAATCCCTCGAGAATACTTTTAGGTAATGATAATACTTTTTTAGAACAATTTTTGTAAGAACAACTAACAGCATGTTCACACACACACAGCGAAGGGACGCTATCATCACCTCTCTCAATCTTAACAATTGTCCAGGATCCTGATCCCATAATTCTTTGCAACACATCGCTGGCTGGCTGCTCGGCATCAACGTAAACACACTTTCAGCAGGTGTCCAACGAAAAATAAAAGAGCAAAGAACACTCAAATCCAACAGGATTAATAGTCAGAATCCAGCGATCAGATAACTGCGTCACTGGGGCGGCTGTACTGCACTCGACAATGTTCCACCAGGAAATATTTTCGCAGTATCGTGTAAATTGGTGGGTATTTGTAGACAGCTGAATTATATGAATTATTTTAGTTGCGAAGCAATGATTTAATAAATGAGGGAGATAAAAGGACAAAACCACTCTGCGTACCTATGATTGTTCTCCCTCAGCTGGGAGTGTGGGCCACTTTATCGGAATGGCCTCAGTGGCGAAGGCACGTGTAAGGAATGGGAGCGCCTGGGTAACGTTATCTAGAACATTACGACCACAAGAGTACCTTTACCTGTGTCATCATCATAGGGCTACGTGTGGATGGTTGATCAATATGTCTCATAGTGGCAGGAAGGCATCGATATGGAAAAGTGCAGGCAAAATGGTGCGACAGTTGTTAGAGGGAGGTAACATGCTTCATCGTAAGACTGGTGCATATAGGCGGATACCCAAACGCCGCATTCGACAGCAGGTCGTAAGTACGGACATCACACGGACTATGAATCACAATTTTACTGACTCAGGTGAGCGCTATTGATATCCATTGCCACAACTCCCACTTACAGAAACAGATAGTAGCGCAAGTTTGCATTAGTGTCCCATCAGACACGTGGCGGACGAATGCAGCCATATAGTATTCAGCGACGTGGCGGACGAATGAAACCATATAGTATTCAGCGACGTGGCGGACGAATGAAACCATACGGTATTCAGCGACGTGGCGGACGAATGAAACCATACGGTATTCAGCGACGTGGCGGACGAATGAAACCATACGGTATTCAGCGACGTGGCGGACGAATGAAACCATATAGTATTCAACGACGTGGCGGACGAATGAAACCATATAGTATTCAACGACGTGGCGGACGAATGAAACCATATAGTATTCAACGACGTGGCGGACGAATGAAACCATATCGTATTCAGTGACGTGGCGGACGAATGAAACAATATCGTATTCAGCGACGTGGCGGACGAATGAAACAATATCGTATTCAGTGACGTGGCGGACGAATGAAACCATATCGTATTCAGCGACGTGGCGGACGAATGAAACCATATCGTATTCAGCGACGTGGCGGACGAATGAAACCATATCGTATTCAGCGAAGTGTCGGAAGAATGAAACCATATAGTATTCAGCGATGTGGCGGAAGAATGAAACCATATAGTATTCAGCGACGTGGCGGAAGAGTGAAACCATATAGTATTCAGCGACGTGGCGGAAGAGTGAAACCATACAGTATTCAGCGACGTGGCGGAAGAGTGAAACCATATAGTATTCAGCGACGTGGCGGAAGAGTGAAACCATATAGTATTCAGCGACGTGGCGGAAGAGTGAAACCATATGGTATTCAGCGACGTGGCGGAAGAGTGAAACCATATAGTATTCAGCGACGTGGCGGAAGAGTGAAACCATATAGTATTCAGCGACGTGGCGGAACAATGAAACCATGTAGTATTCAGCGACGTGGCGGAGGAATGAAACCATGTAGTATTCAGAGACGTGGCGGAGGAATGAAACCATGTAGTATTCAGCGACGTGGCGGAGGAATGAAACCATGTAGTATTCAGCGACGTGGCGGAGGAATGAAACCATGTAGTATTCAGCGACGTGGCGGAGGAATGAAACCATGTAGTATTCAGCGACGTGGCGGAGGAATGAAACCATATAGTATTCAGCGACGTGGCGGAAGAATGAAACCATATAGTATTCAGCAACGTGGCGAAAGAATGAAACCATATATTCAGCGACGTGGCGGACGAATGAAACCATATATCATTCAGTGACCGCCTTACTTCTGTCTCAGCACCAATTACGTCTGGACATGACGTGGTCATCATGCTCATCTTACTGTCACCTGTGAGCGTCATATGGCTCCTCTGATTGGCGACATTGTTTGAGAGCGCTATGAGTTTCAGCAGATTCACCGCTCGTACGCATAGTGGGTGCAACGAATGAACGCCGCACAATACGTCCATGAGGCTGCACTGCCTATTTTGTTGCCATATCTCCGTAGCATCCTTGATACCCAGTTTCAACAAGATAACGTCCGCCCACACCGCCAGCATCAGCAGACAGAGCATATAAGGTGTCCATGTGCCGCTCTGGCTAGCGCGATTCCCAGACTTCTCCCCGATAGAAAATGTGCGCGACGTCATTGAGGGATGAATTAATGCCCTCTGCACGATCTCCTCACAACATGGTTGAATTATACACACAGGTCAACCAACGATGCATCATCAGCGATACACCTGAGGATACCATCCGGAGCCTTTTCCATTAGATGCCATGCTGTTTTGCCGAATGTATGGCCAGCATAGAAGTCATACGATATACCGACTCAAGCCACATAGTCCCATCGCCATCATGTAATCGTTTAGAAATTTAATCACTTCTTTCTCACCTATTTTTCAAATCGTGTGGTAAATTTAGTCTCATTTAGTGCATTCCGTTATGGAGTGGCATTTTCTGTATCGAGAAGCACATGAAAAAAATGTAATTATACATTGAGAATTTTCTCTTTCAGTGAAATACCCATCACGTAGCTTAATGTTAAGGAGCTCAATGCGCTACGTCAACATCCTTCAAAATCAAACATCCGACGTATTTTCCAGAATAAACTAATCCATCTCAGAAGTGGAGTGATTACAACGCAGTGTCACATTGCAAGGGGCAAATGCCGCAAATTGAAAAGAAATTTTCAGAAAAATGTGTGCAATAATTCTTCCACAAGAGGTTCATGTAATTTCTTGTATTTACATGCGATTTCCTTGGATTTCAAGTTTGCTTTTTTGGTCATAACGAAAACAATTCTGTAGGATGGTCATATGTTCATATGTAGAGGATTTTAGGAAGGGAGTGTCTGACCCCAGATCTTAAACAACCCTTAGAGATAGGAAGCTAGGAGATTTGGGCTAGATTGCCCGATAGGAAAGTGACACGGAAGCGAAGTAGAAAGGGGGAGGAAAACGCCGTTATTTATTTCCGGGGGGCAGTCCCCGGGACAGAAGGCTTAACGTGCTCATCCGATGCACGGCGGATATTTAGTGGATCGGGCGTTCGTACCGGCCTGGAATCGAACCTGAGGTCCTTTCCGTGGCAGTCACGAACGTTGCCCACTAGACCACCCGCGGCCCACATTTATGTAGGAATAGTGCACTCAACATCTTTAACCATTGGTAATGGCAAACAAAATCAGGAGAAAAACCCACGGATATTCATTTCTTAGGTGTATGTCCAGCTGTATTACGCGAAATTGCGCGATGAAATTGCGCGATGCCTACTGCTTTTCGAGCCTGTCAAGAAGAACTTTAAAGATATCCAGAGATTTTACGCATCGCAAAAATAAAAACTAGTTAAAAGCAATAGATACGAAAATGTAATTTATCAGAAACTCGTAGAAATGACACCATATAGTGACATGTAAAAACACCTCTCGGAGTAGGCACTGGAAATACATGATAGACTTCATTCAGAATCATTTTGTTTACGTGCATGTTTGAATGCATATTATGCCTTCACATTAGAATGTCTTTTCCTTGCTGGAAAAATTCACGAGCTAAGAGAAATTTCTTAACATTTAGGCCCTCCGAAGTAATCCGAAGACTGTCGAAAATGATTGTTTCAAAAATAGTCTTCCTCGCGTTTCGTTGTCTTGAAAGCTGTTCTCATTTTTGCGATCAGAAATACTTTATATTGACAAACAGAGGTAAAGTTAAATGTTTTACGATACATGCCCATAAATAGCTTTGTTGTTAATTCAACAGTCAGGATGTTTCGAAGCTACCGTAAACTTGTTGCAGAATTGTCAGTAAACGGAGATCTCGAAGCAGTATTGAAAACAAGACACGAGGAACGTTTTAGCGCTACACTGTAAAAAACTCTGAACTTCACGATCCATTTTCCGTAATTCATTAGCTGAATCAACGAAAAATATTCCTGAAACAATCTTTTCCGTGAAATGACGGAAATATCTTAATTTCACGGAATTTTGTACGCCAGGAAAATTCTGAATTTTAAGGAAAACGTTTCCGCGATCTGTTTCAATTTTTTCGTTATCCACACGATGAAACATTTCCCATAATAGCAACAATTCGCGGGAATACTTGACGTTTTATTACGTATTAAATTTCAGTCGTCTGTCAGAGGATCTGATTTTGAAGTTCTGTAGGGAGATCAAATATTGTGGCAAGCGTATCGCATGACATTTTTGTTGGTTCGCGCCCTTGCGGGCGGTAGCCTCACGCCTGCACGAGTAAGTTTGGTCATGAAAACAAAGCTGCTGGCTGCAAGGAATGCTGGGGAAAATCCCGGGATGTTTTTATGGAGTCTGAGGAAAATATTAAGTGGTTATTGTTCTAAAGGAAACATTTGTGTATGTGAATTTTTAAAGAAGCAGAGCTTTGTGTGTGTGTTGTGCCACAGTGTGTGAAAGACAGGATGCCTAACACCTGTGACAAGGTAATCACGGTAAGCTTAAGACAGTTTAAAGAACTTGCAAAAAGAATGATACGCAAAAATGGTGACAGTGAGTGGATTAAGAACCCTTTAGTCCTATGATTAACGTATTCTTGCTTTCGTTACTAGTGAAATACACGGACGAGTTACATTGTGACCACCAGTTGATATCCAGAGTAACCACCGTGTGCAGAGCGGGACAGCAGCTACATGGGCTGGGAATGACTCAATAAGGTGCTGGAAAGTGTTCACAGGTATGTGGTCCCATGCTGACTGCAGTGCATCTGACAGTTGCTTAAGGGTGCGTGGTTGAGGACCCATAGAGCGAACAACACGATCGAGGTGGTCCCACAGATGCTAAACAAGGTTTAAGTCTGGGGAATTAGGGGACCAGGGAAGTATTTTGAAGTCTTCGCCGTGCTCCCCCAACCATTCTCGAACATTTCTAGCTGTGTGACACGTCTCATTGTCGTTCTGAAAGATCCCATCGGCCTGGCATTCAGCATGCATGGGTGTACGTGGTCTGCCAGGATGGATTCATAACAAATTCGGTCCATATTGCCTTCCACAGCTATGCGTGGAACCAGGGAATAGCACGAAAACATTCCTCAGACCATAACGCTGCCCCCACCAGCTTCTGTTCTTCCAGAAGTGGTTGAAGAGTGTTTGCTCTTCAATGTTTCTCGCCTTATACGCCAACGTCCATCCGTCCGATGAAGCAGAAAGCGTGACTCACCGGGGAAGGCAATTCTTTGCCAATCAGTGGAGGTCCAATTCCGATACTTTCATGCAAATGTAAGCCTTTTCTGCCGATGCACCTTCGTTAGCAGATGTGCAGTTACCATCCGTCGGCATCTGAGAGCCATACGCAGCAGGGTTTGCTGAACTGTTGTTTTAGACACTTTTTTTTAATTGGAGGTTTAACCGACCACCGTGAGCAACTCAATGGGCTATAAGCAGCCGCCCGTCCCTAATTTACGGCCACTGACTCCAGGGAAGGGAAAGAGTCAGTTCCGTAAGACAAACACAACATCCATGCCTCACCGTGATTCGGACCCGGGCCCATCTCGGACGAATGATCAGAAGCCATCGCTTAGACAACTGCACCATCGGGGACGGCTTAGACACACGTCCGGTAGCTACCTGGTTCATTCGGCTAGTGAGGTACTCCACTGCAGCTTATCGATCGGCCCTCACGCGCCTTCGTAGCCGACGTTCAGCTCTCACATAAATGACACGTGCAACTCCGCCGTTTCCACGTCGCTTATTCGCAATGGTGCCATTTCTCCAATCACGACACGCTTTAACTACAGCAGCACACGAACAGTTCACAAACTGCGTTGTTTCAAAAATACTGCCACCACTGGACCGAAAGTCGTTAATCATCCCTTTTTGCGAATTTGATAAATCGCTCCTTTTATACATGACAGCAACGAATGATATGTTTTTAGAATGTCTACAGCATACCTTATATGCCCACCAATCCAGCTCACGACACGTGCCTTCTTTCATTGGCTGCGCACTGTGGACGTCAAAAGTAGAAGGTGGTCACAATGTGACTCGGCTGTGTGTAATTTAGTGTTTTTGTGATCATATGAACATTCAGGAATAAACAACTGGAGTAAAGTAATTCAAACGTAACAGTATTATTTCTGAAGTCTGTTGATTATTAATACTTATGTGCCGTGGCATGCAGCGATATTTTTTTATTTTGAATGTATGGTAGTTTTAATGGTGTACGTATAATGTTCATTGGAACTCGAAGTACTTCAATATACCAAATTTGATTGTGGCTCAAGCTAGCACTTAGACCATAGCTCCACCGGATCGGCACTGACATTTTCTTGCTACCCAATCCGAGCGGGCTTTAATTTTTCCTTTGCTTATTAGAGGATTTAACGACCACCGTGAATAACCCGTCCCTAATTTAGGGCTTCATCTTCGTGAACAGTGTCGTAAGACAGACATAGCATCCATGCCTCACCGGTATTCGAACCCGGATCGATCGAAGGTCAAATAGCACCGGTGGTTTTGGACAGCCAGAAATAGCATGCACAATATCTAGATCCTGCATTGCGAGCAAAACTCCCACACTCCTTATTATCCGTGTAAGCTGCCTACATAGCTCAGCCAAATGGTGTTAAAACATTCCAAATAGAAATGAATAAATAGGACCCGATTTTACAAAATCTGCAGGAAGAATTCCTGTCTCCTCGCATCTCAGCAGTACCGACTATAAACCTGGAATTAGTAATAAAGTGCTTCCTTCTTTTCCTTTATTATCTCCTCAATAACCCAACGCATGTTACATAAAGGCTAATGTTCCTTACATGGACGTCATGATACTGGGTAGAAGCAAGCGATTCAACCACCCATCTGCTTTCTTAGGTTCTTCGCCTTTCTTATAAGTTTTATTAGGTAATAAGTAAAAAAAGATTAGTGTCAACCATCCTCTACATGACCGCTTTGAATAAAAAAAGCTAGAAAGGAACGAAATATTTGCTGATGCGTAAGTTCAATCGTTGTAGCATGTTCGGCCTACTTCTTAGCAAACATACGATGTCCGATCAAAAAGTTCCAAGACTAGGCCAATATACAACAAAGTACTTGCATTACTTAAGTCTGGCTATGGTATCAGTCAAAGTAGTCTCCTTGGGCAGCGATACACCGCTGCCAGCGTTTTTGCCACTGTTGGAACGCTCCCTGGAAGTCCTGTTCGCGAATCGAGTCAACCACCATCTGTGATTTGCACTGGATCTCGTCCACGGTTTCAAAACGGCAACCCTTGAGCTTCAGCTTCACGAACAGAAAGAAGTCGCACGGGGGGGGGGGGAGGCACATCCGGCGAGTAAAGCGGGTGAGGAAGGGTATTCATGATGCTGCGGCTGCAAAACTGGCGTGTTGCTAACCCTCTGTGAGCTGCAGTATTGACGTGATGGAGCAGTAAATCGCCCCTGCGCCACATTTCAGGCCGCTTGCGGTGAATGTCCTCCCTAAGACGCCGCAATAAAGAAGGGCGGTGACAGCCTGGCCCTGGGGGCCGAATTCACAGTGCACAACCCCACGAATGTCGAAGAACACTATGAGCATGCTTTTGATTGCGCTCCGGACCTGTCGCGCTTTCTTCGGTCGTGGAGATGCTGGGCTCTTCCACTGCAACGACTATTTGTTTGGTCTCCGGGTAGCAACGGTAGACCCAAGTCTCGTCCCCAGTGATGACCCGCGACAGGAACATTTCATGCGTCTCCGTTCCCGATTTGCCGAGTTTGATGTTCGCTCGCTGCTCTAGTTTTGCAGTCCATACCGGAATCGCAGCTGTGTTCTGCACGTGGTTACCAAATATCGTGTAGCACAGCTCCCGATGTTCACAGAACGACGCCACTCTGCACAATGTCTCATGAAGATCACTGCCCTCGACCGCTGCTCGCGCATCCGCGTACTGCCATCTATTGGCGCGTTTCGTACCTAATCTCAGAACTTTCATACGTATTAGCTATAGCTGATTTCAGCCCTTTTTACTGACCCCGAGTTAATTCACCAGATTAATAGGTTAAACCACTTCCATAAAGTATGCCGTTTTGCGCCATTTGTAGCCAATGTTGATCTTTCACCGAGTTTCTAAATGTTTGTCGTTTTCGCAGTAACGACTGCAAACGTACACTGTGCAGCAATTAATTACAGATTTTTTAAAACACATCCCGATCAAACATGGGTCGGGAAGACAGTGTTTTGATAAATCATTTATCAGCTATGCGGTAGCAACAGCGTTTGCGTGAGAATTGCGCATATGATTATTTACGCTGTGCATGACATCATTCGGTGGAAGAACATTGTCACAGCTCTGTCATGAAACAGAGTACTATTTGAAAATATCTGTCACTACACGGTTCTGTTTAAAAATCCGTGATGGGATGTGTATGGGACTAATTGCCTACTCGTGCACAGAAATACCAATGGTACGCACATTTCAAGGATGGGCGGGAAGATTTGGAAAATGACGAAAGGCCCAGACCCCCGATTTCAGGGTGCACGTCTGAGCTCATTGAAAAAGTGATATAAAGTGCTCGTAGTATGACCTTGTGGATGCTGGAATGTGAGCTAGGTGTTACTAAGGAGACGATTCGTTAAATTTTAGTGGAAGATTTGGGAGGAAAAACGTTTTTGACCGTTTTGTTCCACATGCTTTGTGAGATAACGAGGAACATGCACGAGTGTAGGCCTCAAAAGACATCTTTTGGGCACTGCGAAAACAATGCAAAAATTTTTCTTAGTCATTGTGGCAGCTGACGAGAACATGTTTTCGTTATGATCCAGAAACGAAGCGTCAGAGTGCTAAGTGGAAGTCGCCCAAAGGAAAGAAGATTAGTTTACGGAAATCCAAAATCAATACAATGCTTGCGTGCTTTTACGACAGCAAGGGAATTCTACATCACGAGTTTAATCCTGAAGGTCAAACTCTTACTGACAATGCTTACACTCATCCATTTTGGAACGACTGTGGAAGAGGATTGTTCGTATCAGGCCCGAGTACAAGTCATACAATTCACGGTAACGCACCTAAACGTACAGCAGTCCGCATACACCAATTTCTGGCAACGAAAACAAGCGAGTAATTAACAGTCCTCCGTATTCTCCAGATTTCACACCGTGTGACTACTTTCCTATTCTACAAATTAAAGCTACCTTTGAAAAGTTTTTCAAGACATACAAAAGCTGACATCAGCTCTTCACTCCATTCCAAAAGATGACCTCTGCAAGTCCTTCCTTTCGTTGGCTCATCGTAGCACTTGCTGTAAGGCAGGGGAGAAATGTACAGTAGAACTCAACTTATCCGGCTTAACTCGGACAAATATTAGGAAAATCCGGATATTTGGGTTGTCTTTTCTGTAATTCAAATAGGTATTTATTAATTTAAGTGAGGAAATTTAATTTTTTCGTTTATGGTATTTTACAGTAACAAATGTTATACAGTTTAAAAAATATTCACTGTACTGTATTATCATTCTGTATTATTTAAATGAACGAAAAAACTAAAAAGACAAATAAAAAAAAATCTTAATTTGGCTTGGCCTTGAAAAAAGAACCCGATCCGGATAATCGGAGTTCCATTGTACTTCGAATAAAATATATTCAAATAAGTTTTCCTGCTTTCCTACTTTTTTGTTTTTTTAAATTCGGTCTGAATACTTAATTGCCACACTGTGTGTGTTATCACCGGGCCAAATTTCAGCAACATATGTACAGTATTTGCACTGGAATATAAGGCATGATTATTGTAAAATTTGGAAAACCTGGGTATGAAATTTGGTACAGAAAGGATTATCAGAAAGGTCGAGACAGATTTTTCTCTTTAAAATGGTATAACTATACTAGTGATCCGAATTTCTTTGCGTAGAATAGAAATCAAAGATTTCAAGCTTTCGCACATCAACTAGATGGCTTTTTCAAGGAAGGTAGACCGCAAACTGAATAACAGAACGCTTCAATAAATTAAATGAGGAGACTTGACAATACACGAACAGGTATGAACTAGGGTGCTCTGGCCCTGCCCGAGCTCGGACGGGCTCAGAATTCATTAACTACCGAAAACCCGGGATGGGAATTACAAGTCTTGAATTTCATTACTGTAATTAACTCAGCACGTGTAATTCCGAGCCCGGTTGAATTACACGTGTTGAATTTCATTGTGGATTTATTACCATGGTGGAAGGAATTTCAATTTCCTAAGCTAGCTGCCATTGCAAGACAAATTTTGCTTAACAAGACTTGCATTATGCATTGTCCAAAGCTATGGCCCAAGCAAGGATTAGTTTGAGGTCTGGTATCAAAAAACTGGGAAAAAATTACATTCCCATTTTTTGTGTTTTATTAAAAATCAAGAATCTTATCTTTAAAATGATGTATTAATTTCCAAAATTGCGCTGTTAGAAGTATTGTTATTTATTTTTTAAATGTCCTCACTCCCGCGATTTTTAGGGTGACGTTGGTTTTTAGTGCAGCAGGTAGAGTTTTACAGAAAAGAAGATCAAGTTGAAGCGCTGAGGCATAAGATGCAATTCTCTCCCTCTCTATTTTCATGATGAACTTTATCCAGAAACTGCATAAACATATGATAATATTGCGATTGTTATACTATTAAGCGCAAAGCTTTGTTAATGTTACAAAATGCAGAATATTATGGTCTGGAGTGCTTTTACGTTGTTTTTAATTTTAGAAATTCCCTAAAAATTTTTTTTAATTCTACTGCATCACTCCAAACTACCTTTACCAGTTAGAATATATGTAAATTATATTGCAAAGATTAGTTTTCTAGATTCAAAATTTTAAACACTTGCAACTGTCTGTACGGCGTTGTACGTTTTATAATACAATTTATTTAAAATAAAAGTAAATTTAGAAATCAAAAAGAAATAACGAATGGAATTTTTTTGTTTCTAAACGATTTTCTTTTCTTCAGCTTGTACCAAAATTACTGATTTCTCTGATACGGTCGAAGGGCACGTTGATTATTTTTAAATCCACATTTTAGAACATTTGGCTTTATGCGTAGTATTTCTAAAAACAATATTGTGAAGTGGATTAACTGAACTAAACTTTTTAAACTAATAATTTTTCAACTAATCCTTGCTTGGGCCATATCTTTGGCCAATGTATAATGCATAAATGCAAGCCTTGAAAAGCAAAATTTTCCAACGATCCGGGCTCAGCAAACACATGTAATCAAAGAAATCGGGACGGGCCCGGGCTCTATGTCTTCGGACCCGGACTCCTAAAATTCAACCTGAACTCATCTCTAGTATAAACCGTACGTAATTAGGGCTGGAAACTTTGAATAAAAGCTTGAAAACTTTGATTTCTATTCTACGCAAAGAAATTTGTATCATTAGTATAGTTATACTATTTAAGTATAGTTGGTGTACAGTTCCTTGTTATTTAATTTGATTTTTCTCCCTTTCAAGCATAATTTCAATAAAACACTGACTCATTGCATTTCTTTCCGCAAAAAAAGCGCATCCACAAAACAAAAAAGAGCGAAGGTCACAGCTATAACAAATAACAGTGGAGACTTGCACGAGCGAGTTCGAGAGCATGTCTCTTCCGATCAATATTTACAATACTCCTGTGCCATATTACGGTCGTCGAAGAACAAATATCTTAGAGTTTAACTACTTAAGATAGCAGCAGTTCTTATAAAACTCCCAGAGTGAAAAAGCACATCCTATCAAAGAACACCGTTCCGAGATTTTTAACCGCGTACATACATCAAACGCTACGTGTGTCTGAAATTATCTCGTGAAGCCTTATTTGCGGAGAACAGAATCAGTAAGAATTCGAAATTACTGGACAGTTTCCTTTCACGTAATTTATTTCACCACAGCCTTTAAAAGTCCATGTTAATGAATCGTTTTCTATGCAGATCTTTTCCTTATTTGCATCGAAAATTATTAAGTTGCGAGCGATTTATTACATGTGATGACATTTTGAATTGTCCAGTTGTATTTCGCTGAGATGAAATCCCAATTAACTTTTTAATTAACTGCATCTTCGGAGTCACATGGAGAATCAGCAAAACAATTGCGATCAGACGGAAAAGTAATTTGTTTTCAAAGTGGCATCAAAGTAAAAGTTCTGTAACACACAAAAAGAAAATTAGAATCGCAGCAGTTTTGTCATTGATGCGAATTCCTTCAAACTGCTTTTTAAATACTTTCGTTGAGCCGTTAAAATTGTGGACGATTTATTGCTTTCTTTTCCTAGAACTGTTCCTCATATTTCTTGGTTATTGATAGACCTCTTGTTATACACATCCCTGTCTACCCACCTTCCCTTTCATTACCTGTGGTAAAAGGACCTACACAAAGTCCAACTGAAATCAAGTTTCCTGTGAGTTACAGAAAATTATGTTCTTAATTTTACATTTCCAACAGCCTTTTCTTTTGCAAAATATATACATATCTAATGAGGATTTAATTTTATTTGCGGATAATGCGACTGTTATGATTACAGGTACAGACATAAATTAGGCAAAAATAAAATGTAATAAATTTATTGAAAAATTGATGCAATGGCTAGATACAAATTTTCTGTTTTGCAATATTAAAAAACTAAAATCATGATTTTAAAAAGGGAGAGATTGTTGAGCCACCGTCTATTTTTGTGGGAAATTGTACCCCTGAAATAGTCAAAAATATTAAATATTTGGGAATAAAAATTGATAATTTAAAACGGAATACTGATATACAAAATATTGTGAATAAAATTTCAGGGGCATTGGGCTTAATTACGAGAACTTCAAATAATTTAACAATTAAAATATTAATGCTATGCTACAGTCTGATTTATCCACGTTTGACTTTTATGTGGTCAAACTACTAATACTAATTTATATAAATTAAAATCGTTACAAAATAGGATGGTCAAAATTTTAAATAGGTTTAAGGGAAATAATTTGAATATCGAGGTACGGAATAATATCAATGAATTTTTAGATACAGAATTTTTAGTAATATAAGTTATTAGGATTTATGTACCTAAGTACAAAACAATAAAGGAAGATAGGCAACATGTAATTCAGCTGAATACTAAGTCATGACTAACGAACTAGAAAAAGAAATACATTTTTGCGCTACCAATGCCTATAACTAACCCAACAATGATTTATTACCAGGGATTGGTGTTATGGAGTAACCTAACACATATCAATAACTATTATTATTTTCGGAAGCCACTAGAAAAATATTTGCTAACAAACTAAAACATAAAATTTAATAGAAATAAGTTATTTTGGCTTGACACAAGAACTCCAAAGAAAGCAAGACTCAAGTATGAACTAAAATAGCAAAAGCAGGTAGATATAATAAGTCTATTACACAAGTAGATACATAATAACATTAAAAACAGGAAGCAAACACGAAAAAGCAACAAAGGAACAATAGAAGACCACAGAACTCCAAGTAAATTAGATAGAACGCCAATCACTAGAAACCATAACCTATGACAAAAGACAGAAATGTAGACTTCATCAGGAGAACAGTGACATTTGGAATGGCTTTTCTGGGCCCCACGGAGATTGGATACACCCAAACTCTGCGGAGGTATTATTTATAGCCTTTTACTTAATTTCCTGTTCTGTGGTTACCTTGTAAGTATATATATGTTTCCTTGTTAATGTTAAAATTTATATTGAAATTTAATATGGTCAAATGTAAGCTCATAACGAAAAATAAAATTAAATACTTGCCTCGGTATTAATGCTTCTTGGTGAGCAGAGGAAAAAAAGAAAAGTAGGATCAACTCGTTTCAGCGCAGCGACGACGACTGTTTTGTACTGATTTAATTATCACCACAAGAACTCTTAAGGGGTATATATATAGAACAGATTCTCTGCTTTAGAAGGCCTAACATCGGAAGAAGTGGATATTTCGGAAGTTAACAGAAAAGTAACCAAAGCTCTTATGGAAACAGCAACAAAATTAGCTGGGTCTAAGAACAAGTTGCATGTAAACAAATTATCAGGAAAAACCAAAATGTTGATGCAAAAAAGAAGACAGATGAGGACAACTAAAGAAGATGTGACTTCCAAAGTGGAATATATAGAGCTATGCAAGACAGCACGAAAAAGTATCACTGAAGACGTAAGGAAATTCAACTGTGAGCTAGTGAGGAAAGCAATTGAAAACAACCAAAGCCTAAAGATAGCAAAGGGACATCTCAGTAAGGGAAGAAAACAGATTATGGCTCTGAGAAAAGAAGATGGTTCTATAACAAGAAATAGAGGCGAAATTTTGACAAGAGTGAAAGATTTCTACTCCAAATTATATGAAAGGGATGATACATGTACTCCAGACATCATGAAAGGTACCAGAGTTCTTCCAGTCTTCCCAGCAGAAGTTGCTCATGCAATCAAGAACATGAAGCGGGGGAAAGCTCCAGGAGAAGATGGAATTACTATAGACATCATACAAGAAGCAAGTGGAGAAATTGAAACAGTACTCGCCCAAATTTTCACTCGATGCCTTAATGAAGGGAAGATTCCTGAGGATTGGAACAATGCTACAATGATCCTGCTACATAAAAAAGGTGACATTGAGGATCTCAGGAACTACAGACCTATCAGCCTCCTATCAGTGGTTTATAAAATCTTCACTAAAGTTCTTTCACACCGCTTGAAGGTAACACTGGACATGGCTCAACCGAGAGAACAAGCTGGATTCAGGAGTGGCTACAGCACAATAGATCATATCCATGTACTGAGAGAACTAATTGAAAGAGCGAGGGAATATGAACTTCCATTGTGCATGGCTTTTATTGATTATGAAAAAGCCTTTGATTCGGTGAAACCATCAGCAGTTACCACGGCTCTAAAATCCTGCGGTATTGAAGATGCATACATTAATATTATTAATAACATCTATGAAAATGCAAGTGCAAAGATTCGGCTGTTTGAAAATACAACACACATAAAAATTGGAAAGGGAGTGAGACAAGGTGACACCATATCTCCGAAGCTCTTTAATGCCACATTGGAAAATGTCTTTCAATCACTGAATTGGGAAAACAAAGGGATAAAGATTAATGGAGATTATCTAACCCACCTTCGTTTTGCTGATGACGTAGTCATTTTTGCAACTACCCCATCAGAGCTGCAGAGTATGATCCAGGAACTTGCTGACAAGAGTAAAGAAGTGGGATTAAAAATGAACTTTCAGAAGACGAAAGTGATGTTCAATGCTTTTACAAGAAACGAAGATTTATCGATTGATGGAGAAAAACTGGAGATAACAGATACGTATGTTTATCTTGGACAGCAGATATCAAGTGAGGGTCACATTGATGAAGAAATTAATCGGCGTACAAAACTTGCCTGGAGAGCTTTTGGAAGAAACAGCATAATTTTCAAGAGCAATATGCCATTATGTCTTAAAAGAAAAGTGTTTGATCAATGCATCCTTCCAGTGCTTACGTATGGTGCAGAGACGTGGACCTTAACTAAAAGAGACATACAAAGGCTGCAGACAACTCAAACAAGTATGGAGAGGTGCATGCTTGGTATAACCAGGAGAGATAAGAAGAGGAACTCGTGGATCCGAAAAATGACGAGAGTGGAAGACATCATGATCAGAGTTAAATCCCTGAAATGGCAATGGGCTGGACATACTGCCAGAAGGACAGACCATAGATGGACAGCCGAAATTTTAGATTGGATTCCAAGGGACAGGAAAAGACCCAGAAAAAGACCACATGGGAGATGGGTGGATGAAATTCGTAAATATGCGGGAGTGACATGGAGGAGACTGGCACAAGACAGACCGTTGTGGAGGAAACTTGGGGAGACCTTCGTCCAGCAGTGGATTGATAATGGTTGACAATGATGATGATGATGATGATATACAGCCCGTAAGTTATAGAGAGTGATTTTGATAATATCTATCCTTGCTCTCTTAACTTATGTAAAACCAACCACAGTAATCAGGAACTTGAGTTCCTAGACTTAAGCATTAAGCTCAACAGAGGTAACCCATCTATTAGCCTCTATGATAAAAGAGTTAATTTTCCTTTCAAAGTAATTAAATATCTACACTGGAATAATAACATTTCAACCAAAGTAATTGAGAATGTACTAATTTCTCAGGTCCTAAGAGTTTCAAGAATTTGCAGCAACAATTTGGACTTCAATTACCACATTAATACACTATTAGAAAGTTTTCTAGAGAACGAAATTCCTTCTTCTTTCATCAAAAGAACTTTAAGAAAAATTATTCTGAATAATAGAGTAAGGTTGGCAGATCTGCTTTAATTTTCTACACAGTTAATAATATGATTCTGACCAATCAAAGCCGTAAGGAAGTTGGCTAGAGGATGCCTATTAACTACCTAAAGGAACCTTAGTGCTATGGATATGACGGTCCTATTAAAACAAAAAATTAAATAATATAAACAAAATCACAAAAAAGCTTAAAAATCCGTTTATAAAAGAAAATAAAAACAAATAAAAAAGAAAACTAGTTATTCATCACTAGGATAGCTATACTAAAAATAGTAAAACCAACATTAAAATTAATAAGATTCTGATTAATTTATAGAAGCTCACTAAGGTGATTTAATACATGCAAAGATTATTAAATAAACTGCTCGTGTATTTTATAATATTTCTCATGTATTCTGGAGAGTTAAATCTGCTCTTTCTGATCATACAGATCCACAGTCTTATGTTTATATATTTTTTTCTCTGGTTAAAATCTCCGCGCGTTGTTTTCTTGCTGTATGAGGAGGCCATCAGCCCCACCCTCACTGCCCCCCAGCGTCTAGGGAGTGGCAGAAGAGGTCAGCCATGTTCTTCTCTTGTGAGGAGAAAAGTTTTTGTAACACAAGAGGTAAGCTCTCTTCCTTGTTTTTGGGTTCTAGGTTTTATAAGTTCAATGTTTGTACTTCATGTACCTTTTCTCTGTCGTTTTTTAGCTTTTCAACTTTTAGGCATTGATTTGTCTGTTAACATTTTTGCGGGTTTTAACTCTTTCTTTTCTTTGTAACTTTGAGCGTCTTTTGGGGTACCTAGGAACAGAAGATGGCTTAGCTTGTTCCTTTTCTATGCGCTGTTTTTTCAAAGTAGTTAAGTTCTTAATAACTAATTAATTATGCACTTAAAGCACTGCTGAAATACTTTGTACATATTGCAACTAACTGTTTAAGGTATATAACTTTCACAATGTTTTCTTTAGTTAATTATTATCTTTAACTTATTCTCGTTTTTGTGTTGTCATAAGTTGTAGAGTAGGGGTTTTAGACTCAAGTTTTCTTTCAAAAATCTGTTCGTTATAAATTAACATTTCCTTTTTTAATTGCAATGTAAAATTTGGATTTCTTTTGCATTGTTTTTCAGGGTTAAATTCTCTCTCAAACGAACTTGGAATTTCGTTATGGCTGAAAATCATTTCTAATTATTATGTCACTCTCACAGCTTGAGTTCTCTTTAATCTTCTTCTCTCTGTTTAATAGTAACAGATGAAGAGTATGGGTCGGGCCAGGAAGGTTGATGGATGCAAGCGAAATTGTTAACTAGTGCTAGGTCATGCAACTCTGAGGAGGACATGACTTATATATATGTTTTTTAAACTATTTTAGGTGGGAATGTTACTTGCATCTATGGCCTTGCAGAAACCCATTTCCAACTAGGTCTTTGTGGAAGTGAGAAAAAGCAGAGTTTTTGCTGGTCCTTGATAAAGCCAAGGCTCAGTATTCTCGACACCTTCTACATTCAGTTGTTTTATTTTATTTTTTACCTTTTTTCCTTTTGATCACACAGGTAGATACATAACCTTTTCTATGTTGTACTAGGTGTGAGTCAAAATTATATATGTATTTTTTTGCTTAGGTATCTTCTTTATAGAATGTGAATTCTGAATTTTCAAAACTGCTGCGTTGCGCGTTTTGATTTTCAGGTTATTTTGCACCCTTCGTTTTAAATTCTAAAATTTTTTCCTTAGTCTTCAGTTTTGCTCTTTAGTATATATATATATATATATATATATATATATAAGCAGTCCCTCGGCCGAACGTTTGGTCCTCCAGTGCTACAGGACTCGTCGCCGTGAGAAAAGGTCACCTCCCATACCTCATCGGGTCTCAAACCAGGACGCAGTTCGGACAACTAGCCAGAATACCGTGCTTCTGGCCACAAAGTTTTTTTTGGGGGTGGGGGGAGGGGGGTTGCGTGTGATGGCGAGGATGAATCCTGAGCTTCTGAATTTATCACGCAGTTTTCCTTCTAGAAAGTGTGAAATTCACGTGTTTTTCGCACTGCTGAAAATCTAACTTAATTTTTTTGTTCACTAACTAAAGCTACGTGCAAAGCATTCATATTTGCGATATGCGATTCATAGTTTTAAGGGTAAACGGCGTAAATTCGATCTTGTGTTTACTAAATACGCGTTTAGATTTGGCAATAGATCAACTTTTATACTCCATTTTCGGTATGCATCTTTCAAATGTTCGAAGTATATTTTGCTGCTCGAAATAGAATGAAAATAGAGTACAGGAAAGTTTGTCCAAAGGTATATTTTGACGTCTAATTCCGCGGATAGTACGGAGGAACTTACAAGTCGACTGCCTGTGACTTATATAGGTCCCAATTCAAATCATAGCGTTAAAAATATGTGCCATACACTAATCGTGTTAGTCGATTCGTAAACAACATGGAGTTCTATTCGCGTACTGCCCAATACATCGTGCGCGCGACGCTCCCCTTGCGCGGGGGACATGATGCAATATTTCTGGGGGTGCCGCCGCATTTGACTATCTCGGTAACCGTGAGCGCAACACGACTGCGCATGGCATCGTTCTAAAGCTCTCGACGAGATCTATTCAAATATACGAAGAACATTTCGCAGTGGGATGAACTGAACATTTTAAAAATTGTTTTTTTTTCTGAGCCGGTGAACACCTTTGACAATACTTTGGTTTATCTGAACAATCGTGAGTGCAAAACAACTGTGCGTGGTATCGGCTTAAAGCTCTCGACGAGATCTATTCAAATAGATAAACATATCGCAGTGATTTAAACTAAAATTTTAAAAATTGTTTCCGTGTGAAAAAGTGAACATTTTCGACAGTGCCGCGAAATTCATAGAATGAACGCAAGCAAAAGTGGAGAAAATCAACACGAGGTGAAAGAGCAAGCGATAAGGAATATAAGAAGCCCAGGAAAGCAGATCACCACGCTGGGTAATTGGTATATCGATCTCCTTTGTGTTTGCAATGTATCCAGAATTATTTGTAAAAATTATGTAAGCTACTTTTCATATAGACCTGTATTGACTATATCAAATCAAATAAACGCTTTGAAACCGTACTCGACTAGATCATTTCAACTCTCCGATCTGCAAGTCGTAGTCCTACGATCCAAACTGACTGCTCAATTAGAATTGAGCCTACCTGTATATTTCTTTTAAGTTTTTGCTGAATAGGAATATCTTCTTGGTTTTATCAATATGCATTTTACTTTGGAAAGACTTTCCCTTGTCTCTCCCCTTCGGGCGAAAGGTAGGTCGTAATAGTGAATGTTACGTCCTCCCTTTCGCTCTGGTAATAGGACGCCACACCAAAGGATTGTAATTCCGATTACAGGAATTGTAAGTAGAGAGCCAGAAGCTTAACTAGCACAACGTGCCACCCACCCCCAAGAGTTACTTCAGCACCCTTAAGCACTGTCATTTTCCCAGGATTTCGAACACACGAGGGAAGATGTGTTTTTTGCTGTATGTGTGTGGGAGGGGGTCAGGAGGTCGACGAGAATGTCTGGTAAAGTAAGTGGGATACCTAGAGCCCTGTAATTTTAAATGATTTTTGGAACAGAAGTATATCATGTGAGGATATCAATCAGCCAATCAGGATTAACAGCGTGTGCGGACTGATGCATGAGCATGAATATACATTTTATCGCAAGAAACGAATTTGGTAAAATATACTTTAGTGGTTAAGGTCAATAACTATAAGACTTCATAATCACCCATTTTACTTTCACTTGTTTCTGAAGTGCTTAGTTTATGTGAAATGTCTGCCTTTAAAAATTTGAACAGTTGACGTGCTAAGCAAATTATTTTTTTAATCAGAAACGGCACTTGGGTTTAATTGATTCTGCGCAAAAAGAGCTGGTCGAGCTTGGAAGTTTCTTCGCGCGCTCTTTTTTCTTTCGCCGATACTACGGCTCCACTTGGACGCTTTTGTGACATTTTGCAAATGGGTGGCGTTTGCTGGTATGTTAAAGTTTCCACCCAGTAAATGAAACTGGCATACTTACCATAAAGAAGTAACAGCAAAGCAATGGGTAATTGTTTTGTCCAAAACTAAAATACTGTAAATCACGTGAAGAAATCACCCTCTTTTACATACAGATCTGCGGCTGCTGTTAATAACTGTTCGTGCCTGTCATGTACGTAATCCTAGGCGCCTGACTCTTTTCCCGATCCTCCACGGAGAATCTCAAAGTGGTCTCGTACTTTTCCTGGGAGGGCGATTGGAGAGCGATCGTTTTACAACCAGGAGCCCAATGGCCGAATAGCTTCAATCCGTAGGGCATCCATTGTGTTAAAAGTGAAACTTGGCATTTATTTAGACAAAGCTACATATGTATTAAAGGAAAATATATGTATGAATTTTTGGATTAATTATTTTTTTGTTTTCGTATCGTTCGGATTTTTTCGTAAAACCATTACTGGCAGCTGCAGTACGCCTGCGCCCCCTCGCAGCTGCGGGGGCGGTAGTTACGCCACTGAGTAGAGCTTATCTTTTTCTTTGCATTCCAGTGTGAAATTTTTGTGATGGCTTAGTGTTAAGAGAGCACTTGACTCGAGATATATAAATTTAGTACTGAGTTATTAAGCTCATTCATTCAAGGAATTTTAAGCGGGAACTGCCCATGTACCAGGCCTCACTATCTCCCTAGTGAGTTATTAAGTACGAGGGGTCCACGTGACTTTTTCAAGTACAGAGGGAGAGTCGAAAGTTTTGCAATATTTGCATAAACGCATGTGCTGCGGCGGGTATGTCACGTGTTTAAACTTGTTCAGGTCGCGAACTGCAATCAGTCGAAAGTGATATAAAGTGGTAGTCGTTGCTGTGAACAGCATTGCATGACCTTCTGTCTGTGGTTGGGACGCCTGAAAGATGAACAGCCACAACCGGCTAATTAGGGAACTTTTGTTTTACGAGTTTGAACTCTGCCATAACGCTGCTCAAGCAACAAGAAACATTTGTCATTGCGAAAGGGGAAGGTTCCGTGGACCACAGCACCGCAACCATATAGATCAAGAAATTTCGCTCATGTGGCAAACCTCAAAGATCAGCCAAGGTCAGGTAGGCAGCGCCAGGCCGTAGAGGCAAATCCGACACCCAACACTGGGAGATTATCAGGCGAGCTGGACTTGTCACAGACTACCGTGGCTCGACACGTTCAGGACCTCGGCAAGGTCTACAGGAGCTGCCACATTGTCCCTCACGAACTGACGCCAGTTGAGCCCGGACCAGCTGCCTGAACATGTTGCCAAATGTGGGCGCTTCGAGTACAAGGTGATGCTCCGCGTCTGGTGGAATTTCGAGGGGATAATCCATTACGAATTTGTTTCAGTCGGCCGGAACATCAATGCCAACTTCTACTCTGAACAGCTGGAACTGGTGTATGCCCTTTTGGAGAAGAAGTACCCGGCACTGGTAAACAGAAAGCACGCTCTCCTACAGCAGGACAACGTTCGGCCTCGTACCGCGCGAACGACCCGGGCAAAACTCTAGGAACTTGAGGGCACCGAACTGATGCCACACCCAACATATAGTTCTGACCTCGCTCCGTCTGATTATTACTTGTTCCGGACCATGGCTCACTTCCTTCGGGAGTGGCACCAACATCCAGGAGGAGAAGGCAGCTGGGATGAGAGTTCTTCGCCTCGATGAACAACAACTGGTACCGCCGCGGAATCGATTATGTCTAAAGACGTTCCAACACGATGGCCTATACGTTGAGTGCTAGTCAGCTTTCGCCCCTAAAGGTACGTGTAGGGGTGAGACACAGGCTCTCGTGCTAAGTCCCGCCTTCTTTCCGATAGGCGTCCGTGAGTTATTTTAACAACTCCCCGCTGACAGCCAATTATCTGAGGTTCTCACTCTCGTAATTTATTAATTATAGATTTTTTATCCAGGCCCTTCTTCCTCCGCCTTTTTGTATAAATTATCCGCGAATCAAGGAAGGGAGAGAATGGCTAACATAAACCACTTCATCCACTTTCAATAATTACAGACAAATTTAATGAAGCAAAAGTATTGGTAAGAGTTTGGTTCCGGTACCAAAGTCCACGTCGAAGAATTTCTTTCACACGCGGCGTCCGTCATGAATTGTTCAATCAAAAATCAGTTGTCTTATGGCAACTCTAATATCAGAGTCGTTCCGACTATCCGCTTTCTCTCGAAGCACTCGGCTTCACTCTAAACACAGGAACTGTGTTCCTCGGAGCCTAAACTCCCCACGTCTACCCACCTTCCAAGCACAGTAATTTACTAGGATTTCAAACGCGAGAAAGGATGCATTTTCGCGGCATATGGTGGTTGGGGGAAGGGGGTTAAGAAGCCAGAGAGTGCCTTCAAAAGTAATGATGATACCTGGAGCCCTGTAGTTTTAACTTTTTAAGTAATAGATTTGACAATACGTGTAATTGCTTTGTCCAAAATTAAAGTAAACCACTTGAAGAAATCACCCCCTTACACACTGCTTATTTTTTTTTTTTTTTTTTTTTTTTTGAGGTTTAACGACCACCGTGAGCAACTCAATGGGCTATAAGCAGTCGCCCGTCCCTAATTTAGGGTCACTGGTTCCAGGGAAGGGAGAGAGCCAGTGCCGTAAGACAAACACAACATCCATGCCTCACCGGGATTCGAACCCGGACCCCTTCGGACGAATGATCAGAGGCCAACGCCTTAGACCACTGCGCCACCGGGGCGGCACACACTGCTTATGTGTGACTGCTATGAATAAATGTTGACGCCTGTCGTGCACTTAATCGTAACTGACTGTTTTCCCACATCCTCCTCGAGGAATTCCACCGTAGCCTCGCGCTTTTCCTCAACAGCTCAGAGAGAGGGCAATTCGAGATCGATCGCATTATTTACAACACGTTGCAGATCAATCGTATAACAACCCAAAATCAAAGAGCCGAACACTCTCAGTCTGTAGGGCATTCAGTGTTTCAAAAGTGAAACTAGGCATTTATTTAGGCAAAGCTAAATATATCTTAAAGCAAAATATGGATCTTTGGGTTAATTATTGTGCATGTCCGAAATTTTTCATAAAACTGGCAGCTGCAGAACGCTCCTTCGTTGGCTGCGTCCATCCGCAGCTGCGGGGGGGGGTAGTTACGCCACTGAATATTCCATGCGGTTAACTAGGGTACAAATTAACATACAAGGTCTGTCCGGAAAGTAATGAGACTCATTCAGTAACAGACGTTTAATTACAGTTATACTTACATAACATTAAAATTCCATGAAATAACATCCTTGAACATCAATACACTGCTGCCAGTGGTTCTGCCACGCCGTGTAGCTTTCCTGGAAGCCGGGAACAGGGATTGCATTCAAAGCACTAGTCACGGCAGTTTGCAACTCTCAAAATGGTGTCATTTGAGGCTGGATTGGAGCCGGGGAAACAAAAAGAAGTCAGCTGGGGCCAAGTCCGGGCTGTAGGAAGGTTGGGGCAGCGTTGCCATGTTGTGTTTCGCCAGACGTTCTCTCGCTCTCAGCGACGCATGGATCTGCGCATTATCGTGGTGAAGAACCCAAGTGTTGGTGATCTCCGGGCAAACGCGCGCAACTCTGTTCTTCAGTCGTTGAAGCACTTCCACGTAAAATGCAGCGTTGACCGTTTGTCCGGGTGGTACGAACTCCTTATGGACAACACCTTTACAGTCAAAGAAGACAATGAACATCGATTTCATCTTCGATTTGCACATTTGAGCCTTCTTTGGTAGAGGAGACTCCGGGAGTGAGCCACTCTGAGCTGTTTTTTTTTTTTTGTTTCCGGATCGTACTCAAAGACCCACGTTTCATCACCTGTTATCACTTTCTCCAAGGAAAAAAAAAAAAGGTTCACACGGTCCACAAGCTCCCGAGAAATTATCGACACACGGTTGTTCCTCTGTTCATCAGTCAAAACCTTAGGAACGAATTTGGCGCAAACTTTCCGCATCTGCAATTCTTGCGTAATGATTTCATGCACAATGGATTTCGCTCGTCCCAAGTGCTCTGCTACCAATCCAAACACTCAGACGTCGGTCAGAGTCCAAAACCGCTTTCACCTTTTCCACATTGTCCGAAATGTGAGACGTTGAAGGGCGCACTGGGCTTTTATTACTGCTCATCCTCAACGCTGTCTCTTCCCTCTGTGGATGTTTCGTGCCACCGAAACACTTGTGCTTTCGATAAAGCATCCTTCCCGTAGGCTTTCTGTATCATAGCAAGCGTTTCGGTCGCGGATTTTTCAAGTTTAACACAAAACTTTGCCGCGTATCGCTGTTCGACACTCTTCTGCATTTTGACCGTTACGCGACGCTCACACAGCTGTCCACTTCGCAAAAGATCCTCACTCTGTAAAATCTCAGAGCCAACTGAAGAGACATCGACCCGTTTACCTAACATACCCCGCCACCCGTCACGCCCTGAGACTCCTCCTCTTCTGATTGGCCCAGGAAAAGTGGTCTCCTTACTTTCCGGACAAACCTTGCACACTATGAGGTGTGAACATCTCATATCAATGAATGGAATTTTCCAAAACAGTGAATGGATGCATAGAAAATATGATGTGTGTAGCCTCCATGACCTTTCAAGGACATGTCGTTGGGTTGAAGAGCTGAATCATTTGTGCTCTGTCGCAGAACGTTCTCTGAGAGTTTATCTTTGATTTAAACGGAATTTTTTCCAAGCCCTACCCCTAAAAAGCTTCTGTTGTTACGTTCACTATCCGATACTCATTCGTTCTGCATTTCTGTGGAGTGTTGTGCAGTCGGCGTTCACTTTGCTTGGTATTTATAATCTGTGGCTGTTACCTAGCTTTTACATTTTGAATAAAACTATGTAAGAAACCTGAAAGTGCGATTTTTGAACGATCATAACACTTTCGTAGAACTGCGGTGTGAGAAAAAGTAAAAACCACATCTTATTTAAGTGGAACTCGAAAAGCCACAATTTTGAACTCAAATGGGGCGTAATATCGCCCTCCCGGACAAGAAAAGGTTGCTACGGTCTTGGTTGTACTTAAACGTATTTATACTCGCGAATCACTCGTTTTATTTCATATTCAAAGATCTTGGCATGCGAAAAATGCATTGCATAAATTATCTACGAAGTGTACCATTGTACTCTCTGGAATTTTAATTTAATTGAAAATATTTTTTCAGAAAAAAAGATTCGCTGATCCATTAAGATCTTAGAATTCCAAAACTTTCATTACCTGACTAAAAAAATATTTATAGCTAAGAGTATTATCAAGATTTCTTTAAAAATTATTTCCTCTAGAATTTATCTTAAATGCAGAAAACACTTATCTGTAGATATGATATTTAAACATGCAGGAGTGTCAGCTAATCATCACGCATTAAGATTGAACGGGAGGGAGGTTTCTTCCTCGATAGCTGTTTCCTAAAGCACAGGAACGACTGAATCTACTCCTTGTAATCTACTCCTTCTATTTCACAGGACAGCAATTTCTGTGATTAAGCTGTTTGACAGGCAGGTAGTTTCCGGTCAGTTTAACACACTTGCTGGAAGTTCTAATTAGATATATCAGCTGCTTACACACTCGCCGAAATGGTTCAGTTTTAGCTTTCAAAACTGTCTTTTCGTCACTGCAGACGAAAGCGTTGAGGGAATCGATATATGTTCGACGTGTGGCAGCCAGAAGAAAAAAATGCGTTAGTAGTGAAGAAAATAATACGGAAGAAAGGCACTGCGTGTTCGATGGAACGTGATCGGTTTCGAACAGAGCTTTTCTGAGAAATATGTTCAACTTCCATAAGCTTTCATAACCGGGCAGTCCTGAAAGCTTCGTCTTCTGAAAGGGTTTGGAATGGTGCTCACGTGTATACGCGCATAATACTTTTCAGGATTTAACCGTCCAGCGAAGGAAGCCAAGTGTTTCATAGTAAATGCACCCTTTCCCGCGCAATGTGCGCTGGAAAATAAATTTTGCAGAATGGCAATGTAAATTTCTCCTGCGCACAGAATGCGTACGGTAAGGAAAAGAACTTCCTTCAACATGCTACAGCATGTAAGAGTAGATATATCATATGCCCGTGGAAATGTATGCTAATATGAACAAATTTTGCTCCCAATGCAATTCATACCAAATTGATAAATTTTTCCTTTCCAAGGTTCGCTCGCGTTTTGAAAAGCGTCTGGAAGTAAATGCCTCTTACGGAAAGTTAGTTTTAGAAAAGTGAAGTAAATTTCTGCTATCCACGGGACTTACAGTAAAACACAGGGAAAGAAAACTATTTCCGTTTACGGAAAAGGAAACTTTCTTCACATTCAACGTACTACACTGCTCGTTAAAAGTTAAGAAGGGATCGTATACACTAAAAAATTGCAGAGTCAAATTACGGTAGATACACCGGCAGCTGAGTGGCCAGTCAATAAACCGTAATTTTACAGTACCATACCGTAATTGTTATTAAAATGTCTAATGACGAATAAACAATATGTCTACTGACCGGGAAATAAAAACGTCTAATGCCGTAATGTTCATTAACATGTCAACTGACCGGGAAATGAAAACGTCTAATGCCGTAATGTTCATTAACATGTCTAATGACTGGGAAAAAATAATATGTCTACTGACTGGGAAATAAAAACGTCCAATGAAAAAACGTTAAATGTCTAATGACCGGGAAATAAAAACGTTTCATGACCATAATTGTTGATTAACATGTCTAATGAGAAATAATAATATATGTTATGTTCATTAACATGTCTTAATGGGAAATAAAAACGTCTAATGCCGCAATGTTCATTAACATGTCTAATAGCTGGGAGTAAATAATATGTCAACTGACCGGGAAATAAAAACGTCTAATGCCGTAATGTTCATTAACAGGTCTAATAACTGGGAATAAATAATATGTCTACTGACCGGGAAATAAAAACGTCTAATGTAATGTTCATTAACATGTCTGATGACCGGGAAATAAAAACGTCTAATGTCGCAATGTTTATTAAAATGTCTAATGACCGGGAAATAAAAGCGTCTAATGACCATAATCTTGATTAACATGTCTAATGAGAAATAGTAATACATGTTAGGTTCATTAACATGTCTTAATGGGAAATAAAAACGTCTAATGCTGTAATGTTCATTAACATGTCTAATGACTGGGAATAAATATATCTACTGACCGGGAAATAAAAAACGTCGGATGCCGTAATGTTCATTAACATGTCGAATGACTGGGAATAAATAATATGTCTACTGACCGGGAAATAAAAACGTCTAATGCCGTAATGTTCATTAACAGGTCTAATAACTGGGAATAAATAATATGTCTACTGACCGAGAAATAAAAACGTCTAATGTAATGTTCATTAACATGTCTGATGACTGGGAATAAATAATATGTCTACTGACCGGGAAATAAAAACGTCTAATGTCGTAATGTTCATGAAAATGACTAATGACCGGGAAATAAAAGCGTCTAATGACCATAATCTTGATTAACATGTCTAATGAGAAATAATAATACATGTTATGTTCATTACCATGTCTTAATGGGAAATAAAAACGTCTAATGCTGTAATGTTCATTAACATGTGTAATGACTGGGAATAAATATATCTACTGACCGGGAAATAAAAACGTCTATGCCGTAATGTTCATTAACATGTCTAATGACCGGGAAATAAAAACGTCTAATGCCGTAATGTTCATTAACATGTCTAATGACTGGGAAATAAAAACGTCCAATGTCGTAATGTTCATTTAAATGTATAATGACCGGGAAATAAAAACTTCTAATGACCATAATTGTTGATTAACATGTCTAATGAGAAATAATATATGTTATGTTCATTAACATGTCTTAATGCGAAATAAAAACGTCTAATGCCGCAATGTTCATTAACATGTCTAATAGCTGGGAATAAATAATGTCTACTGACCGGGAAATAAAAGCGCCTAATGCCGTAATGTTCATTAACAGGTCTAATAACTGGTAATAAATAATATGTCTACTGACCGGGAAATAAAAACGTCTTATGTAATGTTCATTAACATGTCTGATGACTTGAAATAAATAATATGTCTACTGACCGGGAAATAAAAACGTCTAATGTCGTAATGTTCATTAAAATGTCTAATGACCGTCTAATGTCGTAATGTTCATTAAAATGTCTAATGACCGGGAAATAAAAACGTCTAATGACCATAATGTTGATTACATCTCTAATGAGATATAATAATACACGTTATGTTCATTAACATGTCTTAATGGGAAATAAAAACGTCTAATGCCGTAATGTTCATTAACATGTCTAATGATTGGGAATAAATAATGTCTACTGACCGGGAAATAAAATCGTCTAATGCTGTAATGTTCAGTAACATGTATAATGGCCGGGAATAAATATGTCTACTCACCAGGAAATAAAAACGTGTTGCCCACAGAGGTATTACGAGTCGACTGATTGCACATGAAAAAACTGGTACATAATTACTTTAAAAAGAAAATTGCCAGATTGTCAAGGTTAAAATACAGTAACAGTTTTAACACCATGAACATGTAGTTTATCTACCGAAAATGTATGGCTGACCACCAGGTGGCGTGCTTACGTAAACCGTTTTTATCCGGGTGAAAAACTGACTATTCACAGTAATGTTTTACAGTGTAAATCATCATAACTCCAAAACAGCGAAAACAAATTTATTCAAATTTATCACTGTTAGACAAACGTCTTAGGTAGATATCGTACAGATATTGGGAAACTTGATTGCATATCACCCGAACAAACGCACTGATGAAGAAGGTACCCAAAAAAAAAAAAACCCGGGATAAGAAAAACGTGGTATGAACACCAAATCTCGTTATTATGGAATGTGCCCAACTTTGAGGTGAATGCAAACCTGGCAGCGTCGAAACATAACCTCAATAAGAAAATCCAAAGAGTGAGACGGCACACGTAAAACAAAGCGTGTTTTTGTGTTGAGTATGAACATCAAAAGTAAATAGCCGTCGAAGCAAGATTACATGACGTTGATATCTAAAACTTCAATCACAGTTAAAAACAGTTCATGAATGGTAAATGTACATTAGATCTTTCGGGGTCGCCTGCGTCTCCCAATTTCATATGTGTAACTAACAGAGTTAGATAACTTAGAGTTATATAGTTAATAGCAACAGTGACGTAGGGTAGGTATTTGACCCATGTGTAAAACCAGCAAAGAAAGGTGGATAGCTTATAGACATAGGAAACAATACAAAAACTTTAATACACCACGATCTGTGAGCCTTTTCCATGGATAGGGAACATGATCAGAGAGGGGTCACCGGGACGACAATTTCATGCGGGTCGAGTCAAGGAGGTGTTCCTGACCCGATTTCGAACCGGTTTTATTTGTTTTATTTTTGAATAGAAAAAAATATTTCAGCGAACCGTTCAGAGGTTTTTGAAAAAATACTTCAGAGCTGCAGAGTATGATTTATTTAATGTAAGCACATCCCTACAAGACGGTAAATCTAATTACAGCAATTGCTATATTTACAGTGATAATTACCAAGTAATATTTGTAATCTTGCAAAACATGCTTTATGAAAAAAATTATTACATTAAAAATATCCGGACATTCTTCGAGTTGTGAAGCCTATGCATTTTACATAACGAAGAATTTTTTCCAGCATCAGTTCTGCAAAATGACACTGCAGATAGTTCACATTTTGTCCTCTGTAAATATGGGACACGGAAACTTAATTGGTTTAACATTTGAGAATCGTCTATCTCTCCATTGATGATGCCGTACAGGAACTTGAGTTGGAGAGAGGTCATCTTGAAGAATGTCAGAAGGTCAGCCGTCGGGATGTCCTCTATATAAACACAGGTCGATTTATAAAAAAGGTGTCTAAGAAACTTTTTCTGAACTTTCTCAATTTCATTTATTAGAGTTACTTGGCTAGGACTCCAAATGATCGCTGCATATTCCAGTGAGGATCTGACCGTACTAATACTTGGAATATCGCATGATAAATCCAAGTTTTCTGTACGCACAATTCTTTTGATATGACTTTTAAAGTCCAAGTTCGAACCAAACGTGACTCCCAAGTCCTGGACTTCGTTTGTCCGGGTAAGAGTCTTGTCCCCAGCTTTGTAGTCAAAACGAATTTGTTTTCTTTTCCGCGAAAAGGAAACGACATGACACTTGGAGATGTTGAGATAGAGATTGTTTAGTGTACACCACTGAAGCAGGTTATTGACATCAGTTTGAAGAGCAAGACAGCAAAATTAAGGAACTTGCTGAGTAGGGAAAAGAAATGGGATTCAAAATGAATTTTCAGAAGACAGAACTGATGTAAAATGCTTTTACAAAAAATGAAGATCTATCGATTGATGGGCAGCAGATATCAAGCGAGAGTCACATTGGTGAAGAAATTAATTTGCGTATAAAACTTGTTTGGAAAGCTTTCGGGAGAAACAATGCAATTTTTAAGAACAATATGCCAGTTTGTCTTAAGAGAAAAGTGTTTAATCGATGCATTTTTCCAGTGATTACATACGGAGCAGAGAAAAGTGCATCTTAACTAAAAAAAGGCATACAAAAACTTCAGACAACTGAAACAAGCATGGAGAGATGCATGCTTTTTGTAACCGAGAAAAATAAAAGGGGAACTCGTGGATAAGGAAAATGACAAGAGTGGAAGACATTATGATCAGAGTAAAATCCTTGAAATGGTGCCGGGAGAACAACCGAAATTTTAGACTGGATTCCAAGGGACAGGAAAAGACCTAGAAGAATACCACGTGAAAGATGGGTGGAGGGAGGAGACTGGTCCAAGACAGTCGGTTGTGGAAGAAATTATGGGAGACCTTTAACCAGCAGTGAATTGTTAGTGATTGACAATGCTGCCGCTGATATATTCAAATTTATAGCTCACAGCAGATTTATCCGGGTCAGCCCCGGGTAGGGTCCGAGTCCAAACATTTTGACCCGTTTCCAACTCGGAACATGATACGGGAAATCATCATTACAGGCAGTATTTTTTGTGTTGTGATATATGCAAGCTTTCAATTATTGAAGTCTAAAACCTGTTAGGTGGTAACTCAAGGATAGTATCTTTGTCCGAATCTGGTCTATAAGTCAATGTTGCCGTCTTAAGTCTAATCGACGATAACGCTCTGTGCGCACGAGCGTTATCGTCGATTAGACCTGAGACGGCAACAATTGCTATTCAGGTTTAAAGTCACTGACGGTTTGGGGAGGGGGTATGAAGGCCGAAACTAGTCTCCCTGAGGGCATCCCATAGATGTTCTATGGGGTTCAGGGTCTATAGAGTGTGCAGGCCACTTCATTCGTCGAATTCCTTCGTCATCACATTGGTCGACCAGACTGGCTCTGTGTGCACGAGCGTTATCGTCGATTAAAAGGAAATCTTGTCCAATGGCACCAGCATAAGACTTGGCATAGTGGTCCAGGATCTCATCTCGATACCTTTGAGCCGCGCCGGTGGCGCAGTGGTCTGAGCGATGTCTTCTGATCATCCGTCCGAGATGAGTCCGGGTTCGAATCCCGGTGAGGCATTGATGTGTTGTCTTACGGCACTGGCTCTCTCCCTTCCCTGGAACCAGCAGCCCTAAATTAGGGGCTGGCGACTGCTTATAGCCCACTGAGCTGCTCACAGTCGTCATTAAGCTTCCAATAAAAAAACATTATTTCGCCTCCATCTGTTTTTTAAGGTCGGACACACGGAGATATAAGCCGCCATCAATATACGCCTACGTCGATCTTCTTCCAAAATGCTGTTGACGATAACCACAGAAGTGTTGTCCGTTGCATCTGATGGCTGACCGCTTCTTGGGTAGTCTTCGATGATTTCCCGACCTTGGGGGAAATGAGAAGCCCACTGTGCTACGATCCACTACACTAACCCCATTCCGCCGACAACAATCGAAGGTTAAGCTGCTGATGATTATGGCCTATGACAAGGTTGGAGTGATAGCAACAAACAGAGTACCCAAGGGGACCACTGTAACAGTGGAATACTACAGAATGTTTCTGAAAAATGTTTTGCCCCCAAAGATTCGCCAAAGAAGCCCCGACATGCTCGAAGCTGACGTCATCATTTTGCATGGCAACACGAGGCAGAATGTTGCCCGTACAGTAAGAGACATTCTGGAAAAGTATGGACGGGAATTACTTCTCTACGCTCCATACAGTCCTGACATATGAGCACACCAGACAGACTTGTTCCCAGAACTGAAGAAGTCACCCAGCGGGAAATGATTCAGTACGATTCAGGATGTTTTCAATGAGGTTACCCATATTACTTGGGTAACCTCATTGAAAACATCCTGAATCATTTCCCACTGGGTGACTTCTTCAGTTCTGGGAACAAGTCATAGTCTGGTGGGCTCATATGTCAGGACTGTATTTAAAGTTTACCCGTTGGTTGCCGATTAAGACCATTGATGATCTACCCAAGTGATGTGCCTTAGAAACCAATAAATACTATTTCTGTTGGCTGTTAAAAATCTGATATTGTTTATTGTGTAATTCAGAATTTTGTTCTAGTTATCTGGAGCATAACGTAAATAAGTTACAAACATAAGGTAGACCACACGGAGATCTAATCCACATCAATATACGCCTGCGGTCAAATTCCAGAGAAAACCTGGATTCGTCTCTGAAAAGGACATGGGCCCATTGTTCTCGGGTTCAACCTACATGCTCTTTACACCATCTCAGGCAAGCCTGTTTATGTCTGGAGGTTAACGGTACACATACGGTTGGTCGTCTGGCATACAAGCCCAGCCTTGTGGAGCCGCCTGGAAACAGTAGGGAGCGATACTTGCCTACTACCTATGAATGCCATTAGGTCAGAATGCAAAGATTATTCAGATGCCCTACGTCTCCTTTTGGCTAAGTGTTCGATATAGCAGTCATCCTGTGGTGGTGTACTCCTCAGACGACCTGTAACAGGTTGTCTGGCAACGGCTTCACTTATTTGGAATTGTTTCTACAGCCTTGAGAAGACGTAGTGGTGGACATTAAAGAATCTGGCTACTTCGGTGACTGCCCAGCTTCAATCCATCTGACAGCTCAGAGTCCTCCAAACGTCGTCTTTGGGACATGTTCAATAAATTGGGTATTTGGAAATTCTGACTGTGGCTCGTTATAAATTATGACCAGTGGCTAAATACGCTTTTCTTACAGTGTTCCGGTTTGGCAGCTAAGGGTACATGTGACATTATTTTCGAGTGGATATTAAGCATTTACATTGCAAAATATATGTCTCCACCAATTTTCATTCCCATTGCTTTAAAATTTTTATTTTATCCGCATTTTTTGTGATTCGTGCTTAACTTTTGACGAGCAGTGTATTTAACCATTTAACTAGCTGGAATGAATTAACTCGGAGTTAGAAAAATGAACTTAAATCAGTTCTAATATTTCCGTTCTCTAAGAAGTACGCCGAACAAGTGAACCTGCGCGTCAGAAACCGTTGCTTTCATTTTAGCTTTTTATTCAAAGCTGTCATCCAGGAAGGTTTACACTAATCCAACCTATTTACCTGCTAAAAGGTTTAAAACAATCGCGACTGATCTAGAAAAGCAGATATAAGTTTGAGTCACTTGTTTCTACCCAGTGGCATATCGCTGTCAGGGGAGAAGCCCATTCCCATCATGCCTTGCAGAAAATAAAAGACGAAGGGAGTGTTTAACACTGGTCACAGGTTTACGGTCAGTATTACTGATGGAGGAGAGGAACTGCTTTGCTGGAGCATTCGTAAAACTCACACGCCATGTAAACATCTGGTTGAAGCAGGAAATTTTGAGTGCCATTTCGTTTAGGTACATCGTCCGCTTAGGCGGTTAAGAAACCATTGGATCTGTGCGAAATTTTACTTCCCAAAATGAAATGCTCTTTAATCAGCTACATAAGTTTCTTTGTTTAGCTAGTTCGTGTGTAACAGCAGCTTGACAGGTATAACAACGACGATTTCTTTTTTATACACAGTAGTTTCAATACACTAGTTTGGATGGAGGTACCCAGGGTCCAGAAGTGTGAATCCTAGTTTGGACGGAGCTAACCAAGTCCATAAATGTGAATCCTACTTTGGATGGAGGTACCAAAGTCCCCCATAAGTATTAATCCTAGTTTAGAAGTAGTCACCCTCATCTAAGTATGAGTTTCTGAATATATGTAAATGAGTTTCAAAAAGTTTTGGACGAAGTCTAACAGATTCTTCGAGCAACTCTCTGAGAAATAGACAGTCGTCAGTCCCTCTTTTGAGTTTCGGAAAAAAAGGGAGGGAAAAAGCCTCAAGGCACCACTTGTTCCAGGAAAAACGAAAAGTGGGAAAAAGCCTCTAGGCACCACTTGTTCCAGGAAAAAGAGAAAAGCCTCAAGGCACCACTTCTTCCAGGAAAAAAGAAAAGAGGGGAAAAGCCTCAAGGCGCCACTTCTTCCAGAAAAAAAAAAGGAAACAAAACCTCAAGACGCCATTTGTTCCAGGAAAAAAGAAAAGAGGAAAAAGCCTAAATGCACCACTTGTTCCAGGAAAAAGGAAAAGAGGGAAAAAGCCTCAAGGCATCACTTGTTCCAGGAAAAAAGGGAGGAAAAAAACCTCAAGGCGCCACTTGTTCCAGGAAAAAGAAGAGGGAAAGCCTCAAGGCAACACTTGTTCCAGGAAAAAAGGGAGGAAAAAAGCCTCAAGGCACCACTTGTTCCAGGAAAAAAGAAGAGGGAAAAAGCCTCAAGGCACCACTTGTTCCAGGAAAAAAGCAGGAAAAAAACCCTCAAGGCGCCACTTGTTCCAGGAAAATAGAAAAGAGGGGGAAAAGCCTCAAGGCACCACTTGTTCCAGGAAAAAAAGGGAGGGAAAAAAACCTCAAGGCGCCACTTGTTCCAGGAAAAAGGAAAAGAGGGAAAAAGCCTCAAGGCACCACTTGTTCCAGGAAAAAAGAAAAGAGGGGAAAAGCCTCAAGGCACCACTTGTTCCAGGAAAAAAGAAGAGAGAAAAAGCCTCAAGTCACCACTTGTTCCAGGAAAAAAAGGGAGGAAAAAACCTCAAGGCGCTACTTGTTCCAGGAAAAAAAGGGAGGAAAAAACCTCAAGGCGCTACTTGTTCCAGGAAAAAAGAAGGAAAAAGCCTCGAGGCACCAGTTGTTCCAGGAAAAAAGAAAAGAGGGAAAAAGCCTCAAGGCTCCACTTGTTCCAGGAAAAAAAGGAGGAAAAAGCCTCAAGGCTCCACTTGTTCCAGGAAAAAAGGAGGAAAAAGCCTCAAGGCACCACTTGTTCCAGGAAAAAAAGAAGGGAAAAGCCTCAAGGCACTACTCAACATTCTGGGCTAAATATCTCCCGAACCTAACGATTGCTAGGTGACATCACGACGAGAGGCTAGCTCAAATTTTTTCATATTGGTGCAGTCAACGGTCTTAGTCTCTCATGATGTCACAAAGCAAACGATAAGGCCCGGTGATATCCAAATTACCGTGCTTAACCATCACCCCCTAATAGCTTAACAGGCCCGCGCACCAAACACCGGAAGATGCGTGACGTAGGGGAGAGTAGGCTGATGTCCGTGATGGGTGGTCGAGCATGCATGTGCTGCTCACTCTGTGTATGCGTGACTATCGATGTGCGTCATTGTTCTTGTCAAATTGTCAACTAAGTTAATTTCATAAAGGGATATTGTCTTAAAAGTCGCTACTAATGGGGAGGTTCTCAGAAAACGGATTACAGCAATAAAACGTGAAAATTTTCAAGTGACCAAGAACTCTAAGGTAAGTGGAAACCTTTTGTTAACCTTATTTAAACTACTCGTAAAATAAAAATTTTGAACTAGAAAATTTAAATTTGGCTAATTTAATAATCTAATGCATCTCACAGCGGGAAGTCAAAGCACTGAAAAGATTTTTTTAAAAATGAGATTTATGTTTGTAATGGAAAGATAGATTACTTGTGTTGTTATAGTAACCCATAACATGTTTTTGCCAATGTATCAAATAAATTCAAAGTAAAATATGTATATTTAGGAAGGGATTTTAAACTTTATTACGGACACAGAATAATAAGGGTTGCATATTTTTGATCCCAAGAGTAATATGTTGATACATTCGTACTTAGTTATTTAAGTGTTTAGGCAGTGCCAGATTAACTTTTTTGGGGTCCCTATTTCTAGGCACTAGTGCTTGTAAAATACCTATATCCTATACGAAATATGTATGTCATGTACACATCTAACATGCCTATGTCCTTTATATAAATGCTAAGGTCTTGTTGCCATGTGAAATACATCTTTTGTGTTTGCAGACATGGAGAGTTGCACTGAATTTTCATTTTTAATATTTATTACGAAAGGAACACAAACACTGAATCAAGTATAGACAGCAAAAATTAGATATGAATGCACAAAAACAGAAGTTCACACATAGTTCAGGAGTAAGTTTGCCTTTAAAATGTCTGTTTAAAGATTTTGAAGCATTTTTCTACAAACCAACACATTGAATAACTCTCGTGTGAGCAGTGTGTATGCTCTATCTGTGGTAGGATGTTAATTTATCAGAACCATTCAATTTCTTAAAAATTAGATGAAATATATCAGTACTACATGGGCAAGAAATTTACTTGCCCAGGGTAGTAAAAGCTGGATGCGCAGGAAAATGTATCTTTTAAGATAACAAACCAGAACCCTATTTTTTTTATAAGTTAAAAATATGAACTGTTTTAACATGTTTGCACTTCCATTTTAAGGGTCTGTATTACAAATGTTCAATGCACAAACGTGTGTATATCAATTTTTAAGATGCTGATGCTAAAATTGGTATGAAATCCTTCGATGATGAAACTGGTGTTTCGGAAATTTAGTGATTCTGCCATGTTCCTTTCGTTAAAGTTTTCTCCCTTTGTCACTAAACATGAGAGGCCAGTTACATCAGAAGTATGCATCCTGTTGTTGATTATAAACAAAATTTGGAGCAAAACTAGGTTTCCGATTTCTGGGTGTAGGGCATAACATAATTAAAGATGTGATATTGCTCTTTCCTTGGTACTTCGTAACAATAATACAACTTCCATTAATTAACAATGACATGAAACACGACATGTGATGACTGTCTTTTTTTTCTTGTGTAGTAGGAAATTTTATTACAAACTTTTTATTTTAAAATTTAGTTACCATGCACAGGCAATTAGATGATCTATTTACCTGCCCAGACGAATGATTTACATGATCTGGGCATCTCGGGCATGGTATTTTTAAGCCTTGGATATTGTTATTTTTAAGAGAAAAAAAGTACCTGGATCAACATGAATCCACATATTGTGGAAACTATGTTCTAAACAAACAAGATTTTTAAAATACAAGTAGAAATATATACTCGCTTTTTTTAAAACATTTGCTTAAAATGAGAGATCAACTTTTTATTCATTTATCTAGACTTATCTGTTTCCAGACTTCCTGCACTGAGTCTTCACAAGCTACAGCTATAATAACTGGAACTAATATATCTCATTTTAACCGATAACTACGGGAAAGTGTGCTTCCAAACGTGGAGGTGGGTGTCCATTTTTGTATGGGGAAAAACTTCTTTAATCCTTCATAGAATTTATTTTGAAACCAAAATCATAAAAAAAGGAAAAAGCAATCTTTTTCAATAGCTTTAGTAATGACAAAACATTTGTGCAAAATTTTATACCATTGCTTTTTATAGTTTCTGAGAAAATGGTACATCAAGTTAGTCAATTTATAATGAAACATGTACATCTTTTAAAATGCATCCTATAGTACCAAAACAATTGCTTAGATTTATTCAGTACAATAACTGCATGTGCATTTGTCAGGTTCTCAAAAAATATAATTTTCTGAAAAAATACTTTAAGAAATTATTGGAACAAATTTCAGATTGTCTTAGAAATGTGTCTTTGAAATTCTTAAAGAAACAGCTAACGGACACATAATCAAATTGTGTTTGTGATACACAAAGAACTACACAACCATAATTATTTGTACATTGGCAGTTTTCCTGAATACTTCTTGAAAATCAAATTTCAGGAAATTTCTGCCAATAAGTTACTTGTATTTTTCCAGATAAAAAGAAATGCTTATATTGTGGATCCAAATAGTTTTGCTTATTGCTACTAATATACTTAATACAGATGTGATGAACTTTGACAATTTAACTTTTTTGAAATAGTGCTCTGGAAGTCAAAAATGATAAACTTTATATTTGCTTATCAAAATGAAGTTGTCCAAACACGTTACTAGATGGTACTAAAATTAGGAAAACTTGTTATGTCATTATTGTACGTTTAATAATGTAGCAATTGCATAATTTTCTTGAAATCGTAATTTATTTGATGCAATCAGTGGATCAAGCAGCAATTTACTGTATGTATATTAAAACGTGTTTTATTGAGCCTTTGGTAATAATTAAAAAACAGAAAAAAATTCAGTTTTTCTTGACCTTTTTTTATATATTAGTGATCACGGATTGCATATAAATTGCTAGTTACTGTCTGATGTGAAAATACATTTTCACTAAAAGAATTATTTCATTACTAAAATTTTCATAGTCATAAGTTTGCAATGAATGAAATATCTGATTCCCTAAATTAGCCAATCGACATCTTTTGAAACGACGGCGATACTTCGTAATGGACCCTCAAACTAATCTTTCAAATACAAGAACGATTTGTTCACAAGTACAGGAATCATTCGGTTAACTATAAAGACACTATAACTTCAAGTGAAACTACGACAACAGTTTATAATTTCGATTATAGGAATGGTTTATCACTTCCAGTGAAATGACAGTGATGCTTTCATTAAGTTGACGAATCTGTCTTGCTTACATTTTCAAGTCGAAATTATTGCTACGCCAAATTTTACGCAGTAATTTCTTTTTCTTCTGTGTTTTAAAAGATTATTAAACAAACTTGTTAACTCTGCAGTTATTTAAAAACTAACACACAAGTTCTTATTTAAATGCAGTGAAACTCTAAAAGAACGCACGACCTTATTAGTTGGTGTACGTAAAGATGCGTTCGTTTCGCACATTGCCGTAATGCTCCTCTCCGCGACTACGGACTACTCTAGTGACGTCACAAATCGGTGCGCGGGCCTGTTAAGCTATTAGGGGGTGATGGCTTAACCCATAACCCAGCTGGAACTACTGGACAGATAACTAGTGCTGCTCACCACCAGAGTTGGAAACGGGTCAAAAATTTCGGACACGGAAAAATCTGCTTTGAACTACACATTCGAAACTCTCTCTCTCTCTCTCTCTAATATAAATATATACCAATAACTGCTTGATATTTAAAAATTCAAATCCTTTTTAATAATAATTTGGTTACTTGCTAAATTTTAGTGCAATTTTAGTGCCACTATTTTGCGTAATCCAGAAGTAATGGCTGACTATGACCGTGAGTATATTACAAATGGGAATAATTATTTACGATTACACAATGTATTTTTTAAGTGCATTTATATTGTTCACTCTTTCCACGCTTTGATAGAGGTGCGCATACTTTCATATGGTCCGTTAGATTTTTGGTTCCATAATCGCTTATTACACCGTCGACATCTTTCTTTGTAATTATAACACTTTCCACATTTTGAACAACAAGCAAGTCCAAACAACACAGAATTATTCACCGGTTCCTTAATGAGACGAAACAATTTCTAGCATTCACTCTTCTCCTTGTGGTTTTCAACAAGCACGTATTTGTTGGCCTCTACGTCTTTCTCAACCTCCTTAATATTAAATCCATCCATATTAAGGAGTTAATTTTGACATGACATGTCATGGGAACGGGATGTTATAGCACATCAATCGAAAACCTCTGAATGCTCAATGTAAAAGATGCGATGTGAAAAGTAACTCTTAGTCATACAGTGAACTTCTCACGGAGAGAGTGAATCAGCTGAGAAGCAGGCAAATGGCGTTTTTCTGTACCTTGCCCCTGGACAACCGCACTGTAAAAGAATGCAAAGGAAGTATCTTTTTACGATATGGCGTCGGTGTGTTTGACTTCGGTCGGGGAAATCTTAGTTGCTTTAAGAAAGAGAATATTTTTGCATGGCAAATCATTATTCACTCCGTGGGCACCACTGTCGACTACAGAATTCCACAACGTACATTTTTCTTTAGAATATATTTTTGTCTTTTAAAAAACATAACGGGAATAAAACCGGGTCAAAGTCAGGTCAGGAACACCTTGGCCCGACCTGTTGGACCCGCAAGAAATTGTCGACCCGTTGACCCGTTTCCACCTCTGCTCACCACTGCCACAGCAGGTGGCTTTCGAAAGACTAAGATTCGATTCTGGTTCAAGTACAATTGAAATGTTCAAATGGTCATTAAATTTATTAAGAAAACTGTCCAAAAAAGAAAAAAAAATTTCTTTCACGTACCCTAACGGCGAAAATAGGAACATCTTCAATATGCTTTCTACAAAACATTCGGTCATATACGGAGTTGCCTTGAAATTTGGTGTTCTGCCTGAACGATATGTTTGGCTTTAGTTGACAAAATATGCTCTGAGGTTTTTTCTAAATACGTAAACTGATAATTTCCGATTACATTTGGTGACTGATTATAGATATGTATATCAGTGTCTCCCAACGTCATTACATTTTTCTTACTAGAGAGCATTGTCGAGCGCAGAAATTTGAATCAAACGGCACAACGGCTGATCAACAAGTAACTATCAAATAGAATTTATCACTCTTTCCATGTTTATAAGTGAGTCACGGAAAAATTAGGGAGTCTGTAGAATTTCGAGGCCGCTGTGGTACAGTGAAAGCATATCCGGCGCGTAACTGGAAGACCTTGGGGTTCGATTCCCGGGTGGCGGCCGATGAGAATTTTTCCGTGACACTTATAATCGTGGAAAGAGCGATGACTTCTATTCGCCTTCTAGTTATTTGTTCAGTTGCTGCTGTCTATCTGTGGTGGGGCCGCGGGTTGCCTAGTGGGCAACGTTCGTGACTGCTACGGAAGGAGCCTCAGGTTCGATCCCACCAGATACGAACGCTCGATCCACCTAAATATCCGTGGTGCGTCGGATGGGCACGTTAAGCCGTCTGACCCCAGGTACTGCCCCCTCCACCGGTAATAAATAAGGGCGTCTTCCTCCCCCTTTCTACATCGCTTCCGTGTCACTTTCCTATCGGGCACCCTAGCCAAAATCTCCTAGCTTCCTATTTATAAGGGTTGTTTAAGACCTGGGGTTAGACACTACTTTCCTAAAATCCTCTACATATAACCATTTGAGCATTCATCTGTGCTGAATCCACAGCATTGTGCGGGTCTCCAAAGAAGCAACCCAGCCATGTGGTTTGGTAGCTTGACATTAGCGAGTCTGGAGAATTTAGAGGCCGCTCCGGTCAAGTAACTAATTACATTTCGCCGCCGATTTGGGATAGGTAATTGTCTCTCAACCCCATTGCTAGGCATTTATTTCTAGTTTTATTATGTTAAATTATTTACGTTGAAAAGGGTATGTTGTAGTATTTTCTTTATTATTTATGTATTTATTTAATGCAGTGATATCTTGCCTATATAATAGCGAGAGGGGTGACGCATCGCGTTCCCCAAAAGCATGAAACCCATGATTTCTGTAACTTGAGTGCATTTTCCTTTCATCTGATAGTGTAGCCGTCATGATGTGATAAAAACAGATAAAATGTCAGCCATCATGCATACAGTGGTGTTCTGCTACGAATAAATTGGTCATTCATTAACTTTAAATATCGACTACTGTCTTTATTATATCAGAAAAATGTTTAAATCAAAACTGAAGACAGATGTTCGTGAAAGCCAAGTAAAATTTTGGTAAGTCACTTTAAAGTGCTCATGAAAGTAATAAATTGAATTGTGAAACCTGATCTGAGCGAAAGGCTGTTCCAGTCCATTTATGCTAATGCAATGCCACAGTTACTGCTCTAGTTATTTTTATTACCTTGACCGTAACTGTTTGGAGATATCACGATTATTAAATTTGTCTTTCGTTCTCCTTTTATCTCGGGCAAAGATCCTTTCTGACGACTAGTCCGTAACAAATTATTTCAAAGAAACTGCGGATGAGTCGCGTTGCATGAAATTCGAGATTCCAATTTGTCATTTTAAGTATAGCCCGTAGAAATCCTAATTTAATATGAAGCGACTGTCGCTGAAGTAAATCTAAAGCCCAAACGACACGTACATTATATCTGCTGCTGTGCGTTCAGCCAACTGTTAATATTTATTCCTTCTACACTTCTGATTTAGAATTCCGGACTTCGCAAGATTTCATGCAACTGACACTATAATATTGAGTTCTACAAAACGCACGCTAAGTGTCGGATAACAGTTCACCTTCATATGACAGCGATAAACTGTAGAATTATCTAAAAGGCACACGTCTATCGGCATGAAAATTAAATAGTTGAAATATAATTTGCTCGTGGTGGAGACCAAAGAGTACGAAATTAAAATAAGTTCCTGAAGTTTTTGATGATATCTTCAGTTTGCTTTCTCAAGAGATACGCAAAAAATATTTTAAGTATCCATGAAACAAATATCAGTGGTTGCTGGTAAATTTATATCAAAGCCAGAGTTATACCAAAACGAACGTAGGTTCTCATAAAAAAATTAAATCAAAAGGACAATTTGCCAAGCCAGAGAACAGTTATTTAGGATCTGTACAAACCAGTTGTGCAGGTTGCGAAATGTACAAACTTTCTGAAGTGCACTAAATGGCACTAATTCTTTGTGACTGATTACTTATTAAAAGGAATATTACAAAGGCGAATAACCTAAGAATGGAGAGCGAAGGTATTTGAGCCACTTTTTCTGCCCAGTGGCTGTGTCAGAGGGACTAACAATTAACCCCATCATGCCTTGAGTCACACAGCAGATAAAAAGGAACGTTTATCAGCTGTAATGGTCAAGACTATTCACAGAAGGGGAAAAATTGTTTTCCAGTAGCTTTGATAACAGCCGACAGCTATGTGATCATTATAGTTTAGTGAGCACATAAAATTTTGAGCACCATCAGCTGCTGTTAAAAGGGTTGAAAAACACACACAAGAAGATACCTTTGAACTTGGTGTGATCAAAGAATTTGCACCCTTTATGTTGCAGAGGAACTTTTTAAGTTTAATTCTTATAAGCATAAAGGCTAGGAGTTGTCGCCACTCAAGATATCCGGACACTGAAAGCTATAGAGAATTAGTGCCGTAAGAATGAACACAGTATAAATGCTTTGTACAGGTCTAGCACAAGACTAGAAGTAAGAAGAGCCGGTAGTCCGTTCCCTAGCCTAGTTTGCCACCGGAACACAGGAAAAATCGGAAACTACATGTCCACGTCAAAATATATGCATTTTTATGAGATTGTAAGAATGTGCATACTCTTAACGCAAGATATCTTTTAGCTAACATAATATCGCAAGAGAAAATTTTAGAAAACTCAACTCATTGTAGTCCAGTAACCACGGGGATCTCTTGGACGAGACATGAATGAGTACAAAACTGAAAGAGGACTGTATAGGTACGAGTTACAGCATTCCCATAGAACACCTGTAAAAGCACAACTGAGTTTAAATAGTAAGGTGCCTGAGTAGCAACGCGCCGCACAGGCTGAAGGCTAATGCGCACGTTACATCTGTGTTGCGGCAGTTCAAAATGTATTTAAGCTGCTGCAATATTGTCCGGCCAGAAGATCCGTGGTGTGATTTGAATACCGTGTGAGCGAAGAAATTTTCTTTGGCTCATATCCATCGACAGTGTTTTCGAAATTCAGAGTTAATGTGTGATGGCGCGTCAGCATGATGCTAAACGGTGTCGAAAGTTGGCGACTGCTTCAGACAAACATTTTCAGTGCGCATCAAAGCAGATTCTCAAAAGAAAATCTACACAACACGAACTGAAGTGATTAAACCTGGTCACTGTAAAAAGATCACGAAATGAAGAAATTAAACCATTAAATTATGTATTCACTGCTTGAACATCAGGAATTGAAATCAAAGCTCAAAACTGTTCAAAGACCACGAATTGAAGAAATCAAAACTTGTCACCTTTCAAAGACTAGTTGAAGAAATTAAAACTCGTTATTGTAGAAGAGCACGAAATGAAAAAATTAAAACTTGTCACTGTTCACAGAGCACAAATTATAAAATTAATGCTCGCCGCTATTCATAGAGCATGAGCTGAAAACATTAAAAGGCGCCCTTGTTCTAAGATCACGAATTGCAGAAATTAAAGGTGGTCACTGTTCTAACGCCACGAATTGAAGAAATTAAAGCTATTTAAGAGTCAAATAGCACGAACTAAAGCAATTGAAGCTCATCACTGATGAAATAACACGAATTGATGGTAAGAAAAGCTCGTTACTAGTAAAACTGTACATTTTATTTTTTTAATCTTTTTAAAATAATCTTTTTATCTTTTAAAAATGGTACGAACTGAAGAAACTAAAGCCCGTAACAGGCAAAATAGCACGAGTTCAAAAAATTAAAACTCACCACTCTTGACAGACTAGCTGAAAGAACATCGTCTCATTATCAACGAATCAAAATTTCTCTACCTCAGCAACAGAGACAAAGATTTTATTGAGAAGGCATTTAGTAATCACACAAGTAGAGAAAATTCCCTGATTGTTTCTGATGTCTTAAAATGCGGGACCTGAATGGAAGTTTTATTTTGAATCCTGTTCAAAGCATTTAATATGAGCCGCGTTCAAAGAAAATAAGTGTTTTAACCTATTTCTAATGAACATACCAGTCTATTTTCTGTAGGCATTACGTAGTCTTTTTTGTCACTACCAATTTTTCAAGTTGAAGATACATTCCTTTTCTATTTTCAATGATTCGGTTAACTAAACAGCACAGGCTTTCAAAAACAGAGGGAAAGAGAACCGTGGGCAGTGATAAAAGACCTGTGTTTGAAAGACATCTTTCTCACAGGAGGTTCGTGATCATATTGTGCAGACATTAGGGAATAAGGCTCCTACATATTAATGAGATCATTTCGTTATGGTCAGGAAATTTGCCTTCATGAAGACCGTTCTGAACTACCATCCAGATTCATGACTATATGGAAACTACTGCGTTCATGACCCCTGGATGTCAGAAGCATCCAGATTCATGACTATGTGGAAACTACTGCGTTCATGACCCCTGGATGTCAGAAGCATCCAGATTCATGACTATGTGGAAACTACTGCGTTCATGAACCCTGAATGTCAGAAACATCCAGATTCATGACTATGTGGAAACTACTGCGTTCATGAACCCTGAATGTCAGAAGCATTCAGATTCATGACTATATGGAAACTACTGCGGTCATGACCCCGGATGTCAGAAGTATCCAGATTTCAGACTATGTGAAAACTACTGCGTTCATGACCCCTGAATGTCAGAAGCATCCAGATTCTTGACTATGTGGAAACTACTGCGTTCAAGACCCCTGAATGTCAGAAGCATCCAGATTCATGACTATATGGAAACTACTGCGGTCATGACCCCCGGATGTCAGAAGTATCCAGATTTAAGACTATGTGAAAACTACTGCGGTCATGACCCCCGAATGTCAGAAGCATCCAGATTCATGACTATGTGGAAACTACTGCGTTCATGAACCCTGAATGTCAGAAGCATCCACATTCATGACTATATGGAAACTACTGCGGTCATGACCCCCGGATGTCAGAAGTATCCAGATTTAAGACTATGTGAAAACTACTGCGTTCATGACCCCCGAATGTCAGAAGCATCCAGATTCATGACTATGTGGAAACTGCGTTCATGACCCCTGAATGTCAGAAGCATCCAGATTCATGACTATGTGGAAACTACTGCGTTCATGACCCCTGAATGTCAGAAGCATCCAGATTCATGACTATGTGGAAACTACTGCTTTCATGACCCCTGAATGTCAGAAGCATCCAGATTCTTGACTATGTGGAAACTACTGCGTTCATGACCCCTGAATGTCAGAAGCATCCAGATTCATGACTATGCGGAAACTACTGCGTTCATGACCCCTGAATGTCAGAAGCATCCAGATTCATGACTATGTGGAAACTACTGCGTTCATGACCCCTGAATGTCAGAAGCATCCAGATTCTTGACTATGTGGAAACTACTGCGTTCAAGACCCCTGAATGTCAGAAACATCCAGATTCATGACTATGTGGAAACTAATGCTTTCATGACCCATGGATGTCAGAAGCATCCAGATTCATGACTATGTGGAAACTACTGCGTTCGTGACCTCTAGATGTCAGAAGGATGATTGGTTCTGTAAGCATTCCAATTAGCAGCGTCGATTAAACTCTGAAGAATTCTTTGAAGATGGTCAGCGCGTAATGGATCCTATAAATACGGACAGCGGAGCAAATGGCTTTTCGCGTTCGCTTCGGTGTCACTTTCCTGTCGGGCATTCTAGCCCAAATCTCTTTGCTTCCTATTTCTAAGGATTGTTTAAGACCTAGGGTCAGACACTCCCTTCCTAAAATCCGATGCATATGATCTGAAAAGGCTTTTCGCAAATGACTGTGCTTTACCAACTTCAGCGTCTTTTGTGTGTGTGTTTAATCCCTTTAAGTCCAGATTGCCAGAATGTATGAAATACGGTTTGTCACCTTAACTTAGACTGAAATATAAATTCTAACGTGGAACATGCATATTCTCCACCTTCCAAGAACTTTTATTTCTTCCGCCGGTAATTTCCACACATTCTATCCTGATGTCTTCTGCCGCCAGAAAGCATCAAGATAGAATACGTGGAAATGGGTCCCACTGTCACATAATACTCTACTACAACCTTATTAGCCAGCTTTTTTGGGGGGAGGGAGGATTAACGACTACCGCGAGCCACTCAATAGGCTATAAGCTGTCGTTCGTCCCTAGTTTAGGAAAACTGGTTCCAGGTAAGGGAGAGACAGTGGCGTATGACAAACACAACATCCATGCCTCATGGGATTTGAACCCGGATCTATCTTGGACGAAGGGTCAGAAGCCATCGCTTTGACTACTACACCACCTGAACAGCCATTCAAAAGCTTTTGTAAATAATTATGTACGTGCATGTGCTTAAAAGGGTGTAACGTACCAGAAGATGTGACGTACCTGCCCGAAGGACGCACACGACATAAAGGCAGATAGAAATCAGAATAAAACGTCCGCGTAGCTCAATTGGTAGATTGACTTATTCCGGAATGAGGGGACCCGGGTTCGAATCCTGGCGCGGATAAAAATGACGGAGAAATTTACTTCGTTATAATGGCGCCCGAACTATCCGGATGACCTGACCGTTCAAAATCTCTCATTGGTGTGATGTTATTTCCACACCGCGAGATAGGAAAAATAAGAGAATCCCTTCTCCAGCACTTCGAAAAAAAAAAAATAAGGGGGAGATGATGTAACGTACCAGGAGATGTGACGTACCTGCCAGAAGGACGCACACGACATAAAGGCAGATAGGAATCAGAATAAAACGTCTGCGTAGCTCAATTGGTAGAGTGACTTATTCCGGAATGAGGGGATCCGGGTTCGATTCCTGTCGTGGACAGAAATGACTGAGAAATTTACTTCGTTATAAATGATATGTTGCTAAAATTTTAGTAATGTTACCTGTCTTCTTTCGACTCACTAAGCCATCCCTGTGGCAGAGGGGTAAAAGGCATCGGTTTGTGACCGATCTCCTGCAACTAAGCCTGGGTTAGAGTCTATGTCAGGCTGCTACACCCTCCCCATCTCCCATGTTTTGCTTTTCCTTCATGGCTCCAAGCTGGAGTCGTTACAGTCAGCGATCTTGTTAACATAGATCTTTCCTGGCTCCCCTTCTCTTCTCTCAGTTTCAATGCCAACGCTCATTTTGTTCACAACTCTCTTATTTCTACTATAATCTCCCTGTTCCCTGAGCTTGCTACTCCCTCAGGTCTCATTTCTGTCCACTCTGCCTCTCCCATTTTTTCTGTCGTCCAATGGCCCACCTCTTCCTTTTGTCTCTTTTTCAACAGCTGATCTCTACCGTTTTCTCTCTCGCTCTTCCGCACCTCTTCCCATTTCTGGCATTCCACTTTCTTCTACCTCCGCAGTGTGGTCCGCTGCTCTTTCCCCACTTTCAGCACCCCTTGAAGTCAATTCACATTGGCTTTTCTTACACAACCACCTCCCTGTGCCGTCGATTTTACATCGCATGACCATTTTATCTTCACCCTCCTGTCCGTATTGTGCCGAGGAGGCTGACGTCCAGCATGTGTTCATGTATTGCACAGTATTATTGCCAATACTCCATCTCGCTTTCACGCTAACGCAACGATCCTGTGAGACCGTCCTTACCTTCAGCGCCTACCGAACACTACTTCTGAACTCTTCTCGCCCTATTCACCTACCTGCAGTCTGCTCCTACATTTTCGTGCTTGTAAAACATATAATTCACGTGTATCATCTTCAGCGTCCCCCCGAAGCTTCTGACATACATAAAGTCAGTACTGCGTTACTTTGTCATTTTCGTAATCGCCTGCTCTCCCGCCTTCGACTAGAACTTACCACTGCAGTTGCACGCTCCAGTGAACCACAGTTCCTATCAACTTTGTCACCAGCAACCTCTTGGTTTGCAGGGTCGCCCACAACGCTTCACCTTACAGTCGGAACTTTTGTTTCACCTACCTCCTGATAGATACAATTTTTGCCATGCTGATTTGTTTTCAATCTCTGCTTCACCAAAGACTATTTTTAGTCTTTCCCGACAAATTATCATACATAAATTGTATTCTCTCATCACTGTATTGAGCTTTGTGAATAGGTCGTTGCGTCAGCTACAAGCACCTGTAAATCTTCTTTTCATATGTCATTTTAAGACGATTTTCCTATACACATTTCCTGTTTTTTTCTTGCTTCGCAATGAGTGTAATCTTGTTCCTCAACATTCATTGCACTATATTATTTGTACTCTATTTTATCAGAATATTTTTGTTTGTCTCACTATTGTACATCACTTTTAGTAGATCAATTATTGTATAGAATCCTATGAATTGTTCGAAGCATGAGCTACTTGTAATTGTCGATTTCTTTTCACGCTTTCTTTAAGACTCAGTTCTCATCCTCTTCACATGTTTTATTTCGTGTATAACTCATGTGTAAATGTTTTTGTTTTTCATTGTTCATCTTGATGAATTGTGTATTCTCTCTGCGATGTCACAGACTATTTCTTTTTACCACCTTTGACAAACCAATATATATATAAATTGTAACTTCTCATTGTACAGAATCATGTAAATAGGTCGTATCACGAACCACAGACATCTGTAAACTTTCTCTTCTTCGTCGTTTTTACAGTATATTCTAATCTTCAATTCCTGTATCAACTGTGTAATTTTGCTTATCAACTGTGTAAATTTGTGTTCTCCAATACTCACTGTGATGAGTTGTGTTTTCTCTCTGTATTTTCAGAGATTTTTTCTTTTGTATTCTCAGGAAAATTATTGTAAATAACTATTTTTCATATCACCGTTGTATGTAACATGTAGTACCGCGAGCCACATTCATCTGTAAATTTTTCATCATGTCTTTCGAACTTTTGATTTCATGTTTGTCTCCTTGATCACCTGCAACCTCCTGGTTTTCCAGGTCACCCACAAGGTATCACCTTTCGGTCAGAACTTTTTTCATCAATATTGTGTACAATTTATACTCTATATTGCTCATCATTCTGGATTGATTCTACTCTCTGTATTACCAGAGATTCATATTACCTCGCCAGATTTCTACTGCACTTAACTGTTGTCATGTCAACGTTGCACAGAATCCTGTAATTAACGTAGCGCAAGCTGCATACATCTGTTAATTTCTCATCACCTGTCTTTTGAATCTATGTCTGCAAGCTCGAATTCTGTATTATTCCTTGCATCAATACTGTGCAAAATTAATATTGTATAACACTCTTCAAGCTGAATTTTTCCTATTCTCTGCTTTTTCAGAGACTTTTGTTGCCTCACCAGACACTCGATTGTAACTAACTGTTTTTTACTATCGTCAATGTACAGAACCGTGTAAATACGCAGTAGCGTAAGCTACAAGCATCTGTAATTTTTTTTGTCATACATCATTTGAGATGATATATTCAAGCACATCTCCTGTATCGTTCTTCTAATAAATACTGTGTGAAAAGTGGTACAAAATTAAGGACTATTTATTGACCTTAAAAGTTCACTGTAATCGTCAAACCTTGAAACAAACAAAAATCCATGACGCGACTACATAATAACAGAACATCTGAGCCCTTTTTATCCCAACTTGAATTCATAATTGCTATTTATCCCCTCTTGTAACTTAATTACTTTTGTGTTACTTGTAACTAGAATTGATACTTACACTAATGTTGCTGCCTTCATATCAACGGTTTTGCAAGGAATCAAACTGAAAAACATTGATCTGGGAAAAAAATTTAAAAACCAGATTTCTAGTATACATTGCTAGACACAAAAAATGTCAGAATAGAAAGTATTTGTTGGAGAGCATTGCAAATCGGTAGGAATGTATCGACAGTTTGGTTACGCAAATGACTATAGTTCCAGATCTATCACGTGATAGGTGAGCGTTATAAAATGGCAGAAACGCTCGGTATGGCTAAGCTTTGTCGTCTTCACCTCGACGCCCGTCCATTATTCAAGCAGTTACCTGTCCCCTAGTTTAGGGTCACTTATTCTAGGGAAGGCAGAGAGCCCGTGCAGTAAGACAAACACAACAGCCATGCCCCACAGATATTAGAACCTTGACTCATTCTCGTGATCGCAAATCTGCGCTTAGACCACTACCCGCGCCATCGGTGTGGCTTAGCCGTGTTTGTCCAGGCATTAAGAGGAAGATTCTGGAGAAACTGAAAAGAGGTGCCCTTCCTCCTAGACAGTGCACCTTCCAGATTGCGAAGACCACGAAAGAAGCTACAGGATTTGAGTTGTTTCGGCATCCACCTTATTCTCGAGACTTCCCCTATGGGATTTGTTTCTCAAGCTGAAGAAAATATCCATGGTAAGAGCTCATGCTGAAGAAAATATCCATGGTAATCCTCTAAGGTGGTTGTAGCTGCGAGTGAGTGGTTGAAAAACTTGCCACCGGAGTCAAGGATCTAGAACATCGGTGAGAGGCCGCTCCTAACGGTGGAGACTCAAAGTTAAATTAATGGCGCAGCTTTCCTGTATGTTAAAATACGCCTTTTTTTTTAGACGACTTTGGTACAAAATACAAGCAATTTAAGTTTATTATTTAACCCTTCACGGCGATCACATTTCTCCAGGTAGAATGTCTCAAACATATCTCCTTTCCTAGGTTCGTCGCCATTGTTTCATTTCATTTATTGCATTTTAGTTGTTACAACAGTAATACACAATAGCATGATATAAGTAATATATAGTAGTAACAACAGTCAATGAGGAGGGAAAATGCCATATAGGCCTGACTTGGCCCTTTTCTTTAAAAGTAACAAGAGTAACTTTAACAAACAAGACAAGCTGGCATGCTATTTAAGAGCGGATGAAAGTATAACAACGATTTTCAACAATGTTATTGCTCTATATAGCTTTAGTTAATAAAAAAATTAGTTTTTTCTTAAATAACGTAATATTATTGAGGGGTGTAATACCACAGGGCAACGAATTCCACAACGTAGGACCTGCGTAATTGATACGTGTTATAAAACTTTGTTATAGGGAACATAGGGATTAATGATTTTTATTTCTGGTATAAAGAGAATGACTATGTGTGTTAAGTAGGATTAAGTCCTGATATAAATTATTCTTGTTATATATCTTTCAGTAGAGAATCAGCCAGAAAAAATTGGTGTCAGTCCTCCACCTAAATGACCATTTCGAAAAACAAAGCTAATGGGAAATGGACACTTTCCTATGCGCAGGTTCGGTCGTTTCAGCCGCGTTAGGTCCACTTCTTAGACAGCGAAAACATCTTTTGCGCTCAATATAGTACTGGTAATCCGAATTTCTTGACATAGAATATAAATCAAAGTTCCCAAGCTTTTCCACATCAACCAGATGGCTTTTTTACGGAAGGTAAACAGCTAACTGCAAACTGGATAATAGAATACTTCAACACTTTGAATGCGGTGACCTGATTAGACAAACGAATAGGCGCAAGTGTGATCAGTCATTCGAAGAAACGAGGTCGCGCTGGTTGGGCACGCAGTATCGTGGGAAAATAATAATCGTTCAAATAATGCTGTGTTTTCTAAACAATAGCGCATGCGCAACCAATGTGACCTCGTTTCTTCGAATGACTGGTTACATTTGTGCCTATTCATTTATTGTCTAGTCAAGTCACCACGTTCAAATTGTTGAAGTGTTCCATTATCCAGTTTGCCGTCTACCTTCCTTGAAAACGCCATCTGGTTGATGTGCGAAAGCTTGGAAACTTTGATTTATATTCTACGCCAAGAAATTTGGATTACTAGTACTATATTAAGTGTAATTAATTTTTAGTTCCTTGCTGTTAATCTTTTGAGCTGATTTCAGCTCATTTTGCTAACCCCGCGTTAATTCGTTCCAGCCCGTTAACGAGTTAATCAACTTTCCAATTTATGGGATTTTTTTTTTTTTTTGATTGGAGGTTTAACGACCACCGTGAGCAACTCAATGGGCTATAAGCAGTCGCCCGTCCCTAATTTAGGGTCACTGGTTCCAGGGAAGGGAGAGAGCCAGTGCCGTAAGACAAACACAACATCCATGCCTCACCGGAATTCGAACCCGGACCCCTTCGGACGAATGATCAGAGGCCAACGCCTTAGACCACTGCGCCACCGGGGCGGCAATTTATGGGATTACAGAGCACGGTAGAACAGAGTTATGGTGACAAGCCAAATTATTAAAAATGTAAAGTACATGTAAGACGCATGCTCCTTCCATAAAGTCTAGACGATTGATCTCTAGATTCCTAGCCTTACTTCCTTACAGCAATAAACCATTTGATCAAATCCTTTGCCCACTATGTAATTTTAAGGGCGGCGATTCAATAACTGATATTTTTAAAAACTTATGGAAAAATACTTAAGAAAATGTTTAACACGCAATGCTATCTCATGCATCTAAATCAGCTTATTCATAAAATATTCAGTAGCTATCACGTTCACTCACTTGCCTCCAACGGAAGAAAAAGGAGACATTACTTTCACCGTCTAAAACTTTGTTTACCACAGGCAAAGTATATTGTTTACGAATTCATGCGCCTTAGGTTATCTGTCGTACAGAAAGAAAATTTTTGCGGCGCGTTTTTAATCTAATTTGAAAGGCTTGGGGAACAGCTCTGTTTCATATATTTATTTTTTCATAGCATCCTGCTTTGTCAACAAGTTCAAATTAGAACTTAAAAAATATTTGTGGAAGAAACAGCGTGACTTAAGGAAAATTTTAGTACTGAATAAAATCTCAAAATAAATCAACATATGCGTAGAAGACTCTGGAGTATGTGCGCTTACTATATCTGAAGAAATAGGGTAAATTTTTCTTCATAGTCTAGGGGAAACGTTTTTGCAGCGAAGGTATATTTTTTTTATTAATTCATGTGACTTTGAAGCGAACGAAGAAAACTCATTCATGCTGCGCGTTTTAATCAAATTTAGAAGTAGTGGAAGAGGTGGGGAAATAGCCCTGTTTTATATTTTTAATTTTCAAGTTCTTTATCGTAAATTAATAACTCGTGAACTAAAGTTGACTTCTTCCGATAAAACTATTTCATGATACAAATTTTGAAGATGACAATCCGATCGATTTCTGGTGTAAATGTGACAAAAATGGTAAGTCAGATAATATCCGAAAACTTGAAAATTTCGTCGTCTTTGAGCGGGACTCGAATCCGCGTCTCCCAGATAGCGCCCGGGTATGCTAACCGTTACACCACCCAGAACGACCAAGTCTCAAGTTTTCGATTAATTTGAATATAACCATCACAGGATTCGCTAATCGAAGCAACCGGTATTCATGTTTAGCTAATCTGGAGGTTAAGACTTGGTCGTTCTGGGTGGTGTAATGGTTGGCATACCCGGGTTCGAATTCCGCTCCAGGACGACGAAATTTTCAAGTTTTAGGATATCATCTGACTTACCATCCTTGTCACATTTAAACCAAAAATCGGATTGTCATCTTCAAAATTTGTATTATATGGTGTAATCCCGTGTTTCACTATTTCATGAATTTTTCATAATCCTTCGAGTGCCATAGCTTTTATTCTCTCATATCAGATTTATGTAAACAATTATTCATAGTCATTCAGATAGTGCAGTAATAAGTAGTTGACCGATCGACAAAAAGAAATGGAAGCTAAAGAACGAAGGATGAGCTGAACATAATCACTCGTATATAACTTACTGACAAAAGTAGACACGGATCAAACATGGACTTACAGGAAACAAAAATGGATGAACAGTGTATTTGTAAAAACACAAGTTTTACAGGTCGATCCAAGAAATTTAGAATTCAGTAATGGCTTCATCTACACCAAAGGTGAAGGTGTTCCAAGAGGTTTTCGATAAAAATTCTATAGTGGCGCCTCCATAAAATTACTACAAAGGTATTTTTTTAAACGCAAATAAGTTGAAATGCATTAAGAGTTTAATTATTCTTTTGCAGATGCTTGGGATACGTGTTCTCACACAGCCAGCATACATGAAAGGTTTATCGCTCTGTATTACGTTTCAAAAACATCTGTGTGAAACGGACACCAGCAGCGAGAGAAAGATCAGATCATATGTAGAGGATTTTAGGAAGGGAGTGTCTGACCCCAGGTCTTAAACCACCTTTAGAAATAGGAAGCTAGGAGATTTAGGCTAGATTGCCAGATAGGAAAGTCACACGGAAGTGAGGTAGAAAGGGGGAGGAACACGCCCTTATTTATAACCGGGGGTCAGTACCCGGAGACCGACGGCTTAACGTGCCCATCCGACGCACGGCGGATATTTCGTGGTTCGAGTCTGCCTGGGATCGAACCTGCCGTTTCTCTGTGGGAGTCACGAACGTTGACCACTAGGCCATTCGCCCCCCCCCCAACGAGAGAAAGACTACCCATGACATAAGGTCACAGAATATTTCGTTTTACCTGACTCATGTTGAAAGAAATCTTTGTTTTTAGCTTATGGGATGACCTTGCAGAGTGGGCCCGTGCTACTGTTGTTCATCGGAACTTTCAGAGCATCGAAAGCCTGTGAATCGTTAAGGCATCACTGGGGTTGTAGGAGCTTGTGAAAACTTTGAACTTTAAGATGGATATACCTCCCATTAGTAATTTGTTTACTGTGAGATCATGGATCACTAGATGAAGACTGGAATCATAGTAATACGTGGTAATTAGGAGCAAAGAAATGATACTCTTCCTTCAAATGCGCAGCAAGAGGATCTAAAATCCTGCAAAACGCATTCGACAGACAACAGTTGAGAAACATTGCTTAAAAATTTTAAGAAATCACATCTAGTACTAAAAAAAGATATTGCATCTAGTGCTAAAAAAAAGATATTGCATCTAGTACTGAAAAAACGAAATACAGCGACGACTGTATTAAATTTGGCTTTTCATTTACGGGAGATGAGGACTCTCCACGCCCACAAGGTGACATCTGCAGAGAAATGCTCGGATTTGCGGTAACAATATAATGTTGAACGGGGTTCGCGCGTCAGAAACGGTTGGGAACCGCTGATCTAAACTCATGTCCAAAATTAAAGTCTGGAAGGCAATAATCCAAAGCGCTTAATGAAATGCTACGATACTTACAAAACATGTGGAAATAGCCATCAGAAATAAATGTCCATAGCGAGATTTGCTTGTCAGTGAGCAAAATGCTGTGCAATGTGTAAATTGAGTTACATTATTAAAAACCAACAGGGAACGGTAGCATTTCTCATTGACAGCGCGTGTAAAAGAAAGCGTTCTCGTGGCTACAAATGTTTCCCTTATGTTTCATACACATGCATTCGACGCTGTACTGTGGCGAATGGTAGAACGACTGATGCTTCGTTTAGGGGCCCAGGCAGCAAGTAACTTTAATATCCACCCCAGAGTGGCTTCACTTTTTCTGCAGCAATTCAGCATTGGTGAGGTGTTACGAACGCCTGGCTCATGCATTTGGAACAAATTGTAAATTTCAATAACAATTTACCACTGTTATAAAATAAGTTTAATCTGTGTACCTTTCCAGTTCTTTGGAGACTTTAGCTGAAAAAAGAAAGAGGCTGCGGTTAACGCACGCGTGAATAAATGAATACCTGTGCAACCAAGAGGCACAGGAAGAACTCGAGGATCAGGAAAATGAAAAGAATTGACGATAGCATGATAAAAGTAGAGCCCTCAAGTGGTAATATACTTGCCATTTAGCTATAAAAAATTACTGTACTTAGGCAACCGAAGTATTTACTTAATACCAAGGGACCAGAAAATACCCAGAAGACGATTTCAAGAAGGTTTATGAAATTCCAAAGCATACAGAGATCATATGGAAAGGAATTGCTTGAGACAGTTGTTGAAAAGTCAGTTCTTCATCCAGCAGGGTACTGACAATGGATATATAACCATGAAGACAGAGCCCAATTCGTAAGAAATTCACAAATTTTACTAAGCACGGTTACTGGATCACAGACTTACCGCAAGAAATTAAGGTGGACCGTCAAGTAATTTTGCTTCCTATAGTTCCAATGGAAAAACTTCTGTACACATTTTCTTCGCAATTAATGCGTTCCCAAGGATGAAAATTTGAACATTGATTAAAATTGCTTCATTTTATAACTTGGAATACTTAATATTTTCTAAAACATAACCATAATTATGCAATCCAACATTTGTTTGTCTTCTGACGTCATCAAAGTACAGGTCGCGCCATCTTTTTTCTGGACAATTAATGTGTTCCCAAGGATGAAAATTTGCATATCGATTAAAATAACTTCATAATATAACTTGGAATACTTATTTTCTAAAACATTACCATAGTTATATTAAAAATAAATAACTTTTCCTTTGGTGGTGTTGAAACCAGAAAAAAGATGGCGCTACCTGTACTTTGATGACGTCAGTAAACAAATGTTGGATTGCACAAGTATGGTTATGTTTTAGAAAATATTAAGTATTCCAAGTTATAAAATGAAGCTATTTCAATCGATGTTCAAATTTTTATCCTTGGGAACACATTAATTGTGAAGAAAATGTGTACAGAAGTTTTCCCATTGAAAGTACAGGAAGCAAAATTTCTTGAGGTCCAGTTTAAGTCACAATAGTAACGACTAGAGAACTGCAATTAAAAAATTTGCTTTTCAAATGATACTTCATTGATGTATCACCCACATACACTGTGCGGAAACTAAGTGGTGTCTGAATTTTTAAATACAAATATAACAGCAGGAAAATTTACGAGAATATATTTTATTCAAAGTACATTCCACCTGCGTTAATACAAGTGGCACCATCTGCCAACGAAAAGAAGAACTTGCAGCGGTCATTCGTTTGGTATGGAATGAAGAGCTGATGTCACAGTTCTTTGTATGTCTTCAATGTCTTGAAAAACTTCTTTTAAAGGCCGCTTTAATTAATGGAATAGAAAGTAATCACTCTGTGGCAAATTTGGAGAATAGGAGGGATGGTTACGTATGCACACTTGTTTTCGTGGCAGAAACTGCTGTACACTGACTACTTTGTGTGCGGTTGCTTTATCGTGAACAAGGAACCATTGCCCACTTCTGTACTCAGGCCTGACGCGAGCAATCCTTTTCCACAGTCGTTCCAAAATGAATGTGTAAGCATTGTCAATGACAAGTGTGCCCTTAGGAATGAACTCGTGATGCAGAATTTCTTTGCTGTTGTAAAAGCACAGAAGTATTGTCTTGATTTTGGACTTGGACTTCTGTAATCTGTTTTTTTTTTTAATTTAAAGTTTAACGACCATAGTGAGCAACTCAATTGGCTGTAAGATGTCCCCCGACCCTAATTTAGGGTTACTGGTTCCAAGGAAGTGAGAGAGCCAGTGCCGTAAGACAGACAACCTCCGTGCCTCTTCGAGATTCGAACCCGGACCCCTTCCGGACGAATGCTTATAAGCCATCGCTTAGACCACTGCGCCACCGGTGCGGCAGCCAGACCTTTCCTTCGGATGACTGTGGCGATTTCCACTGAGCAGTCAGATGTCTCATTTCAGAATCATAACAAAAACACCCTGTCCTGTCACCTGCCACAATACTTTGAAGAAAATTTTGCATTGTTTTTGTAGTTTCTAAGATGTCCTTCGAGTACCCCACTCGTGCACAAACTCTTTCCCCTCGAATCTTGCGCTAAACTTTGACGAATTGTCTCCTTATTTAGACCGACCTTACATTTCAGCATCCTCAAGGTCACACAATGATCACTCTTATCAGTTTGCGGAATTTCTGAATGAGTTCAGACATGTGCACTGAAATCAGGCGTCCGGACATGTTTCGTCATTTTCCAAATCTTCCCACCAATTCTTAAAACGTGCGTAGCATCGGAATATGTGTGTACTAGATAGGAAGTTAGCCCTATATACATAACGCAACAATTCCTCTGTCTCAGATGCAGTTTTACCGAATTTTAAACAGAACTGGATATTTGCTCTCTGCTTTATGACAGAGCTGTGACACAGTTTTCTTCTACCGAATGACATCATGCACATCTTAAATAATCATCTTCACAATTCCTACGTAAACGATGTTGCCACCGCATAGCTAATAAATCACTCATCAAAAAACCATGCCTTCCCGTCTCACGTGTTTTAGTGATTTTTTTTTAAATCAGTCTCATTACTTAATTGTCGCACTGCGTATACTAAATTCCTATCATATAACCTTAGTACTGCCCCATTTTACACTAATTCTTAGTATCACAGAATTGTGTAGGTTTTATCATAAAACCTTGTGCCACATCCTAATAACAGCATCGTTTTCGTGAGTTATAAGGAGTAGTGTATTTTGATTGTGATCGAAATAGAAGGGGACCGAAAGAGTGATGTAGCCGGTTATGGTGTCGAAAATGAAAGATATCAAGACATATACATCATTTCTCCATGGTATTTGCATCGCAAAATCACATCTAAGAACTACTGCTACTGAGAGACCCAGTCGGAATATAAATTTTGCACTTGTTTGTGCAAATTATTTTCCAAAACACGTTTGAATTCCACTGTTCTTAGAAAGCTTGGATTACGTGAGACTTGTTTCCCGGTAACTCGATCACTAGAAGGCGATAAAGGTTTTACTGATCGAGTGTAGTAGACTATAGAAAAAGTATTACAGACCGAGTCTAGGGACAACAGTAATACTGACAGAGTCTATAGCATCCGACAGCAAAACTATCGAAACACTGAGTGGGTTTAGGGGCGATAGCAAAAGTAATACTGACGGAGTCTAGGAACAACAGCAAAAGTAGTACTGACTGAGTAAGGATGAGAGCAAAGGTAATATTGATCTAGTCTAGAGACGGCAGTAAAAGTAATACTGACCGAGTTTAGGGACGACAGCAAAAGTAATACCGGCGGCTGAATCTAGGGATTGAAACAAAAGTAATACCGGCTGAATCTTGGGACAGCAGCAAAAGTAATACCGGTCGAGTCTAGCATCTGGCAGCAAAACATCGAAGCACTGAGAGCGTCTAGGCGCGATAGCAAAAGTAATACTGGTCGAGTCTATAGCATCTGGCAGCAAAATATCGAAGCACTGAGAGCGTCTAGGGGCGATAGCAAAAGTAATACTGGTCGAGTCTATAGCATCTGGCAGCAAATCATCGAAGCACTGAGAGCGTCTAGGGGCGATAGCAAAAGTAATACTGGCCGAGTTTAGGGACGACAACAAAAGTAATACTGGCGAAGTTTATGGACAACAAAAGTAACACTGACAAAATCTAGGGACAATACTCAATAAGTCTAAAGACTAAGGAAAATTAATGTTAACCTAATATTAGTAGTAAGGGAAAATAATGCCCATAAAGTCTTGGAATGGTAAATATAGTGTCTCCAGATCATTGGAACAGTAAAGAAAAGTAATTTCGACCTAGTCTCGGAAAATCAGGGAAAAAGATACCGACCGGATATGTAAGTCTTTCTTGATAGTTTCCTGAAAAGTGAAAAAATGGACTGCACTGATGTCGTTATTGCGTTTTCCTAACGATCTTAAGAACGACCTGAGAGTTAAGACCACGTCCAAACCCAAAGTATTTACTGGAGAGAGGTTTCTTTAGAATACTAAGTCCGTTCTCAAAAACATTTTACTTGTAATTCACTTCTAAGCATTTTTGAACTTCTACAATCTTTTTCTTCGTTTTTGGCTACAGATATTTCCATCCCTTTTGTGGCGCACTTATGAAAGCACTGTTCCGCCGATAAGTGCAACAGGCAGTCTCATGAGGGTCACCAGGACGGAACCAAGCGTTGGTTTCTCTGTGCAAAGTACATTGTAATAGTGGGAATCTTAAGATTTGTCTTTTCAGTGATATGAATCGCAATGTTCTTTTATTTGTATCGCTCATAACATAGTGGTAATCCAAAAGACCTGAGAAAGAGATGTAACGTCAGCGTCACTTACCAATTGAATACTCAGAACTTCCACTAGAGCAAAATCATTACGATCAGTTACAACATTGACATACCATATTCATGATTGAGGTTTCATTCATAGCACAGAGGAAAGCTACATGACATCACTTTCCTGATGCACGATATCGCAAGCCACTGACTCTTCCGTACCCATATGCACTTCTATTCCCGAAGCACCCCACACCAATCAGCAAATCATTCGCTTTTTCTAAGAACATCGATGACATGGAAGCAGCGTCGAGAGCAAGCCTTGTCACACTTTTTCGGGGTTCGCTCGCATTTCCTTGAAAGAGGATATTCGATGGATTGATTGGACAGCCACGTCTCCAAATCTGAAACCTATTGAGCGTGTCAGGTATTCTTTAGGAAGGCAAGCTGCAGCTGGTAATTTCCCTTAGACACGCAATTCCTTTCCTCAGAAATATAGATTGCCTTCAAATCTGATCAGCAACCTTATCAGTTTTTTGTCCGTTCTATATGGTTGAGACCATGCATGGTCAAAATTAATATTTTGAATTCTTTATGAAACTTGCGATTTTGTATATTATGGTACTAAATTTCTTTGTTTCTTCAAGAAATATTTTTCAGACTAATTTTGAAACGTTATTTGCCTAGTGGAAATCAGACGCAAAATCAGCGTAAAATGGAAAAGGAATTAATTTCGTGAAGCGAACACTGAACGATAATTACTGTACAAATGCAACATAAATGCTATAAGGTGAAATAGAGACGCAAAGGGGAAACATGTCGTGCAAAAGAATGATTTAAGTAAAGCAGGCAGTAAATCAGAGCTCACGAGTAGATGCTAGGTACGTTGTACGAACGCAACAGTGGCCGTAATCAGTCACAGGTGAATACATGAATGTAGTGCGAAAGTGCAGAATTTACTTTCGCGCAGACAGTGTCAAATCATGGCAGCGGGATTTTTATTTGAGCTCGGTGCCATACTTTAGCTGAATTATCCACACTTTTCAGATATCGCACTGCACTGCTATTCATTATTAAACTTTCTGTGTGAAAGCCAAGGCATGCATAAAATACGATAAGATAAATTGTTAATCCTCGCTATATGTTGCCCTTTCAACACCGAAGCGGTATTTGACGTTATATACCACGCTAGGATTAAGTATCAGAAAATTTCCAACGTTGTGCTAAATATAAATCTTTCAAAAGTTAGCTCGTGGCGACGCATTGTTAACTGAACCACAGTGAATAACAGAAGTATGGAAAAGTAAATCCTAGCTAGGGAAATTTTGATATGTTTTAAATGTACTGTATACGGATTGAAAACATTCGAAAACCCTTATTTTTCCTGTAAGTCTTCGCATGTAAGTACGTTTGAACCATGTAATGAAAATCTTAATTTGTATAGTACGGGTTGTCTAGAGGTTATTCTGAATTTGGACCTTTCCTGTTATCGGCCAGCCACTGTTTGCTTTTGTTCATTGTTATGTAAAATGACACTATTTGACTTCCGAATAAGAACGCTTTCAAGATGTTCTCGATTTTGAGTTTATCGTTCCACTTTGTTTACATGAAACCTGATCACACCCAGCATGAGAGAAAGTAGTTCACTATAAATGTTATGAGAATTTTTTTTATTGGTATATAAAATGACACTATAAAAAACAAAAACCTACTTATTCACTTTTTAATGAAATTTTAACTGTTTAAGAAATATATAAAAGAAAAATTATACAGTATAAGAAAACAAATGAAAACCAGTAGGTACAAATTAGGTACCAATATCACTCGGGGGGGGGGGCAATACGCTACGATATATTTCATAATTTCTAAAACTGAATCGTCATTAATTTTCAATCTTTGTCGCCACATAAATTCACATGATTCCAGAGCGCAGACAAAGGGTTTAACGAACATTCCTTCCGAATGACCACACATAATTCCAAAGCGCAGACAAACGGTCAAAGCCGCCCCCCCCCCGGTGGCGCAGTGGTCTAAGGCGCTGGCCTCTGATCATTCGTCCGTAAGGGGTCCGGGTTCGAATCCCGGTCAGGCATGGATGTTGTGTTTGTCTTACGGCACTGGCTCTCTCCCTTCCCTGGAACCAGTGACCCTAAATTAGGGACGGGCGACTGCTTATAGCCCATTGAGTTGCTCACGTTTGTGATCACTCCGCATAGGTAGTACGCATAGAGGAGCATGTGATCACTGCGCATCTGCTGCCAAAGGCTGTGTTCTACTTTCAAACTCGGGAACTACTTGAATGAGTTTTTTTTTTTATTGTACATTTAACGACCACCGTGAGCAACTCAGTGGGTAATAATCAGTCGCCAGTCCCTAATTTAGGGTCACTGGCTCCAGGTAAGGGAGATAGCCAGCGCCGTAAGACAAACATCCATGCACAACGGGATTCGAACCCGGACCGTCCTCGGACGAATAATCAAAAGCATTCGTTTAGATTACTGCGTCACCGGGGCGGCAAATTTGATAGTAAGCAGGAGAGATTCAAAAAAATGTCACTGATTTCACCGGTCTTTTTTTCACAAGGGAGAAATACGTTACGAAGGTTTTTCAACTGTACTGGACCTGACGATGTTTCACCCAAGGGCAGTGAAATTTGTATCTTTTGAACTAATAATTCCACTAATAAATATTTTTAATGATATTCTAAGTACGGGTATTATTCTTGAACAGATAACACTTATTCACAAAAAGGGATCCACGAGCCGTATCTAAGCTATCGTCCGCGGTCCCCGTGGTCTAAGTGATGGCCTCTGATCATTCGTCCGAAAGGGGTCCGGGTTCAAATCCCAGTGAGGCATGGATGTTGTGTTTGTCTTACTGCACTGGCTCTCTCCCTTTCCTGGAACCAGTGACCCTAAATTAGGGACAGGCAACTGTTTATAGCCCATTGAGTTGCTCACGGTGGTCGTTAAACCTCCAATCAAAAAAAAAAAAAATTATCGTCCTATTTTTGTATTTGCAAAAATATTTTTGAAAAGTTGATTCATAGTTATCTTACATTGAAGCTAAATTTACTAAATAAAAAGTAATATGGATTCCGTCGTGGTAGTTCTACGGAGATAGCTACTCTTGATGTTCTAAATTATTTACAAACTAACATCGATAAAGGCTTTGGTGCTGTGGGAGTTTTTGTGACTTACCTCGTGCCTTCGATACTCTGTCATAACGTCCTTATTTCTAAGCTGAAACACTTCGGCATTAGGGGAGTCGCAAAAACTCTGAATTTCTTATTGGGAGGTGGAAATATAATTCAATTTCGGAATGCTCATTCAATTATTAAAACTGTTCGTTATGGTGTTTCACAGGGCTCGGTATTAGGGCCATTATTATTTTTAATTTATATTGATATTTTTTATGCTCGTTCCTATGTGTCCGCGCTCCTTTTTGCTGGTGACAGTATTTTTTTTATTTTCGGTCATGCGGTGTCTGATATAGTAGTACCCCATGTTAACCGTGCTCTACAGGAATATCAGACTTGGTTTCGTTGCAATTTGTTAACCCTTAATACCACAAAAACTAAATGTACGTTCCTTTTCCTGCCGAAAGCTCGAGTTGAGGTTCTACCGGAAGCAATTTTGAATGATACTCTAATTTTTCAAGATAGGGTTAAGTTTTTAGGTGTTTTGTTTCAGGAGAATTTAAAGTGGGATGCCCATGTTGAAGTTATTTGCGGGATTCGAGGTCTCTAATAGGAGTTTCATCAAGTGTCCAGTCTATTGCCATTAAATATTAAATTGACACTATTATGGCCTGTGTTGCTATGGAGTTAACTACGTAAAATAAATAAAAATCATTTCCAAATAGGGAATTTTCAACAAGTTGTCTTGTCAGTGAGTCCGTGTCTTCGAAGATGTCATCTGTCAGTTCGCCAACGGTCATCAGTAGAGTCGTAAAGCAACAGAATTTCTCATGAAAATCCCAAGTTGACAAAGTGTTTATCTCTTTTATAATTTTAATGGCCTACGCAGCTGTTAGCACATTGTGCTCCAAAAGCGCATCGAAAGGGCTAAATGATTTTATTGCTCTTGCAGTTGAGAAAGTCTTCACTAGGACTATTAAATACAATGGACAAGGTAATGAAAATAACGAATTTGATTAGGTGAAGAAGCCGTTCTCTAGCACACAGAAATATTGAAAATATTTTAGATGAATTTGATAACGAATATGGTACTTTGTTTCTACACAATCGAATCACTTAGTTGAGGGCTGGAAAATATTTGGTGAGACTTTAACCTCGAAAAGTATTTTTATTGGAAGAAATGAGATACTGATCTAACTTAGTCTCAATGAGGGAGTTTGTCTTAGCTCACGAGTTTGTTTTTATATCACGCAGCATTTGAATACACTAAGCATTTTCAAGGAAAAGATCAGGAGTTCAATATTATGTACAATCATACAGCTGGTTTTTTTTTTTTTATTGGGGATTTATCGACAACCGTGAGCAATTCAGTTGGGTATAAGCTGTCACCCTTCCCTAATTTGAGGCCACTGGTTCCAGGGAAGGGAAAGAGCCAGTCGCGTAAAACAAACAACATCTATGCCTCACAAGGATTTGAACCCGGATCCATCTCTGGATTTGAGTCCGGACAAATACACTAGCCATCGCTTAGACCACTGCGCCACCGGGACGGCATTGCTGGTTTTCATAACGATCTTTCATTGTTAAAAACAATTTAAGAAATGATTTGATTCGCCTCTAATCCTGCAGGAAGCTTTTTAACCAAAACACAATACGTGGTGAAACTATAGATCGTAAAGTATTTGTTCAGCCAGACACGTATTAAGTATACTGATGACAGCTATAAACAATTTGATTAATTAAATCCAACTTCAGGAATCCATTAAATGTTGCCATTGAAAACACAAACTCCATTTAACAAATGGATGTATGTAAACTTCAAGCAGTTGTAATCATTAGAACTCTATCAGATAATGGGACAGAATTGTTTAACTTTTTTCTCACTGAGAAATATCCACCCACAGATAAGGGATAAAAAGTTATTTAAATGTTTGGAAGTACTTATATATGCCGGAGTGCATTTTTTGTCTGACGTGCAATACATGAAACCAAAGTACAGGAACAGTATGAATGACTTTACTCTTGAACAATCACTTCGACTTTTAATGACAAGTACCGAAGCGGGTTGCAAGAATTTTCAGTTCAACTTAATTGTCCACAGTGCAGTCGTTTAAATAAACTGTCTTTTCAAATTTTAGATGTTCTAATATTAAATAAAAGAGCTTAAATATTTAATGAATGAAGCAGGGCATCTTTATTTTAAACACATTTGTAAAACATATTTATTTTTAAAATCTTGGTTCACAGCTCTACATGAGTTTGATAACTACCTTAAAGCATAACGAATTGTTTTTCTTATTAGAGTTTTAACGACCACCATCAGCAACTCAGTAGGCTATAAGAAACAGCCCGTCCCTAATTTGGGGTCACTGTATTCATAGAACGGAGACAGCTAGAGCCGTAAGACAAACAACATCCATGCCTCACGGGGGTTCGAACACAGACCCGTCTCGTACGAATGGTCATAAGCTAGCGCTTAGACCACTGCGCTACCAAACCGGCAGGTTTCTTTCCTTATAACTTCATGGTTTCATGCAGTTTTCGCACAAGCTCACGTAACCGCTGCAAATAAATTAAATGCAAAGCTTTTGGGGGGAGGGGGTAACGACCGCCGTGAGCCACTCTAAGGACAACATGCAGTTTCTCCTCTCTAATTTGGGATGCTCCTGCTTCCAGGGAAGGGAGAGAGCCAGTACAGCAAGACTAGAACACCCGCACCCTCCGCCCGCACTCCAAAGCCTTATTCGGGAATCGAATACGGGCCCACTTAAACCAATGGTCAGAAGCCAGTGCTTCGACAATTACACAGCATGAGCCAAAGAAAATTTTCAGTTGCTAGTCAACACATTTAACGAAACAGCATGTTAAATAAAATTCGTCCTGTCATTTAAACGGATAGAAGCTTTGACCACTACGCCAACGGGAGGGCCAAAGAAACTGTTCAACTGTCAGTTAACACATTTGAAGGAACAGGTTTATCAGATAACATTCATTTCTTGTCATTCATCTGCTCAGAACGGTACTTCCAATACTTTCAGATGTTTCATTCGTAATTGGTACTTGTTTAACTAGTTCAAAGACAAACTCAGAGGTATAAGCCGCCGCCGCCCGTCCCTATTTTAGAGACAGTGGTTCCAAAGAAGGGTCAAAGCTAGCGCCATCGTACAGAGACACCACCCAAGCCTTACTTATCTGGAACTTGATCCCAGTCCCAACTCGGACTAATGGTCAGATGTCAGTGCTGTATACCACGCGGCTATCGGGGTTGGGTACCCGCAACTAAAATCTTCAGAATGCCCAATTCTAGCGATTAAAGTATGTAAGCTATGTAGCACTAATATTGTATAATAAACATATGTATGTTACAAGTAGGACTTAAGAATCAATAGCTCTGTATGTTATATATTAACTTAATGTTATAGAAAGCCAGAGACATACCTTTTGTGATGAAGTTGTGTCTTTCAACTCGCAACTTCAAAACACTACACTCGATGAGTTCACGATAGGCTGACGACGCAGTGCCAGGAAGTGCTTCCATCTATTACAAGTATCTTTCGAAATTAGATGCTTCTGGATAATATAAAAATCTTGATGTTTATAAAACGTTCCGTAGACGCACTTAAAAGAAGAATCGAAGGGAACTAAATTTAGCTGTCTAAAAGACTTACGGTTTTTAATAATCTCGAAAATGGCCTCGTGGGAATGCCAGTTGACAATATCTTCGGAATATATCAAAAAATACTACATTTAATGAGGTAAAAACTAAATATCAGTTAATAAAAAGACTATTCCACGCTCAGTCACATATAGCGGATGGTTGAGGATTAAGCTGTCTTGCAAAGCGCGCTAACACGAGCATCTTCAGCCCATGTGTTTCCTACGAGGTTTGAAACTCCACTCATTCCTTGGGGTTCTATCTTGTACCCGCGCCTCTTCTCTGCGCATGTCTTCATGCGTTAAGTCTGCAATGTTGTTGGGGCAGTCCTATTCGTAGTTTTGGAAACTTTTCTTTTTTTTTTTTTTTTTTTTTTAATTTTTGGTTGGAGGTTTAACGACCACCGTGAGCAACTCAATGGGCTATAAGCAGTCGCCGGTCCCTAATTTAGGGTCACTGGTTCCAGGGAAGGGAGAGAGCCAGTGCCGTAAGACAAACACAACATCCATGCCTCACCGGGATACGAACCCGGACCCCGTTCGGACGAATGATCAGAGGCCATCGCTTTGACCACTGCGCCACCGGGGCGGCGAAACTTTTCTATCTTAGTGTCTTCAGCATGACTTATCCATTAAGTTGATAATATTTTATTTACAAATTTTTATTTCGAGTTTCCACAATTACTTTAGATTGAACTGTTCGGATGTCTAATTCTATTAGGCGTTGTAATACATCTGTAAAATCTGATATTTTTTTTTTTTTTTTTTTTTTTTTGATTGGAGGTTTAACGACCACCGTGAGCAACTCAATGGGCTATAAGCAGTCGCCCGTCCCTAATTTAGGGTCACTGGTTCCAGGGAAGGGAGAGAGCCAGTGCCGTAAGACAGACACAACATCCATGCCTCACTGGGATTCGAACCCGTACCCCTTCGGACGAATGATCAGAGCCCACGGCTTGAGACCACTGCGCCACCGAGGCGGCTAATCTGATATTTGGTTCTTATTTAGGTAAGATTTTTCTAGAAAACGAACCTGGTGACGCAGTGGTCTAAGGCGCTGGCCTCTGATTATTCGTCCGAGATTGGTCCGTGTTCGAATCCCGGTGAGGCATGGATGTGTTTGTCTTACGGGACTGGCTCTCCCCTTTCCTCGAGTTAGTGGCCCAAAATTAGGGACGGGCGACTGCTTAGCACACTGAGTTGCTCACGGTGGTCGTTAAACCTCCAATAAAGAAAAAAATAAAACGAATCTAGTAAATAACGAATTGCGAAATGAAGAAGAAAACTTAATTTGAGGAGGAATGTCACCTGAACTTTCGGCAGTATTAATAATAGTGATATATACAATATTTTTGCTTTTCGAAAAGGAAGTGTTTGCTGAAATAAATTCGCGATTCATGATACGTTTATATATATCATCATCATCATTGTCAACCATTATCAATCCACTGCTGGACGAAGGTCTCCCCAAGTTTCCTCCACAACGGTCTGTCTTGTGCCAGTCTCCTCCATGTCACCCCTGCATACTTTCGAATTTCATCCACCCATCTCCCATGTGGTCTTCTTCTGGGTCTTTTCCTGTCCCTTGGAATCCAATCTAAAATTTCGGCTGTCCATCGATGATCTGTCCTTCTGGCAGTATGTCCAGCCCATTGCCATTTCAGGGATTTAACTCTGATCATGATGTCTTCCACTCTTGTCATTTTTCGGATCCACGAGTTCCTCTTCTTATCTCTCCTGGTTACACCAAGTATGCACCTCTCCATGCTTGTTTGAGTTGTCTGCAGCCTTTGTATGTCTCTTTTAGTTAAGGTCCACGTCTCTGCACCATACGTAAGCACTGGAAGGATGCATTGATCAAACACTTTTTTTAAGACATAATGGCATATTGCTCTTGAAAATTATGCTGTTTCTTCCAAAAGCTCTCCAGGCAAGTTTTGTACGCCGATTAATTTCTTCATCAATGTGACCCTCACTTGATATCTGCTGTCCAAGATAAACGTACGTGTCTGTTATCTCCAGCTTTTCTCCATCAATCGATAAGTCTTCATTTCTTGTAAAAGCATTGAACATCACTTTTGTCTTCTGAAAGTTCATTTTTAATCCCACTTCTTTACTCTTGTCAGCAAGTTCCTGGATCATACTCTGCAGCTCTGATGGGCTAGTTGCAAAAATGACTACGTCATCAGCAAAACGAAGGTGGGTTAGATAATCTCCATTAATCTTTATCCCCTTGTTTTCCCAGCTCAGTGACTGAAAAACACCCTCCAATGTGTCATTAAAGAGCTTCGGAGATATGGTGTCACCTTGTCTCACTCCCTTTCCAATTTTTATGTGTGTTGTATTTTCAAACAGCCTAATCTTTGCACTTGCATTTTCATAGATGTTATTAATAATATTAATGTATGCATCTTCAATACCGCAGGTTTTCAGAGCCATTGTAACTGCTGATGGTTTCACCGAATCAAAGGCTTTTTCATAATCGATAAAAGCCATGCACAATGGAAGTTCATATTCCCTCGCTCTTTCAATTAGTTCTCTCAGCACATGGATATGATCTATTGTGCTGTAGCCACTCCTGAATCCAGCTTGTTCTCTCGGTTGAGCCATGTCCAGTGTTACCTTCAAGCGGTGTGAAAGAACTTTAGTGAAGATTTTATAAACTACTGATAGGAGGCTGATAGGTCTGTAGTTTCCAAGATCCTCAATGTCACCTTTCTTATGTAGCAGGATCATTGTAGCGGTGTTCCAATCCTCAGGAATCTTTCCTTCATTAAGGCATCGAGTGAAAATTTGGGCGAGTACTGTTTCGATTTCTCCACTTGCTTCTTGTATGATGTCTACAGTAATTCCATCTTCTCCTGGAGCTTTTCCCCGCTTCATGTTCTTGATTGCATGTGCAACTTCTGCTGGAAGGACTGGAGGAACTCTGGTACTGGTATCTTTCATGATGTCTGGAGTGCATGTATCATCCCTTTCATATAATTTGGAGTAGAAATCTTTCACTCTTATCAAAATTTCGCCTCTATTTCTTGTTACAGAACCATCTTCTTTTCTCAGTGCCATAATCTGTTTTCTTCCCTTACTGAGATGTCCCTTTGCTATCTTTAGGCTTTGGTTGTTTTCAATTGCTTTCCTCACTACTTCACAGTTGAATTTTCTTACGTCTTCAGTGATACTTTTTCGTACTGTCTTGCATAGCTCTATATATTCCACTTTGGAAGTCACATCTTCTTTAGTTGTCCTCATCTCTCTTCTTTTTTGCATCAACATTTTCGTTTTTCCTGATAATTTATTTACATGCAACTTGTTCTTAGACCCAGCTAATTTTGTTGCTGTTTCCATAAGAGCTTTGGTTACTTTTCTGTTAACTTTAGAGATTTTCACTTCTTCCGATGTTAGGCCTTCTAAAGCAGAGAACCTATTCTTCAGTTCCAACTTGAAGGTATTATAGTGTTTTTTAAGGTTGGTTATGTCAATAGATTTTGTTTGTCTTATGAGCTTGCCACGTTCAAGTTTAGTGTTGAGGTGCATCTTACATCTCACCAATCTATGGTCACTACCTGTGTTGAACTTGTTTAGCACACTGCAGTCTTCTATGACGAATTTTTTGTTACACATAATAAAATCAATTTCACTTGTCGTCCCATTTGGATGTATCCATGTCCATTTCCTGTGTGGCTTTTTCTTGAAGAAGGAGTTCAAGATGAAAACCCTTCTGCCTCTGCAAACTCAACGAGAGTATTTCCACGCTGGTTTCTGTTGCCGTGACCGAATTTACCTACTGAAGTTTCATTCTGTTGCCGTTGCCCTATTTTTGCATTGAAATCTCCCATAATTATTTTCAAGTGCTGCTTACCTTTATTATTTAGATGACAAATTTCCTCATAAAATTCTTCAATTTCTTCTTCAGGATGACTTGTGGTGGGTGCATAAGTTTGAATAATCTGAGCCTGGTATCTTCTCGATAGTTGGATAACGAGTCGTGCAGCTCTGTCAGAGGAACTTTTAACTTCTACAACTTTATCCTTCAGTTTCTTGTTTATTATAAATCCAACACCACTAGTTCTGCCAGTATCTGTCCCACGATAGTAGAAGAGATGTCCACTTTTCAGTTCGATGAGATCTTCTCCTTTTCTCCTTACCTCACTTAGCCCCACGATGTCCCACTTGATCCTTTGTAGTTCCTCTTCTAATTCAAGAAGCCTTGAATCAGAAGATAGGGAGCGTCCATTGTACGTTGCCAAGGTCAGCATCAGATGGCAGCCTAGTCCGGTCCTCCGGGGATTCTTAGCACCCTCTGCCTTCATGTCGCACTGGCCGCTGCCTTGGCCAGGTACATTCCAGCTGCCGGAGACTGAGGGCCAAGATTTAAGTTGTGGAGTCATTTTGGAGGGGTTTGGCCACAACTCACCACGCTGGCCAAGCGGGTTGGTGAGTGTGGGATAGAATTTCCTCTAATCCCGATGGTATAGTTATACCGCTATGGGCGATCGTCAGAGCCCCTTTAGTGGGAACAGGATGCACCACGAGAAGGCGGGGTTGACATTTGTCAAGGAGAGGCTGTGTTGTTACGCATCACCTGACCTTACATCCCTTATATATATATATAAAACCATATATATATATATATATATATATATATATATATTCTATAAAGAAGATACCTAAGCAAAAAAATACATATATAATTTTGACTCACACCTAGTACAACATAGAAAAGGTTATGTATCTACCTGTGTGAGTAAAAGGAGAAAAGATAAAAAAATAAAATAAAACAACTGAATGTAGAAGGTGTCGAGAATACTGATCCTTGGCTTTATCAAGGACCAGCAAAAACTCTGCATTTTCTCACTTCCACAAAGACCTAGTTGGAAATGGGTTTCTGCAAGGCCATAGATGCAAGTAACATTCCCACCTAAAATAGTTTAAAAAATATATATATAAGTCATGTCCTCCGTAGAGTAGCATGACCTAGCACTAGTTAACAATTTCGCTTGCATCCATTAACCTTCATGGCCCGACCCATGCTCTTCATCTGTTACTATTAAACAGAGAGAAGAAGATTAAAGAGAACTCAAGCTGTGAGAGTGACATAATAATTAGAAATGATTTTCAGCTATAACGAAATTCCAAGTTCGTTTGAGAGAGAATTTAAACCTGAAAAACAATGCAAAAGAAATCCAAATTTTACATTGCAATTAAAAAAGGAAATGTTAATTTATAACGAACAGATTTTTGAAAGAAAACTTGAGTCTAAAACCCCCTACTCTACAGCTTATGACAGCACGAAAACGAGAATAAGTTAAAGATAATAATTAACTAAAGAAAACTTTGTGAAAGTTATAGGTCTTTTCTTGGACTGCTTATTTCTAAAAAGTTTTTCCTAGTTGGTTTGCTCAGAATTTGTATGTTTTGGCCCAAGTGGAGTTCTAAGGACGATGAAAGGATTGTAGGTCAGCTCAGATATTTTAAGTCCTCCCGCTCGGTTAGGCTAGCACCCTTTCCCATAGTGTATGAACTCGCTGGCAAAGGTAATCTAAAGTTATGAAATGACAAACGTTGTTTGACATGTAAATCTGCAGATCCTAACCTGTATTCTTCTGTTGAGGATAATTGCTCCAACAAGTTTTGCAAAGCCTACAATACCATCTATAAGCTCACCTGTACTGTCTGCAACCTTAGCTATATTGGCCAAAGTAAAAATCCTCTGCATCTTAGGATTAATGGTCACAGGTCTCTAGTAAACAAGTTCTCTAATTCAGGAGCGAACCCCTCCACAAACGCCAACCAGTACTCTACCTTTGAATTAGAGCATTTCCATACTCATGGTTTTGACAAAGTGAAAATAGAGGTACTACATATTATCCCTGACCTCTATGCTCGGCTAGAAACTGAATCCCTTGAAATTTTGCAGCATCAGTCTCTTTATCCCTATGGCCTTAATTCCACTCTATCTGACAATAAGCATAATCAGCATAAATTTTAATTCGTGAACTCTTCTTTCTTGTTAATAATAAGAACTGCTCTAGAGGTAATAGAGGACAGAGGTTATTTCGCACATCAAGCAAAGTTGATTTTGCTAACTTGCTAAAAACTCTGGAAAGCTTTAAAACTGGCACTAATTTTGTTAAAAATACTTACAAAATTCACAAGTCCTTCAAGCACTCTGTCCTTAAATGTTTTTTCAAATTCTGGAATGAAACTGCTGACCATGTTGATAAGCATGTTTTTGCTTTGGTTCTGGACATTCTTAAACATATTCTTAAAGATAAAATTTCTCTTAAAGAATTTTCCAGTAATTTTGTTACCATCAGGTTCCTAAATAAAGCCTATGATAATCTCAATGTAAGGAAGCTGTTCTAAGATAATGCAATTTTTTTCCCATCCACAGGCACCAGTCTATTGTAAGTTTTAAATATGTTAAGACCTTAGGGTCAATAGTTAAAAACTACAAACTTAACTCTTTGAGCTACATTCCTGTAATTACTACTTGTTCTTGTGATGAACATAAAGAAACAGTTCACTATGATAAGAATTACAACCATATTATCACCGGAAACTTGAGTTTTGTTGAAAATGAAAAGCTTAGGAATTTATTAGAGTATGGCTCTAAATTCAGACCTTCCTTCACAATTTCCAAAGAAAGGATTCTTGAGAGCTTCACTCAAGATGTAAATAAGTACATCGTAAAAACCAGTTTAACGTACAATCAGCCTATTGAGGCCTTCGCAGAATGGAAATATAATATAATCAATAGCTTCACCGGTGAGTTGGCAGGTCTGGACTTTTGTTTCGACAGAAATCTCTTTTTCTCTGGAGAAGCTAAAAGGTCACTCTCCAAACTACAAGACCAATTTATTTTTACCACTACGGATAAAGCTAGCAATAATTTTGCAATTATCTGTAAGAAGTTCTATTTTGAATTGTTAACTATGGAACTCAATAATAGAGTAACATACGAGCCCGTAAGTTATTCTACCAAGCAGTTAGAAAATCGGTTTAAGGCATTCTTCAAGAAACTTAAAATTCCACAAACTAGAAGATATGAGCCTGAATTTCCATTTCTTTTTGCAACGGTTAAGTTTCATAAGGATCCTGTGAAGTTCAGGTTCATAGCTAGTGGAGTAAGGAGTCATAAAAAGAAAATAGATCTTGCTTTTGAAGATGTCTTAAAGAAGGTTTTGAAACACATTAGAAACTGTTCTAACTTGATGTACAGAGATTTTTGGATAATTAATAATAATGCAGAAGTAATTTCTACTATACTCAAAGTTTGTCCCCTAGATATTAATAGTTATGATTTTGAAAACCTATATACTAATCTGCCTCTATCAGATATAATCACTACCTTTAAAGAGCTGTATGCAGAATTTAAACTTAACCAATTTGTTGATGTAGGAACTTGGAACTCTTATCTCAATTGCTGCATAAAAAATAACCATATCTTATATAATAATACTCTCTATAAGCAAGTGAACGGTATTCCAATGGGAACATCAACGTCCACGAATATCGCCAATCTATTCCTGTTCTTTAAGGAATATAAATTCATTAAAAATCACCCCACCTGCTCAGATAACTACCTTTACACTTTTAGATATATTGATGATCTGCTGTGTATCAATAATTCAGAAGTTATAGAGAGTGATTTTGATAATATCTATCCTAGCTCTCTTAACTTACGTAAAACCAACCACAGTAATCAGGAACTTGAGTTCCTAGACTTAAGCATTAAGCTCAACAGAGGTAACATATCTATTAGCCTCTTTGATAAAAGAGTTAATTTTCCTTTCAAAGTAATTAAATATCTACACTGGAATAATAACATTTCAACCAAAGTAATTGAGAATGTACTAATTTCTCAGGTCCTAAGAATTTCAAGAATTTGCAGCAACAATTTGGACTTCAATTACCACATTAATATACTATTAGAAAGTTTTCTAGAGAACGAAATTCCTTCTTCTTTCATCAAAAGAACTTTAAGAAAAATTATTCTGAATAATAGAGTAAGGTTGGCAGATCTGCTTTAATTTTCTACACAGTTAATAATATGATTCTGACCAATCAAAGCCGTAAGGAAGTTGGCTAGAGGATGCCTATTAACTACCTAAAGGAACCTTAGTGCTATGGATATGACGGTCCTATTAAAACAAAAAATTAAATAATATAAACAAAATCACAAAAAAAGCTTAAAAATCTGTTTATAAAAGAAAATAAAAACAAATAAAAAAGAAAACTAGTTATTCATCACTAGGATAGCTATACTAAAAATAGTAAAACCAACATTAAAATTAATAAGATTCTGATTAATCTATAGAAGCTCACTAAGGTGATTTAATACATGCAAAGATTATTAAATAAACTGCTCGTATATTTTATAATATTTCTCATGTATTCTGGAGAGTTAATTCTGCTCTTTCTGATCATTCAGATCCACAGTCTTAAGTTTATATATTTTTTTCTCTGGTTAAAATCTCCGCGCGTTGGTTTCTTGTTGTATGAGGAGGCCATCAGCCCCACCCTCACTGCCCCCCAGCGTCTAGGGAGTGGCGGAAGAGGTCAGCCATGTTCTTCTCTTGTGAGGAGAAAAGTTTTTGTCACACAAGAGGTAAGCTCTCTTACTTGTTTTTGGGTTCTAGGTTTTATAAGTTCAATGTTTGTACTTCATGTACCTTTTCTCTGTCGTTTTTTAGCTTTTCAGCTTTTAAGCATTGGTTTGTCTGTTAACATTTTTGCGGGTTTTAACTCTTACTTTTCTTTGTAACTTTGAGCGTCTTTTGGGGTACCTAGGAACAGAAGATGGCTAAGCTTGTTCCTTTTCTATGCGCTGTCTATGCGCTGTTTTTTCAAAGTAGTTAAGTTCTTAATAACTAATTAATTATGCACTTAAAGCACTGCTGAAATACTTTGTACATATTGCAACTAACTGTTTAAGGTATATAACTTTCACAAAGTTTTCTTTAGTTAATTATTATCTTTAACTTATTCTCGTTTTCGTGCTGTCATAAGCTGTAGAGTAGGGGGTTTTAGACTCAAGTTTTCTTTCAAAAATCTGTTCGTTATAAATTAACATTTCCTTTTTTAATTGCAATGTAAAATTTGGATTTCTTTTGCATTGTTTTTCAGGTTTTAATTCTCTCTCAAACGAACTTGGAATTTCGTTATAGCTGAAAATCATTTCTAATTATTATGTCACTCTCACAGCTTGAGTTCTCTTTAATCTTCTTCTCTCTGTTTAATAGTAACAGATGAAGAGCATGGGTCGGGCCATGAAGGTTAATGGATGCAAGCGAAATTGTTAACTAGTGCTAGGTCATGCTACTCTACGGAGGACATGACTTATATATATATTTTTTAAACTATTTTAGGTGGGAATGTTACTTGCATCTATGGCCTTGCAGAAACCCATTTCCAACTAGGTCTTTGTGGAAGTGAGAAAATGCAGAGTTTTTGCTGGTCCTTGATAAAGCCAAGGCTCAGTATTCTCGACACCTTCTACATTCAGTTGTTTTATTTTATTTTGTTATCTTTTCTCCTTTTACTCACACAGGTAGATACATAACCTTTTCTATGTTGTACTAGGTGTGAGTCAAAATTATATATGTATTTTTTTGCTTAGGTATCTTCTTTATAGAATGTGAATTCTGAATTTTTAAAACTGCTGCGTTGCGCGTTTTGATTTTCAGGTTATTTTGCACCCTTCGTTTTAAATTCTAAAATTTTTTCCTTAGTCTTCAGTTTTGCTCTTAAGTATATATATATATATATATATATATTATATATATATATATATATATTATATATATATATATATGGTTATATCATGATTCATTCTTATATATGATTATATCATGATTCATTTATATATATATGATTCATTTTTATATACGTATACATACACAGTGTACCCGCTAAGTAATTAGGCGCCACCCCGGTGACGCAATGGTCTGATCGATGGCTTCTGACCATTCGTCTGACATGGATCCGGATTCGAATTCCGGTAAGGCATGGATGTTGTGTTTGCCTTACGACACTGGTTCTCATCTTTCCCTGGAACAAGTTGTCCTAAATTAGGGACGGGCGACTGCTTATAGCTCATCGAGTTGGTCACGATGGTCACTAAGCTCCCAGACAAAAACAAATAATAACAAGTTGGTAAAATCATGCAATGCATTGATTATGATACGCTTTCCAACATACCAGAAATCATTACTCAAGTTATTACTCAAGTTATGAGGATAATGGCTGCGAAATAAATCTCACTCCTGTGTCCTGAACTTTGACTCCGTTTCGATTATAATAAATAGAACTGGTTTAGTATACATTCGGAACAACATACTAACGTTTTGTTGCAATAGAAGCATTTTTAGTCAAGTTATGAGAATAATGGCTGTGGAACAAATCTCGCTCCTGTGCCCTGACCTTTGACCCCATGTCGATGATATTCACCAGAACCAGTTCAGTATACTTCCGGAACAACATGATAACGTTTTGTCACAATCGAAGCATTTTACGTACGTTATAACGCATAAAGGCCATGGAATGAATCCCGCTCCTATGTCCTAATTTCTTCCATTTTCAATAGGGTTCGTACCCAGGTAGTCCCCTACCACATACTAAAATTTCGTTGAAATCGAACAATATTTACGCAAGTTTTGACGCATAAGGGCCATGGAATGGATCCCGCTCCTATGTCGTGACCTTTGACCCCATTTGTACCATTTTCAATAGGGTTCGTCCCCAGTGGTCGCCTAACACATGCTAAAATTTCATCGAAATCGAACCATTTTCACGTGTGTTATCGTGTGGACAGACAAAGCTGGAGCATATACGCTTCTTCAACCTACGGGTGGAAAGCGTAAATCAAACGGCAATTTCTGATGCGCAAGTTCACTTATTCCAGTTGCATTAGACCCACTTCTTAGGCAGCAAATATATTCATTTGCAGCTGATTTCCCCGAGTTTAGTCATTCCAGCTGGTGAAATAATTTTTTCTAAGATATAATGGTAAATCGCGCTTGAAAATTGTACAGTTTTTACCCAAATTTGTTCTAACCAAGTTCTGTGCGCCTGTTTATTTCTCCTTCGATGTGGCCCTTGCTTGATATCTGTTGCCAAAAGTTTACATCTAGGTTCGCCTCATCGACTTTTTGTGGAATACCTTTCGAAATGGGAAAGCATAGAATTGAATATGTGACTTAAATTTCTGTAGAACGTTCCTAATCGTAATGTGATTGCCTTAAATTGGTCAGGGATTGAAAATCCTTAACTACTACACTGCCTCAACATTAATATTCGGGCACCTGCATGTTTCCAAAATATCTTTATTTACAGAAAAGTCAATACTGTGTGCTGAAATCTTTGGTCCTTATGACGGACTCCATCCGTCGTGAAATACTCTCGTCCAGTTTTTATTGAATGTTTGACCTTTGGTCTATGACGGTCTCTATCTTTCCTAAAATACTGTCGTCCAGTTCTTTGTAAATGTCCGATAGAACCCCTTATGACGGACGGCCTCTATCCTTTGTGAAATATTCTCGTACAGTTCTTTGTAAATGTCCGCGTGTGCTGAAATCTTTGGTCCTTATGACGGACTCTATCCTTCGTGAAATACTCTCGTCTAGTATTTAGTAAATGTTCGATCTTTTGCCTATGACGGTCTCCATCTTTCCTAAAATACTCTCGTCCAGTTCTTTGTAAATGTCCGATAGAGGCCCTTATGACGACCTCTATCCTTCGTGGAACATTCTCGTACAGTTCTTTACAAATGTCCGTGTGTGCTGAAATCTTTGGTCCTTATGACGGACTCTATCCTTCCTGAAATACTCTCGTACAGTTCTTGTAAATGTCCGATCTTTGGCCCTTATGATGACCTTCAACCTTCGTGGAATACTCTCGTTCAATGTTTTGCAAATTGTCTCCATCCTTCGTGGAATACTCTCGTCCAATGTTTTGCAAATTACCTCCATCCTTCGTGGAATACTCTTGTCCAGTTTTTGTGTAAATATCCACCGATATTTTCCATTATTCGGCCTTCAAAGCAGTGACTAATTTAACTTTGTTTATTCGTTGATCTGTTGTTTCACTCACGCTATGGCGCAGGTTTTGGGGGCTTTCTTTGTTTTTGTTTTACTTGGGGGTTTAACGACTACCGTGAGCAACACAGTGGGCTATAAGCAGTTGCTCGTCCCTAATTTAGGGCAACTGGTTCCAGGGAAGGGAAAGAGACAGTGCCGTAAGATAAGCACAACATCCATTCCTCATCGGGATTCGAACCCGGACCCCTTTCGGACGAATGATCATAAGCCATCGCTCAGGCCACTTTGCCACCCGGGCTGCTGAAGCAGTTCGTCTCAGAAAGTATCTTTTGGGTTCAATTAGGAATCTGCACTTGCCAAATGAACACTGGGCGTCCATTTTCTGAAAGCAGTCTGCATTAGCGATAACAGTATGACACGTTGTGTAGTCCTACAGATAGAGGCTCCGGATTTCTCCAAACTCTAGCAGCTAGGACTCCACAACGTGTTCAGGCATATGCCCTGAATTCGGGCGTCCAAGTCTTCGCGCTCATCCTTGAAACTACTATCGGAACATTTGTGCACGAGATAAGCAAACACACCACGCAACAATTCAACTGTCTCAGAGGCAGTTTTACCGATTTTCAAACAGAACCGGATTTTTCTCTCTGCTCCATGACGAACCTGTGACGTCATTCTTCCACCGAATGACGTCATGCACAGCGTAAATAATCATCTGCGCAATTCTCACGCAAACGCTGCTGCCACCTTAGTTGATAAATGTCTTATCAAAAAGCCATGCCGTCCCGACCCGGAGATTTTTTTTTTAAATCAGTCTCATTATTTTATTGTTGCACTGTGCATAAGCCACTGCTCGCCCCCAATTTGGAACATTGGTTCCAGGGAAGGGTGAACACACACACTCGCACCACAGATGTCTCATTTGAGATTCGAACCCGGAAGAATGGTCAACAAGTTAGTAAAACCATGCATTACGTTACGCTTTCCAACATACCAGAAGTCATTATTCAAGTTATTGCTCAAGTTATGAAGATAATGGCTGTGAAATTATTCTCGCTCCTGTGTCCTGACCTTTGATCACATTTCTATTATATTCAACAGAACTGGTTCAGTATACCTGCGGAACAATATACTAAAGTTTTGCCGCAATAGAAGCATTTTTAGTCAAGTTATGAGGATAATGGCTGTGGAACAAATTTCGCTCCTGTGCCCTGACCTTTGACCCCATTTCGATGACAGTGAACGGAATTGGTTCAGTGTACCTCCGGAACAACATACTAAAGTGTTGTAAAAATAGAAGCATTTTTAGTCAAGTTATGAGGATAATGGCGGTGGATTTAATCTCGTTCCTGTGCCCTGACCTTTGACCCCATTTCGATGTTGTTCAATAGAACCGGTTCAGTATATCTGCGTTTCAACATACTAACGTTTTGTCGCAATAGAAGCATTTTAGTCAAATTATGAGAATAATGGCTGTGGAATAAATTTCGCTCCTGTGCCCTGACCTTTGACCCCATTTCGATGACATTGAACAGAATTGGTTCAGGTTACCTCCGGAACAACATACTAAATTTTTGTCGCAATAGAAGGTTTTTTAGTCAAGTTATGAGTATATGGCTGTGGAATAAATCTCGTTCCTGTGCCCTGACCTTTGACCCTATTTTGATTATATTGAACAGAATTGGTTCAGTATACCTCCGGAATAACGTGCTAACGTTTTGTCGCAATAGAAGCATTTTTACGTAAGTTATGACGTATAAGGGCGATGGAATGGATCTCCTCCTATATCTTGACCTTTGACCCCGTTTATCCCATTTTCAATAGGGTTCCTGCTCAGGTTGTCCTCTACCACATACTAAAATTTAACCGAAATCCAACCCCAGTTATCGTGCGGACAGACAGGCAGAAGGGCAAAGCTAGAGCATATACGCTTCTTCAACCTACGGTTGGAAAGCGTAAAAAAGCACCACCTCAGATCACTCAGCTAGGGGTATGCGTTCAAAACAGACAATGCTGCTGCGCTATGCACGATTTAAAACTTGATGAAGTTAAAATCATCAAGTTAAAAACTTTATTTATAAATAAAATATATTGCGAAACACTAAAATTGCACAAGACCTTTCTGACCATCATCTGGTCCATTATCAGGTGCTGTACAACAGCTGGTTACAAGGGAATTCATTTTTTATAGCAAGTGAATTAAAAGTTATGACACGTGATCATTGCTCTGCGGAAGGTCAAAGGACATACCTATGGTAACACAATAATCAGAATCAAGTCACATTAGGAGGTGCCCGAGCAGACTGTGCCACCATATCGACCCTGAACCTTCCGATTATTGTCTTCCATGGTTCATGGAGAAGCATCACTGCAGCAAACATCCCATATTCATAAATAAAAAAGCTCTTGTCATATGTATGTAATATTCTTTATTTTGTGTTCCCCTGAAAAAGATAATTATTTTCTACACACGGTCAGTGAGTCAAAAAGGACAGCCAGTCATTGTTCTTTCTTGTGTTTTCTTCCGCTAGGAATGCTTTTGCGTTTACCGCGGTCCACTCTCTTCGATGATGCAATTGGATGTCATTAAAACTTTTGATCTGAACTTGTTTTTTAACATCCAAACAGCTTAAAGTTCTCGTTTGGCTCTCCACCCTCTGTAACGCATTTAATGACTGTTAGGAAAGTTTAAGAACAACTACAGTGTAAGTTTCTTTTCCTCATTTTCTCTTATTCAGCAAATCCTTTTCTTGTTTTTCTCGAAAGAGAAGGAAACATCCACACCGCAAACATCATAAATACCACGCAGCTCATTTTTTCAATTAGCTTCTGGTAAGGGAAAGAGTTTAAAAAAACGTTGTTCACATATATCTCTTTGGGGAATAATTTTCACAGCATCTCATGGCAGTAGTTCCCAGACATATATTTTTCCGTATGCAACAAAAACTACAATATTTATTTGTACGGCGTACATACAGAAGCGAACTGGGACGATCAAACCGGGAGTTTAGCACTCCACTATTAAAGCATACATATCTACAGGGGGAAAAGCTTATGAATTCCCTTATGCAAAAAATTTCTGATAGATCCTAGATTAAAGAAAACTCTGGAAGTATGCACTGTGAAAAAAATTCAGTCGTGAATAAATTTTAACAATTTAACTCAGAGAGAATCTGCTTATGACCGAAAGTAACAGCGTATAAACCATTTCGCCTGTGGCGTGAATCAAACCAGCATCCTTCTGCTCCGGAGCTGAATGCTTTCTCCATTAAGCTACGCCGACGGAGTTTATCGCTGTAACTTTGCAGTCTTACATATGCCTCATCTCTGAGGTAGGCATCACATCTATCCCCACCCCCACCTTGAGGAAGGGCTGTAACGGAATCGTAGGTTTCCGGGTCAGCAGGCAAACCCCGTTTCAAAGGATGTCACTGCGGAAGGAGGAATTCTCATTAATTCCAGATGATGTGTGGAACGAACATTAAACATTTTTCGAAGAACCTAACGGCCAGGAAATTCATTTTACGTTTTTGGGCACTAATGTAGCGTAGAAGCCATTTGCCTTTGGCGGAAATCGAATCCTTCTGCTCCGGAGCCGAATGCTTTCCCAATTAAGCTACACCGACAAGTGCTTATCACTGCCACTTTGCAGTCTTGACATGTGCGTCACCTCAGAGAAAGGTACGTGACAATCGAAACACTTTCAAAAAGTCTTTCACACCCCATTTCCAACTAGAGATATTTCTGAAAGTTATATGCACCTACCTCATAGCAATTTAACTACGCAATTAATATTTAAATTTATTTGGTATCTCCAGTTTGAGTAGACATATTTTTAAGTCACTCAATTGTTATGCCCATTAACCACCATTTCGACCGGTGATCCAGTAATGGTAAATCTCTGTTTTTTTTTTTAACGTGCCGTTCCATAAAAACTGAGAGCATTTTTCCGGAGTTGGCAACAGTGCAAAGGTGAAAAATAACCCCGCAAACGACTAACTGAATTAAGAAACTATCTATGGCAACAGTTATTCACCGTCGTAGACGATTCTGGTTTTGTTATTGCGCAGTTGTTTAAGGTACGTCTGCATTTCGCCATACAGCTATGGAGGTGAGTGATTCAGAGTTAAGAAGTGAAATGCGTTGTGCGATGAAATTTTGCTATCGTTTGGGAAAAAAGGTTCCAAAAACAGTTGATTTAATGAAAAAAGCTTACAAAGATGAATGTTTGGGTGAGCCAACGATTTTTAGATGGACATGATTTCAAAAAAGATCCTTTGTAGGCAGAACTCACTCCCGGACCTGTTCGACCTGAAAGTGTTGTTACACAGCGTATTGTTAACACTGTTTCGGCAATCCTGCAAGAAGATCGACGACTTACGTGTAAAGACACAGCAGCGTCAACTAATATTTCAAAAACGTCGGCATTCTGCATTGGGCGAAATGGAGTCAAAGGTCAGGACATAGGAGCGGGACCCATTCCATCGCCCTTATGCGTCATAACTACGTTAAAATGCTTCGATTGCAATAAAACTTTATCATGTTGTTCCGGAGGTATACTGAACCGGTTCTGTTGAATACCATCGAAATACGGTCAAAGGTCAGGGCACACGAACGAGATTTATTCAGCAGCCATTATCCTCGTAACTTGAGTAAAAATGCTTCTGTTGCGACAAGATACAATGCGTTGTTCCGTAACGACTTTGGAAGCAATTACGCCAAAAATGTTTCTTGTCAGCAATTGCAGGCAGTGCGCATGCGTGTGATTTGTTAGCCATTATTTTCGAACGATAACTTCCGTGAAAATTGCGCGATTAAGATGGGATTTTTATTTATAAAACGGCTTATGTGTGGTAGCTCTTGATAATAGAAATAGGTAACGCCGGCACAAAGAGATTTAATTTTGATATATGTGAACCTCAAACGTTATACCATAGTTCAGTCCCCTCAAAACCAAGACATTTTCCTGTGATTTCTGGTATGGTGGAAAGCGTATCATAATCAATGCATTGCATGATTTTACTGACTTGTTAAGGTATTATAAAGTATCTTTGCAAAATGCTGGTTTACACTGAAGAGCAATTGAATTAGAGACAGCTAGCGTTATGCAAAAGTGGCGCTGTGGGTGGCCCTGTAAACGGAAACGACATGACGTATGCAGCGATACGACAATATAGGGAGTGATGCGACGCGAATCAGTAAGAGTCGGACGCAGTATGGGTAAGACGAAGGATCTAAGCGCATTTGATCGTGGGCGAATTGTCGGGGCCCGACGAATGGGTCACTCCATCTCAGAAGTTGTGCAGGCACTTTGATTTTCACCAGCCACTGTGTCACGGGTGCACCGTGAGTACATCGAATCCGGTAAAACCATTACTGCAAGATCCAACTGCCGTGGACAACAACGTGTGGATGAGTGGGGTCATCGTCGTCTAACTCGCATTGTAACAGCGGATAGACCGGCCACAGTGCAAGAAATCACTCGGCAATTTAACGCTGGCGCACAAAAACGTGTAAGCAGCCACACCATCCAGAACCATCTCCTCGCTATGGGGTACAGAGGACATCGTCCCACCCACTGCTGACCGCACATCAGAGGGTGCAAAGATTAACATGGGCGCGGAAACATCATCACTGGACCCTAGACATGTGGAAAAATGTTGACTGGACTGATGAGTCGAGATTCACGTTGGTACATAAGGATGGCAGGATGGATACGAGTACGGCGCAAACCACATGAAGCGATGACTCCTTCTTGCCAGCAGGGTACTCTTCAAGCTGGTGGGGGTGGCATTCTCGTCTGGGGACTGTTTACGTGGACTGAAATGCGACCCCTAGTACATGTGTTATCGTCCCTCACAGGTCAACGTTATCGGGATATCCTGGAGGGCCATTTGCTACCGTTTGTGCGTCTTCAGCATCCCACTGGTGACCTCATCCTGCAACAAGACAATGCACCGTGACATCGCTTCCGAATTGTATCCGAATGGTTGGATGAACACTCCACCGACGTGGCCTCGCTTCTTTGGCCAGCTAGGTCACCTGACCTCAATCCCATCGAGCACATCTGGGATGCCATCGAGAGAGATGTTCAAGGCTCTGACCCCCAGGGGTCGTGGTTCCGTATGGCTTCCCAACGCTTCCGGTGTCTTGTCGAGTCCATACCGAGACGAATCACGCCGCCAACAGGACGAAAGGTGGTGCTACACGTTACTAGACATGTATCTCTAATTCAATTTCTCTACAATATATATCTTGGTAATATCCGTGTGTGCAGATTGCTGTATGCTGACGACATAGTCCTGTTGGCAGAGAGCGAAAGTGAGTTGTAGAGTATGTTGTCCCGGATGTAGGAAGTTTGCATGAAATTCCAGCTGAGTATAAATAAGGGGAAAACCAAATTTATGGTTTCTGACACGGGTACTCCCCCCCCCCCAGTAATTAATAAGGGCATCTTTCTCCCCCTTTCTACCTCGCTTTCGTGTCATTTTCCTATCGGGCACTCTAGCCCAAATCTCCTAGCTTCCTATTTCTAAGGGTTGTTTAAGACCTAGGGTCAGACACTCCCTTCCTAAAATCCTCTACATATGATCATTTGATCATTTTTATGGTTTTTGAGCGACGAACTGTTAGCACTGAATGTAATATTAGTCTAAATGGCACAGTGATTGACCAAGTGAATGAATTTGTGTATTTAGGAAGCATGTTTGATAGAGAGAACAAATTGGATGGTGAAATTAGTAGGCGAGTGAATTGCACAGTGAAAGTCGTAGCTGCTTTAGGAGGTTTTCACAGGAATGATGGGTTCTCAAGAGAGTCCCGCATGGCTGTGCATGCAAGTGTAATTGTTCTTACTCCGATGTTTGGCAGTGAAACCTGGGTATTACAGAAGAGACATAGGAATCGTTTGTGTGCTGGAGAAATGCATTACGTAGGGGGCGGGGGGAGGGATCACGGCACGTTCTGATCATGTGAGGAATGAAGATGCGTTGCAGTTGTGTAATGTGAAGCAAAATGTTGTTAGCAAAGTGGTGACTGATATTCTTCCGTGGTATGGCCATGTTGCAAGAATGAGTGATGAGATGTTTGCTAAGAAACGTTTTTTTAGCCCAAGTGGCAGGCAAGACCTTGTGTACGTCAGATGATGGATGTCAGTGACGCACGCGTTGTTTGTCTAGATCGCTGTAAATGGAGAAGTTTGATACGGCGACAATAAGTAAATAATCTGTAAAACATTTATCTGGTAGTTCATACTCTTTGTGGAGTTAACCTCTGAATCTCAGCGAACAGCTTAGTGATATATACACTATAATGACAAAAGTCACCTGTCACCTGTCACCTAAAAGAGAAACACAACATAGCATTTATTGACATACATTATTACGGTGTCGGTCCACCTTTGGCTCTAATGCATACACTGACCCTTCGAGACATGTCTTCGACAAAGTTTTGGAACACAGTGATAAACATGCGCTTGCATTCAGTGCATAATGCTGCCGCTAACTGTTCCTTAGTAGTATGCCATGGTTCCAAACTTCTTATGAGGCGCTCTAATTCATCCCATACGTGCTCTATGGAATTAATATCAGGGCTCTGTGCTGGCCAGTCCACACATGATACGGAATTATGGTCAAACGACGCCGTAACAATCCTTGCTTTATGGCTCGGTGCATTATCCTGATGGAACCAACAGGGCTCGGTTCCATAGTATTGCCACAGAGTTGGTAGGGCATAACAATCCAGAATATCGAGGTAGACGTGCTGGTTAACAGGTTTGTCCATGATAACTAATGGACCGGGACCATTCCACGGAAAACACCACCACACGAGTACACTGCCAGCTCCAAACGTCACCGTAGGAGCAGTACACTGTGGTAAATAGTGTTCCCCTGGCTGTCGTCATACCCATACACGGCCATCAGACTGATGAATCGTGTATTTGGATTCAACAGTCCATAGGACTCATTTCCACTGATCTACAGTCCACGATAAATGTTCTTTACACCATGCTAAACGATGAGTAGCATTCCGAGTGGAGATGAAAGGCTTATGAGCAGCCGCACGACTACGGTAATGCATGGAATGAAGCTCTCTGAGAATGGTACGTGTACATTTCGAGGTTCCAGGATTTTTACTCACCTATACACTGAGGTCTTGTGCAGTAAGTACTCCGTCGATTAGCTGTAACGACTCTCCGGAGGCTTCGGGGTCCTCTATCACTGGCTTTCATTGGTCTCCCGATACGTTTTGCTGCTTCAGGCACGCCGTATGTCTTCCACTTATTCAGTAGGTCAAAAACAGTTGACTTGTGTATTTTTAAACGGTTCTCGGTTTCTCTTATGGACAACCCACTAATATAACGCCCAACAATTTTTCCGTTCTCAAAGTCAGTTCTCCCCGCCGCGACGTTTTCACTCTATCTCACACTGCGATATGATGACGGTCAGCTGCAGGCTTGTTTTCATACCGTTTGAAGCCGTACCATGCATCTTAACAACCCAGGGGATCCGTTCATTTGCTTTTGATGGCGTGTCCGGGGACTTTTATCATTATAGTGTACATGTATATGTATCTTTGCATCACAAATTCTGTAGCTTCTTATCTGAACATGCATATTCAGATTATGTGCTGATGTGTAATCGGCTTCTGAACGTACACATCTAACTCACTCAATGATTCAGTCATGTTTTGAAAAAACTTGTAAACGTACTTTCTTTTAGAGTGGCCAAAGGCAACTGGATTGTATCATTTCTTACATAATCTGTTTGTTTACGAGCAGGATCCTTTATGCCACTTTTTATTTTAATTTGGGAAAAAAGGAAGATAAAAGAACTAACCTTTGCATGTTGAGATATACGCACTTGTGATGCCTTCTTTGTTGCTTACCTCTCCAAAAGAGTTTATTTTATAGAACTTTGGGGTTTTATTAACCTGATGGATCTTAATCCTATTAGTGAATTATCAAGTAGAAGAAAACATTTAACACGAAGGAGAAACACGAAATGTTTGTGCTTCCAGTGCGCAGAAAATTTAACAAAAAAAGTGGGGTTTATCCTTTGTAGTTTTAGTCAACAAAATGTCTTTTTGATTCTAAGGAGAAAAAGTTCAAATTGTAAAATATGATGCAGGAAAGAAGTCTTAAAGAGAAAGAAAGGCTGTCGCTTAGAAGTAGAAGTATAAAGCAGCTGAGAAACCAGCAACATGTGATACAATTAAATGCTTATAGCAAACACATTTTTTAAACCTCGCAACTGATTTCAGAGCAAGAGTTTTGGATCGGACGAAATCAAATTTTTGCCTTTCAGGTTATTTATTAAGCCAAAAACATTTTTTTCTGTCACTGTTGAAACAGTCTTGGTTTTAATACTTCATTTTTTTCTGCGGATACTTTTCTTGATAGGTAAATGTTCCGCGTGAATAAACACTGCGTTCAGTAAGAAAAAGTAAAGATATGTTTTTATCGTTCGTCTCTTACGCGAAACGTTATACCTATCAAGAAAAGTATCTCCAGAGAGACAATAAAGTATTAAAACTAAGGCTGTTTCAACAGCAACAGAAATAAAAAACTATTTGTTTTTGGCTTTAGCAAGAGTCATATAACGTTAGTCATTACAAAACGCGATGTCCTAGCAAAAGTAAAAGAGCTGAAGATTTTTCTCTACGACAAAAATTAGAGTAGCGCGAATATTTAAACATTTAGGCATGAGCGCATCAACGTGTCATCGCAACAAACACATATTTATCAAGAATCGCTGTTAATATATCTGCAGAATTGATATACATGCACATCTGTCACTCATCGATATCACTTTAATGTGATGACACTTTCATAAGTTATAGGTATGAGTTGCATAACTTGTCATTATTGAATAATTAATTGATACAGAAAATCATTTCGGCGACTGCTAATATGACTTCTGCCGGTCCTTTCCATTTCTAAATTAATAGTTCCTAAGGTGTCCGTAATTTTGCCCAAGTGTGCTTAGTAAACTTTTTGATTCCTTCTGCTCCGTTAAAATTGATTTTGCAAAGCGAAATTCGAATGGCAGAAGCAGTTTAAATAGAAAAGACAAAATTTATTTTTTTACGGAACTCAGCAGTATAGAGTTACTAATTGCATGGAAAATACTAAGAAATAGCAAGAGCAACTTTCCTTAAAACTGAAATTCAGAAACTTTAAAATATCTGATCAGATCGCACGGCAGCACAAGCATCTCATTAAAGGTAAAACTTCAAACCCTATCTCAGACGATAAACGCCGTTGTAATCTATACATCGTAAACTGAAACACGTGGTAAGTAAGCTTTATTTTTCCTCATTTTTTCCTTTTTCTATATTAAAAAGTAAGAAAGAAATATTCCTCATAAATATACAGGAACAATCACTAGGTTATTCACAGCAATCAGAATGTGTACTGAATTGCCTGTAGTTTACTGGTCACTATGTAGCATCGTCTCAAAAAAGCTTGAAAATTACATCGCTCTGCAGCGGCAATAAAACCCGGGTATCGATCATTTGATCGAAAGGTCACTTGACTGAAAATCACTTCGCCGAAAATCACTTGATTGAAAGGTACATTTCACCGAAGGGTCACTTGACCGAAAAGTTCATATCACCGAAAGGTCACTTCACCTAAAAGCTCATTTCATCGAAAGGACATTTGATCGAAAAGTTCTTTTCACGGAAGGATTACTTTACCGAAAAGTTCATTATATCGAAAGTTCATTTCACGGAAGGATAATTTTACCTAAAAGTTCATTATATCGAAAGATCATTTCACCGAATGCTCAGTTTATCTAGAACTTTGAATTTTGTTGTTAGAGATCTGTTGGAGTGTAGTGCGGGCTTTTGGAAAACTGGCCACCTAAACATTATCGCATTGTATAAAAAATACACTTTTGATTTCCATAAAATACCTCCCCATGAGTAGGTTTTTCGAAATATAGCATTAATTAGAAGGCCTAGATCTGTGCCTTTTTATCAAATTTTAATGCTCTGAGCTCATATCCATAAGGGTTACATAGCAAATCGAGTAAATAATGTTCCACTTTTACTCAACCACAAAACATTATATTTTTTACCGTAGGCCTAGATACAGGCCATTTTAACAGAATTTAACCCTACTAATATTCATAAGCATTATATAAAATGTAAAGTAATTATGTAAACCTTATGAACATGAGCACTGAACATTACTTTTATGTAAATCTTATAACATGATTAAAATTTGCTAAAAAGGCCTAAGCTGAGAGCCTATTGTTTTGCAAAAAGAAAAAAAGAATTTGTCTTAAAACTAAATCTTTGCGTTCTTTGTGACAAGGAGAAATCAAAAGTGCAATTTGAGTATTATCCCAGACGTTTCGGTGGTCTGCTGAACTTGCACCATGCTTCAACAGATCCTGTAATGAAATCCAAAGTTTTCGATAAACTGACCCTTCGGTGAAATGACCTTTCCATGAAATGAACTTTTAGGTAAAGATATCTTTCGGTGAAATGAACTATTCGATCAAGGGATCTTTCGGTGAAACAATCTTTTCGTTGAAGTGATTTTCCGTCAAGTAACTCTTCGGTGAAGTAAACGTCGGGAAAATGAACCAAACCCATAAAACCCGCGTCTCCCGGTTATCGTTCGAGCATGCTATCTTTTACATCACCCAAGACAATGAAATTCCAACAATAAACCGTCACTAATCTAGTGCGTTTCCCGTGAATATTTATGAGGAGCATTTGTTTTGGGTTGGGGGTTTAACAACCATTGGGAGCTACTCGATAGGCTATACGCAGTCGCTCGTCCCTAATTTAGGGCCATTGGTTCCAGAAAAGGGAAAGAGCCACAGACGTATGACAAACACAATATCAGCTCCTTACGAGATTCGGACTCGGGGACACATTGGACGAATGGTCAGAAGATAGCGAGCGCTTAGACCAATGGGCAACTGAGCTTTCTGAGGAATATTTCTTCCTTATTTATTATATTATATCTGACGAATGATCAGAAGCCAGCGCTTAGACCAATGGGCAACTGGGGTTTCTGAGGAATATTTCTTCCTTATTTATTATATTATATCTGACGAATGATCAGAAGCCAGCGCTTAGACCAATGGGCAACTGGGGTTTCTGAGGAATATTTCTTCCTTATTTATTATATTATATCTGACGAATGATCAGAAGCCAGCGCTTAGACCAATGGGCAACTGGGGTTTCTGAGGAATATTTCTTCCTTATTTATTATATTATATCTGACGAATGATCAGAAGCCAGCGCTTAGACCAATGGGCAACTGAGCTTTCTGAGGAATATTTCTTCCTTATTTATTATATTATATCTGACGAATGGTCAAAAGCCAGCGCTTAGACCAATGGGCAACTGGGGTTTCTGAGGAATATTTCTTCCTTATTTTCTATATTATATCTGACGAATGATCAGAAGCCAGCGCTTAGACCAATGGGCAACTGGGGTTTCTGAGGAATATTTCTTCCTTATTTATTATATTATATCTGACGAATGATCAGAAGCCAGCGCTTAGACCAATGGGCAACTGGGGTTTCTGAGGAATATTTCTTCCTTATTTATTATATTATATCTGACGAATGATCAGAAGCCAGCGCTTAGACCAATGGGCAACTGAGCTTTCTGAGGAATATTTCTTCCTTATTTATTATATTATATCTGACGAATGGTCAAAAGCCAGCGCTTAGACCAATGGGCAACTGGGGTTTCTGAGGAATATTTCTTCCTTATTTTCTATATTATATCTGACGAATGATCAGAAGCCAGCGCTTAGACCAATGGGCAACTGGGGTTTCTGAGGAATATTTCTTCCTTATTTATTATATTATATCTGACGAATGATCAGAAGCCAGTGCTTAGACCAATGGGCAACTGGGGTTTCTGAGGAATATTTCTTCCTTATTTATTATATTATATCTGACGAATGATCAGAAGCCAGCGCTTAGACCAATGGGCAACTGGGGTTTCTGAGGAATATTTCTTCCTTATTTATTATATTATATCTGACGAATGATCAGAAGCCAGCGCTTAGACCAATGGGCAACTGGGGTTTCTGAGGAATATTTCTTCCTTATTTATTATATTATATCTGACGAATGATCAGAAGCCAGCGCTTAGACCAATGGGCAACTGGGGTTTCTGAGGAATATTTCTTCCTTATTTATTATATTATATCTGACGAATGGTCAGAAGCCAGCGCTTAGACCAATGGGCAACTGGGGTTTCTGAGGAATATTTCTTCCTTATTTATTATATTATATCTGACGAATGATCAGAAGCCAGCGCTTAGAACAATGGGCAACTGGGGTTTCTGAGGAATATTTCTTCCTTATTTATTATATTATATCTGACGAATGATCAGAAGCCAGCGCTTAGACCAATGGGCAACTGGGGTTTCTGAGGAATATTTCTTCCTTATTTATTATATTATATCTGACGAATGATCAGAAGCCAGCGCTTAGACCAATGGGCAACTGAGCTTTCTGAGGAATATTTCTTCCTTATTTATTATATTATATCTGACGAATGATCAGAAGCCAGCGCTTAGACCAATGGGCAACTGGGGTTTCTGAGAAATATTTCTTCCTTATTTATTATATTATATCTGACGAATGGTCAGAAGCCAGCGCTTAGACCAATGGGCAACTGGGGTTTCTGAGGAATATTTCTTCCTTATTTATTATATTATATCTGACGAATGGTCAGAAGCCAGCGCTTAGACCAATGGGCAACTGGGGTTTCTGAGGAATATTTCTTCCTTATTTATTATATTATATCTGACGAATGATCAGAAGCCAGCGCTTAGACCAATGGGCAACTGGGGTTTCTGAGGAATATTTCTTCCTTATTTATTATATTATATCTGACGAATGATCAGAAGCCAGCGCTTAGACCAATGGGCAACTGGGGTTTCTGAGGAATATTTCTTCCTTATTTATTATATTATATCTGACGAATGATCAGAAGCCAGCGCTTAGACCAATGGGCAACTGAGCTTTCTGAGGAATATTTCTTCCTTATTTATTATATTATATCTGACGAATGGTCAGAAGCCAGCGCTTAGACCAATGGGCAACTGGGGTTTCTGAGGATTATTTCTTCCTTATTTATTATATTATATCTGAGGTACTGATTTATGATCTATGTCCATTCCTGGATTTAAAACAGTCGCTGATGCTTCGAGGAAGCATAGAGCTGCTTCGACTAGGAGAAGCTGAGATTGTTCCTATTCCTAAGCTTACGATTCTTAGCTTCTGTTACATGGAACTTCATTCCCCTGGATGGTGTAACGAATCGCATACACGAATGGAAATCGGGAGATTTCCCGCTCCAGGGAGATATAATTTTCTTTCTGTGGTGTTACATGGTGAGAAGTAAACTACAGGCTGTTCAGTACACATTACTGATTGATGTGGACTATGAAAAAGTTTTCTACTTTATTATTATATTTTTTGTATTGAGTATTTGGTAATCACCACTGTGATGATAGTGAGGACAAAATTTACACAGAAAAATGAAATAATTCGTCTTCATCAAGTTGGACAGTGTTTTACAGGTACGCATAAAGACTTCCCAAAGCTTTCAAGACTGCGTCAAAAATTGTGCATCGGAAAGAATTACTAACAAGAAAGATGACACCGAATTTTCGGGTGTAATGAGCACGTCGTTTGATTCCGTTCTGACACAAATTAAATGTATCAAAGCTGTTCAAAGTCAGTGGAACCGGTATACAAACAAAAATAGTATCTGACCGGAGAAAGAAGTTTTTCAATCGGGTTTTTAATCCCGCTGACATTCCTGTAAACGGAATCGTGAACTTACGCCCTCTAGTTACAGACTTGTCCGTTAAGAAAAATTTGAACTTATATGAGAAACATTTCGCAGCGGAAATGCTCTCCAACAAAGAAATAATTTTTCAAATGGGACTCTTCGAAGCCGTGATATGGACAAATTGGACAATATAAGATATGCATCTATACCAGCTGGTGGGAAAACCATGCATTATTTTAGGAAGAAAGTATTCTCAAAAGGATTTTCGATGTGAGTAGTATCGGTCCAAGAAAAAAATTAGTTGAATTTCAGGAGCTCAGATTTTGCTGCGAGTACATCAGAAGCTGAAATTAACTCTTATGTCCCCTGGTGCCTAAACCATTCTTTATCAACTCTTAGAAATTATATGAAAAACATTTTCCATCAGGAGCTGTGTGTGATACAGGAAGAAATTTTCAAATCGTAGTTTTAGAAGCAGAAATATCAGGGAAAACGCAATTTACCATTGCGTCCTCTGGTGGAAAGTGTACGATTTACTTGAAAATTTTGAATTCACATGGAAAACAATTCGCATAGGGAACGCTATACGACAAAGAAAGAATTTTTCAAATCGGATACCTAGAAGGAGGCATATTAACAAAAATAAGATATATCTGCGCCCCTGGCGTAGAAACCATGCATTATTTTGAGAAGAAAATATTCCTAAAATATTTTTAGACGTGAGTAGTACTGGTCTACAAACGAATATTTTTCAATTGAGATTTTAGAAGCTCAGATTTTTCTGCAAATTCATCGGAAGCGGAAATTAAGGCTTACGCCCCCTGGTGGGGAAACCATGTTTTACCAAAAATTAGAAATTATATGCAAAGGATTTCCCATCAGGAGCTGTATCCGGTGCAGAAAGAATATTTCAAATCAGAGTTTTAGAATAAGAGTTATCGGGGAAAATGTAACTTACTTTTACGCCCCCTAGCGGAAAATCTATGCGTAACTTGAAAAAGTAACTATACCGAAAATACTCTTCGACATAAATAGAGTCGAAAGATAAAAGAATTTTTCAGTCGGATGTTTAGAAGCAAATATATGGAATAAAAATGTACTTTGAATTCGACATCATCTGCATTTACGCCCTCTAGCGGCGAAACTTTACATCGTAAAAAAGACGATATGAAGGATCATCCTTCACATATTTCAAGCTTCCCAATGCAAAATGAATTTTACAAATCGGACTAATAGTTGCAGAGATATCGTGTCTACAGACGGGCGGACGGACAAACCGATAACATAAGCACGGTCTTTTTTTACAAAAGCGTGCTAAAAAAAATGAATGGATATCCCAACTTTAATCGCTCAAAAGAATCAAGATAAATTCTCGTAGTTTTCATCTCTGTAACTACATTTTCTATTTCAAAAAGAAATGAGAATAACGTGGATGGTGTTATGAATATTACAGATAAGGAAGTTTTAGCTTTATGAAAAATCTTGTTCTATTACTGTCGCAGGTATGATGGAATTTCAGTGCAGTGTATAGCACACAGAGAACGCAGGAAAAAAAGTTAATGTTCCTTCTTTAGAGTCCGACCGATGTCTAACTTTCTCAGTGTCGGAATGGAATCTTATACCTGCTCTGACGGTTACACCCCATGCAGGAAGAAAGATCATGGAGAGGCAGGTTCTAAGTATCTGAGAACAAAATCACAAGCTGAGCTGTTGATATCATGCACTGTAAAAAAAAAGTGGTGTGAAATTCACGGAAACTTTCTGAAAATAACGTGCAGCAAAGTTGCCGGTGGGTACCCGTCTTTTTAGAAATTTTCTTTTTTACGCTTTCCATTCGTAGGTTGAAGAAGCGTATATGCTCCAGCTTTGTCCGTCCGTCCGCACGATAACTGGCGTAAAATGGTTCGATTTCGATTAAATTTTAGTATGCGGTAGGGGGACCACCAGTGGACGAACCCTGTTCAAAATGGGACAAATGGGGTCAAAGGTCACGACGTAGGAGCGGGATCATTCCATTTCCCTTATGCGTCATAACTTGCGTAAATATGGTTCGATTTCAATGAAAGTTTACTATGTGGTAGGGGACCGCCTGGGGACGAATCCAATTCAAAATTGGTGAAGTGGATTCAAAGATCAGGACATAAGAGCGGGATGCATTCCATTGCCCTTATGCATCATAACGTGCGTAAAAATGGTTCGATTTCGATTAAATTTCAGTATGTGGTGGGGGACCACTTGGGGACGAACCCTATTGAAAATGGACGAAATGGGGTCAAAGGTCAAAACATAGGATTGCTATACATTCCATTTCCCTTATCCCATATTATTAAGGTGGACGTCAAGTTATTTTGCTTCTTATACTTTCAATCGAAAAACTTTTGTACACATTTCCTTCCCAATTAATATGTTCCCAAGGATGAAAATTTGAACATCGATTAAAATAACTTTATTACAACTTGAAATACATAATATTTTCTAAAACATAACCATAACTATATTAAAAACCAATAACTTTTCCTTTGGTGGTGTTGAAACCAGAAAAAGGATGGCGCGACCTGTACTTTGATGACGTCAGTAGACAAACAAATGTTGGATTGCATAATTATGGGTATGTTTTAGAAAATATTAAGTATTCCAAGTTATAAAATGAAGAAATGTTAATCGATGTTCAAATTTTCATCCTTGGGAACGCATTAATTGGGAAGAAAATGAGTACAGAATTTTTTCATTCGAAGTACAGGAAGCAAAATTACTTGACGTTTACCTTAAAGGAGCAAGTCTTGTATGTATGTAAATTTTATTTTGAAAACGGCTCTAAGGATTTTGATGAAAGTCGTTAACCTACCGTTTTCTGGTACTAGAAATCGATTTAGCTTGATCTCGACTTTAGGAAAATTCGTTTAGCGGGTTAAATAATCACCCCGAATTACTACGTTTTTAGTGCAGTGTCATGGCGTCGCCCCATTAGATGTTGGCGCGCGGTCACGCCATCTGTCTCATTACGCCACGGGTTGTTTGTGGATCCTATTAAAGTTTTATGACATTACCCTCTTTCGAGTAGATGGTCGCGATTCCCATCTGCCTCATTACGTCACGCATTGTGTGCGTATGTTCGTCCTTACGATTTCTCGCGTAAAAATCGCTCAATTTCGATTAAATTTATTTATGTGGTAGGGGAACACCTGGGAAGGAACCCTATTGAAAGTAAACGAAATGGGGTCAAAGGTCAGGACATAGGAGCGGGATCCATTCCACGGGTCCTATGCGTCATAACTAACGTAAAAAAGTTCGATTTCGATTAAACTTTAGTATGTGGTAGGGGACCACCTGGGGACAAACCCTATGGAAAATTCACCAAATGGGCGTCAAAGGTCAGGACATAGGAGCGGAATCACTTCCATCGCCATTATGAGTCATAACTTACGTAAAAATGTTTCGATTTGGATGACATATTAGTATGTTGTAGGGACCTTCCTGGGGACGAATCCTGTTGGAAATTGGCGAAATGGGGTGAAAGGTTAGGACACAGGAGAGGGATATATTCTACAGCCTTTATGCATCATAACTTATGTAAAATTGCTTCGATTGCGACAAAACGTTATCATGTTATTTCGGAGGTATACTGAACCAGTTGTGTTGAATATCATCGAAATGGATCAAAGGTCAGGGCACAGGGGTGAGATTTATTCCACAGCCATTTTCCTCATAACTTGAGTAATAGCTTGAGTAATGATTTCTAGTATGTTGAAAAGCGTATCATAATTAATGCATTGCATGATTTTACTAACTTGTTAAAAGTACCCTTTTGTTGTAACCCATATTTTCACAGATTTCCCGTATACAGAAATTCCGTTTATTTCACAAAAAAATCCATTCCAGGTTTTTCCGTATTTAAACTGAAATTCCGCAAAACCAACGATCCTATATTTTGCAGCCCTTTTCCGGATAATCCTACAGCTGAAGTTGGTATCGAACCCCCGACGTTGAAGCTTGGGTAACACGTAGTGTAGCTAGCACCTTTAACCACTGAAGCAGTAACGTTCGGGAATTACAATCACGTACATCCATAAAGGAATTCTACGACGATGAAATTTTGTTTTTTCTTATTGTTGGGAGTGATTTAGTCATTTTATTTTCTGTTGTAGCTTATTATTTTTTTCTCTAGGAGAACAGCACAAATTAAGCATTTGTCATACTGATTTTTCGAAGCAACAAAATGCTTTGCAACTTGATCTTTTTAAACTGACAATGTCTTTCAGTTATCTTTTAAAAAGGTGAAATGTATTTTACTCTTGATAGCTGTAATAGGTTTTGTATTAAATTTGTCCGAAGACTAATACACAGCCATCGTGTAAGCAATCATCTGTACAATAAGCACCCAGTTTCTTACAGTAACACAATGTACAGGGTGATTCAGCTAAGCGTGTATAAACTTCAGGTAGGGGTAGGTTGCACAAAGACAAATCGGAATCACACAGCAATGCATTGTCGGAAATGCCATCTTCATGCGGTAGATGGCGCTGTTCGACCGCAAGACTGCTCATACGTTCTTTCAGGATACCTCCCGCAGAGGTAGTAGGATGGCTGAGTCCACGAACGGGGAAATGGCTGATATAAACCTCGCATACGGAGCAGGTGACTGCAACGGACAAACAGCCGTGCGACTGTACCAAGGAATGGTACCCGATGAGACTAGTGCCAAACCACCAAGTGTTTGCACTGCTGCATAAGAGGTTATGCGACACTGGTTCTTTCCAGGGGCCTGCCAAGTGTCGAGAACGATGGGTACGCATTCCTGCCATCGAAGATAATGTGTTAATTCATGCAGCAGACACTCCAAGTGCCAGCACACGAGCAATTGCTCATCGGCTCGGTCTGTCCCAATCCACTGTATGGAGGGTTCTTCACGAAGGCGAATTGCATCCATATCATGTGCAGCGTATTCAGACACTAAGTCCTGAGAATTACCCTCAGCGCATTGCATTTGCGCAACGGAACCTGCAGAAGAGTGCGGCAGAACCCCAATTTCCCTGCTTCAGTGCTGTTTACAGACGAAGCGTGCTTTACACCGGAAGGTTGCTTCAATGCAAATAACGCGCATATATTTTACAGCTCATGGTTGCAACTTTGAACACCTTCTGTAACCTCGATGCATTTCGCAAATGTGTTGTGAGTAATAAAAAGGAATTTTGTTCTCTTACGTTCTGCTCTTTCATTTCTCGTCCTCTCTGTACACTAGCACATGAAGATGGCGTCTCTGACTCTGTATTACTATGTGTTTCCGATTTGTCTTTGTGCAACCTACCCCTCCAAGAAGTTTGTACACGCTTAGCTGAATCACCCTGTATAATAAGCATCTGGTGTACTAAATAGGGGAAAGGAGAAAATATCCTGTGCCACAATAAACAAAGTCCACGCGATATGCCATCCACAATATCCGATCTCGCTACGGAACTTCAAAATTCGACAGACGATTGAAATTTAAAAGTTAATCAAACCTCCAGTATGCTCACCAATCGCTCCTATTACCGGTAATTTGTCGTCGTATGGATGAGGAAAAATTTAGAACGGAGTTTTTCCGTTAATATGAGAAAGGAATAGGTTTCCGAAAATTCACAATTTTTCGGTAGTACAAAATATCCGTTAACTTCAGGTTTGTTGCTGTCATTTCACGTAAAATGTTATATCAGAAATATGCTTCGTTAATTCACGAAAGAAATGACGGAAATTTGTCCCTGAATTTCAGAAATGTGTGTCCCAGTGTGGCGTCGACGTTCACACCAAAAATGCACGCTGAAGGGTAGTTTAATGACCACAGCATTGCAACTTAAAGATGAAGGATCCTCGATTTGGATACCGCTGTTGCCATGCACCAGTTGTAGTTCAGAAGGTACACAAAGACGTTGGGACCGGAAAAAGAGGCTTCTCATTTTTTAAAAGCAAGTATTTACCTACCCTTGAGGATTTTTTTTTATTGGAGGTTTAACGACCACCGTGAGCAACTCAATGGCCTATAAGCACTCACCCATCCCTAATTTAAGGCCACTGGTTCCATGGAAGGGAGAGAGCCAGTGCCGTAAGACAAGCACAACATCCATGACTCACCGGGATTCGAACCCGGACTCCTTTCAGACGAATGATCAAAGGTCATCTATTTGACCACCGTGCAACCGGGGCGGCTTTGAGGATTTGACCCGATCATTAAGCTTATTATGTAGTATAAGTTTTGCCCCTTCGAAGATAATAACCAACTAATCGAAACTGTAGGATGACCAGCTCAGGTGGGCGAGTGATCAGATGCATAGTTTTCCGGCTTGTGTTCCTAGTTGGCTTCAAGTTCGAATCCTGAATCCGGGCGGTGTGATTTTCTTATGGGGCGGGCTCCGTACCACTCCTCTTGCTGTACTTCAATTCACTCCAAGATGACACTGTGAGGAAAGGTACGCGAAGCCTATCGCCGCTACTGAAAGTAGTTCCCAACATTTTCCACGACGTATCACTGTTGCTATAGTGAAACCGCAAACAATTCGTTTTGATCGAATACTTACGGGCATAATAAAGATTTACATGCATTTTCTACTTTTATTGACGCATTGCTTTCGTTAGAGAGAGTAAATATGTTATTTCTATCCAAAATCATCCTCCACAATGTTTTTTCTATGCCTAGCAGTTTTTTTTTTTTTTTTTGATTGGAGGTTTAACGACCACCGTGAGCCACTCAATGGGCTATAAGCAGTCGCCCGTCCCTAATTTAGGGTCACTGGTTCCAGGGAAGGGAGAGAGCCAGTGCCGTAAGACAAACACAACGTCCATGCCTGACCGGGATTCGAACCCGGACCCCTTACGGACGAATGATCATAGGCCAGCGCTTTAGACCACTGCGCCACCGGGGCGGCAGCAGTTTGACTGAAACTGTTCTTTTGGCATCCAATAGCTTTCTATGAGGAACGTATTGTCACAATCTACATATACCCCATTAATTCTCGAATTAATAGGCGCGGCGGACGGATTGAATTCATTAAGCATAAATTAATTATTTTTCTTTTTTTTTTTTTTTATTGGAGGTTTAACGACCACCGTGAGCAACTCAATGGGCTATAAGCAGTCGCCCGTTCCTAATTTAGGGTCACTGGTTCCAGGGAAGGGAGAGAGCCAGTGCCGTAAGACAAACACAACATCCATGCCTCACCGGGATTCGAACCCGGACCCCGTTCGGACGAATGATCAGAGGCCATCGCTTAGACCACTGCGCCACCGGGGCGGCATAAATTAATTATGGTGCTTTGGCTGGGTATAAAGCGCAAAGAGCAGAGTAAGTTCGGAAAGAGAGAAATAGCAACATATCTCGCGCAGTTTGTGAAGTCAGATCTACTAATGCGTTTAAGTCATAAATCGCCATAATTCCGTATTGTACCCTACGTCTGGACTAAACATCTCGTTACGGCGCGAAGCAAAGCATTACAAGCCAATTACAAGATTTTGTGGAAAAGGGATCAAAAGTTAGCAAATAACCATACATTTGTCCTCTTTTTAAGTGCAGTGTCGACTACCAATGCTTTCTGTGTGCCGCCCAGATGGAAAATCAAGGCACGTGACTGTAATGAGAGAAGTTAGGCGGGAAACTGTCAGTTGCTAAATGGGGACCTGCTGATGAGGACATAAAGAACAGATGAGCAACAATTCTCTGCAAAAAGATTGATTTCCCTGTTTTGGACAGTAGAAGTAACTCGTAAAGGCAAATGAGGTGAGATATACCGCTGTAAATAAAGACCTGTCGCTTTAAGGTATGTTTAGGTACACTCAAGATCTACACAAGACAGAGATTTTCGGAAAAGTGTGGGCAAGAGGTAGAAAGCAATTGTGAGAATGAGTACGTGCGAGCCAAAGGATCCCTTCCAAACACAACCAAGAGAGGTGCAGTGCAGTGATGGTCATCGAACCTGACCTGAACAGGAGCTATTTAGAGGAGCTGTGGGGAACGGCTTCTACCCACCCACCTATGTGCGTCAAATGCCAAGTCCTCCGCGTGAAAGAAAAGTCTGTGTGTGTGAGTGCGGGAAGAGCACTCATATTTCGAAACCAAATGCGAGCGACGAAGAAGAGTGATAACAACAGTATGTAGTGCATTTGTGTCCATGGTAAATAATTTTCATTCGGATTAACATGACGAAAAGAAATTGTAAGTACAACTGTGGGCATATCATACTTTTATGAGGATATTTGTTTATGTTTCAGGTTTACAGTAGACAGCACACGAACGGCTGTGTCCAGGAATGTATACAGAGCTATTGCATGCAAAATTGATATGAACTATTGATTACTGTGGCGAAACTCCAAATCAGGCAAAACAGCCGATTGCCTTATTTAAATGTCGGTCAAAAGGACTAATCAAATTCATAATAGCTACCAATTATAATACTAATTAACAGTCAAGAATATCTGTGCCATTTATCACCTATTAAATTGCTTTGTGCTGTGTACAAAGTTTTTGAGTAGTCGATCTGTTTTTGAATGTTGTTAAACCTGTTTTGTTTAAGTGTTTACCTTAACATACAAACTTCACGATAAGAACAACGTCTCGCGATAGTGTATTATAATTTATTCTTGCCGCTAAGACCGGTACGCTACAAAACTGGCGGCAGATGTGAAATATTAGGGTATCGCTACGAAAATACCGTCCAGCGGTGGAATTAAATATTAGCTCGGTAGGCTACAGTATTACTTGTACTTGAAATAATGCATATTTTTACGCTATGAAACCAAAATGTTAATTATTTCTTCCCATGTGGTCGAGAGGTCCGAGGCACTGGCATCTGATCATTCGTCCTAAATCGTCCCGGGATCGGATCTCGTGTAAGACATGAGTAGTGTGCTTATCTGATGGCGCTGGTTTTGTTCCCTCCCTGCTACCAGTATCCCTAAATTAGGAAAGAATGTCTATTTATTGCCATTAGAGTTGCTCATGGTGGTCGTTGAACTCCGAAACAAAAATATATACATATAAGGTAGAATGTCCGTCTGTGTGTTCCTATGAATTCCTAAACACTTTGACCGATCTGGACTAAATTTTGCACAGTTACTCTCTAGAACCCTGCAAAACATATAGGCTACGATGAATCCTGGATTCTACACTCATTCCCCCTGATTTCATCCCCTTGACACTTTGTGCCTAAACCCTTTGAACGATCTTGACCACATTTTGCATAGTTACTCTTTAGGACCCTGCGGAAAATATAGGCTACCATGAAACCTGGACACCCTCTTCTCGATTTCATCCCCTTAACACTTTTTGATAATGTGTGTTCAGGGCATGAAGGCGCCAGTAAATTCTAAGATACTATATCTCCATATAATTGCCGCAGTAAAGGAACAAAAGGGATTTGTCGAACAACCAAATGTATTTCAGTTAATTATTATAAACGTGTATGCTTTATATATAATTTTAACTTAAATGGAAAAAGTGAAAATCTATTAGACGAATCAATCCCAAATCCATGAAAGTGCAATTATTAAGGTGGACGTTTAGTAATTTTGCTTCCTATACTTCCAATGGGCAAACTTTTGTACACATTTTTTCACAATTGATACGTTCCCAAGGATGAAAATTTGAACATCGATTAAAATAACTTCATATTACAACTTGGAATACTTAATATTTTCTAAAATATAACCATAATTATATTAAAAATCAATAACTTTTCCTTTGGTGGTGTTGAAACCAGAAAAAAGATGGTGCGACCTGTACATTGATGACGTCAGTGGACAAACAAATATTGGATTGCTTAACTATGGTTATGGTTTAGAAATTATTAAGTATTCCAAGTTATAATATGAAGTTATTTTAATCGATGTTCAAATTTTCATTCTTGCGAACGCATTAATTATGAAAAAAATGTGTACAGAAGTTTGCCCATTCTAAGTATAGGAAGAAAAGTCACTAGATGTCCACCTTAAAAGAAGCTGAACCCCTCAATAGCGTGAATTCCTGAATGCCCCCGAAAAAGCCAACATCAATTCAAAATCCAAGAAAAATGTTCCGAAAGCGCTGGCTCAGAATCTAATTCATGATTGTTTGTTAAGCCCGGGCAACGCCGGGTACATGCGCTATTAAATAAATAAAAAGTGCATTCCCAATATGCGACAAATTTTAGGGGCTAGCCCCTAAAATTTGTTTTCACAGCCCCTAAAATTTGTTTTCACAGCCCCTAAAATTTGTTTTCATCAGACTCCATTCCTGACAGCAATTTTTTTCTAGTTATCATAAAACGTTATTCGTAAGATTTTACACACCAGTGAAAATTTTATCATTACTGCAATTTATATTTTCGCTATTGTTTTCGGATAAAAAGATAGGCAGGTTACGTTCGAAAACTAGTCAGCATCCCTACAGTTATTACTTTTTCTTCTGTACTATAATAAAAACAGGTTGGAGTTTATTTAGTTAAAAACGTTATGTAACAGCTAACACAGAAATCAATTCCATTTCTGTCATTCCTTCTTCACATAAAGCCGTCTGCCGCTCCAGAAGTTGCCAGCGGAACTTCCATCATTAATCACCTACCCGTACCAGTGGGAGAAGAAGTTTCCCGTGGTGTGTTCCTTGGTATGGTGAACGAAGCAGACAAAGGACATACCATCCGTTTTACTGCCTTCGGCTTTGCCTTCTTCACCAGTGCAGCGGAATTTCATTGCAGGCGTGAAATTCCCCAACGCGATCACACGCTTCAACTCAAGTCTGCAATGAAGGAAGTGCTTCTGGAAAATCCATTACGTGTTTATCACTGAGAAGTACATTAAGACGCACCTACTGTGATGGAAGAAATGTTAAAATTTCACATTTGGATATCGTTATTACAGCATATCACACATTCTTAACGCTCATAATCACGAAATGTCTAAAATACATTCTATGACACTTAAAGAGCGGCAACTAGAAAGTCTGATCAGAAACGTATGTACAACGCCAAGCAGATATGTACAGATATAGAAATGATTGATACGTGACCAGTACAGAGGAAACCCCGGTTGATACAGACATAGACATAGAATGTCCAACGCAAAGCAGAGCCAAAGGTGGCCTACTAGTTAGAGCAACTGCGCTCTGACGAAATGGTCGTGGAATCATCTCTGATAGGTAGAGTTCTTCTGAGCCACTGAATACACGCTTGCTTTGGATGGACTCCTTAACAGTAACTCCCCCCCCCCCCCCCAGGTACTCCACGCATCGTTACAAATAAGCTCTTGTTTTCTTTTCCCCCTCCCTTGCTCTCACTCTCCCTGGAAGTGCATCTTGTGACGTATCTCTCTGTCACCCCAAATTATGTCGACCCACATTTTCCATCTGATAATCCTACTTTTCTTTATCTGTCTACCCTCTGTCGTATCTGAGCATCTAGGTTCAATTTAATGTAACTTCTTTTCTGATAAGCGGTACAAAAGTGCCGTGGCACATAGGTAGATGTGTCTAAACTTTTTCTGGGGGTACGAATTCCACGAAAAATTTATGGGTGCTGCCCCAGACCCTTCAGTATATAATAGTTAATCTCTTCTGTCTCGCGGGCGCAAACTTCATACTGTAAGATCATCGAGAATCCCAAGACATCAAGATCCATACCTTTTTTTTTTTTGATATCAGTAACTCAGCGACTCAAACATTGGGAAGAATGTTGACCTTTTGAGAGTACGGATGGTTGATTTGTATTGTAGGTAAACGTGCGGGCGGTGAAAATACCACAGTGCAAAGATGTAGCTAACAGTGGCTACAGGAAGGTCGAATAATAGTGGGCCATGGCGGAAATGAACAGAACGGGAGGATGATCCTTATCCGTCTACAGGTTTATACACTGGCGTGCAAAAATTAAGGACCAGGCGGTTTTTCGAATGTAACGTCGTGCAGAAGTGCTCCACATCGACTCAAATCATGCCATAAGATCCCTAAGACGTAAGAATATAGGACAAGTGAGCAAAACGGTCCAAACAAGGAATCCAAAGGATACATAGGCACTTTAGTAAAAAGGTAGCTTCGAGCTCAGCTGGACAAAACACAAAAACGTCCATGTGACAGGCGGCTGCCAAGAAAAATGCAGTCTTTAGTTGGGGATATTATCACCCATGACTACATTGCAGAATTTACAACGTCTGTCCATGCTGAGGACGAGGTTGTCACGGAGCTGTTGAGGAATCGCGGCCCATTCCTCTTGTAGCGCCAATCGCAGCTGCGGAATCGTTGCTGTCGGCTGGCGACGTGCTGCCAAGCGTCTCCCGAGAAGGTCACACACGTGTTCGATTGGACTTAGGTCCGGGGACCATGCGGGCAAACCAATCCATGCTTTGAATATCATCACTTTCCATCACCTGTGCGACAGCCACTGAACGATGAGGTGTAGCGTTGTCGTCCATGAAAAGTTACTCAGGACCCACAGCACCTCTAAACAGACGCACGTGAGGCAGGAGAACCTCGGTACAATATCGGACACCAGTGACTGAAGCTCCATGGAAGATGTGTAGGTCAGTACGGCTACCAAGCGTGATACCGCCCCAAACGAGAACTCCGCCACCTCCAAACCGGTCGCTTTCGATGATGTTGGAGGTGTGATTGCGTGTTCCCTGCTCTCTCCAGATGTGTATACGTCCAGAATCGCTCGTCACACTATATCGGCTCTCATACGTAAAGAGAACTCGACTCCATTGCTGATGTGTCCAGTTCTTGTGTTTCTGGCACCACAGAAACCGCCATATCCGATGAACAGGCGTTAATGGCGCACACCGTACTCGTCGTCGTGTAAATAGACCACCTTTGTGCAGCCTCCTGGCCATGGTAAAACGTGATAACGGACGTCCAGTTGTCTGTTGAATGTGCCTTGCGATTTCTCCCGCTGTTTGCCGTCTATCTCTTCTCGCCTGTAGGACAATACACCGGTCGGCCCCCGCCGTGTTTGCTCGTGGACGACCACTGCTAAACTCTCGGAGAGCTGTTCCGGCCGTTTGAAATGCTCTCCAAGCTCGTGAAACGATGCTGTGAGCGACCCCAAACTCCTCGGCAACACTAGTCACACTTCGACCTTCTTTCAACTTCCCAATGACGCGACCTCGGGTAAAGTCATCCAGATGTCGTCTACTGGATTGCCTGTTGGCCATATCACACCGTGGTAGCAACTCGACGGCGTTCAAAGCAATGTACTTCGTGCAATAGCTTTCACCGAATGGCTGGGCGTATACCGCCCGTGCGTTGTATACCCTTCCGACAACCCCCCCTACGTCATGCTGCATATATGCGCATGCCCTACCTTACCGGACCCTAGTCTATCACCTGAGTGGTCTTTTGGTCCGTTCTGCCTGCTCGTTCCGCTGTTATGCTAATTTCTTCTCCACAGCCTTAATTTTTGCACACCAGTGTACACCACCTATATAGCCACGCAAGATACCATCAAAAGAGCCGTGACTTCTTTTGACTATCATCCCATCTTTCGCCGAAACTTTTGTAAGTTTAGGGGTTTAAAAACCATAGTGAACAACTTGATGAGCTATAAGCAGTCGCCTGTTCTTAATTTAGGACCACTTGTTCCAGGGACGGCAGACAGCTAGTGCCGTAAGACAAACCCAACATCCATGCCTCTCCGAGATTCAAACCCAGACCCATCTGGGAAGAATGATCATAAGCTAAATCTGTTACAGGGCTTGGTGCCGACTTTACAGCGCCCTGTGTGGAGGGTTCGTTTGATGCTTCCTTTGCAGTAAGTTCTGTATCGGGGGTTTAACCCGTAATTCTCCCGACTGGAGCAGATAAATACAATACAAAGTATATAAAAGAGAATTGACAGAAGCAAAATGTTTGCTGTGAGGAAGGCTATCTATTCAGATGTTACGGGGAATGTCTTTAAGGCTTGTCCTGATCACCGTTCTTTCTATATCTTATTAACACCTCGTAATCTCCTTCTCTCTCCCATATCATCAGCACGCTTGCTTACCAGCGTTCTCCTCCTCACTCCCTCACGCGAGCCCTTCGCACCTCCGCTAATATCTCCTTCTCTCTCCACTTTCTGACACCAAGTGTCTTGTTTCCTTGCCCGGAGAACCCCTAAAACTCTCCCCTGCCGAATTAGTCGAACGGATTCCTAGAAAGCGCGGCCACGCCTTCACTCTCAAAACTTAATGTTCGTAATTGCTTCGCTGCCCCCTCTCCTCGCTTCGTCATGCTGCTTGGGACTGCTGGGAAGCCATAATGTCCAGTTCCACTCTTCTCTCACATCCACGAGACTATAAATCTAACAACCCATCTGATGTGTGAGAAAAAGCGTACTTTGACTGTTCGCTGCCCAGCAAATCGAAATGGCGGGAATTGAAGGAAAATTATTCCAATTCTTTATCCCTCAAAATGGCTGCTGAACTTTCATTCTGATAAATATGGAAGCCCCGGTTACAAATCACCTAGACAGCCACGCAAAATACCATCAAAAGAGCCGTGACTTCCTTTGACTGTCATCCCATTTTTCGCCGAAACTTTTGTTTGTTTAGGGGTTTAATACCACAGTGAACAACTCGATGGGCTATAAGCAGTCGCCCTTCCCTAACTTAAAGCCACTTGTTCCAGGGACGGCAGACAGCTAGTGCCGTAAGACAAACCCAGCATCCATGCCACACCGAGATTCGAACCCAGACCCATCTGCGAAGAATGATCATAAGCCAGATCTTAGACCACTGAGTTTCGGGGCGGCGCCCCGAAACTCTACACGCCGACCTGCGGAAGAAGTTTCCGTGCATACCAGCCACTGTTGATTACCGTTGATTGCTGCTTTTCATTAACAACATCTAGAATAGTGCGGCATAGTAACATGTGGTGTCACCGATGAATCCCGCTTGTTCTTAAAACTCCACGATCTCCGCAGACACGTGTGCTGATGACGTGATGGACATAAAGAGCCTAGATTGTTGTGGAACGTCGTGCCTTACGTCCCGCTCCAGCTATTGTGTGGAGAATGAGCAGTTACGTTCGTCTTTAATCGTTGGTGTTCGTCAACGGAAATCTGGCGTCCTCGTCGCTTCGTCTTCGAGCTTTTGGAATTCGTGTTTTTTTTCCCTTACAGGTACGAAATCGACCAGAACGACGGTCTTCGCTCTCCACTCTGGCAGCAGCTTTCCAGCACGAATGGAGAGCCATTGCTGACGGAACCTACCGGAATTTTTTTGATGTTATGCCTCGACGTTTTGCCGCTGTCATTCAAGCAAAAGGTGGGCCTACTAACTACTAATTGTGGTAGTAAAGCCATTTGTCCCAAAACATTGTGGTGTCCTGATACTTTTGATAATACATCGTATCTCTGATTCTAATGATTGGATAGAAGGAAATGTGTTTCACAGCAATTTGCTTTGGCTGAGTTCGGTGAAATGCTAATAAACTGTCATTTTCGAAGCAAGGTTGTGTCATCTTACAATCATTTTCAATCAGTGGTTCTAAAAGTATGATTTAGAGAAAAATATTCCTCACGGATGAGCGATTATTCAGAGGTGTAGGCTTCTGGCTAATCGTTCGAGGTAGCCCAGATCCAGCATGAGACATGGGTCATGAGCCCCTCCACATTCCAGGAACCTCCCTGGAACCAGTAGTGGCTCCCATGTTAGGGGCAAGCGACTTTTTTTTTTTAGCATTTAGAATTCAAAAATATATCTCTGCAACTATTGTGGAAAAGATATCTCTGCAACTATTGTGGAAAAGATATCTCTGCAACTATTGTGGAAAAGATATCTCTGCAACTATTGTGGAAAAGATATCTCTGCAATTATTGTGGAAAAGATATCTCTGCAACTATTGTGGAAAAGATATCTCTGCAACTATTAGTTCCACTTGAGAAAACCCTTTTTGTATTAGAACACCTGAATGTGAGAACGATGATCCTTGGTTCCTGGTTCTTTTCCGATGCATAATTTGGCCGCTAGAGAGTGTAAATGTATCTTATCAAAATTTCAAATGCATTGTATTCCATATAATTGACGCTAAATATCTGATTGTTTCCACAACATCTTGAAACGCATAGTTTTCCCACTAGCAACATAAAGCAAAATCTCTATTTTCTCGATATCGCTGCTTCTAAATGCCCTTTTTGGAATTTTTTTTTTCGTCGAATAGCGTTCCTGGTAGGAAACGTTCTGCATATAACTTCCAATTTTTGGTAATTAATAGGTGGTGTAGATATACGGCTATGATATATATTTTGCTGAATTCTTAAATTTTCTAAAAATATATATTTTGAAATATTTTTTTCCTGTAACGCGCAACTTTTTCTTGGGGAAGCGCAAAGTTATATCATGTTTTCCTCTATACATCTTCTTCCAATTGTTAGATTTGAAAATCCTTTGCCTCTGATATCTTCCCCCATGAGAAACATTTGTCCACAATTTGCTAAATTTGATGACTCACTTTTCAACCGCTACAGGGAGTAGGCAGCTATGTTTATTTATGTTTTATCGATTATTGAAATTCAAATGAAATTTTTTGTAATTGGTACAATTTAGTATAAATAACCTCGCTCACATTGCTTCTTTTTAATTATGCACAGTGTTTCATAACGTGGTGTAAGCTAATTATCTTTTTTCCCGAATTTTTGTATTTTCTAAAAATCTGTTTTGAAAATTTCTTTTCGTGTCTGAAAAGATTACAAAGATGTATTCACTGCACACAAAAATTCGACGTCATGTTTCTAGCGGGGTTTGTTTTTCCGTTTCGTTGTTGCTGTGTTTTCAGAACACACTGATTTCCCAATTTGAAAAAGAAAATATTTCCACTAATTTTTTTCGTAGAATTGAGATTCCCGTCGAAGGCTTGCGCATTACACCCAAGAAATCTGCGTCACAATTTTTGTTTTAGAATATCTCGGAGAAAACTCGTGTAACCATCCTTTTCCACATGAGTGCATCTAAAAAAAATATAAGATATTATTCTCCTTTTAAGTCAGAAAATTCCGACACCCTTAATGAACTTGTATTCTACAAAATAGAAAGAATCATTGCCTTAAAACGGTGATAGCTAGCTTCTATTTTTAGAAACTGTTTTGATCAATTCAGTTTGCTTTAGCGCCTCTCGTAAAGCAAAAATAAAAACAGAAGGAGCTGAATGAGTAAGGACGGGAACATTTTTCTTATAGGGATATGAAATTAATCCTTTTAAGGTAAGCGCCTTTCAGCTTCCAATCACTTTCCACCTTCTACCAAAACTAATTGGAAACGCCTCCTGAACATTTTTGTAAACACTAGCAGCTGCTACGCTACCGGTTGTTCAATTATTTCCACGTCGTCGATCGGGTGCTTTTTCAAGATTTTTTTACAACTTAAAACCTTTAAAAGCTATTTAGGATTCCAACTTCCAGAGACTTTTAACGCTGTTGGAAACAGCTCGCCCATTTTTATTGCTTTTGTTTTCCACAGTAATTTTCACCATTCAAACCGACAAGATCTGAGCAAACGGTGTCTGTTTGCTCTCTTCTGTCAACAGCCGTCTAAGAAAGGTTGTTAAATTCCCAGCTGCGCTCAAAACACAGATTAAAAGAGAAGGAAAGTATCAACCATGAATTCCGATCTGGCCATTCATTACACGTACAGCAAATCTCCAGTTTTCACAAATACCCGAACTCCAGCTTTGATTCGCAATTTTCACAGGTCAGTGAGTATTCACTGAGCCATCGCTGTTTCGTTTCAGACATTTTCCCGAAATTTGAAATAGCGGAAATCTTCAAGAAAGCCGTGAGCAAGTCTTTAATTTATAAACAAAAGTTATTTGAATCAGCAGTTTGAAAACTGTACGCCACTATAAAACTTTATTTATTGAAAGACTAGCTTTACTACCCGGCTTTGCCCGGGATTTAGGCTTATTAATTTCAGATTCACTTATCACAGAAAAAATCGGGAAAAAAATTGATGCTGGCAAGAAAGGTAAAAGCTGATTTCACAAATTCGGTCATTACATATTATTTATTCATAGTGTGATTATTTCAGCACTTGGCCGTACACAACATTTTTGGTTTCTCCTTCATCGGCGACAATATATAATTTTGTTGAATCCTTTGCTCTTGACATTCCAACATACAGCTGTAGAATCAAACGGACCAAAAGCGTTACGAATTATTTAACACGCGTCCAGGAGACACAGCATTGAAACACTGACTGAACAAAATTCGTTAGCAATTTGTTATCGACTATCAAATGCATCACGTGCTTTCAGTTTCAGACGTCTTTGAGGGGCGAATCTCTGGGATAAAAAAGTTAAATACGTATCTTTGCGAATATTTTATGAAGCTGGCTGAAATTTTAATGAACACCCTAAATCGTTAATAGGAACATGACCTCCAAATTGCGCATGAATCGGTAAATAACTTTTAAATTAGCCGTCAAAGTTTTATTAACCGTTTCTGCGTATATATTTCTGTTTACCAATGAATTAAAAATGCCATGCATATTTTAAAGCGTTTTGACTGGATTCCGGTGAAATTTTGAGGGACTCCTCTTATTACCAATTCATGGTGTTGATAAAAATTTCAGCCCGTTTCGTTAAGATTTCGCAAAGTTCGTTTTTGCATTGTTTATGCACAGTTCTCAAAGAATAGAAACACCTGTGGATGTGCCGCGGCGATGAATTCAGTCACGTGCTTTCAGATTTGGAACAGAAAACGATGACGCAGCAAACGACGCTGACTTTATTGATTAGCTTATTAATTAATTCATAACTCCCGAACGGAACAACTTAGAGATCTTAAAATAGTTGCGTTGACCTAGAAATTCCAGTATTAATAAGCTATGCAAATTTCACGATACTACAGTCGTTCGAGAGTTTTTGCTGCTTCAGACAAACAGACGTTTTGTGCTTTATGTACGAGTATAAGATATAGTCAAATTGCAACCACGTGAAATACAAAATATTTTTGCAAAATACTTCAATACAAAATACACACCAGGAACAGAAACAATCAATAAAGTTTTACTCCTGCACTTTCAGTGTATAGTCTCCTGCAGTTCCACACAGCTTTTGTAACTCTCTACACGATTTTTGATCACATCTGAGGAAAAGGTTTTGGCTGTCTCTGACGCCTTGTTTTCACCTCTTCATCACTACCAAACTGACGATCATACAGTATAACGTTTTTAAGCAATCCGAAGAGATGAAAATCACTCGGTGCGAGTTCCGGGGAATAAGGCGGACGTGTGCGAGTCTCGAGCTTGAGGTTCTAAATTGTCTCCATGGTTGTAGACGCTGTATTGCGGATAAGCATCATATTGCAAAAGAACCGATAACAATTCTGTTCCTTTGTTGCCAATTCCAAGTTTCAGCTTCTCTGTTGAATATGTTGCATTCTTAATAGTTTGTCAATGTTTTTGATAATGTTCTAAATCGCATATCCCAAAATAAGGGCAGCCAGATGTTCTTAATAACGGAGACACTTTTGAACTTCATTTTCACAGGGAGTATAGGATGTTTGTACTTCATACCAGGGCAGTAGCTGAAGGGAGCTAGAGGATGCTCAATTCTCTCTCTTCAAGGCAAGCAAGCCGCCCCCTAGAAAAGTGAGGTTATCACAAATTCTTTGAACTTTTATTTCCAGTGTTGCATGAAAATTATATTTGTGTTTCATTATAAGCGTAAAAACCATATATATTCGAGTACTGCATGATATAAAAGAAAGCCAAATTCAAACGATTCAATTCGAAAGTGGCGGATATATGCAATTGTCTTGGGCGACAAAATTAAAGAAACTGGGCTCTATCCTAAATATTCATTTATTTCAACGGTAAAATGTATTATAACTTCGATTTTAAAACAAAAATTATGTCCTAAAATAATTTCTAAAGTCTTCCGACCGTCTGGCGGACCGCGAAGGAGGTCCGCCAGATGGTCGTAAGAATTTGGAAATTATTTTAGGAGATAATATTTGGAAATGATTTTTGATGATAATTATTTTTGGAGATGATTAGTTCCTGTCGTGAACTTCGCTTTCACCTTATTAAAGCTTTGTTAGAAAAGAAGGAAAATTTTTATTTTTGAAACGACAAGCAATTCACACAAGCTGGCGTCTGTAATTGCAATGCATAATGCATTGCGAAATGTTTTACTCAAATGAAATGCTCCCTTTCTTTTAGTGTCGCGTCGCTCCCGGAACGTAGTGTTTCGACCCGGGAAAGAGATTCCGCTGCGTTAAGGCCCATTCGCACCACTGCCTATAACACTTGTTACGTTATTAAGCCACTGTTCTGTAAATTTCTGTGGGTTTAACTTCTTTTATACAAAGATACCTTATTAACGCTACCACGTTTTTACGCTCACCTCCGGAGCCACATTAACGCGGAGCGCTGAGAGATGGAGGATGCCCAAGCCGGCCTTTTTTTTTTTTCATCAACTAAATAAAAATCTCCGAGCTCGGGCCGGGCCTGTTCTGGAAGGTTCACTATTTTGCTCTCGTATCTGTTTGTCTCACGAAACGAAGACTGACTTGTTAAACAAGCAGATGCCGAAGTTTACTGAACATGAGTGGGACGAATCTGCCTCCAGACGCGGTGATTAATTACAACTGAAACCGACAAGCTGGGCTGTAAGACGAGAGTCTGAAATTGGACAGTTTATTTCTTTAACCCTTTAACGACCATGACCCAAAAATCTTGTATAACTCTAAGTACCATAACGCCCGAAATTGTCTGTTGTTTCACTTATTTGCTTAATAATAACAACAATTGTGAGTGAGGGTGACTCCCGCTGATCCCTCATAGGTGGAGAAAATTTGAAGAACAAGTAAGGGTAGGAAATCTGACTCACTCTAGATAGGCGTTTCGGGAGGTTATGGCCGTTTGTACGTAGGGCGTTTTGGGCGTTATAGTCGTTAAAGGATTAAAGTTTGAAATCAAATTTCGTTTTTACATTACTTCACCGGCTATAGCGACTAAAACACGTGGCTTTTTACTTTTCTGAGAAATGTTTACATGAACAAAGTTTTGAGTTGCACGAAACCAAAACCAAAACCATCTTCTGGCACCATTCGGTGATACAGCGCAGATGACGGAGTTCGAAGTATTTGTGTATATATTTATAGAATAATGGCTACCTTCCTTATGCTTAAGAGGGAAGAGAAAAGCGTTAAGTAATGTAGAACAGAAGTACATTCAATGGGCAGAGCATTAGAGATACCTACTTAATAGCATGTTGGTCCTCCTCTAGCGCGAATAAGAGCCGAGGCATCGGCTCCACCTGACACCGGAGGGTTTCCGGAAGCAATGCCTGTAGCAGCATTATCCACAACTCCGCCCAAGACCTCGGTCCAGGGTCCATGTTCCTCTCAACGGCATCACAAAGAGCTCCAACAGTGTTTAAAGGCGGTGACTTCTGTGAGTGACTGGATGGTTCCAAACTCAGATGAGAGTTCCTCGAGCCATGCCTGGGTGTTTGCGAGCCGATGGAGCTGCGGCACATTGTCTCCATAAAACAGACCATTGGCCGCAGGAACCACTGGATGGTTCCAAACTCAGATGAGAGTTCCTCGAGCCATGCCTGGGTGTTTGCGAGCCGATGGAGCTGCGCATTGTCTTCATAAAACAAACCATCGGCCGCACGAACCACTGGATGGTTCCAAACTCAGATGAGAGTTCCTCGAGCCATGGCTGGGTGTTTGCGAGCCGATGGAGCGGCACATTGTCTTCATAAAACAGACCATCGGCCGCAGGAGTCACTGGATGGTTCCAAACTCAGATGAGAGTTCCTCGAGCCATGACTGGGTGTTTGCGAGCCGATGGAGCGGCACATTGTCTTCATAAAACAGACCATCGGCAGCAGGAGGCGCGAAGGTCATGAAAGCGTGTAGCTGATCACCCAGCACATGCCTGTAGCGCGCAGCGGTTAAGGTTCACACGAGACACACACACACACACACACACACACACACACACACACTAAGGGGCCTAATGTGTCTCATGAGAAGGCTTCCCAAACCATCACGGAGCCACCAACGCCTTGAACAGAGCCGACCGGGCATAGAGTTAAAGGAATACTTGTTATATAAGTTAATCTGTTTCTGGTTTGACTATCTACATTTGTGATTATGTAAATTGCAGTTCTATAGGAGAATATTTTCTTGACTTGGCACTTTGTTTTTTATTAGTTGACCAGGGGCTCATCAGGCCTATACTGGCCATTTTCTCTGGCTCCCTGCTATGTTGCACTATATATATTTGTATAAGTGTTTGGTGCTGCACGTAGTACTGATCGTATTGTCATATATGTTTTTGTAATACTATTACTTCATTTGTACTTTGTATTGTATGTATATTAGTATAGCATAATATTTGCATTTGAATGTGTGATGATACGTGTGTTTGTATTAGTTGCATTTTTATTTATATTTTCATTTATGTCCTGTATTAATGCACTTCTTACATATACAGGGTGATTGTAAACTCCTTCAACAAAACAAGAGAGGTGATAGTACAAATCAAGACGAACAATGATCGCAATGGAACTTAGGGCCGCATTCCACTCCTAGTTCCAGAAAAGAACACGTTCGAAAAACGTCCAGCACGCACACGGAGTTCCAACCTCTACATCAGAAGCACAAGATGCAAATCAGGTGCGCTGTACACGTGCTTAGACGATGAGGAGCAAACATTTAAAAACGCAGCTGAACCCGTTCAGCGATATTACCGTGCGAACATCACATGAGAATTGACGTGTTCGTGAAGGGCATGGAGGACTACACATACGAGGAATTGGCGGATATGCATCTGATGTAAGGCCAAGCATGTGGTAATGGACGTGAAGCACAAAAACTGTATCGTGAGGGATTTTCAAATCGTCGTATTCTTTACCATTCGTCCTTCGCCGGTGTTGATCGAACACTGCGTGTAACGGGCTCGTTGGCCACCTTGGACACCAGTTGGCCACCTTGAACACCAGTTGGCCACATTGGACACCAGTTGGCCGCCTTGGACACTAGTTGGCCGCCTTGGACATTAGTTGGCCGCCTTGGACACCAGTTGGCCGCCTTGAACACCAGTTAGCCACCTTGAACACCAGTTGGCCACATTGGACACCAGTTGGCCGCCTTGGACACCAGTTGGCCGCCTTTTGCCGACTTCTCGTTGGACGCCAGTTTGAGCAGCTCCTTTGAGTCTTTCTCTGATGCGATTGGAATTGTGCAACTCATAAATTAGGTATGTCTCTTTGCTTTTACTGTTGAAGGCTCAACGTGGATATGCAACTTTACTCTTTTCTGGCCCTAGGAGTGGAATGCGGCCCTAGGTTCCAGTGCAAATATTGTTCGTCTTGTTGTGTACTATCACCCCTCTTGTTTTGTTAAAGGAGTTTACAATCACCCTGTATGTATTTTATTTCTTTTTTGTATTTGCATATGATGTGATTTGTATTTGATTAATCTTTTTTTTTTCGTACAGAAATTGTGTGTGCGATTTGATTGTATGTTAGATAATGTAACATGGCAAAATTCGATTCAATTCAATTTAATTCAATTCAATTCAATTTCATTCAATTCAATTTAATTCAATTCAATTCAATTTCATTCAATTCAATTTAATTCAATTTAATTCAATTCAATTTAATTCAATTCAATTCAATTCAATTCAAGTACGACTTTTTGTTGTCAACTGGGCCGTTTTCTGGGTGTGCGTAGTTATCTCTTTCATGTATAGTTAAGAATTACAGCTACGCCTAATGGTTCAAGCTTCCGGGTTCATCGACTATTACGATAAAGCTAAAACGAAAGAAACCTAATAAGCTCATAGTTCGTGTCTAGCACAGGAACCAACATAACGTTAGGATGATAGCTGTTACAAACCATAAACATATTTCTTAATGTAGCTATTATCCTACTCTTGTTAACGCTTGCTGTAATCATCTGAATTAATAAATTGACTTTAATTTTGGATTTATCCTAGCACTTAGTTGTTAAAGTGGCAGCTTATTTCTGACGATTCTGAAAATTCCACTAGAAATATAGCTACTTAGCAGAAGTTAAGTGGACACAAAACAAAGTGATGTGGTTATAATGCTAATATTATACATTTTCATTAAAAAGCAAAGTAGAAGGGGCTTCCTTAGTAACTGGAGTGAAAATAGCATTAGTGATGTAATTAAATGATTCCACGCCATCGAGAATATCTAACAGAAAATAATGAAAACTTGAATTCGCTCGACGTAAAGCGCTAGACTCACACGCATTTAGTAATGCTTTTGAATGATAACCTGCAACAGAAGGAAGGTGTGATATTAATAAGGATTAGAGCATCCCACTCTTAAATTCTTGAACTAAGAGGTTTTTATTTAATTATTTATGTTTATTTTTCCATTGAGGTGGTGCTGCAAGCTTCAGTTATTTGCTACAGCAAATTATTGACTTATGGTAAAGTGGGCAGATGTTGAATAAAAATAAATACCAGAACGTGCACTTTGAGAAATGTTTTAAAACACAAAAATAAATTTCCGATAGGGATTACTTCCCGTTGCCGGGATGATTTACCTATCGAATGTCATATTCTTTTTTTATTTCATATCACATACTATAAAACATTTTTCTGATAAATCGCTTGGGGAGGAAAAATCCGATCCTGTAATATTTTATTCCGACCAAAATGATTTATTTCCTGTACCGCAGTGTTCCTTTTATAAAGTTGCGGTTGCTCAGTAAAATATCCAAACGAGACAAACTTTATAGCTTCAATATTCAGAACCCAATCCAATGCCCAATCTGACGTATTTATGCTTGAAGTCATAGAGACACACAATGTTCCAGAACACAGTTTATGACAAATTTCTGTTTGCCCGGAGGAAAATGGAAAATATTCACTTCGCTACAATTAATATCGGAGCACCTGCATGTCTGCTAATATAATCTATGTTAACCCTTTAACCGACTGGATCGAATTAACTCGGGGATAACAAAATGGGCTCAAACGAGTATATTCGCTGTCCAAAAAATGAGCCGATTGCAGCCGGAATTGGTGAAGCCGCACATCAGAAAGAGTTGTTTACACCTTTGCTTTGTAAATCAAAGGAGTCATTTCGGCATGTGATTGAACCTAATCTTTTCTGGCTGATTACGTGCTAAAATGGCTATAACAATGGCAACGTACCTAAAAAAGGGCAGATGTGTATACGTTATTTGTTTCTACGCAGTGGCATTACGTCAATGTCAGAGGACTAGCCTTTCCCCTTTATGCCTTGAGGCCAGAGAATGAATGCACAAATAAAAGTCAATTAAATATACGCGAATAAAAGTCAATTATCAACGGTATTAAGATACGTCGATGCTTTCGGTGCGAAAAAAACACGAGCGGATTCGCTTCTTTCGATAAGGAGAATCAGTCTGGCGAGCGATGATCAACGGCATAACGCAGTAGGTCTGCGAGAGCCTTCGCTGTTCTGATGCGAGGTTATTCCATACTATCGCCTGCTAGCGTTTCCAGGACAGCATGAATGAGTGTATGGACCATTGCTTTGCGCAAAGGGTTCGCTGAATAAAAAAAAAAAAAAAAAAAAAAAAAAACGAGCCGCCCCGGTGGCGCAGTGGTCTAAGCGATGGCCTCTGATCATTCGTCCGAACGGGGTCCGGGTTCGAATCCCAGTGAGGCATGGATGTTGTGTTTGTCTTACGGCACTGGCTCTTTCCCTTCCCTGGAACCAGTGACCCTAAATTAGGGACGGGCGACTGCTTATAGCCCATTGAGTTGCTCACGGTGGTCGTTAAACCTCCAATCAAAAAAAAAAAAAAAAAAAAAAAACGAAGACTTCGGACTACCTCAGTCCCTCCACGCTATCAGCGCGTGTTTCGCGAGAGTTGTTTCAGTTTGTGTAAAGTTTCAATGAATTAAAATCAGTGATATTATATCTTAAATTCGTGGCTTTCTTGGATTCGAACTGTTTTGATAAATTTTGTGAAAGCTTCCCTGAACACCTTACAATCAGAGCTTAAAGAACCTATGCTTCAAATTTTGATACAGCTCGAATTAAAAAATGAATTGAATGTGTTTTATTCCCTTGATGAATACAAAACAAATCAGTAAGAGACATTACTTGTTACAAAAAGTTGAATAATTGGACACAGTGTTTATTGAGGTGTACAAATTAGCAGATCTAATATTAAACTTTTCATCAACAACTGCAACTGCCGAAAGAGGTTTTTCCGTATTAAGAAGAATCAAGATATATCTTAGAGCCGCACAAGGACATGCACATTCGAGCAACTCGGCTGGTTTGTTAATAGAGAAAAACATTATTTTTAAATATGAAAAGTACTCGGAATAAACATTTTTGTGAAAACGTGACACTCAAGTTCACACAAAAGGAAAGAAGAATAGAGTTCATGTACAAATAAGTGTTCAAATCCTAATCCTCATAATTATTTGGTATCATGTTAGTAATAGCATGTTCCTAAAATTTAGAAAAATGTTACTTCTATTATTTAACAATAAAAAAAATAAAAGCAATTAAAAAAAACAGTATTGTGTGGGGAGGGGGAAGATAACTCAGATCTCGGATACAAGATACGCCAGTGCTTGATGCATACATCAAGGAATAAAGGAATGCAAGGAAACGCTTACAACTACAACTTGTAGTTGCAAATTCATGGTCGGTACTGGTGAGATGAGAGAAGGACAGGAATTGTGTTGTCGCAGCTTTCGTAAAACCTAGCTGCTGTGAGATCATTTCTGTTTGGAGACCGCAGGAAATTTTGGGTACCATTTGGTCCAGGTATATCGAAAAATCAGAGGTATTTTCGCGCTACAAATCGAAGAGACTGTAAAGGCTGTCAAAGCACGATCAAATTAAACTTGTTGCAAAGCGCACACATCACATTTCCAAATTATCGTCTAAAAACGTATGGTCTAAAAAACGTGTTTATTTACAATTTAGAAATATGGTTGTTCAAAAGCTTTGGCGAGCACTTTCGCGACCACTATGATCGCATCTACAGGCCGATGAGTGAAATCATATTAGAGCAGCACATGGTTTAAATAGTAACCACGGTCAGCGTACAACGACTTATACAGCAATAAAAATGGAAGACTTCAACAACTCTAACTAGAAGTGTATTAACAACTAAATATGTGGGAAGTATGCCCTACCAAAAATCAGTTGTTACCTTATTGAAAAACACCTGTAAGAAATACTCCTTAGGGTTCGGTGTCAAAACTCAAAACCTCTTTTCTATTATTAGACATGACAGAGATATAATACCAACTGTTTCCCGCTTTGGTATATATGGTGTCCCCCTGATGGATATTAATGAACAATCTGCGGATCTCTGCTATGTGGGTTCGACATTTCGAAGCCTAGAAATTCGGTGGGCTGAAAACAAATATATTCCATCAGTAAAGGAGCTACTACCTCGACATTGTCTAAGACGGTCACTGAAAGGGACTTAAGACCTGACTGAGAAAATACGAACTTGCTATCAACAGCTTCTACAAAAGCTCTATGCTCCTCACTGAGAGCCTATATATTATAAAATTAGGACCTAAGTGCTGCAAGGAAGACGTTCCTGTCTACATCCCTAGTTCCTGGAGAAATTTCGTTTTACAATACTCATGGGAGAAACCACCAACAAAATTTTGATGACTTTAAACAGTTTGTGGTAAATGGCGGTGACTTGTGGTTTTTTTTTTTTTTTTTTTTTTTTTTTTACATAATGTGTATTCTCTGTGCTCATCTCTGTTACTGTTTAAACCATGTGCCGCTCTAATATGATTTCAGTCATCGGCCTGAAGATGCGACCATAGGGTCGCGAAAGTGCTCACAAAAGCTTTAAAACAACCATATTTCTAAATTGTAAATAAACACGTTTTTTAGACCATACGTTTTTAGACGATAATTTGGAAATGTGGTGTGTGCGCTTTGTAACAAGTTTAATTTGATCGTGCTTTGACATCCCTTACAGTCTCTTCCAGGTATATCGGCTAACAGGATGTTTTGTACTGTGTGGTGAAACATTTAGCCACTATCACTGTCTCTACTCTTCCAGGAATGCTCTCCACTAACTATTTGTATATGGGTCCTCCATATGAAGTATAAGCACGGGTAGAAGGGTTAGACTTTATATATCGATGAACCATTACATTATGAACACCCTCATCCTAGAGAAATGTCTGCGCCTGTAGACAGAACGGTGACGCAGATGAAGTTCACACAGCAGTATATATACAACCCGAGGACCGGCTTTCGGTTAGTAGAGTGTTCGGAGTGAGAATGGGAAAAGCTGTCGATTTATCGGAGTTTGATAAGGGACAAATTGTGATGGCACGGCGCCGAGGAACTACGTTCTTGTAAACGGCGCGGCTTGAGGGTTGTTCACGTGCCGCTGTAGTGAGTACGTATCATAGGTTGTGCACCGATGGTCAAACAACGAACCGTCGTCCAGTCGTGTGTCGTCTGCAGCTCATTGATGCCAGAGGGGAGCGGACACTGTTGCGCATTGTTCGCAGCGACCGCAGGGCCACAGTGTGACAAATCACCCCAACCAACAACAGTGGTGATCAGGGGAATGTGTCGCAGCACACGGTTCATCGCAGCCTTCTGCGCATGCGCCTGCGTAGCCGACGACCCATCCGGGTTCCCATGTTCACTGCACGTCATCGCCAACAGCGCATGAAATAGGCCCAAGATAATTGAAAGAAAGTGGCCTGGTCTGACGAATCAAGATTCCTGGTGCAACACGTAGATGGCCGAGCATAGATAAGCAGATTAACAACACAGGCCATGGAAGCTGGAAGCACTGTTGGGTGGATAGAGGCCGCAGGCGGTGTTATGCTGTGGGGGTTGTTTTCTTGGGACACTTTATGCCCTATTATCCCAATAGCACAATCCCTGACAGCTGTCAGGTATCTGAACATCGTTGCGGACCAAGTTCACCCATTGATTGCAACTGTGTTTCCTGCTGTTGATGGCCATTACCAACAGGATAATGCGTCCACCGCACACTGCCAGAACCGTCAAGGAGTGGTTCGAGGAACATGCTGGTGACTTTCTGTTAATGCCCTGGCCTCCACATTCACCTGACATGAACACAATGAAACATTTGTGGTTCGCGCTAAATCACCACAACCCCGAAATGTACGAAACAAGAGGACCTGCTGTTGACATTATGGCACCAGATACCCCAGGATACCAATCGCCACCTGATCGAATCAATGCCTCCCCGAGTGGCCGCTGTTTTATGAGCTAAATTGGGTCCTACAGCTTATTTAATCATAATGTAGTGTCTCATCTGTGTATGTGCTACGTCAGTCGACTAATCTCGCCCTCTCGGAAATCACGTGTTCAACAGTCGCATCCGCTTTTGATAGAGGTGGTAATAATTCAGTGATTACTCGTGTATGTGTGAAAGGGACAATTAAGCAGCGAAAAGCGTGCTAGAGTAGTTCAGTTGGGAGAATAACTTCTCCGGAGTAGCGAGATGTAAGTTCTAACCACACTGTCAGAAACGGAAAGGTTATAGAGAGCCATGTGTTCCTTAAGACAGAGAGAGAGAGAGAGAGAGAGCTCTCAAATGAATCAGAGCTACCTGTAATAATGTCAGAGCAAACGGCGACAAAAGGTAAACCACTGTCGTCACGTGAGGAAAAAATTCTCCCTCAATTTAACTGCGAAAAGCACAATTTAATGTACATTTTAAAATGAGTTAACGTTTCTTTCAACGCTGAAACCGAACAACCTTCTACGTATCTAAGAAAACCGTTTTTAGTTTCATCAATGCCTACAATACCTGAAACTTTTTCTTAGCCAAGATAGCTCTTCGTACAACTGCTAAGCAGGGATAGAAGAGTGTACTATACAGAATTTAATTAACATTCTTTATTTACAGCAAAAAGCAATTAGTCTAATGTTGTACTTATATGAACTGTATATAATATGATTTAACAATGAACAAAACTCATTTTGGTTATTGCTTTACTTCTGTACGGAATTATCCTGAATGCAGTTATAAGTTACGATGTGATAATTGATTTCCCGAGTTCAATATTTGTTAAGTTTTAATGGTTAGCTAATGTTTTAACATCAGTTATTTACCGAAGGACTATATCAACACGAAATTTTGTTATTCTGCTGTGTCATTATAGAGTACTGTACTTTTTTTCTAACGGTTTATTTGGTTATTATCTAGATCCTGTCGCTTTGGATCTTCAGCAAATATTTAGCTCAGATTATCTCAAACTCTCGCATTATTTCCCTTCCGGGTATTAATCAAGATAGTTCTTCCCATCTCTTTCATTTTTATAATCGTTTATTATGTAGCGAAGTTTACCAGTGGCAATCTTAGACGTCTTCGGCTGATGTGATTCTCTAAGTAAGAACCGCATCAACATCACTTCAAATAATTTCCATACCAAAAATAGCATTTTGCGGCACATCATTTAATTATTGCTTATATTGATGATACCAGTTTGGGCACTGATGATTTTGTCCACCAGTTCAGATATAAATTATAAATAAATACCGGTTCACATTTTTTCCAGAGAATACAAATATCTGTGTGGATTCACCGTAGCTGAAATAAACATATCACTGTTAAAACTTTTTTGGTAGGTTGCACGAAAAAGTGGTGCTATTCCAGCTGCACCACTTTCTGAGAAAAGATACGCCATCGTGTTTTGCAAACAAACGCCAACAACGTGGTTCAACTTTTCCCCACGTTATGGTACAATGTTGCACCATGTTGTTGGGTTTATTTTGCACGACAGAATGGTGTATCTTTTCTCAGAAAGTGGTGCAGCTGGTGTAGCAACACTTTTCGGTGCAACGTACCGCAAAATTTTTAACAGTGTAGGTAATACTATTTGAGGTTGTTTTGATGTACCATAAAGTTAAAATTTATTTATATGCAAAGGTTGTACCGAAAGTATTGCAAAAGTTTTCATAACCTTTTTTATTAGCTGACAGAGGTAATTGGGAAAGCATTAAGCTCTGGGAGCTGAAATATGCGGTTTCAATTTCCGTCGCCGGCAAATGGAATGTGTGGTGTCCTTCACGGAAATGAACTCCCATGAGGCAAGCGGGCTCCCAAGTTCCGCTGACGTACTGGAACAAACCGGTTTTCTCGTTCACCCGGAAGCGGACAGAAGAGTTGGTTGCTGTAATTTTGTGTGTGTGCCATAAGGTGAGATGTTCTGTATGCACCAGTAGCGTATCTTGGGTACGAGACCTAGGCTACCTATCCCCCTTCCTCCCCACACACACACAGTACTGATTTTTTAAAAATTGCGAAGTTTAATTTTTAATTGTTAAGTAATAGAAGCCACTTATTTTAGGTACGTGCTATTGCTAACATGATACCAAATAATTGTGAGGATTAAAATTTGAATGCTTTATTTGTACATGAACTCCATTTTTCTTTCCTTTTGTGTGAACTTGAGTGTTACGTTTTCATAAAAAGTTTCTTCCGAGTACTTTTTCAGATTAAAAAAGAATGTTTTTCTCTATTGACAAAATCATGTCCTTATGAGTCTTTAAGATATATCTTGATTCTTTTTAATGCAGAAAAACTTCTTTTGGAAGTTGCAGTTGTTGATGGAAACTTTATTATTAAGTCAGCAAATTTGTACACCTCACTAAACACTATGTCCAATTTATTCAACTTTATGTAACAAGTGATGTCTCTTACTGATTTGTTTTTGTATTCATCAAAGGAATGAAACACCTTCAGTTCATTTTTCAGTAGAGCTGTATCAAAATTTGAAGCATAGTGTTGTTTAAATTCTGACAGTAGATGTTCAGGGAAGCTTTCACAAAATTTATCAAAACAGTTGGAATCCAAGAAAGCCACGCATTTAAGATAAAATATCGCTGATTTTAATTCATTGACACTTCACACAAACTGAAACAACTCTCGCGAAACACGTGCTGTTACAGGCGAAAGCATGCGAGTGACTGAGGTAGTCGAAGTCTTCTCTTTTCTGAGCGAACCGTTGCGGAAAGTAATGGTCCATTTCCATCCATTCCCTCATTCATGTTGTCATGGAAACGCTAGCAGGCGGTTGTATCGAAGGTCTTCGAATCAGAACAGCGAAGACTGTGTAAGAGCTGCTTGCGTTATGCCGTTGGTTTTCGCTCGCCAGACTGAGTCAAAGAAGCGAATCTGCACGTGCTTCTTTTTGCAGCGAAAGCGTCGACATATCTTAATACCGTTGATAATCGACTTTTATTTGTGTATATTTAATTGACTTTTATTTGGGCATTCTCTGAGCTTCGCAGCTAGCCTAGCTAGCCTCGAATATACGCCACTGGTATGTACCACGTTACTTCTCCGTGCTGTAAATTCTTAAGGATAACTAAACCTCTCAATTAACTTGAGGTAAGTGTTTGTTTCCATTTGTGAATCTGATTCAAAAGAAATTACGATACTGTCAAGCGACGTCCATGACATAATGTACGTTATATTGGAGCCCAAACATAAAATGAATCTCCTAGCCATTGCGTTCCCTGAAAAATGTGTGATGTTCGATCCACAGTGTTGGCCGTGAGAGAGAAAAAGGATGCGCATTTCCATTCTGACGATGTAACAAAACCCCAGTCATGAGATTCGACTGAAGATAAGAAAGGCAAACAAACAAACAAAAACGTTACATTTAGTTCTTCTTTGGAAAAGAGGAAAAGAAACTTTAATGATGATTACGGTGTAAACCATTCCACTTCTGAACATATAAACGTAGCTTGCAAGGAATTGAAACACACGCAGTTAAAATAATCTTTCAAGCGCAGCTCAGACACTTTGCGTCCATCCGTCTTCTAATAGGAACCGAAAGTGTTTTTCGCTCTTCATCTGTATATGCCTCTTTGGGCTGATGACTAATTATCACGCGATCAGTTTCGGTTTTGGTTGTGATGCAAGTGCACTCACTTACACCGATGAGCTGTTACATTATGACCACATACCTAATAAAGTGTAAGACCACCTTAAACCCGCAAAATAGCGGCCACTAGGCGAGGCATCGAATCGATGAGGTGGCGATAGGTATCCTGGGGTGTCTCGTATCATAATGTCAACAGTAGGTCCTCCAGTCCCCGTACATTTCGGGGTGGTGGTGATTCAGCGCGAACCCGTTTTTCGAAGTCGAAACACAAATGCTCGATTGGGTTCATGTCAGGGGAGTTTGGAGGCCAGGGCATTAACAGAAAGTCCCACGCATGTTAAACACTTCTTGACGATTCTGACAGTGTGGCATGGGGCAATTACCCTGTTGGTAATGGCCATCAACAGCAGGAAACACAGTTGCCATGAATAGGTGAACATGGTCCGCAACAATGTTCGGATACCTGACAGCTGTCAGGAATTGTGCTATTGGGACAACCTAAAGTGTCCCAAGGAAGCATCGCCCACAGTATAACACCGCTGCCGTCTCCGCCAGCCTGTTTCCGACCAACACTGAACCCAGGTGCCATAGCCTCCGTCAGTAATCGGCTTATCCGCGCTCGGCCGTCTACGTGATGCAACAGGAATTTTGATTCGTCAGACCAGGCCACTTTCTTCCAATCATCCACGGTCCAATCTCGAGGATCTTGGGCCCATTTCATGCGTTGTTGGCGATGACGTGCAGTGAGCATGGGGACCCATCTGGTTCTTCGGCTACGCAGGCCAATGCTCAGAAGTCTGCGATGAACTGTGTGCTGTGACACATTGCCCTGATCACCACTGGTGTTGCTGCTGGTGATTTGTCGCCCTGTGGCCCTGCGGTAGTAGTGAAAAATGCGCGACAGTCTCCGCAGCCTCTGGCATACAATGAGCTGCGGATGGCACACGGGTGGACGAGGGTTCGTCATTTAGCTATTTGTGAACCGCTTTTGATACGTACTGACTACAGTGGCACGTGAACAACCCACAAGCCACGCTGTTTCCGGGATCGTAGTTCCAAGGCGCCGTGCTATCACAATTTGTACTTTATCAAACTCCGATAAATCCGCAGCTTTTCCCATCCTGACTCCGAACACTCTACTAACCGAAAGCAGGTCCACGGGTTGTATATATACTGCTCTGTGAACTTCACCTGGGCCTCCGCTCGGCCTCCAGGAGCGCTCATTTCTCTAGGCTGTGGGTGATCTTAATGTAATGGCTGATCGATGTATATTGTTTTTGATTATTCTACATGTAGTAGCGGTTTTCACATTGAACAAATCACATACCTGTAATGCCTAGCACTCCCATAAAAGCGTATATTCCGAAAAGAAATTAAAATGGACTCATCCTTTTGTGGAAACACAAGTTTGTCCTTAACGGTATCGACTTTTCGAGCCCCCTCACTCCCCTAGTAAGTTGCTCTCTCAACTAAGGTACATTTGTGGAATGTATCTCTGCAGATTTGTCGTCTTGTCACGTGCTCTACCTATGTAGTACGTCACATCATCTCCCTCTTATTTTATTTTTTTTAAGCGAAGAACGAACTTTCATTGATTCTAGACGATCTATGGAACATGCTCACATTTTTCGAAGAACCCAACGGCCAGTATATCTATTTTTACGCTCGGGCACCAATGTGAAAACACAAGTTTGTCCGTGGAGGGAATCGAAATCGCGCCCCAATGTGCAAACGCAAGTTCGTCCGCGGAAGGAATCGGAATCGCGCCCCAATGTGAAAACACAAGTTTGTCCGTGGAGGGAATCGAAATCGCGCCCCAATGTGAAAACACAAGTTTCTCCGTGGAGGGAATCGAAATCGCGCCCAAATGTGAAAACACAAGCTTGTCGTGGAGAGAATCGAAATCGCGCCCCAATGTGAAAACACAAGTTTGTCCGTGGAGGGAAACCAAATCGCGCCCCTATGTGAAAACACCAGTTTGTCTGTGGAAGGAATCGAAATCGCGCCCCAATGTGAAAACACAAGTTTGTCCGTGGAGGGAATCGAAATCGCGCCCCAATGTGAAAACCACAAGTTTCTCCGTGGAGGGAATCGAAATCGCGCCCCAATGTGAAAACACAAGTTTGTCCGTGGAGAGAATCGAAATCGCGCCCCAATGTGAAAACACAAGTTTGTCCGTGGAGGGAATCGAAATCGCGCCCCAATGTGAAAACACAAGTTTGCCCGTGGAGGGAATCGAAATCGCGCCCCAATGTGAAAACACAAGTTTGTCTGTGGAGGGAATCGAAATCGCGCCCTAATGTGAAAACACAAGTTTGTCCGTGGAGGGAATCGAAATCGCGCCTCAATGTGAAAACACAAGTTTGTCCGTGGAGGGATTCGAAATTGCACCCCAATGTGAAAACACAAGCTTGTCCGTGGAGGGAATCGAAATCGCGCCCCAATGTGAAAACACAAGTTTGTCCGTGGAGGGAATCGAAATTGCGTCCCAATGTGAAAACACAAGTTTGTCCGTGGAGGGAATCGAAATCGCGCCCCATCACTCCCGAGTAATTTGCTCTCCCAACTGAGCTACACAGAATGTATTTCTGCAAGATTTGTCGTCTTGACACCTGCTTTACCTCAGTAGTATACGTCGAACTTTATTTCAGTGTGATTTTAACATCCAGTGAGCTCTGAGATTGAACACACGGCACAATTTCAAATTTAGTGGTACTATTTTCTTTGCATTACACTCATACCCCTTTTTCTTCGAGTTCTCGCCTACGGAATATCAGTGGGAGACTGACAGAGAGCGAGATTATCTTTCCCCTTTGATGATAGAATGTTTACGAGACTTCATATTGTTCCTGTCCATATACGACCCTTCGCTTCATTTCTTGAGATTAATAACATTTCCGCTGTGTGTGTTTTGGTCTCTCTTTCTCTTTGCTTCATGCGTTTCTCTGGAAGGACGGAGTTTAACCTTGAGCGATTCGTGACGAAATGTAAATATCGGTTTCTCCACGTGGCACCATTTCACGTCTTATTCGCGATGTGGTTCAAAATGAAAGAGTTACTGAAAAATGGACCAAATGAATATCGGGAAAGAATTCATGCTTACGAGAAATAGAATTTCAGCATGGATTTGATGAACACGTGACTTCTTACGAAACGTCTCGTGAGTATTTCTCACGGACATTTCCAATCATTCAATTATTCAAACTTGCTTTAGAGTAAAAATAGGAATGTTGAAAGACCAACGCTTTTCACATTACGCAAACAGCATTCAGAAATTAGCAATTATAGCGCAGCAGTTTTTTTTTTTTTTTTTGGCGTTCAAACGACAGAAGGCTCGTGACCGAATTCACGGGTGCAGAATTAAAAATTCCTCAGATAAAAGCCATTTTGCTCGTGTATTAATACCCTTGACTCTTATCAGACCTTCTTTTGAGTTTCTGATTGTCTGCAACATTTCTTTACTTCTCGTTGAAAACTGTTCTTACTGAACGGCACATTTCTTCACCGAACATCTTGTACGTTATGATAACGCTGGACGTGTGGCAGTAGAAAGCAATGAGTCAGCGCCGAATGTACGAGATGGGAGGAGTAACAGAGAGTTGAAGGTCTTGTTGTACGTTTCTGTGGATAAATGAATAAAGTATTATAGCTATATGGTAGGTATTTCTTTGTTTATATATAGCAATGCTATTAAGAATTATCTGATAAACTACAAATTGATTACTAACTAAAGTGTATTGGTGACTAACATTTCCTATGCGTTACCACTTCGTGGAAAGTAAATTCATTGGAGTTGTTGCGTAAGTTTGCTGATATTTTCACACTGGCTGTTTATTTCTACTCAAGTATTTAGTGTGTTATATGTTCAGTAATTTTATATAAGGACATTAACTAAGTAATCCAAAACGTTCAAATGCAAAAAAACATTACGAAGATTAAAAACACTACATATGGCCAAAGACCATTTTACCATTTCAAAGAGGTGGCCGTATTGCGACATGGAACTACATGGAACATGTACGAGTTTCCTACGGTTAACTGTGCTGCAAACATTTCGCCCAGTGCTCATTAGCTGTCGATGTTACCATGAATATTGGCTCGGTCATAATTTTACGGTCGAGTTTTGGGTCCCTGGTTGACGGTTTGTTACCCGTAAAAATGCATGTATGTTTTTTTGTTAAATGAGCTCCTTTTTTATCAGAAGTCCTAGAATTGCTGCTATAAAATTATTTGAAGGTGTTTTGTTTCTATTTTTATCTACGTGAGCAGCCGATTTCTAAATTAAAAACGAGTGTCGTGCAAGTAAGCTGTAAAAATGATAATAAAAATTCTTTAAATCATTCCGATCACATTTATAGCAATCTAGTGAAGAGAAGAACTTCAAAAATGAACTTTTAGACGTACGTATAACATGGAAAATGTAAATATGTTGCTATCGCACATTCCATGAGTAAGAAAATAGAGTAAATGGAAAATGCAACGGCATGCGGAGAATATTAATTTCTGTTAACACGAGTCAGTGTTAAAAAAGAAAACTTTTTCCAGTCCAGTCCGCAAAGGCAGAACTATTGTCAAACACAAAAAATGAAATTTTATGCCTCAAAACGGAAATATTTTGCGTTAGAAAGATGAAAAGGTCATGAAAAATTATTACCATTGCTAACGTTATCTGATGAAAGAACTAAGAATTTTTCAAACCACGACGAACAACACTAGCGAAAAAATAGAGTATCTGGAAAATCAGACATTCTAAAAATTGCACAAAATAGCACATCTGGAAGGTCATACGCTATGGGAATTGCAAAGTATAATGCATCTGGTATGTCAGATCTAACGGGGATTACAAAAAATTGTGTATTGTGGGGATTAAAAAAATAGTGCACCTCGAAAGTCAGATTTTATGGGGATTACAAAAATTAGTGCACCTGGAAAGTCAGATTTTATGGGGATTTCTAAAAATAGTGCCCCTGGAAAGTCAAGTAAGTCTCATGAGGAGTGCAAAAGATAGTGCATCTGAAAAGTATAACTTTATGGGGATTTCAAAAAATAACACAGTACATCTGAAAAGTCAGACGCTATGGATATCACAAGAGATGGTGCATTTGAAAAGTCAGATCTAACGGGGTTTACAAAAAATAGAGCATCTGGAAAGTCAGATCTATGGCGATTGAAAAAAATAGTGCGACTTGAAAGTCAGATTTTATGAGGATCACAAAAAACAGTGCACCTGGAAAATCAGATTTTATGGGGATTTCTAAAAATAGTGCCCCTGGAAAGTCAAGTAAGTCTCATGAGGAGTGCAAAAGATAGTGAATCTGGAAAGTATAACTTTATGAGGGTTACAAAAAATAGCACAGTACATCTGAAAAGTCAGACGCTATGGAGATCACAAGAGATAGTCAATCTGAAAAGTCAGATCCAACGGGGTTTACAAAAAATAGAGCATCTAGAAAGTCAGATCTTATGGGGATTGCAAAATATAGTGCACCTGGAAAGTCAGTTCTTATGGGGATTGCAAAAAAGTAATACACCTGAAAACTACAACATTATGTATATTACAAAAGATAGTACATCTGAAAAGTCAGACACTAAGGGAATTACAAAAGATAGTGCATTTGGAAAGTCAGATCCTACGAGGTTCACAAAAAAAAATAGTGCACCGGGAAGTCACTTTATAGCGTATATTCTATTTTAACTTTCCTTTTGAGTTTCTTTTTTTATGTAAATTTGAGTTCGTTCTCTTAGACAATTTCAAACCTTAACCTTATGTGTTTTCCCTCATACAAGAATGATGTTGACAACACCCTGAGGTCGGAACAAGTGACATATGGGTGGCCGGATAAGTACGATAGATAAAAAGGCAATGCAGTGGTTGTTTAAGGGGATGACACGTTAAGTCCTCGGACCCCGGGTACTGGCCGCCCTGTAATAAGTAAGGGCATCTTCCTCCCCCTTTTCCACCTCGCTTCCGTGTGACTTTCCTATCAGGCACTCTAGCCCAAATCTCCTAGCTTGCTATTTTTAAGGGTGTTTAAGACCTGGGGTCAGACACTCCCTTCCTAAAATCCTCTACATATGATCTGGTGATCTGTTTAAGGGTATTGATGATAGACGTGCTGTTATACTGTGTTTGGATATTAAATCACTGATACTGTATTGAGTACGCCAATAAACCGGGTGTCAGTGTGGAGTACAACCCACGCAAGCAAAATAAAGGTATTTGTAAGTACTACAATTGACCTCTTTCTTGTAATGCGTATGGATACCTTCTAATAGTACATTGACTTTAGCACACATAACGTAATTACTGACGAAAGGACTAAGTTACAGCGTAAAGACAAATTACGTTATAACTTCTTATGAGGATTACAAAAAAAGTGTATCTAGAAAGTACAACGTTTTGGAGATTACACAAAATATAGTGCATCTGAAAAAAATATCTTATGGGAATTACTAAAAATAGTGCATCTGGAAAGTCAGATCTTATGGCTATAACAAATATGTGGAAAATCAGACATTATGAGAAATATACGAAATATTAATAGTACATCGGGAAAGTGAGAACCAACGGGGATTACAAAAAACGATGCATTTAGAAAGTAAGATATCGTGAGCATTACAAAAATACTGCATCTGTAAGGTTAGATAACATGGGGACTACAAAAAATAGTACACTTGAAAAGTCAGACCTTTGGGTAATGGCGGGAAACAGTGCGTCTGGAAAGAACGACATTATGGGATTACAAAAATAGTGCGTGTGGAAAGTCAGATCTAAAGTCGAACGACATTAAGGGGATTACATTGATTACGGATACAGCTAGCAATGTTAAAATGATATGTCTTCATTTCGACTGTTTAGAAGTGGAGATAAAGTCGAAGTAAAAATGTAAGTTTACTCCGCCTAGCTGTAATGTTCGATATCAGAAAAAAGATTCGCAAATCCATAACGTCTTTTGTCCGTAATTACCGTTATGGGATAGAAATAATTTTTTGAAAATTACCTTTGAAGCGGAGTTATTGTTAAAAATACAATTTTTAGAACTACGCTGACACACACACACACACACACACACGCACGCACGCCTTAGCCGCTCCGGTCACCGAGTAGTCCAAAGCCTTTTGACCCTTCGTCCTAGATAGACTAGGGTTCGAGTCCCGGATGAGTAATGAGTGTTGTGTTTGTTTGATAAAGCTGGTTTTGTCCTTTCTCTAGAAAAAAGTGGCCCTAAATTAGGGATGGACGACTGCTTATAGGCCTAAGCTTTGTACATGGTGAGCGTTAAACCGTGAAGCAAAAATCAATACTGATCTGTGCTACCTAGCGGCTGCACTGGGTAAAACGAAAACAAAGTCGCGAAAGGTATTTTCCGCAGCTTCAGCTATCGAATGCATCCACTTTCGGACGAGTGTACGTGAGGCAAATCTTAGATATTTAAGATTCCTAGAGGAAGAACCACGATCACGAAATTCGAAGTGTGCATGCCTTTCATCTTTCTTCATATCTCTATATGACGTAAAAATATTTTCTATCGTGTTCACAGACCCATACAAAATTACAGTGTAATCATGTACCTTTTTTTAAAAAGGCATAAGAATTGAGAAAATATTTTTTTTTAAGTTATGAACACTCATGCCATTTCTTGGAGGATCGTAAAAATATTTTCTACCGTGCTCACAGACCCATCAATATAATCATGTACCTTTTTTAAAAAAGGCATTATAAAAATTGAGAAAATATTTTTTTTGAAGTAATGAACATTCATGACATTTCTTGGAGGGTTTGTAGCCCCAATAGGCTATAAAGAGTCGTAGATTCTTAATTTGTAACCCCATTTTCCATAGCAGCATTAAAGGGGCATCATGAGCCTGGGACAAATTCGGACGATCAATCAGAATCACGTGCGACTGACCATTTGAAAATAGTGACGATATGGATGCTGGACGCAATCTCAGAAACCTAGATCGTGAGATCAGGATACTTCCACAGCGCGTGGGAGCCGTAACCAAAAGAATATTTCTACTGCGGTTGTATGACGTCACAGTTATGTGGCATACCATTTTGCCCCAGCAGTGGCAAAGATTAATCCATTTTTGTTTTGGTTATCGAAGTGAAAGAAACGGACTACAATATTTTTTTTCGTCTAAAGTGTGTGTATCGATAAGACTGTTTGAACTTATACCACCGAAGCGTGTGTTTTTTTAGTTATTCGGGATTTTAACGACCACAAAGAGCAACTCAATGGACTATACGCAGTCGCTCGGTCCTAATTTAAGGTAACTGGTTCCAGGAAAGAGTGTTGCAAGGTGAACACAACCAGGGACGGTTTAAAAAGCATCTGAGGCCCCTAGCGCGTTGTGTCACGACTCTTCACCCCATTCCGTCCCGCGCACGCACACACGCACATAATTTCATTTTATCATCTAAAACCTAAAAATATTTCTAGGTACATCTTTTCCCTTTCATCTCAAGAAAATACAATAAAATATTTTTGCAGGATACTTTTGCAATGCATTTCTAAATGTAATTGATATATACTATTATGTTTACGTAAAAAGTCCGTAATACATGCGTAAATAACACGGGAAAAGAGAAAATAATTATGCGGCATTAATCCCGGGCATTGAAACAGAGGAGGTTAAGCAGATGGGCGTAGTTTATATCAAAGTCAAATGAAATTCAAGGTACTGGTGCATTTTTCAGATTTCCAGTACATCTACAATAAAATAATTAATATAAGTATTTATTGTAAATAAATAAAATAAAGAAATAAAGAAATGGATTTCTAAAACGATACTGAAAAAAACTACGTTCAGTAAAAGCATCTTAATGTCTTCAAACACGTGGCATATCGGTGGTATGATTAATTTAGTGGCCCAGACTAAAGCCACGAGGTTTTGAGGGAGGAGAGTATTGTAAGGTTCAAGAATGAAATCTTACAATATTCTCATTCTTGTACTATATTTTCATTCTGTTACGATAAGTAACAGAATGAAACCTCGGATAGGTAAATTCGGTCATGGGAACTGTAACGTACTCGGAGATGTGACGTACCTGCCAGAAGGACGCACACGACATAAAGGCAGATAGGAACCAGAATAAAAGACCGCGTAGCTCAATTGGTAGAGTGACTTATTCCGGAATGAGGGGATCCGGGTTCGAGCCCCGGCGCGGATAAAAATGACGGAGAAATTTACTTCGTTATAATGGCGCCCGAACTATCCGGATGACCCGACCGTTCAAAATCTCGCATTGGTGTGATGTTATTTCCACACCGCGAGATAGGAAAAATAAGAAAATCCCTTCTCCAGCACTTCGGAAAAAAAAAATGAAGGGGAGATGATGTAACGTACTACGAGATGTGACGTACCTGCCAGAAGGACGCACACGACATAAAGGCAGATAGGAATCAGAATAAAAGTCCGCGTAGCTCAATTGGTAGAGTGACTTATTCCGGAATGAGGGGATCCGGGTTCGAGCCCCGGCGCGGATAAAAATGACGGAGAAATTTACTTCGTTATAGAACAGAAATCGGCGTGGAAATACGCACGTAGAGTTTGCCGAAGCAAAAGATTTTTCATCATGAACTCCTTTTTGAAGAAAGAACCACGAAAGAAATGGACATGGAAACATCCGAATGGGATGCTAAGGGAAATTGGTTTTATTATGTGTAACAACAAATTAGTCATCGAAGACTGCAGTGTGCTAAACAGGTTCAACAAAGGCAGTGATCAACTGGTCATAGAATGGGGATATACAGGGTGTATAGGAAAGTCCTTAAACAGGGAAATAACTTTTGAACGCAAAATGCTAGAGTTGTGGAAGTAGTTTGTACATATAGTAAAATGACTATGTCCTATCAGATGAGACCGATTGCAGCAGCCCTAGCGGCGAGTTTTGGAAGTTAGTGATCCTATCGCGAGAACCAAGAGAGACAGCGAAAAAAGTCAATAGCTAACGTGTAGAGCGTCGCCGATTTAGTATGAAATTACGCCCTACATTCACCAAAAACTTCAATAGAAGTCCGGAAATGCAGATCTCTCGGTATCCGATCACAGGCATAAATACGTCACGAATGACGTCACAAAGCGTAAAATCTGTAAACGAATTTTGCCTGCAAAACAGCGAAAAATGGACGAAAGTATGCAAATGGAAACGCTACGTCATACCTCATCGGGAAGCATAAATTGGCGGTCAGGGAAGGTTTGTCAGACAGTGCGTGGACTGGATCTTCGAGTCTACACATGGCTAGTCATTCCAACGAGGAGTACTGCGAGATGGTTATGTTGTACGGGGAATGCGGTCGTCAGGCAAGAGAGGCAGCACGCCAATATGCATTACGTTTCCTTAATCGTTCTCATCCTACTGCGGCTACTACTATCAATGTCGTTCGCCGGCTGAGAGAAACCGGGAACATTACAAGTCGTTCCCGTTCAGGTAGGCCGACACTTGCATGTGTGCACGTGCACCCAGTGGACGTCATGGCCTATGCGCTAGCCCACCCACACTGCAATACGAGAGACATCAGTGCGACGTATGGTCGTGTATAGTAAATTTCTGCAACCCCGCATTATCCAAGCATGCAGTAACGTAACACCTGAAATGCTGCAGAACGTCCAACAAGAAGTTCTAGATCGAATACAGATGTGTATTGCTGCCGATGGTGGACACATCATGAATGCTTAAGTATTAGTACTGACATTTTGAATTTCTAGAACTTTATTTTGTGTTTTTCTTCTACACAATGTGCTACTGTTGTATGAACTTCCTACTACTATATTGTACAGTACATAATAAATTGTACTTTGCTGACACGTACATGTATTAGTTTTATCAGTAAATTTGTATCACCTTAGAATGTCCCACTTCTGCACGCGATGAGTGACGTATTTATACCGGTGATCGGATACCGAGAGATCTGCATTTCCGGACTTCTATTGATGTTTTTGGTGAGTGTAGGGCGTCATTTCATATTAAATCGGTGGCGCTCTACACGTTTGCTATGGACGTTTTTTCGCTATCTCTCTTGGTTCTCGCGATAGGATCTCTAACTTCCAAAATTCGCCGCTAGGAGTGCTGCAATCGGTCTCATCTGATAGAACATAGTCACTTTACTATATGTACACACTACTTCCACAACTCTAGCATTTTGCGTTAAAAAGCAATTTCCCTGTTTAAGGACTTTCCTATACACATTGTATACAACAGATATCTCCTCTAGCTCAATTACTAGTATTCGCAGTTCAGATGGCAGTTTATCAGGATTTGAGCGGTTTCGAACGTGGTATGTTAGTCAGCGCCCAGGAGATGAGTCACTCCATCTCGGAAATTGCCATGAAATTTGGATTCACACGGTCAACAATTTCAAGGGTGTACCTGGGCTACACAAACTCAGGTAAAAACACCTAACGTGATAAAAACTCAGGTAAAAGAACTATGCAGTGCGACTGTAGGTAAGCCCTGCACGATCGTGGATAGCGATGTTTGGAACGCATCGTAACATCCGCCCGCTGTGTAACACTGCCACCAAGCACAGCACAAATTGAATGCTGGGACCGTTAGTAGCATCAGCGTTCGAACAGCGCAATGTTCCTTGTGCTCTATGAGGTACCGGAGCCTAGGGCACAACTGGTTGCCTTGCCGACCCAACGATACAACGCTGTGCGTCTTGTCTGTGCTCGGGAGCACCGCCATTTGATGCCAAAAGACAAGAAACGTGTAGCCTGGTCCGACGAATCGCGGTGCCAACTGTTGCAGGGCAGATGGCTGAGTGCGGGTGTCACATTAACCCAAAGAGGCTATGAATCCCGTAGGCCTAAAAGAGAAAGTGCAAGCCGGTGGTGGATCTGTAATGATGTGGGGTGTTTTCTGCGAGCACGCATTAGGACCCGTTATGCATCTGCAGACCGCTGTGGTAGATGGAGACTACGGAACCATCCTTAGGTATCATTTGCACCCGTTCATATAATTCAGCCACTCCAACGGGTGCAACCTCTTTCGCAACGACAATGCGCCACCGCACACGTCAAGAGTTGCCCAATTATGGCTGGGGGAAGATTCCACGCAGTCTGGCATCTTGACGTGGCTCCCTTGTTCCCCGGATTTAAACGCCATCGAACACATTTGGGATGCTGTTCAACGTGCCGTCAATGCCAGGAATCCTCCACCGGCGAATATTACGGAATTGTGGGACGCTCTTCAGGGAGCAAGATGTGAACTGTCTCCACAGTACTACAGAGAGTTCGTGGAGTCCATGCCCCGTCGCGTTGCTATCGTTATCCAATCGAGAGTACGACCAACGCGGTATTAGAGAGCTATCTAAGTTATAACGAAGTAAATTTCTCCGTCATTTTTATCCACGTCGGGGCTCGAACCCGTGTCCCCCTCATTCCGGAATAAGTCGCTCTACCAATTGAGCTACGCGGACGTTCGTTATCGCTGCTATCTGCCTTTATGTCGTGCGCGTCCTGCTAGGCAGGCACATCACAAAGTCTTTGCGCCACTTCAGTGTATGCGTTCACATTATTTTGTACAACCACTGTTAGTTTGGCTGATGCTTTGAATTACTTTTTAGCGAAAGGCTGGAAAAACTGTTGGTAGAGGAATAGGTGAATAATCTGAAAAAAAAATTGACCTAGCAGCCTTCAAAATTACATACCCTTATTTTTGCTCATTCTTTCGATACACTTTTGAATTTGTACTCGAGAAGTTTCTCCTTCACTTGAACAATTAAAGCTAATATGACTGAAACAGCAGCAGCGATAAGTCGCATTGCGTTTCACTCTCAGTGATTTTTATTCCTTAAACAGGATTATTAGCAAACAGAGAGCATAGTATCAAGCGGTGACACATTTGATTTTTGTTCATTCTTACGAGTTTCATTTCATTGAAGTGTTTGTTCGTATCGGAAGTTGGAGAGACCTAACAAACATGAAGAGAACTAATTATGAACTTTCTTTGTTTGCATGGCTTTTAGAACCCAGGCAAAAGATTAACAAAACGCTTTGCAAAGTGCACGTTTTACCTGCGGAGAAAATTTAAAAAAATGAGTCTTATTAAATTCCATGCGGCTAATATCTGGATTTTCAGGGAGTAGTTTGGGACAAAAAAGTAACCTTAAAAGATCTAAATGGGGCATAAGAGAGCCGATTTTTTTGCATTCCTATCTTGCTTTGATTAAGGCGCAAGAGAAACATGTAGCTTGAGGATAAAACAGGTACTCTTACTTAAGTTCCTTCAAGAAAGGAGTGATTCTCATTTTAATTAGTCGAGAACGAGTTCGTACCACTTAAAAATGTTTCATTTCCTTTGCTTATTTTTTAATATATCTTTTTCTCATAAACTTTTATTCCGGGTAGCATTAAATTTTTTTAATGTGCTTATTTTTCACTCGCTTTGAATTTTTTCGATTTTTCCACAAAATCACTTTTTTCCCAGCCTTAAGCGTAATAAGATACCTTTCATTTTATTTCTGAAATAGCTTCGATCTGAATTAAAAGAACGTTTTGTACCTTAAAGTGTTTCAATGGTTTAAAATTGGACTAAGCATTTTTTTTAATCCCTATGAACGAATTTTGGAGTGCTGTAAAACGGGGAAAATTTTCGATTAATGTTTTTGCCTGGCTTTTAAATCTAAACTTGGAACATCGGCCGAACAAAAAAAAAATTTAACGAATGAGCGAACATGGCTCTCTCACAATTTATACTGAAGTAAGCAATGGCTTGGCATGAATGAATTGATTGTAAGACGTTCTTCGCACAGATACGTTCTCAAAAAAACAAATTCTTATTAAGAAGTAACGTTGCTATCAATTAACCTACACTTCATAATCAAAAGTATTCGGGCACCACAATGTTTTTTGTTTTGTTATCTTTTTATTGGAGGTTTAACGACCGCCGTGAGCAACTCAGTAAGCTATAGGCAGTCAGTCGCCCGTCCCTCGTTTAGGATCACTGGTTCCAAGGAAGGGAGAGAGCCAGTGCCGTAGGACAAACACAACATCCATGCCTCACCGGGTTTCGAACCCGGACCCCTTTTGGACGAATGATCAGGGGCCATCGCTTAGACCACTGCGCCACCGGATCGACCACACACTCACACACACACACACACGCACACACACAAACAAACAAACAAACAATGTTTTGGGACAAATGGCTTTATTATCGCAATTAGTAGTATGTGGATTCACCTGTTGCTTCTAGGACAACGCCAATACGTCGATGCATACCATCAATCAATTTCCAGCAGGTTTCAACAGGAATCTGTCGCCATTCGTCCCGCGAAACTGCTTGCAGAGTGGAGAGCGAAGACGATCGTTGTGGTCGATTTCGTATCCGTTGCTCCAGTTCATCCCGTAGGTGTTCTATGGGATTAGGATCAGAACTCTGGTCAGACTAGTCAAACAATTCGACCTTATTTTCAAAAATCCAGTTCTGCACACGCTGTGCAGTGTGGCACGGAGCTCGATCGTGTTGGAAGAGATAACGGTCACGTCCATAATACTGCCACATTGTTGGTAAGGCGAAATTATCTAGAACGTCGAGGTACACCTCAGAGTTAATGGTTTGTGGTATAACAACCAACGCGCCGAGTCTCATCCACGAAAAACCACTCCATAGCATGGTTTGTAGCAGCAGGCCACACCGGGTGTCCATGCTAACCTCGGTTCACCAAACAGTCAGGAAACTATTACGTTATACTTTACAAGAGCATATTTTATTATTATTACTATGTATTATTCAGATTCAGGCGAACGTAAGAAACGACCCTGACAGCACCGAAATGGTGGTGCAGTGGTCTAAGCGATGGCTTCTGATCATTCGTCCGAGATGGGTCTGGGTTCGAATCCCAGTCAGACATACATGTTGTGTTTGTCTTATGGCACTGGCTCTTTCCCTTCCCTGGAACCAGTGACCCTTAATTAGGGACGGGCGACTGCTCATAACCAAAACTCCCTGGAGAGGAAGTCCCAGCGAGCGAACTGCGAAGGGGTGGGATATCACGGTCAAAGGGCCATAGCAATCCCTCTCTGCAGAAGCAGAAGGATCCGACGGTCCTGTGTACGTTTTACTTTTAGTGTCACTTTGTTTTGTTGATATCTTAAGTATCAGCTTCATTGCAAAAAAAGTGTAATGAGAAGATTTCAAAAGCATTTTCCCACTGATGTGTGAATGTTCTTTAGAACTTTTCGTTTCTTTCTGCAAGAAGCACATCGGGGGGGAAAAGAATGTACTTATATATAATGAATGAACACATTTGTTGATGCTCTTCTCTTGGGTTTACCGTTTTTCTTTTGGTGGTGAGGGGGGAGAATCTGTTAATGTTTTAATTGATATTTTAAATATCAGTTTCAGTTGAGAAATGAAAAAAAAGTTTGCTTTACGATATACTTCTGAAGAAAATTAATACCTTTTGTGTAATATGTTTTTTTTTTACAAAGTTGGAAAGAAAAAAAATATGACATTTAGATTTGTGGCATAAAATTTGCGACGTTATGTGCATAAATTCAAAGATAACCAAATTAATACTTTCCATGTACATTTGACAAAGGAATTTTTCTTAAGTGATTTGAATTTATATATTTTTTTTACTTTGTAAAAGTAGTAAGATTGTACAGATCTTACCGCAATTTCAGGAAATATACTCACCAAGTCAGAAATTTTGCTTTCGTATTCGTTACGTATTTAGAGAGCTTTTGTGTGGTTTTTAATAAATCGAACGCAAAGAGAATTTCTAAAAGTTTTGAGTGAAATTATTGTTCATAGAGTCCTGCGAATTTGCCAGTCACGCACATAAAGACAAAAAAAAAAGAAAAAACCGTAGTTGAAAAACTGCTTAACTTAAAATGTTGGAATTTTGATGTTATGCTTGAAAAACTATTATGCTTGTGTTTTTTTAGCCGAATTAAAGACTAAAGGAAAAATTTCCTGAAATATTAATTTCCAAGACCCGTACATGAAATCTTTTCGCAGCACAAGAGCAAAGTTTTAGAATTCCCCTATTTGTAGAATCATTGTAGGTAACTGAGAAAACAATGAAAACTAAGGATGTAATCTTTCGACATTATTTAAGGACGAAAAATATAGAAAAAAAACCGGTCGATTTATTGTGGTGTGCGGGATTTATTTAATATCGCACTCGCGAAAATATTTCTCAGGTAAACACCACGGTAAAATATCCATCGGCGTTCTCAAGAGTGGCAAGTCTCGAGTCAGCCAGTCGGCCCGCTTTCTCTGCCGTCACAAAATAGTCCAGAGGATTTTTTACTCTTCAAGGGGTTTTGTTATAGGCCATTGAGTTGCTCACGGTGGTCGTTAAACCTCCAATCAAAAAAACAAGTTAGTAAAATAATGCAATGTATTGATTATGATACGTTTTCCAACATACCAGAAAACATTACTCAACTTATGAGGATAATGGCTGTTGAATAAATCTTGCTCCTGTACCCAGACCTTTGACCCCATTTCGATTATATTAAACAGAATTGGTTCAGTGTACCTCCGGAACAGCATATTAACGTTTTGTCGCAATAGAAGCATTTTCAGTCAAGTTATGAGGATAATGGCTGTGGAGTTAATCTCACTCATGTGTCCTGACCTTTGACCCCATTTCGATGATATTCAACAGAACCGGTTCAGTATACCTCCGAAACAACATGATAAAGTTTTGTAGCAATCGAAGCATTTTACGTAAGTTATGACGCATAAGGGTAATGGAATGGATCCTGCTCCTATGTCCAGAACTTTGACCCCATTTCGCCCATTTTCAATAGGGTTCTTTCCCAGGGGTCCCCTACCACATACTAAAATTTAACGAAATCGAACCATTTTTACGCGAGTTGTCGTGCTGACGGACAGACGGACAAATCTGAAGCATATAAGCTAATCAAGAAAGAAAACCTGATGCAAATGTTTTAGTAAGGGGGATTGGTAATACTTTTGGTCTAGGATATCTACATGTTACACCCCATCGTTTTATACATCATTTTAAAAACACTTGTAGATGGGTCAAGAGGAAATCAAATTTCGCTCCAACGCATACATTTCTAGCGTCGGGAACGATGCACAGCATCGAAATGGCTTTTATCACATTTCCCATTTGGTTCTCGCACTTTTCGCAGATTGTAATGGGATATTGTTACTTTTATGTGAAACGTGATAAAATAATGTTGGGCGATAGTTTAGTAGAGTATATTTTTGAGTAAAAATGAAATTAACAAGTTAGTAAAATCATGCAATGCACTGTTTATGATACGCTTTCCAACATACCAGAAATGATTACTCAAGTTATGAGATAATGGCTGTAAAATAAATCTCGCTCCTATGCCCTGACCTTTGACCTCATTTCGATGATATTCAACAGAACCGGTTAAGTATACTTCCGAAACAACATGATAAAGTTTTGGCGCAATAGAAGCATTTTTACTTAAGTTATAATGCATAAGAGCGATGAAATGGATTTAGCTCATATGTCCTGACCTTTAACCCCAATTATTCCACTTTCAATAGGATTCGTCCCCTACCACATAGTAAAATTTCATCGAAATTGAACCATTTTTACGCAAGCTATGATGCATAAATGCAATGGAATGGATACCGCTCCTGTGTCCTGACCTTTGACCCCATTTCGTCCATTTTCAATAGGGTTCATCCCTAGGAGGTTCCCCTACCACATACTAAAATTTCATCGAAATCGAACTATTTTTACGCGAGTTATCGTGCGGACAGACAGATAGACAAACAGACGGACCAAGTTGGAGCATATACGCTTCTTCAACCTACGGTTGGAAAGCGTAAAAAGTTGTGCCACTTCAAATGACAACATTCAAAAATAACATTTCAACAATGATTTTACTACTTCCGTTACCCATTTTCGTTTTATCGAGTTTTTATTACTTGGAATTTACTTTTCTACTCTCGGGTAAGATGCATAGTTTGAAACAATAACAGATCCTATCATGTCAGAGGTTTCGGTTGCATAAAGAAATACACTGTGACATATCAAACAGTTTAAAAATTAAATTCTAGGAATGCTTTAACTGGTATTAAAAGCGAATGCCTATAAAAGAAGGAGAGTTTATCCGCTAACTGCTGCAATTAAATGATGCGGATATAAGGTGAAACACCTGAAAATACTCAGATGGGACAAGTTGAGAAATGCGGTGATGGTAGCACCAGTATCTGATTTCTACTAATTCTGACGTAAACTCTAACCTTCCTTCTTAGTTTCTGTAGATATCCTCATGTAAATTTGGATTATTCTCGCTAAAGCGTTTTTCTAAGCTTAATGCCACATTTTCTCTTTCGACGAATTTAACTTTGGCAACCCCTGACAACAGGACAGAATACAATGTCGTAATGAGTCTCAGATAAGAGCTGATGATTGGAGCGTTTCGACACATCATCACTATGTTATTCGATAAAGTGTTTTTGGAGTTTTAAATGTTAACACGTTCAACGTTTTGCTACTTAGGATTGTTAAATGCTGATTGTTAAAGAGCAAAATCAGCATCTTTCATGCTGACTGTTAAAGAGTGTGAAGTACAGGGTGATTCAAAAGTTCCCGAACTCTGAACTCAAATATTTCTACCACGAATCATCATCATTGTCAACAATTATCAATCCACTGCTGGACGAAGGTCTCCCCAAGTTTCCTCCACAACGGTCTGTCTTGTGCCAGTCTCCTCCATGTCACTCCCGCATAATTTCGAATTTCATCCACCCATCTTCCATGTGGTCTTCTTCTGGGTCTTTTCCTGTCCCTTGGAATACAATCTAAAATTTCGGCTGTCCATCGATGGTCTGTTCTTCTGGAAGTATGTCCAGCCCATTGCCATTTCAGGGATTTTACTCTGATCATGATGTCTTCCACTCTAGTCATTTTTCGGATCCACGAGTTCCTCTTCTTATCTCTCCTGGTTATACCAAGCATGCACCTCTCCATGCTTTTTTGAGTTGTCTGCAGCCTTTGTATGTCTCTTTTAGTTAAGGTCCACGTCTCTGCACCATACGTAAGCACTGGAAGGATGCATTGATCAAACACTTTTCTTTTAAGACATAATGGCATATTGCTCTTGAAAACTATGCTGTTTCTTCCAAAAGCTCTCCAGGCAAGCTTTTGTACGCCAATTAATTTCTTCATCAATGTGACCCTCACTTGATATCTGCTGTCCAAGATAAACGTACGTATCTGTTATCTCCAGTTTTTCTCCATCAATCGATAAGTCTTCATTTCATGTAAAAGCATTGAACATCACTTTTGTCTTCTGAAAGTTCATTTTTAATCCCACTTCTTTACTCTTGTCAGCAAGTTCCTGGATCATACTCTGCAGCTCTGATGGGGTAGTTGCAAAAATGACTACGTCATCAGCAAAACGAAGGTGGGTTAGATAATCTCCATTAATCTTTATCCCTTTGTTTTCCCAGTTCAGTGATTGAAAGACATTTTCCAATGTGGCATTAAAGAGCTTCGGAGATATGGTGTCACCTTGTCTCACTCCTTTTCCAATTTTTATGTGTGTTGTATTTTCAAACAGCCGAATCTTTGCACTTGCATTTTCATAGATGTTATTAATAATATTAATGTATGCATCTTCAATACCGCAGGATTTCAGAGCCATTGCAACTGCTGATGGTTTCACCGAATCAAAGGCTTTTTCATAATCGATAAAAGCCATGCACAATGGAAGTTCATATTCCCTCGCTCTTTCAATTAGTTCTCTCAGTACGTGGATATGATCTATTGTGCTGTAGCCACTCCTGAATCCAGCTTGTTCTCTCGGTTGAGCCATGTCCAGTGTTACCTTCAAGCGGTGTGAAAGAACTTTAGTGAAGATTTTATAAACCACTGATAGGAGGCTGATAGGTCTGTAGTTCCTGAGATCCTCAATGTCACCTTTTTTATGTAGCAGGATCATTGTAGCATTGTTCCAATCTTCAGGAATCTTCCCTTCATTAAGGCATTGAGTGAAAATTTGGGCGAGTACTGTTTCGATTTCTCCACTTGCTTCTTGTATGATGTCTATAGTAATTCCATCTTCTCCTGGAGCTTTCCCTGCTTCATGTTCTTGATTGCATGAGCAACTTCTGCTGGGAGGACTGGAAGAACTCTGGTACCTTTCATGATGTCTGGAGTACATGTATCATCCCTTTTATATAATTTGGAGTAGAAATCTTTCACTCTTGTCAAAATTTCGCCTCTATTTCTTGTTATAGAACCATCTTCTTTTCTCAGAGCCATAATCTGTTTTCTTCCCTTACTGAGATGTCCCTTTGCTATCTTTAGGCTTTGGTTGTTTTCAATTGCTTTCCTCACTAGCTCACAGTTGAATTTCCTTACGTCTTCAGTGATACTTTTTCGTGCTGTCTTGCATAGCTCTATATATTCCACTTTGGAAGTCACATCTTCTTTAGTTGTCCTCATCTCTCTTCTTTTTTGCATCAACATTTTGGTTTTTCCTGATAATTTGTTCACATGCAACTTGTTCTTAGACCCAGCTAATTTTGTTGCTGTTTCCATAAGAGCTTTGGTTACTTTTCTGTAAACTTCAGAAATATCCACTTCTTCCGATGTTAAGCCTTCTAAAGCAGAGAATCTGTTCTTCAGTTCTAACTTGAAAGTATTATGGTGTTTTTTAAGGTTGGTTATGTCAATACATTTTGTTTGTCTTATGAGCTTGCCACGTTCCAGTTTAGTGTTGAGGTGCATCTTACATCTCACCAATCTATGGTCACTACCTGTGTTGAATTTGTTCAGCACACTGCAGTCTTCGATGACGAATTTTTTGTTACACATAATAAAATCAATTTCACTTGTCGTCCCAATTGGATGTCTCTATGTCCATTTCCTGTGTGGCTTTTTCTTGAAAAGGAGTTCAAGATGAAAAATCCTTCTGCCTCTGCAAACTCAACGAGAGTATTTCCACGCTGGTTTCTGTTGCCGTGACCGAATTTACCTACTGAAGTTTCATTCTGTTGCCGGTGCCCTATTTTTGCATTGAAATCTCCCATAATTATCTTCAAGTGCTGCTTACCTTTATTATTTAGATGACGAATTTCCTCATAAAATTCTTCAATTTCTTCTTCAGGATGACTTGTGGTGGGTGCATAAGTTTGAATAATCTGAGCCTGGTATCTTCTCGATAGTTGGATAACGAGTCGTGCAGCTCTGTCAGAGGAACTTTCAACTTCTACAACTTTATCCTTCAGTTTCTTGTTTATTATAAATCCAACACCACTAGTTCTGCCAGTATCTGTCCCACGATAATAGAAGAGATGTCCACTTTTCAGTTCAATGAGATCTTCTCCTTTTCTCCTTACCTCACTTAGCCCGACGATGTCCCACTTGATCCTTTGTAGTTCCTCTTCCAATTCAAGAAGCCTTGAATCAGAAGATAGGGAGCGTCTGTTATAGGTAGCCAAGGTCAGCATCAAATGGCAGCCTAGTCCGGTCGTCCGGGGATTCTTAGCACCCTCTGCCTTCATGTCGCACTGGCCGCTGCCTTGGCCAGGTACATTCCAGCTGCCGGAGACTGAGGGCCAAGATTTAAGTTGTAGAGTCATTTTGGAGGGGTTTGGCCATAACTCACCACGCTGGCCAAGCGGGTTGGTGAGTGTGGGATAGCATTTCCTCTGATCCCGATGGTATAGTTATACCGCTATTGGCGGTCGTCAGAGCCCCTTTAGTGGGAACAGGATACACCACGAGAAGGCGGGGTTGACATTTGTCAAGGAGAGGCTGTGATAACTAATTTTACATACTGTGTATATTGACACTCATACTTACAGGTAATGAAAACCACTTTACAATAGATGCTGGAATTGTCCACCGTTCTGTTGTAGACACAAATTTACCCGACGCCACATGTTGGCGGACACTCTTTTCAGCGTGTTGGCTGGTATGTCCCTCACGGCTGTAATGATGTTGTTCTGCAGATCCTGTACGGTCTTAGGGTTGTTGTAGTAAACTGCGTCTTTCAGATAGTCCCACAAATAAAGGTCTAGAGGACTCAAGTCTGGTGAGCGAGACGGCCAAAGTTTTTTCGACTTTAATCGTTCGTGGAAGAACTCACGGAGAATCTCCATTGTGTCGCTTGACGTGGTGCACGTTGCTCCGTCTTGTTGCAACCAACAGTAACGTTCGTGTTCTTCCAGCATCGCTACAAATTGATGGATGATGTCTGCATGCACAGCGGAATTTACAGTTGTGTCGAAAACAAATGGCCTTACAATTCGGCGACGACTACACATGACGCGCCACCCTCCAACTTTCTGACAGTAAAGTCCAACATCATGCAATGCGTGTGGATTCTCCTTAGCCCATATGCGAGTGTTTTGGCTATTGACATATCCATTCAAATGAAACCGTGCCTCGTCACTGAAAAAAGTGTTGTTAAACTGGTTAGTCACATTGTTGCGCGTGAAACTCCTAAACCATTGGCAGTAGGCAATGTGCTTTTCCGAGTCGAAAGGACGTAGCTTTTGAACTACTCGAATTCTGTATGGCCGTAGCTTTAGGCGTTTAGCAGCCATCTGGCAGGCTGAATACGATGATCCTAACTCTTTAGACAGCCGCCAAAGTGACTTCCGGGGAGAGCGCTGCAGGGAAACGTGAATTTTCTCCAGAAATATGATCGTCACCACGGACGGCCGGCAGCTTTTAGGCTTATCCTGAACACTGCCTGTCCAGCCAAACCAGTTCACAAGGTCATACACAGTTGTTTTCCCTGGTATAGGAGCATCAGGAAACTTCCTTTGAAAGAGCTGGATGCAACGTTGGTAAGACCTTTAGGCTTATCCTGAACACTGCCTGTATCGCGAAACCGGTTCACAAGGCCATGCACCGTTGTTTTCCCTGGTACAGGAGCATCAGGAAACTTCCTTTGAAAGAGCTAGATGCAACGCTGGTAAGATTTTCCCGCAAAATAAACTTCTAACAAAGCGACTCTCTGTTCTTGCGTGAGTTACATGGCTGACTGAACGTTACTAATTTCCAGTGCCCGCTTAAGCGTAGTGTCACGTGGTGCTATCACGTGACGCAGCTCGTTTCCCCGAGGTCACACGCAAGAGCCACAATCAGCAATACTCGGATATCTTTTATGGTTTTACAGCAAATACGTTTTAAAAATAGAGTTCGGGGACTTTTGAATCACCCTGTACTACAGAGTTGAAGCACGTGTCGAAACAAAAAATCTGCAGCGATATATTCGTCGGTGTAGCTTAGTCAGTTTGAGCAACTCACTCCGGAGAGAGGAGACGATGATTCGATCACGTCACAGACAAATTCCTGTTTTCACAAGAGAAAGATGGTGCTACTTGAACATTTGTTGTGAATAGATTATCGTGGATTGAGTCAAGTGCCTCAAATGTGACACATTACTTTACTAGAACCAATCAAAAAGTGTACTTTGTAACTAACGTCAGTTATCCATGGTAATTGAGAGACGCTCGAGGTCGGATAATTGAAAAAACACGTTAGTCCAAATTACGTTTTATCGGATTAAATACATAAAAAACCAACACTGAAGAGGCAATTGAATTACAGACAGCTGGCGTTATGCAAATGTGGCGCTGTGGGCGGCCCTGTAAACGGAAACGACATGACGTATGCGGCGATCCAACAATATAAGGGGTGATACGACGGGAATCAGTAAGAGTCGGACGCAGTATGGGTAAGACGAAGGATCTAAGCGCATTAGATCGCGGGCAAATTGTCCGGGGCCTGACGAATGGGTCACTCCATCTCAAAGGTCGTGCAGGCACTGGGATTTTCACGAGCCACTGTGTCACGGATGCACCGTGAGTACATCGAATCCGGTAAAACCATCCCTGCAAGGGTCAACTGCCGTAGACAACAGCGTGTGGATGAGCGGGCTCATCGTCGGCTAGCTCGCATTGTAACAGCGGATAGACGGGCCACAGTGCAAGAAATCACTCTGCAATTTAACACGGGTGCACAAAAACGTGTAAGCAGCCACAGCATCCAGAACCATATCCTCGCTATGGGGTACAGAAGCCATTTTCCCACGAGGGTACCGCTGCTCACCGCACATCACAGGGTGCAAAGATTAGCATGGGCGTGGGAACATCGCCACTGGACCCTAGACATGTGGGAAAATGTTGCTTGGACTGATGAAGTGAGATTCACGTTGGTACATGCGGATGGCAGGATACGAGTACGGCACAAACCACATGAAGCGATGGATCCTTCTTGCCAACAGGGTACTATTGAAGCTGGTGGGGGTGGCATTCTTGTCTGGGGTCAACGTTACCGGGATATCCTGGACGACCATTTGCTCCCGTTTGTGCGTCTTCAACATCCCACTGGGGACCTCATCCTGCAACAAGACAATGCACCGTGCCATCGCTCCCGAATTGTATCCGAATGGTTGGATTACCACTCCACCGACGTGACCTCGCTTCCTTGGCCAGCTAGTTCACCTGACCTCAATCCCATCGAGCACATCTGTGATGCCATCGAGAGAGATGTTTGAGGCTCTGACCCCCTCCATCAAATCTTCGTGAACTGTGGGAGCTTGTTCAGGGGTCGGGGATCTGTATGGCTTCCCAACGCTTCTGATTCGTCTCGGCATGGACTCGACAAATCGGTGTCTTGTCGAGCCATGCCGAGACGAATCGCCGCCGTCATTAGGGCAAAGGGTGGTGCTATACGTTACTAGACAGGCATCTCTAATTCAAATTGCTCTTCAGTATATATAAACATTTTTGTGGTAGGTAAATACAAAACAAAGCATTTAAATCTCTTCTTTTGTTAGGAAGTCTGGTGTTTGTTTTCTTTCTAACATTATTTTTCATTTTACTTTTCTTGTATGCACACGAATTTGTAAAACTTAAACGTATCAACGCATCATGACTTTCCACGAATTTAAGTAACGTTTTTGCAGCTGTTGGTTTATCGCAACTTTCTTCGTAAGCTGGTTGTAGTGTGAAGTACTACAGTGCTGAAACACATGTCACGACGGCAAATAGCAATGGCAAGCATTTGTTGTGGTAGCTTAATTGGGAAAGCAATCGCCTCCGGAGCAGAACGATGCGGATTCTATCACCACCACCGGCAAATGGTTGCTTCCCGATATTGGCGCTTGAATATAAAATGGATCTACTGGCCTTTGGGTTCTTCAAAAAATGTGTGATGTTCCTTCCACACATCGTCTGGAATTAGGGAAAATTCCTTCTTCTACAGAGAGTTATATCAAGCATGGAAGGGGGGGCAGTATGTGTGACGTACTACAGTGGTTGTTGTTTGAGTGTTTAATGATCACCGAGAGCAACTTGATGGGCTATAAGCAGTCACCCATCCGTAATTTAGGATCACTGGTTCCAGGGAAGGGATGGAGCCACTGCTTTAATACCACCAAAATATCCATGCCTCATCTGGATTCGAACCCGGACCTATTTCTGACAAATGGTCAGACGCCAGCCCTTAGACCACTGCGCCAACAGGGCGGCTACTACAGTGGTGACATATGTGTCAAAACTTTAAGTAGGAGTAGTAAACACTTAGATTAATTGTGAAAGCATTCGGCTAAGAAGCAGAAGAATGCGGATTCGATCTCCTCCAGCGGTAAAAAGGCATTTCTCTGTAGCAGTTCCTCATCATCGTTCTCGTTGAGAGAAACACTTACTTCATCCTACCGTCGATGTCGGTTCTTGCACACTCAGGATTAAGTTATCGTCTGTCAATTTGTTTCGTATCCCATTTCATTTTTGTCTGAATTCATCCACTCGCTAGAATTTTCCTCGACTAAGTCAATGTTTTGGATTGATTTTAAAATATTCCTCGTCCGATCAACATTTTTAATGGATTTTAGAATATCAGGGTCGATTTCTACCGAGGAGGCCCACGAAGAAGCTTTCGTAATGTTTAACAGACAAAACAAACTAGATTAAATTCGTAATGCACTTGGCAGAACGGGGAACCGCAGCAGTGATGACAAACAAGTTCTGCTAGAAAGATGATGCAATGTTGTTTAATTATGATGCAATGTTATTTAAAATGCGCAGTAATGACTTCTGTTATTTTACGAATCCACTTGCATAGAGAATTAAAAAAAAGTTAGTAGGTACTACAGTTTTCGAATCCACTTATTCACTTACATAGAGATTAAAAAAATCTAGTAAATTTAGTATATGCTTCAGAGAATCACGGTTAATCCGACCACACGGATAAGTGAGCCTCGAATAATCGGCGCTTCACTGTACTGCATTATGATTCAACCTAGACCTCATTATTTTTTAAGGATCAATTAGCTATTTCATAGAAAATTAACACTTTCAGCTGCGTGAAGTGTGAAGCTATTCGAGTGAAGCAAGGAGAACATTTTAAATCATAAAGTTAAGGAAGTTAGTCTTAAATCATTATAGTGAAGTTAATGACTGATTTTAACGTAAACTTATCTAGCTCATATTTTAGTGTTTTGAGCCGGAACAAACTTAATGTTACGATAATAGTTGCAGCTACAAACTTTCATAATTTAATTACACTGGCGGAAAGTAAAAAAAGAACACCAAGAAGGAGACGTCTGATACCAACGAAATGTATACAGCATAATAACGGAATACAGAGGATAACGTGATCGAAACATTATGGCAAAATACAGCTGTATTTGCTGGTAAACTGAAAAATAACATTTCAATGTAACATGGTTAGTACGAGGTTGAACCGCCATGAACTGCGTCACACTGTGCAATTCTGGCATGTAGTCTGTCGTACAGATGTTGGATGTAAGTTTGGGGTATTGAGTTCCAAGCATCCTCAACCTGGACGCGTAAATCGGGGATGGTCGTGGCTGGCCGTGGAGACCGGATAAGTCGTTGTCCCATAAAATCCCACACGTGCTCAATGGGGGACAAATCCGGTGAACGTGCAGGCCTTAGAATTTGTCTCACACCCTGAAGTGCATGTTGCATTCCATGTGCTGTGTGTGGGCGTGCGTTATCTTGCTGGAAAACACCACGATGGACCGACCTTACAAATGGCACAACAACGGGATGAATGATGTTGTTCATGTAAGAGGTGCTGTTTAACGTACCCGGTACAAACACTACCTGTGTACGGAGGTGATAGTTGATCGCTCCCCACACCAGGAGACCAGGCGTAGCCCCTGTGTGACGCTGGTGGATGCAAGAAGGGTGGAGACGCTCCCCTGTGCGTCTGCGAACACGCATACGGCCATCGGAGGCGCCCAAGCAGAATCTGCTTTCATCGCTGAACACGACAGATCGGCATTGCGTTCTCCAGTGCAGACGTTGGCGACACCACTGCAGCCATTCCTGACGGTGTGCTAGAGTCAGAGGTACACATGCCAGAGACACACGGGCACGTAGTCCTGCATCCAGTAGACGGTTGCGGATTGTTCGCACAGTCACCTCAGATGCAACGGCAGCTCGGATTTGCGTCGCAGTGGATGTTCTGTTTGACAACGCCGCTCTTCTTATGCGTCGATCGGTCCGCTCATCAGTCCGTCTGTGACTCCCGGTTCCACGTCTTCTCGTGTGGGAATGTTCCTCGGACCATCCACGCCACCATCGTACCACCACCGATACTTCCCGTCCAATTCACTCCGCAATACGACGATGCGACCACCCGGCCTCGCGGAGTCCGACTAGACGACCTCGCTCAAAGTCCGATAACTGCTGAAATCGTACACGTCTTCCATGTCCAGGCATTGCAGCTTCTTCAGGGTCTTTGCACGTGTCCGTACGCCGACGACTGATTACATTTACTTCGCCGTACTCCTTGAATATACCATCGACGATAATTTGCATATTATGCCGTGCTGTGGCGTAAGCGCTCACAGCACGGCATAATATGGTAATATAGTTGGTCCCGAAATTAACATCACACCTACGTAAACTCGACCCCATTAACATATGTAAATTTCATGATCGTTCGCCAATTCCTTCTTGGTGTTCTTTTTTCACTTTCCGCCAGTGTATTATTCTGCACAGTGACTGAACTTTAATTTTCTAGAACATATTTTGTTGGTCATACGAGGTGTGACAATTTAATTCTTCTAATAGTCACGTAGTGTCACTCGTCTGCGGGCAGAATCACGTGTCTCGACATGTTTCAAGTAGTGCATGCGTTAACCACAAACCAATAGCGCCATTCGTGAGTGGGCATTTGCGAAAGCAGTGAAAGTTTGTGTGTGAGTTTGGAGTTAAAAATGAGAGAGATAAATTTTGAGCAGCGCATGAACATCAACGTCTGCTATGAAAAAGTCAAGGGCCTTTGCGTTTTATAAAAACCGAAGAAAAACACGCATTTCACGATCGCAGTTCACTATTACGCTTGTGTGTTTTTTTCGAGACAGTGTATCTCAAATGAACAGGAACAAACGGTCAACCAACAATGCTACGAGGGTTGCGCCGAAAGTAATGCAAAAGTGAGCATAATTTTTTCATTAGCTAACTGAGGACGTTCAGACTGCACATGTTGGTACTCTTTCTGTATAAATAAAGGTACTACTCAACAGAGTCTCCATCACAAGCGATGCATTTGTGCCATCGTTGAACACAACTCTCGAATCCCTTTTGAAAAAAGTCAGGTGTGGGCTGTTTTACCCATTTCTCCTCGTCTGCCACTTGAGGAGAAGTGGGTAAAAAATGGGTAACCACCCTATTCAGCCACTTTCACCTCGTCTGTATCATCAAATCGTTGACTGTTCTTCGTGGGACCGAACAGGTGGAAATCATAGGGCGCCAGAACTGGGCTGTACGGTGGATGGTGGACCACCGACCAACCTAATTTGCTGATCGCTTGATTTGTTGCCAAAGAAGTGTGTGGTCTTGCATTGTCATGGTGAATGTATATCCTTCTCCGATGCTTGTTCCGTTTCTTCCTCCTTTGGCTTCTGTAAACGTTTTGAGAAAAATCCGTGTCATCCCCAAAAAAACCAGTCCCCATGATTCTGTGTTGATCGCTGGCTCTTGAACTTCTTAAGCCTTGGTAAAGAGGTGTGACGCCATTCCATGGATTGATTCTTCGTTTCCGGATTGTAAAGATACGCCCACGTTTCATTACCAGATCTTTCAAATGCTTCCAGCAGATCAGAGCAGACTTCCACCCTTCTCTCCTTCAAATCGGGTATCAACTGCCGAGGTATACACTTTATACATAACGTCTTCCGATTCCCTACGTCTTCCACAATCTTCTGTATGGCATTGTGATCACAGTCCAGTTATGCAACAATCTCACGGATTGTCATTCGCCTCTCCGCGCGAATCAGTTCATTCACCCGCTGACGATTCGTGTGAGTGGTCGCAGATGGTGGCCTCCCACTGCGTGGTTTGTCTTCAATGCTGGTTTCCTCTTCTTTGAACTTCTTCATCCATCTATGCACACTGCTCTTGTCAATGGACAATGCTCTTGTCGTAAACATTCTGTAGCCTTCTGTGGATGTCGGACAGCCTGCATCTTTCCTTCGTCAAGAACTCAATGACAGCACGTTGCTTCTGCTTGGAATCCAATATTTACCTGCAATGAAGAAGAAGGGTTACTCTAGAGAAAGAGTTACTCTACCAACATGTGCAATTTGAACGACCTCTGTCAGTTAATAAAAACGTTATGCCCACTTTTGCATTGCTTTCGGTACAGCCCTCATATTTAGAGGTGTTGAAGGGATTCTGTCCGAAGGAAAAGAGCTGAATTGTAGCCTGTCAATTCCCTAAAACATGATGAGCTTAGTGTTCGCGATTTTCCGGCTAAGAAATCAATTACCATATTGGGTCATCCAACCTATTCACCATACCTTGTGATTTCTGTCTCTTCCTCAAAAACAAAAACTGCCATCAACGGTCGAAGATTTTCAGACATTTCTGAATTCGAACATAACGTGACAAAGGAACTGAGGAGTATTTCAGAAGCAGAGTTATAGGTATGTTTCCAGCAATGGCAATAGCGTCTAAGTAAATGCACAGCTGAGGAAGGGGACAGATAGTGCATAGGTACGTACACATTTTTTTCTGCAGGTGAATTGCGGGAATTAAATTGTCAAATCTCGTGTTCTTTGTAGCATAAATCCTAGTATTTAAAACGTAGTACATCGTTACTTTGAGTAGTAGCTATTTTCATTAGGTAGCTATTTCAGATCACACACTTAACTTTACATTTAGAGCAAATTTTATTAACACGTGGCAGTACAGCTACTTGCTGGCGAACAACTAAATTTCCTAGTATGAATTTGCATCACTGCCAATGAATTCAATCCCTAGTGCAGTTTCGTCAGTTGAATTAATACAGATAAGAAAGAGGACATTAATAAGTTACTGATTTTTGAAGTGTAACTTCATTAATTCAAAGTGCATCAAACGTACGCAATGGCCAAAACGGATGTTAGAAACCCAACGACATGAAATTGAATATGATTGAAATTTAGTAGAAAGCTTTGATAACTAACTGCTTTACAAGTCTTTCAAATACCAATTTGAGTTTCATCAGGAGCCTCCTTAGCAGTATTCCAAAAGTGGACAGCGTAGGAATGCATATGTCCTACTAATCTATTTTGACGAAAGCTAGACTGACGTTTATTAATGACCTCGCGGAAACTTCAGGTAAGACAAGAGTTGCTTATTAATTGTTTGCTCCGGTACATTACACAGAATAGATGTCACAGCTGGAGGACAAGGAAAGATCAATATTCTAACGGGTGACAGGAGCAGTTTCCAAGCCACAACACATAATTGAATTTCTGATAAAAGGTTGTGAGTTTTAGAGAGTAATTTTAAAAATCAAACTGAATATTTTAACACCAATCGTTTACAAATTTTCCGCCGAAAATGAATTCCGTTTGAAGTTAAAATAAGTGCTTTCTCTCTTAATTACAGTGCGCAACATTCATAGAAAGCTTTCCGTCTATATTTAGATATAGTAACTAGATCCTTAATCTCTTTGATAATGCGGCTTTCTTATAGTAGATACAGGGAAAGAAGAGGCTCGGAGAGATCCTTATGATCATCGGCTTAAAACCATTTTGAAAATCACAAGACTAATTAGTCATCCGTTCTACCATAAACATTTACGTGAAACAAAGAATGTCGCTCTTACCGATAATTTTGCAGCACCAAAAATAACATACTATCTGAAACTTCATTATGATTTGTTGCTCGTAGTATTATGTATTAGGTGTACAAATAAGTTTTAAGGCATTTTGTGTGTGACGTATACCGCTAATTTACATATCCGACGTTCCCCCGCTTTGTTTCATGTGACCGTAACTGCTCCAGAGTATAAAATGTGACTCAGAAATCAGTCAAACGCACTTGCATATCGCTAGGTGAAAGACGGCGAGCGATACTGCATTCGTTTCAAATTTCATCAAAGAAAAAGTCTGCAAAAGCATGTGTATCGATCTGTTCTGTTCTAGGGGAGAATATTATATCGAAAATCACGTGCGAGTTTTGGTTTAGACGATTTAAAGCAGGTGATTTTGATGTTAGCGGTCGAGAACGTAGCGGCGCCCCGTAGAAGGTCGCACACCAGGAACTGGAAGTATTGCTGGATGAAGATTCATCTCAAACGCAAAACGAACTAGCTGAAAAAGTAGGGGTGATTCCACAAACCATTTCCAATCGTTTACGCGCAATGGTAAGGATTCAGAAGGAAGGAAAATGGGTGCAGCATAACCTGAGCCAGAGGAACAAGGATGAGCGTGTCATGAAGTGTTTGAATCTGTTAAATAAACGACCCAAAATCTTTCCTGAGGAAAATCGTTACGGGTGATGAAAGGTGGATATGGTACGACAATCCCAAATGCAAAAAACACTGGGTAGACCCCAGTGAAGAAACGACTTCGACACCGAAACACAATATTCACTCCAGGAAAGTTCTGATGTGCATCTGGTGGACATGAAGGGTGTGCTCTATTATGAACTATTGGAACAGGGTCAAACTGTTACTGCTGATCTCTACAAGCAACAATTGCAGCGATTCAACCGGAAAAATCTGCCGGAAACGTCCATTGACAGGCAAAGGATTGCGTCCCGCGAAATTACTGCATAACAACGCTAGGCCGCATGTTGCAACATCGGTCACGAAAATGTTTTTGACGTTTGGCTGGGAAGTTTGGGAGGACCAGGGGCATAGTCCCGACATAGCGCCTTTAGACTATCATTTGTTCCGATCGATGCAACACTGTTTGTCTTCTGTACGGTTTCGGACATGTGACGAAGTACAAAAGTGGGTTGACGATTCATTACTTTCACACTACGAAATATTCTTCATTTCTGGAATCCCTCAGCTGCCCGACCGATGGTGGAAGGTGATAGATAATGACGGTGCATATTTTGATTCGTAAAGGTATTGTTGGTTTCTCTCAAATTACATGTTGCGTTGTCTTAAAATGCTTTTAAACCTTATTAGGTGTACACACCTAATACATAAGAAACGTATTTATGATGTCGTTTTCTTTGTGTGTCCACATGTCTACCTTGAACTCGATATCACTGCTTCTGGTTATCAGATTGGGAAAATAATTAATGTTTTCCAGATATGATGGAAAGTATCTGTAGTACTATACTGGTAATCCGATTTGTTGGCATAGGAATATATAAATAAGCGCTTCCAAGCTTTCGCATATCAACCAGATGGCTTTTTCAACGAAGTTAGACAGAAACTGCAGTCTGAATAATGGAACGCTTCATTATCTGAATGAAGCGTTCTATTATTCAGATTGTAGATCAAAAGAACACCATCTTCATAAACATAATATCTGAATAATGGGGCGTTCCATTATTCAGATTACAGTTTCTATCTAACTTCCTTGAAAAATCCATCTGGTTGATATGCGAAAGCTTGGAAGCGCTTATTTACATATTCCTACGCCAATAAATCGGATTACTAGTATAGTTTTACTATTTAATACGTTTTTGGGGTACAGTTCCTCGTTATTAATTTACATCTGTAAAACGTTGGGCAGTTCTTAATCAAAATGCAATGAATATACGTGATGCACTGCCAAACGTCTTCGTTTACGTTCTTGCTATGGAATGTACGTAAGAAAGCCCACGGAAAAAATTCCCACCAAAAACAATCCCACAGGAAAAATGCCCTCTTCTCGAAAATAGGTAAAAATGCCCACATCTTGAAAATAGGAAAATATGGCAGCTATTAACCGGTTTTCTGTTATGTCTGTTAGAAACATGGGGTTTTTCTTAATTTCATGCAGAAATATATTTATTTCAACTGAGCAATAGACAACACTATGCAGAATATTTACCCTACTCAAATACACGACTTTAACTAGCATTACAAGGTCCCATTGTTTCTCAAATGGCAGGGGAGGCTCTTTGTTCGATGGAACACGTGTGTGGCTCATCCACGAACAGTAACTAAGATTAAGACAATTCTTTTTAGTGACTAGCGCATTACAGGGGAAGCAACTTAAACTAAGCTTTCCTGCTAAACCTCAGACACATGGTAGAAACAAAAGAACATCATCCTCATAAAAAGAATCATTGCATAGGTTAATACGGGTGTGAGGGCTCACCAGAAACGAACATCATCCTCATAAAAAGAATCATTGCATAGGTTAATACGGGTCTGACGGCTCACCAGAAAAGAACATCATCCTCATAAAAAGAATCATTGCATAGGTTAATACGGGTGTGAGGGCTCACCAGAAACGAACATCATCCTCATAAAAAGAATCATTGCATAGGTTAATACGGGTGTGAGGTCTCACCAGAAAAGAACATCATCCTCATAAAAAGAATCATTGCATAGGTTAATACGGGTGTGAGGGCTTACCAGAAAAGAACATCATGCCCATAAAACGAATCATTGCATAGGCTAATACGGGTGTGAGGGCTCACCAGAAAAAAACATCATCCTCATAAAAAGAATCATTGCATAGGTTAATACGGGTGTGAGGGTTCACCAGAAAAGTATTCTAGGGACTTTGTGCGCGTTTGAGGTTCAATGCGTTACTGACTCTTCATAATTTTTTATTTTATATTTACACATACACTATATTGACAAAAGTCATCGGACACCTAAGAACGAACTTGAGAAAGGAAAGATTACTGGGTGTTATATTAGTGGGTTGCCTATAAGAGAACCCGAGAGACGTTTAAACATACCCAAGTCACCTGTTTTGGATGTACTGAATAAGTGGAAGACTCATGGCGTGCCTAAAGTAGTAACCCGTACCGGCAGACCAAAGAAAATCAGTGATAGAGGACGTCGAAGCCTCAACAGAGTCGTTGCAGCTAATCGACGGAGTACTGCACAAGACCTCAGTATACAAGTGAGTACCAATGCTGGAACTTCAGTATGTACACGTACCATTCGCAGAGAACTTCATTACCTATGTTACCGTGGTCGTGCCGCTGCTCATATGCCTTTAATCTCCACTCGGAATGATACTGGTCGTTTAGCATGGTGTAAAGAACATTTATCGTGGACCGTAGATCAATAGAAGCGTGTCCTATGGACTGATGAATCCAGATACACGATCCATCAGTCTGATGGCCATGTGTGGGTATTTCGACAACCGGGGTAACGCTCTTTACCACAGTGTACTGCTCATACGGTCATGTTTGGAGCTGGCATTGTAGTTGTGTGGGGGTGTTTTTCGTGGAATGATCCTAGCCCTTTATTTATCATGGACAAACCTGTTAACCAGCACGTCTACCTAGATATTCTGGGCAATTATGTCCTACCAACTGTGTAATAGTATGGAACCGAGCCTTGTTGCTACAAACAGGTTAATTCACCGAGCCATAAAGCAAGAACTGTTACGGCGTGGTTTGCGATAATTCCGCATCGTGCGTGGACTGGTCAGCACAGAGCCCTGATCGTAATCCCATAGAACACCTATGGGATGAATTAGAGCGCAGCATAAGAAGTTTGGAACCAAGGCCTACTACTAAGCAATAGTTAGCGGCAGCATTATGTACTAATGGAAGCACATACCTATCGCTGTGTTCCAAACCCTTGTCGAAATTATGTCTCGAAGCATCAGTGCATGCATTAAGGCCAAAGGTGTACCGACACCGTACTAATGTATGTCAGTATATGCTATGTTGTGTTTCTCTTCTATTTAGGTGTCCGGTGACTTTTGTCAGTATAGTGTCTTAGGAATGTAGTGTTCCTTCGAACAATGAGCTTCTGCCATTTTGGGAACACTCTGTACAATATCTTTGCAATCCTAGGAAACGTTATGTGGTTCATCAGGGGAAATGTTCTGAATAGTTATGTTGATCGCTCAGTTGAAATGAAGATATTTCTTCATGAAATTGAAAAAGGCCTTTTGTTTCTAAGAAACGTAAGAACACATTAGTCAGGAGCTGTCGTATATTTCTATTTTCAAGTAGTGGGAAATTTTTCCTTCTTTCGAGAAGTGGACATTCTTCCATTGGCGTTCGTTTCTGTGGGTATTTTTTCCTCATACACTTTCCGTGCGCAACCTCATCTTTTTTATCTGATATCGAAGTGATTCGTAAGAATTCGTGCAATTTAATGAGCCAAAGTACTGCTCATGGAAGAAGAGTTTATTATTACATTCCGTGATAATTAATGTACCGGATGACATTCAGTCTCATTAGCAATCCGCCGGCTGCTCTTCGCGAAACTTCATTTCTTCCTAATCTGGAAGATTCTCCGCGAAATTAATGTCAGAGATATGGGCTACCGTACGCCTTCCGGAGACCGACGCAACTGTCTGTTCTCTCTCGGAACTCAAATCCAGCACCAGCCAAACTCAATGCGGACCCTTCACTTCCGAATCCAGAATGCTCGGAGCTAAGAAGAAGATCCTCTTATAGCAAAACCTATTCTTTGTTCTAACGCAACTCCGCGTTTTATCAGAAGCCCATGTCATTTTGTAGAGGTCAATGACCACCCGAAAAACTACAAAAATAGTTCCTCGTTAACAAACGATTTTACCTTGACATTGTAATTGCAGCAGAGCAGTCCTACAGAAGGTCTTACAAATGCGGACATGCTTTAATCATTTCCGGCTTAACACTGGCGAAAACCCTGACGGTGAATAGCCAAATATTTTAATCGCTTACCCCGATGTCGAACTGGATTACAAAAGCCTGCAGCCAAACCATATGCGCCACCTCGGTGGCGCAGTTGTCTAAGCGATGGCCTCTTATCATTCTTCCGAAAGGGGTCCAGGTTTGAATCCCGGTGAGGCATGGATGCTGTGTTCGTCTTACGGCACTGGTTCTCTCCTTTCCCTGGAACCAGTGACCCTAAATTAGGAACGGGCGACTGCTTATAGCCCATTGAGTTGCTGACGGTGGTCGTTAAACTTCCAACCAAAAAAAAAGCAAAAAAAACATGTGCTTATGTTGCCGTGTGAAACAAAGAAATTTGAAAATTATGAGATAATTATAACAAAATGTCCATATGTAAGGGTGTAGCTGGGAGGTTGGTTTTTTATCTATCAGTACAGTAATTTGGGGTTTAACACCCACCATGAGCAGCTTTAAAGGTTATAAACAGTCACGTGTCCCTAATTTCGGACCCCTGGTTCCAGGGAAGGGACAGAGCGAGCGCCATCGGGTACACACACCACCTCATCCGGGACTCAAGCCGGTGTCCATCTCAGACGGATGGTCTGAATGCAACCCCTCGGACCACACACCCACTGGGAAGCAACGCAAAATATATCTACGATATTTCATACGATTTCCAATTTTTTTCTATTGTATAGCTGCTGTGCTTTATAGCGAAATGTAATTTACATTTGTAAACGAATCGCTTTATAGCTGTCCCGTTCCTGAGTGGTGAGAGGAATAGGTCCCTACTAGCCGACCAAGCCGCGTGCGCTTTAACCTTCTAATTCACCGGTGTACATTAACCAAATGGTGACTAAAATTTTCAGCACTCTCCAAGTAGAAATGTTCATATAGCGACCGGGTTTTGCAAAAGCTACGGCAAAATAATTATTTCCCCGTCAGATCTCAGAAATAACGACCTGCTTCCTGATGATGAGCGTTCCTTTCTTCTCTGCTGCTGACCCGAGGATTAAAACGGAATTGCTAATCCGCATGACACGGATATTATGCCATTGAGTAGAAACAAGTGACTCAAAAATTTTCCCTCTCTCCTTTCTTAATTTGTCGCCATCGTTATAAACACACCGGACAAAAAATTAGTCACCCCTAACAGAAATGAAAGTAGAAAGTTACCGGTTGCACAGAGGGCGCCGCGATAGCATTGTTGGGAGATAAATAGCACTGACGTGGTTTAGAGAATAATTTCTGTCTCGTAGTGAAGAGCAAAGTGTGTTGAATTTAGTCTCCAATGTGGGTCGGAAGACAGACGTTTCTGAGTGGCAAAGAGGAGACATTGTGTTTGACCCACGGATACATGGTAAATGAAGACGCCCAATTTGTTGGTGTGTCGAAGCGGGTCTACAAACAGTGGTGTAGTTCGCAGTCAACTGAAAATCGGCGACGTAACTGTGGCCCGAAAACAATTCTCATCGACAGGGACTGCCGCAATGTTTCACGCCTAGTAACTGCAGATCGCTTTCAATCCAGGAAACAATTGCTCCAAGCAGTCAATGAAAGTCCACTTCAACCAATTTCCTAAAGGACATTGCGACGAGAACTGCATGTGATGGACATCTGGAGCAGATTACCGCGGAAGAGACCTCTTTTAACAGCTCGTCGCACGTTGTCAATGAGCTCTGGGTCACCAAAACGTTACTGTGGAAGATTGGAAAAAAGTAATTTGGTCTGATGAGTCTCGTTTTTGTTTGTACTCCAATTATGTAAGGTGACGTATGCATAGCAGACCCAATAAAGCCTTTGATTCTGATTGTGTCGAAGGTGTTGAAGCTGGAGGGGCTGCTGTGATGTTTGGGGGATGTTTTTCTTACCACGAAATGGACCCTCTTGTTGCAGTGACTATGAACTTTAACCAGCATGTGTACCTCCGCATTTTAAATGACGAAGTGTTGCGCATTACCCTTCATCTCCAAGAGCAGCATCACATTGCCACTCCTGTCTTCCAAGACGACAATTGTCGGTGCACAAGGCTAAAACTGTGCCTGAGTAACACGACGAACAATCATCAACACTATCTCACCTCGACTAGTTCACCAAATCACCAGATTTGAATCCTATTGAAAATCTGTTGGATCATTTGGAACTGAAGGTAAAACACCGGAATAGACACCCACGTACTCTGGCGGAACCTCGGACCAATTGACGCACGAGTTACTGCAAATCGATGTTCAATACATCCACAACCTCATAGAGTCTCTACCACACCGGATTCATGCTGTTATCAGGGCAAGAGGCGCCGTCACCTGTTATTAGGTAAGTTCTGAAATGGGTGTCTAATCTTTTGTCCGATTTTCTTCGTTAGTTCTATTAGCAGGTAACCAATCAAAAAGGATTACTGCCAATTGTTCCCCTAAATGGCCATTTTCAATAGTAAAGCTGGGGGAAAAGCAAAGCATTCTGATAAGCAAGTTCACCTGCTCCGGCCGCGCTCTGCCCACTTCTGAGACAGCCAATATATTCGTTCGAGCTGATTTCAGTCCACTTTGCTAACCCTGAGTTAATTCGTTTCACCCTGTTAAAGGAATAATGTCCTGGATGAAGTATGTATTGTGCGTTTGTGCTAGGACCCTGGCTCTATCCTTTCGCTGGAACCAGTTGCCCAAAATTAGCAACAGGTGACTATGTATAGCTCACAGAGTTGCTCATGGTGGTGGTTAAACCCTGAAACCGAAAATAAGACATTCTTTAGCAACTGCATAGAGGAAAATAAACCCTAATTTCATCACCTGTGTATGAAAACAAATCGGGAATTCTTTTTGGAAAAGACCACTTTAAGAAAAATACTGATTCCTGTTTCATGTAACTGAAACATTTCCTTTCTGCCGTCTGCAATATTTCCTTTTTTTTTTTTTTTGATTGGAGGTTTAACGACCACTGTGAGTAACTCAATTGGCTATAACAACATCCATACCTCACCGGGATTCGAACCCGGACACCTTTCGGACGAACTATCATAGGCCATCGCTTAGACCGCTGCGCCAACGGGGCAGGCTTTCTGACTTTGTACCTTCAGTACATCTTGTCCTATTTTTAGCCTATGATCAGCGGCTTGTTGCCACAGAATGCAGCATCTCTGTCTAGGTAGTCTTTTGTGTACCATCCGTATCCATATCATCTGAACCTGTTCCTGCTGAATCTTTCTTCTACCGAAGTATCCGCTCCGGTAACCGAGTTATACGAAGGTTGACTGCTAATTATTCGCCGGAGTTGGACCCTTGTTCGAACACTGGATGAAGCATGGATTGTGCTCTTCTCTTACGTCACTGGCTCTCTCTCTTTTCCCTGGAACCGGTGTTTCAAAGTGAAGGACAGGCGACTGCTTATATCCCATTCAGTGGTTCACGGTGGTGGTTAAACCGGAAACTATCTACAAAAATGTTCTTATCTCAGTTCTAAAGCCAGCATTGCTACCGTTTTACTATTGAATCTACTAATTTTTTCATCTTGATAGCTTGGCATGGCTTTTCACTTCACTTTATCTATCTGTCCAACCGTTTTCTCTTCTTTCCTTCCTGTTTATTTGGGGTGGTTGGGAGGGTTCTTTTTTCTTGCATTCTATTTCTTTTTTGGTACAGAAATGCTCACTTTTATTTATTGTGAAAACTCCGAAATAAATGATTTACTTTTGGGAAAGGTAACGCCAATCGGACAAATTGAACATGTAAGTGTTACCATATAGCCTTCGGCTATTTTTAGTGTCTATCTACGCTGTTTTGTTTGTATTTCTAATGAAATCTCTTTTTCAGACACACTGAATTAAATAATTTTTTTTTGATGGAGAGCGTCACTAAATTTTCCATTGTTTTACCAGTCTGTCTCTCTGTCTAGTATCATCACTTATACGAGGTATGACATCACGGGAAAAGATTTCCAATTTCTAGGTTTGAAGAAACCATTGCCCAAGATTTTCTGTATATTCACAGTTTCTCTTGATTCATAATTTACACATAAAATGTTGCGACGGAATATTTGAGATTGTCATAACCTTGTCATTTAAAAAACCCACAAGAGCACCACCATTTTTAACCACTACACCCCCCCCTCCCCAGCTCCTTCCACATCGCCAGGAGGATCTCGATTTTGAAACTCTTGTTTCCAGAAAACACTTTCTTCGAGAACATTTGAAAGAACACATGACAAAACTTTTCACTTCGCTTTATCTATGAGTCGATATTTCTGACTCTGGAGACGACATCTCCATTTCCTGAGGTTGAAATAGAAACAATGTCTTTTCTATGAAAAACAAACATTTCCCTTGTACATCAGCATCGTCCAGAACAATGGTCATTTCATGCAAATTTTGAAGTTGATAAACCGATTTTTTGGTGTAAATGTGACAAGGATGTTAAGTCGGATAATATCCGAAAACTTGAAAATTTCATCGTCCTGGAGCGGAACTGGAATCCGCGTCTCCCAGATACCACCCGGGTATACTAACTACTACACCACCCAGAAAGACCAAGTCTCAAGTTTCCGATTAATTTGAATATAACCATCACAGGATTCGCAAGTCGAAGCAACCGCCATCTGGAGGTTAAGAATCTTATCCCGTGATTGCCAGGAGAAGCAGATAAATCATGAAATAAACACGGGATTACACCATGTAATACAAATTTTGAAGATGACAATTCGATTTTTTGATCTAAATGTGACAAGGATGTTAAGTCAGATAATATCCGAAAACTTGAAAATTTCATCATCCTGGAGCGGAACTCGAACCCGCGTCTCCCAGATAGCGCTTGGGTATGCTAACCACTACACTATCTAGAACGACCAAGTCTCAAGTTTCCGATTAATTTGAATATAACCATCATAGGACTCGCAAATACAAATTTGTATTACATGGTGTAATCCTGTATTTATTTCATGGTGATTTCATGTTTTTCGTTTTGCTTGCTTTCACAAATCTCTGTCTTCAACAGTAGTTTTCCGGAATAATTTTAGATTTAATTTATTTGTCTCCCATGTTGTCGTTGCTGTCCCGGTGGGCTAATGATAGGAAGTGTCGGTTCTTGGTTGGGCATGGGTTCTTTTTCCGAGAGATTCCTAGATGGTGTGTTTGACCTGCGCCGCTGGCTCTCTTCGCTCTCTACAAAAAATCGCCCAAACTTAGAAGAGAACGAAGGCTTATAGCCTTCAGAGTTGTTGATTGTAGTCGTTAACCTACGAAATATTAGGTTTATACATATGTTCATGCCATATTTTTCACCGCACTACAGGAATGTATTACATGAGAAGAGAAAACAGAATCAATCGGCTATGTAACCCCCCATTGTTTATGATGGTGTCCCAACGTCTGGATAGATCAGCAATGCCATTCTTGAAAAAAAAACGTGCAGGTTTTGCTGCGAAGAAATCAACAAGGAAATTCTGTAGATCAACATCATTGTTGAACGTTCTGCTACGGAGTGCATTCGACAGAGATCGGAACAGGGGATAGTCTGAAGGGACAACATCTGGGGAATAGGACGGATGCAGAAGGATCTCCCATTTCATGCGTTTAATGCCCATTTTGGTCATGTCTGCACTGTGAGGGCGTGCGTTATCATGTTGGAGAAGGACACCATGGCGCCGATGTGGCGGTTTCAGCTGAATTGCTCCCTCCACAAAGCGGAGTTGCTCTCAATAGAGTGCAGCGTTGATGGTCAGATTGCTCGGCAGCATTTCCCATTGAATAATGCATTTCATGTCACACCAGACACACAACATGATCTCTGCAGGATGGATGTCATGTTTTGGACGTAGCGTGGGCGTTTTATTTGGGCTTAACCATTCCCTCAGATACCTAAAATTCACATACAGGCTCCACTTTCATCTTCAGTAACAATACGTGACAGAAAGGGTTTATGTCGCGATAACGGGTGAGCAAAGAAACAAACATGGCAACACGCTGATTCTTGTTGTCCTCGGTGAAAGTATGAGGCCCCCAAAACCCCAATTTCTGGACCTTTCCTATACGTTCCAGGTGTCAAAGTAAAGCCGCCTGATCCCAGTCCATCTCAGTGGCTAATTCTCGTGTGATTTTGACGCGGCTCCAAATGGATGAGATGGTTCAAATGATCTTCATCAAAGTGAGACGTACGATCTGAGCGTGGAGAATCGTTGAGGTCAAACATGACAACCTCGGAACCGCTCAAACCATTTGCGGGCTGTCCTCAGAGCAATAGCATTCTCCCCATACACAGCACAAATTTGTCGGGTGATCTCGGTCGCTGTGGATCCCTTGTTAAACTCGTAGAGGTGCAGATGCGTAAACATTCATTCCTCTCTACTTGACACTCCATACTTCCGGACCTGAAAATCAAAGAACAATTAGCCCCAATCACACAACGCAATATGATTTAGATACACGATATTACTGGCTACATTTTGATATACAACTGACCATCGGCACCGTCAGTACTGTCCTGTTAAACACTCGAGAAATAAAACGCCATGAACTTATGCATTAACCCAATACAAAGAAAAGGTGTAATTTTTTGATCCTTTTATTGTTCATTGATATCCAGTTAAGTATTTCTCTTATCCAGACCTGGTTCCATAATGGACCAACATATCAGACTATTGCCATTTGAGCATCTTTATATCTGCGAGGACATCTCTAACACAGTCACACAGTACTGCAGAAAAGCAATGAGACTAAATTCAAATAAGGTAACATGTGGATAAGAAAATTTTAATGGACATTCAATTGAAACGTAGACTCGGGAGATGGCGCCGTTGTTGTCTATATAATATCGCCGGTAGGGGCGTCACTGTACACAGATAAAAGCAATTCCCCACGGCAGGTGGTCAGTTGAAGTAACAAAGCTGGAAAATGCAGTAGGCTGCTATTTGGTGTTTGCTACGAAATAAATACATGCAAGCCGAAGTCGTAACCCGCCGTGAATCAGTTTCTGACAAAGGAAGGCGCAAGGATAGCAGATAATTTTCAGAACAGGACATCAGTGCACGTATAAGCCCACTTAGCCCACAGTACGGTGTTTAACCCTTTGACGACCAAGACGCCCGAAACGCCCTTACATCCAAACTACTACGCCGCCAGAAAACGCCCGTCTAGAGTGAATGGGATTTCTTACCCTCCTTATTTTCGTTGAAATTACACGGTGTCCACGAGATTAGCAGAAGTCACTCTCAGTCATTATTGTCGCTGAACGAAAAGGTCGAGTTGTAATCTCTCGGAGCGACTGCCTTTTCCGTGGAAGAATGCATTGATAGCCGATCCCAGGAAACTTCCGAAAGTCAATGCATATCAGGACTACAGATTGGAAGTTTCGTGTGGTGACCGAGCAGGAAAGCTCTCGGCTGCAGTAATACTGCTGTTTACGAAACGAAATTCGCTATCAGACGTTTGAACAAAATCCTTGCGAGCATGTCACTTACAGAAACTGGATATTTTTAATACAGAGGGTCAGTCAAACGTTTTGCAATATTTGCATACACGCATGTGCTGAGGCGGGTATGTCACGTGTTTAAACTACGTCAAGTCACGCACTGCAGTCAGACGGAAGGGATATAGAGTGGTAGTCGTTGGTGTGAACAGCATTTCATGTCGTCTTTCCGTCATTGGTTGGGACGCCTAAAAGATGAACAGCCACAACCGGCTAATTATGGAACTTTTGCTTTATGAGTTTGAACGCTGCCATAACACTGCTCAAGCAACACGAAACATTTGTCATGAAAAACGGGAAGGTTCCGTGGACCACAGCACTGCAACCAGATGGTTCAAGAAATTTCGCTCAGGTGACAGAAACCTCAACGATCAGCCAAGGTTAGGTAGGCCGCGAACCGTGGATTCGGAGGCCCTGCGCCAGGCCTCACAGGCAAATTCGAGAACCAGAACTCGGAGATTATCCAGGCGAGTTGGGATATCACAGACCACAGTGGTTCGTCCCCTTCAGGACCTCGGCAAGATCTACAGGAGCTGCCGCATTTTCCCTCACGAACTGACGCCAGCTGAAGCAAACCGCAGAGTGGAAGTTTGCACGAAACTCCTTTTAAACCCGCGCGATGTAGGTTTCATCAACAGAATTCTTACGTGCAATGTAAAGTGGGTCTATTTCCGTAATCCTAACACACAACGGCAGTGGTTGAGCCCGGATCGGCTTCCTGAACCTGTTTCCAAATGTGGGTGCTTCGAGCATATGGTGATTCTCTGCGTCTGGTGGAATTTCGAGGGGATAATCCATCACATATTTGTTCCAGAAGGTTGTACCAGGACCGTCAAAGCCAGCCTCTACTCTGAACAGCTGAAGCGCATGCATTCCGCTTTGGAAAAATACCCGGTATTGGTGAACAGAAAATGCGCTCTCCTACAGCACCTCATACTGCGCAAACGACCAGGGCAAAACTTCAGGAACTTGAGGGCATCGAATTGATGCCACACCCAGTATACAGTCCGGCTGCTATCTGCTATTTTGATTATTACTTGTTCCGGTCCATGACCCGCTTCCTTCGCGGGAAGCACTTCAACAACCAGAAGGAGGTGGTAGCTGGGGTGAAGGAGTTCTTCGCCTCGAAGGACAAGAACTGGTACCACCGCGGAATCGAAGAACTGGCAGACAGATGGCTAAAGACGGTGCAATACGATGGCCTATACTTTGAATGCTAGTCAGCTTTCGTAGTAAAGATAACTTATGAAGACATAAAGTGGTCCAAATATTGCAAAACTTTCGACTCACCCTCTGTAGAATCGAAGAATTGGCAGACAGATGGCTAAAGACGGTGCAACACGATGGCCTATACTTTGAATGCTAGTCAGCTTTCGTCGTAAAGGTACGTATGAAGACATAAAGTGGTCCAAATATTGCAAAACTTTCGACTCACCCTCTGTAGAATCGAAGAATTGGCAGACAGATGGCTAAAGACGGTGCAACACGATGGCCTATACTTTGAATGCTAGTCAGCTTTCGTCGTAAAGGTACGTATGAAGACATAAAGTGGTCCAAATATTGCAAAACTTTCGACTCACCCACTGTATTTTGTCCACCCACCTTTAGCGTTGTAGCAAGTTTCCGCTCGACGAGGTAAGCTGTCATACAAGTTTTGAATATACTTCATATCGATAGAATTCCACGATTCAAGAAGATCTGTTTTCAAACTGTCCTTATTCATGAAAAGACGACCATTTTCATTCACCTTTCTTGCGAGCATATACCACACATTCTCTATTATATTCAGATCAGGTGATTTTGACGTCCAAGGTTCAAATAATTTCATTTTTTTCACTTAAACCAAATCTGGGACACTTTCGACTTATAAATTTTGCAGTTGTCCTGCTAAAACAACCAATTGCTTCAGGCCATTTTAATTTAATTTCGACGAAACTGTTTGGTTAACATTTGTTGGTAACCAGAACTGTAAATTTTTGACATCCACATATTCAATATGGCTTTCCTTTTTCCAGCCGTTTGCACCCCATATCCTTACCGAACCACCTCCCTAATGTGGAGTGGAACACACCAAGAGATGTTATTTATTATCTCCTAATAACTATCCATACCATCCGGGCAATCCAGATAAAAAAAATTATCCTCGAAGAAAATAACTTTTAGCCACTCAGAGCTTCAACTCATAAGGTTGTGAGCGAATTATTTTCGATTGGTTTTGTGGATTGGAGACAGCACTGGTTTCCTCTGAAATTTTATCGAACGAAGTCCTGATTGATTCAGCAACTGTTATATTCGTCGAACTGTAACTGGTAAATGTAATTCGCCGCGCAGTTGTCGAATTGTTACAGTTCTGTATGATTCTTTGCGCCGCAGAAGACGAAGTTTCCGATTCGTAACTTTGGATGGTCTGCCGGTGTTATTCTTTTTTACCTTACTGAGCTGGATCTTTCAGTTAATTTCGGACAGCTTTTCAGCTTCTATTGATATCTCGGGCAATATCTGTAGCATTCAAATCAGTTTGCGCTCTTAAGACATCGATATGTCCCGTTCGTTGTCAGCTGGAGCATATACACTTCCAACCATAGGTTGAAGAAGTGTATATGCTCCAACTTTGTCCATCTGTCTGTCTGTCTGTCCGTCCGTCCGCACGATAACTCGCGTAAAAATAGTTCGACTTCGATGAAATTTTAGTATGTGGTAGGGGACCACCTGGGGACGCACCCTCTTGTAATGGACGAAATGGGGTGAAAGGTCAGGACATAGGAGCGGGATCCATTCCATTGCCCGTATGCACCATAACTTGCGTAAAAATGGTTCAATTTCGATGAAATTTTAAGTATGTTGTAGGGGACCACCTGAGGACGAATTCTGTTGAAAATGGACGAAATGAGGTCAAAGGTCAGGACATAGGAGCGGAATCATTTCATCGCCCTTTTGCGTCATAACCTGCGTAAAAATGGTTCGATTTCGATGAAATTTTAATATGTGGTAGGTGACGAACTCTATTGAAAATGGAAAAATGGGGTCAAAGGTCAGGACATACGAGCGTGATCCATTCCATCGCCCTTATGCATTATAACTTACGAGAAAATGCTTCGATTCAGACAAAACTTTATCATGTTGTTCCGGTCGTATACTTAACCGGTCCTGTTGAATATCATCGGAATGGGGGCAAAGGTCAGGGCATAGGAGAGTGATTTATTCAACAGCCATTATCCTCATAACTTAAGTAATGATTTCTGGTATGTTGGAAAGCGTGTCATAATCAATGCATTGAATGATTTTACTAACTTGTTTACCATCTAGTAGGTTTTCAAGAAGGTGTAAATGTTCTGGGAGTTTTATTTTTCACTAAAATTTAAAGTAGGATGTTCATGTCGAAACTGTTTCGGTAAAGTTAAGATCCCGCGTAAGAGTTTTATCTAAAGATTCGAGTTTATTACCGGTAAAGATAAAACTGATACTTTATTTATCTTTTATCTACCCTCATCATTTGTCTTATTCCTTGCAGAAGAACAATTAAAAGTAATATTAATGAAACTTTTTCATCATAGAAACAATTTGTTCGTTTGTTGAATCCATTAGAAGATGTGGAGGTCCTACTTAACCGCTACAAACTGCTGATATTCGAGAAAGTGTATAGCTTTCGACTTACGTTGTTAATGTATGAGCGCGTTTATGCCAATAGACATCTAAATCTAATAAATACATATTGACCTTCAGACATTTTTGAAACCCGTGGGTATGCTATTTTTATTTATTCCTAGAGCTCTTACAAGTGCGCATTATTTTAACATAAGTGCCCGTTGCCACCAGCTCTGGAACGGGTTACCGAGTCATATAAAATTAATTGTTAGGTTTGCATCATTTAAAAGAGCACTTAATGATTAATAAGTTTAAAGCTGATTTACATTCAGTTCATTTATATTGTATTACAATCATATGTATGCAAGTTGATAAATGTGTAAATTCCCGACTTTACATTTTTCTTTGCTTTGGGGACCAGGGTCACTAGGGGCTAGTATAGGATTTTTATTATATGTCTTATATCAGCCTTTTCCCCTGGATCCCTGCTATTATATGTTGCTCTCTAAGTGTTTATATACGTGTTTCGTATTTGCTTATAATATTATTTTCATTTGATTAATTATTTATTTATGGTATTATGAATCATTTTTAAGGATTTGTAGTATATGTTTGATTGTGTGTAACATGGCAAAAATAAATAAAATTAAAATAAGAATGGATTTCCTTTCTTTTTTCACTAGTTTTTTTTATAATGCTCCAATTGATTCAATCCTCAAAAGATACCTTATCTTGCTTTCATATTTGCATAAGTCTGTGGAGTTGGTGAAATTTCAGCGTTTGCATTTTTTTTTTCTCCTTTTACCTGTAACTTCTTTTTAACATTAGATTCGAAACAGAATCTCGACAGTCTTCAATACTTCCAAACGATTTTTGTGTTACAATACCACTCTTTCTTTTAGATGGCATGATTTATTTATGTCCCCATCGTCGTCAACGACTTTTTTACTAATTCGAAGCCAGCTTCCGTTAAGACATTTTCTCAATGTCTTCATGCGTACTCAATGTTTTAAATTAGATTTCCTTTCACTTCTATATTCTCCACATCCATGTTTTTTTGTCTGTTATGAATTTATTTTGTGGAGGCGTTTTTTATTCTCCGTGCATCATATTTTCCTTCCTGCTGCAATAAAAAGCTCACTGTAATTCCTTTATTGCACAGGGAGAACCCTGCTTCTGGTACTTTCCCAAATCGATCCGTCAGTTGTTATTTAAATACATGTAGACTCTTCTTTTGTAAATTTGCTCCGTCCTAATTTTCAGAGAGATACGGTGTTTCTTACATATTTTACAATGTGCTACTCATTTTCCCCATTAAAAATGCTATGTACCTAGCAGTCCTTGAACTCAAGTTTCGTGGTTCCCATATTAATGTCTATCTTATTGTACACACCGTTTGAGTGTCTCCACTTTTATTCCATGTGTTTTCATCTTAAAAAAAAGTGCTGGCAATGAAAATGTTTCTCAGCTTCTGCAAATTAAATGATAACACAGGGTGACCAAAAGACTTTTCCTAGTTTCAAAACTTATTTGCAAGAAAACTAAACGTGCAGCAATAATAAAGTTAGCCGGAGCTCGCCACCAGGGCGGCGCGGCGGTGCTCTTACCTGCTGGCCCCTGATTAGGGAAGGGCGACCTGTTATACCCCAAATTCGCTCATGGTGGTTGTTAAACCCCTAAACGACAACAAAAAAGGGAGTCAGATTGCTTGATTCCCCAAGAAATATTGGCACCTAGATATTCAAATAAAAATTGCCACCCAAATATTCACAAAAATGTAGATTAATGAATCTCCATTCCAAAAATTAATTTGTTTTTTTCACCACTGAAATCCACGTATACTACATCGTATATACTTTTATTCGTTTTGTTGCTTCACACGGGGAAAGGTGGAGGTCAATAAATACGCCGAATTAAGATCAAATCGTGTTGTAATAACGTTATTGTGGAACACAACTCACTCTCTGCGGAAATGAATATGTGAAAAATGATATGAAGCAGGGCTAACCCATGTTTTACTGCTTTTTTTTGGTCATGTGTGAAGTGCTTCGTAGTGGTTACATTGACTGAATTGTATATAAGATTTATTTACTTTAATTATAACCACGGGTAAAATAAAAACACGAGACGTATTAGCTAACCCATGTCATACAGCTGTCACCTGTTGATATTATTTCGTCCTGGAAGCAATTTCTAGTCAGATAACACATACCTGAAAACACGAAAATCTACGTCCAAAATATTTGTCCTTGAGTTGGGTGCGGCATGTGTTATACAACATGAACAGCGCGCATTCGCCAAAAACATTGTTGCTGCGCAGTTGGTGAATTAATTTCATCTAATTTTGTTTTAAAATCTTAATTTTTGTCAAGTGAATAACATAATACACTGTTAAAAAAAATGGTGTGAATTCATGGAACATTTCTAACAATAACGTGCAGCAAAGTTGCTTGTAGGTGTCCGACTTTTAACGAAATTTCCGTTTTTAGAAGTACCCGATTTTTTTTACTTCCGTGTTTTCGCAGATTTTTCGTAGTCGGCAATTCCGTTTATTTCAGAAAAGTCCGTTTCAGGTATTTCCGTATTTATACAAACATTTAGCGAAACCCTTGAATTTTCAGCCATTATCCTAGAGCATTCGTACCAGTGGGTCTTGAGTCGACGTCGTTTGGGTTGGCTCAACAGAAACCGGGGGTCTTAACCACGGAGCCAGAAACACTCAGAAACTATACTCACATTCAAAGTAAAGGTCTTTTTGTACGATGATAAAATTTTTTGTCATTAATGCGAGCGATTTAGTTATTTTATTTTATGTTGCAGCTTATTATTTCTTAAATATATTTGTAATATTTTTTCTGTAGGAAGGCTTATCAAAAATTAAGTTTTTGTTTTACCGTGATTTTTCGAAGCAATAAAATGCTTTGGAACTTGAGATCTTTTTTAAACGGAGAATGGTTTTCAATTATTACCTTTAAGAAAAGATGAAATGTACTGCTTTATAGTATTATTTCGCAAAACTCCTAAATATAAAATGTACTCTTGAGAGCTATAATAACTTTTGTCTTAAGGACTCCACAGACGGATACATAGACGTTTTACAATCACCTGTACAATAAATTAAATACCCGGTTTCTTACGGTAACACAATATATAATAGCTGGTGCACAAAATGGGAAAGAGGAGAAGAAATATCCTGTGCTATAATAGTCAAAATTCATGTGATATGCTATCCACAATATCCAATCCCGCTGCAGAACTTCAAAATCAGATCTTTGGACCGACGATTGAAATTTAAAAACAAGAAAGATGACACCGAATTTTCTGGTGTAATAAGCACGTTTTTTGAATCCGTTCTGACTCAAATTAAATTTATCAAAGCTATTTAAAGTCAATGGAACCGGTATGGAAAACAATAGTATCTGACGGAAGAAAGAAGTTTTTCAATCGGGTTTTTAATCCCTCAGATATTGCTGTAAACGGAATCGTGAGCTTTCTAACTCTTAGAAACAGAGATATCGACAAAAATAAGGTGTGACTTTACGTCCCCTGGTGGGAAAACCATGCATTATTTTAGGAAGAAAGTATTCCCAAAAGGTTTATCCATATAAGCCGTATCGGTCGAAGAAAAAAAATTAGTCGAGTTTTCAGGAGCCCAGATTTTGACACAAATACATCAGTAGCAGAAATTAACACTTATGACCCCTGGTGGACAAACCATTCTTTACCAAACATTAGAATATATGTGAAAAATATTTTCCATCAGGTCTTGTATGCGATACAGGAAGAACTTTTCAAACCGGAGCTTTAGGAGCAGAAATAACGCAGGAAACGCAATTTACCTTTGTGCCCCCTAGCGGAAAGTCTATGATTTACTTGTAAATTTTGAATTTATAGGAAAAGCATTTCACATCGGAAACACTATCCAACAAAGAAGGAATTTTTCAAATCGGATTCTTAGAAGTAGAGATATTGACAAAAATAAGATACACATTTACGCCCCCTGGTGTAGAAACCATGCATTATTTCAAGAAGAAAATGTTCCTAAAAGGTTTGTCGACATGAGTAGTATCGGTCTACAAACGACTTTTTTTCAATCGAGATTTTAGAAGCTCATATTTTGCTGCAAATACATCAGAAGCGGAAATTAAGACTTACGCCACCTGGTGGCCACACCATTTTTTACAAAAATTAGAAATTATGTGCAAACGATTTCCCATCAGTAGCTGTATCCGGTGCAGAAAGAATTTTTCAAATCGGAGATTTAGAAGCAGAGTTATAGGGGGAAACGCAATTTACCGCTACGCCCCCTAGCGGAAAGTCTGTTAATTACTTGAAAATTTTGAAATTATATGAAAAACATGTCACACGCAAAATACTATCCAACAAAGAAGGAATTTTTCTAATCGGACTCCTAGAAGTAGAGATATTGACAAAAATAAGATGTACAACTACGCTTCCTGGCGGAGAAACTGTGGAATATTTTAGCAAAAAAATATTCCAAAAAGGTTTATTGATGTGAGTGGCATAAATTCACGAAATAAGTTTTTCAATCGATACTTTAGAAGCTCAGATTTTATGGCAAATACATCAGAAGCAGAAATTAACACTTACGCCCCCTTGTGGCCAAAGTTTTCTTTACCAAAAATTTGAAATTATATGTAAAAGATTTTCCATCAAGAGATGTATCCGCTGAAGAAATTTTTTTTAAAATCGGTGTTTTAGAAGAAGAGTTATCGGGAAAACTGTAATTTACTTTTGCGCCCCTTAGTTGAAAATCTCTGCGTAATTTGAAAAAGTAGCTATATCTAAAACACTTTTCAACATAAGTGGAATCGAAAGATTAAAGAATTTTTGCAATCGGATGTTTAGAAGCAAATATGTGGAATAAAACGTATTTCTGAATTAGACATCATCTGCATTTACGCCCTGTAGCGGAGAAATTGTACATGGTAAAAGAAAAACGAAATAAAGGATCATCATTCTCATATTTCAAGCTTCCCAATGCAAACAGAAGTTTTCAAATAGGACTAACAGTTGCAGAGATATCGTGCGTGGGTACAGACGGATGGACGGACGGACTGACGGACGAACAAACCGATAACATAAGCACGATCTTTTTTTACAAAAAACGTGCTAAAAATTAATCAAACCTCAAGTATTCCTTGGAATCGCTCCTATTATCGGAATTTTTTCGTTATGTGGATACTGAAAAAGTGACAACGAAAAAATTCCGGAAAAGTTTTGAAAATTCAGAATTTCCCATTAACACATCTTACAAACGGCAATTTATCGCCAATATACGGGAGGACCTTCGGAAAGGTTTCTGAAAATTCAGAAGTTAAAAAAATCTTTCCGCAGTTGGTATCGTAGATTATATGGTCGTAGTTATATAGAAATCATATATCTGTAGCACGGAAACGTATAATTTAGTCACTTATATATAGAAAGCGTTGAAACTGTCGTTCTTTACACAACCTAACTGTTTTACACGTTTTGAAACACATCTGCGAGAGTCAATAAGTCCCTCCGCAGTAATGTTAAGCTGCTCCGCGTAATTTTGATAGTGCTACAGTCAACATTTTTGAATTAAGTAACTGTATATTTAATTTCAGTTTTTGTTGTTGTTTTTCATAACATATCACGCTTCAGAATAAGTTTCACAGCAACACCAATTTTCACAAGCTTCTGGTGCGTTGAAAGTTTCTAAAATGTGGATGTTGATTTTATCATTGCACCTCAGAAGGAAGGAACATTCATGAAATTAACATTCACATTCAGTGGCGTAGCCAGAAATTTCTTTAGGGATTTGGGGTTCATGGAGTTGGCTCATTGGTGAAAGCATCATATATATATATATATATATATATATAATCAAGAACATGAAGCGGGGAAAAGCTCCAGGAGAAGATGGAATTATTGTAGACATCATGCAAGAAGCAAGGGGAGACTCTGAAACAGTACTCGCCCAAGTTTTTACACGAAGCCTTAATGAAGGGAAGATTTCTGAGGATTGGAACAATGCTACAATGATCCTGCTACATAACAAAAGGTGACATTGAGGATCTCAGGAACTACAGACCTATCAGCCTCCTATCAGTGGTTAATAAAATCTTCACTAAAGTTCTTTCACACCGCTTAAAGGTAACACTGGACATGGCTCAACCGAGAGAACAAGCTAGATTCAGGAGTGGCTACAGCGCTATAGATCATCTTCACGCACTGAAAGAACTAATTGGAAGAGCGAAGGAATATGAACTTCCATTGTGCATAGCTTTTATCGATTATGAAAAGGTCTTTGATTCGGTGAAACCATCAGCAGTTACAATGGCTTTGAAATCCAGCGGTATTGAAGATGCATACATTAATATTATTAATAACATCTATGAAAATGCAAGTGCAAAGATTCGGCTGTTTCAAAATACAACACGAATAAAAATTGGAAAGGGAGTGAGACAAAATTACACTATATCTCCCAAACTCTTTATTGCCACATTGGAAAATGTCTTTCAATCACTGAACTGGGAAAACAAAGGGATAAAGATTAATGGAGATTGCCTAACCCACCTTCGTTTTGCTGATGACATAGTCATTTTTGCAACTACCCCATCAGAGCTACAGAGTATGATCCAGGAACTTGCTGACAAGAGTAAAGAAGTGGGATTAAAAATGAACTTTCAGAAGACAAAAGTGTTGTACAATGCTTTTACAAGAAATGAAGATTTATCGATTGATGGAGAAAAGCTGGAGATAACTGACACGTACGTTTATCTTGGACAGCAGATATCAAGTGAGGGTCACATTGATGAAGAAATTAATCGGCGTACAAAACTTGTCTGGAGAGCTTTTGGAAGAAACAGCATAATTTTCAAGAGCAATATGCCATTATGTCTTAAAAGAAAAGTGTTTTATCAATGCATCATTCCAGTGCTTACGTATGGTGCAGAGACGTGGGCCTTAACTAAAAGAGACATACAAAGGCTGCAGACAACTCAAAGCAGCATGGAGAGGTGCATTCTTCGTGTAACCAGGTGAGATAAGAAGAGGAACTCGTGGATCAGAAAAATGACAAGAGGGGAAGACATCATGATCAGAGTGAAATCCCTGAAATGGCAATGGGCTGGACATGTTGCCAGAAGAACGGACCACCGATGGACAACCGAAATTTTAGACTGGATTCCAAGGGACAGGAAAATACCCAGAAGAGGACCACGTGGGAGATGGGTGGATGAAATTCTAAAGTATACGGGAATAACATGGAGGAGACTGGCACAAGACAGACCGTTGTGGAAGAGGCTTGGAGAGAATTTCGTCCATATATATAACTGTTGTCAACCCACAAAGAGGGGGCCCGAAACCGAGAACCCTCTCCCACTTGGAAACTTTCAACTTATCACAAGCTTGTGAAAATTGGTGTTGCTGTGAAACATTCTGGTTTCTTAATGAGACGAAGCAACTTCCAGCATTCACTCTTCCGGTTTTTTGTTTTCAACAAGAAAATATTTGTTGGCCTCGACGCCTTTTTCGATCTCCTTAATATTAAATTCATCTATATTAACAAATAAGGCATTAATTCAGACACGATATGCAATGGAACGGGATGTTAGCACGTCAAACGAAAACATCTGAGCGTTCAATGCAAAAAATGCGATGTAAAAAGTAACTCTCAGTCTTACAATGTGACACGCGGGGTGTGAGAGAGTGAATCAACAGAGAAGCAGGCAACAGGCGTTTGACTGTGTCTTGCTGCGGACAATGACGAAGTATCGTTTTACGATATGGTATTGTCGGTCGGTGAAAATCTTTGCTTTAAGAGCCGGCAATATTTTTATATCACAAATAATTTTTCACTCTGCTGGCATTTTGCACCTGGAGCACAAGATCCCACAGTACGCATATTTCTTTTAAAAAAAAACGGAAATAAAACCTGGTCGAAATCGGGTCAGGAACATCTTGACCTGACCCGTTTGACTCGCAAGAAATTGTCGACCCGCTGACCCATGACCCGTTTCCATCTCTGTTCAGTACCCCTGTTACGCATTCTTTTCTAGCATTGTTCATTAAAGAGCAGTTTGCACATCAGTCAATTCAGCATTAGTACCGAGTAAAATATTCATTCATGAATATTTTTTTCAAGTTCTTGAATTCAGAGGAAATGGAGAATTGCGAACATTCAGTTGCATCACCTATTTCATGACTGCAAAAAAAAAAACAAAAAAAAAACATGCTGCCTCAATTTCCTTAAAGTTGCAACTTACCAGGTTACGTATAGAAGAAAAAAGAACCGTGTATTTTTGATAATCTGAAATTCAAAATTTAACGTATAATCGCAAAAGCGCATAACGTGTAACTGAATTGAAAAAGTGAAGGAAAATACAGTAAACTGTCGAGACTAACGCAAAATAACGTAGAAAAGTGGAAAGCGTATAACTCAGAAACGTATAACGGAGATTCTGTTTATGCTAATTTTTTACGTATAATCGCAAAAAGCGTATAAATGAATTGCGTATGACTGAATTGAAAAAGTGAAAGAAAATACAATGAAATGTCAAAACTAACGCAAAATAACGTAGAAAAGTGGAAAGCGTATAACGGAAGTTCTGTGTTTGCTAATTTTTAACGTATAATCGCAAAAAGCGTATAAATGAATTGCGTACAACCAAATTGAAAACACAGAAGATAATACAGTAAAATATCGGGACTATAGCATAGAATAACGCATAAAAGGGGAAAGCGTATAACTGAGAAACATATAACCGAGGTTCTACTGCATTTGCTAATTTTAATGTATATTCACAAAAAGCGTATAAATGGATTACGTATAACCGAATTGAAAAAACAAAAACAAAAACAAATCCCCAGTAAAATATGGGGTCTAGCGCAGAATAACACATAACAGTTAAAAACGTATAACGACGGTTCCACTGTATTTGCTTATTAAAACGTATCATCGCGGAAATCGTACAGATGTATTACGTATAACCGAATTGAAAAAGCAGAAGAATATACAGTAAAACATCGAGACTAGCACAGAATAATGCATAAAAGTGAAAAATGTATAACTGAGAAACGTATAACCGAGGTTCCACTGTATTTGCTAATTTTAAGGTATATTCACAAAAAAGCGTATAAATGAATTATGTATAATTGAATTGAGAAAGCAAAAGGATATATAGTAAAATATCGGGATAAGCGCAGAATAACGTATAACGGTGAAAAACCTTTAACCGAATTTCCATTGTATTCCGTTTTCTCTAGTTTGAGATGAAGCATTTCATGATATAAGAATATAGACATTAATAATTTTGAAATAAATGCAACAGATTTATTGAACGGAAATTTCAGTTTGAAGGCCTGAATTAGTATCTAAAAAGATCTTGAAATGAGAAGAGCAACTCTGAGCATTCTAACTTCGCTTGTTTCAAGTTGAAAGCAATAAGACCAAACGAGAAACAGAGCTTTGTTGTTCAGAAGGAAAGACAGAATCTCTGTGAACATTTTCGTGTATCACAGCCAATGAACACGAAGCCCTTAGACTTCTGCAACATGTATAAGTGTTAAGCTCGCCGTTGAGAATCTGTTAGCAGCACTCACCAAAGTTTAGAAACACGTTTTTTTTTTTTTTTTTTTTTTTTTTCAGTTCATCGATGACTGGGATTAAAGGGCAGGATTACTACACTGATACACACATGCATGCATACACACTTACATCCAAACGGAAACTGAAGCCACTTTCTTAATTACATTAGTTTCACCCCGTGCTGTGGAAGCTTTACAGGAAGGAGCCCCAGCAGGCTGTTGTTCTCCGACATTTGCTCATTGATGAGTTTCTCCTTTCTTTAGCTTGCCTGTTAATAGCATTCTTAGCCCTTGAGCGCTCCCATACAAAAACTGAAAGGAGTCAATAGTTGGATGTATGGTGCCGCTTTTCGTTTGTTTTATATCATGATTCATGACTTAGCTAATTAAGAATGAATAATGACATTTACCCGTCTGGAAGATTGCTTGCAATTCGCGACTCCGACTGGGAGTTTGTTTCCGTTCGAATTCGTTAAAAGAAACAAAAATACCCATGGTGAGAGCTATATATAACAGATATGTTACGAAACGGGAGGCAGCCCTCAGAATAATTGCATTAAGGTGACGGTGTTAGCATTTTAGTATAAACTATTTCTCTGCACTTGTTAACGAATGCACTCAAAAAAAGATGAGTGCTGACCCCTCTGCAATGTAGCTTCTAAAGGATCAGAGGCAGAAGCTAGTTAAATTTGCTGAACGTCTAGTCATTTGATTTTAATAAATTTGGGATCCGAGAATCAGCGATTTATCTGTATATACCGTAAGCATATGACGTCCCAGCAAGGTAAATCATCCTAGCAGACGCCCTGGTGATCAACTGGTGTACAAACACTGCTTGGATTTACATTGTGATGCGTCAAGGAAGATGGTGTTATGTGCTATTTTCGGCTGCGGTAACAGAAGTGTGAGAGATAATGATACACTGGCGTGCAAAAATTAAGAACGAGACGGGTTTTCGAATGTAACGTCGTGCAGAAGTGCTCCACATCGACTCAAATCATACCATAAGATCCCCAAGAAGTAAGAATGTGGGACAAGTGAGCAGAACCGTCAAAACAAGGAATCCAAAGGATACAAAGGCACTTTATTGAAAAGGTAGCTTCGAGAACAACTGGAGAGAAGACAGAAACGTCCATGTGACAGGCTGCTGCCAAGAAAAATCCAGTCTTTAGTAGGGGATATGATCACCCCTGATTGCGTTACAGGATTTACGTCTGTTCAAGCTGAGGACGAGGTTGGCAAGGACCTGTTGAGGCATCGTGGCCCATTGCTCTTGTAGCGCCAATCGCAGCTGCGGAATCGTTGCTGGCGGCTGATAACGTGCTGCCAAGCGTCTCCCAAGAATGTCCCACACGTGTTCGATTGGATTTAGGTCCAGGGACCTTGCAGGCCAATCCATGCGTTGAATATCTTCACTCTCCAACAGCTCTGCGAAAGCAACTGTACGATGAGGTGTAGCGTTGTCGTCCATGAAGAGGAACTCAGGACCCACAGCAACTCTGAACAGACGCACGTGAGGCAGGAGAACCTCGGTAGAATATACGGACAACAGTGACTGAAAACCTCCTTGGAAGATGTGGAGGTCAGTACGGCTACAAAGTATGATACCGCCCCAAACGAGAACTCCGCCACCTCCAAACCGGTCCCTTTCGATGATGTTGAAGGTGTGACTACGTGTTCCCTGCTCTTTCCAGATGGGTATACGTCCAGAATCGATCGTCAGACTAAATCGGCTCTCATTCGTATAGAAAACTCGACCCCATTGCTGATGTGTCCAGTTTTTGTGTTCCTAGCACCCCAGAAACCGCCGTCTCCGATGAGCAGGCGTTAATGACACACACCGTACTGGTCGCTGTGCAAATAGACCACCTTTGTGCAGCCTCCTGGCCACGGTAAAACGCGATAACGGACGTCCAGTTGTCTGTCGCATGTGCCTTGCGATTTCTCCCGCTGTCTGCCGTTTATCTCTTCTCGTCTGTAGGACAATATACCAGTCGTCTGCCACCGTGGTTGCTCGTGGACGACCACTGCTAAACTCTCGGACAGCTGTTCCTGTCGTTTGAAATGCCCTCCAAGATCGTGAAACGATGTTGTGAGAGATCCGGGACTCCTCGGCCACACTAGTCACACTTCGACCTTCTTCCAACTTCTCAATGACGCGGCCTCGGTTAAAGTCATCCAGATGTCGCCTACTGGATTGCCTATTGGCCATATCACACGCTAGCAGCAACTCGACGTCGTTCAAACCGATGTACACCGTGCAGTAGCTTTCACCGAATTGCTGAGCGTACACCGCCCGTGTTCTTTATACCCTACCGACACTACCCTCCCCCCCCCACACCTATCATGATGCATGCATGCGCATGCCCTACCGTACCTGACCCTAGTCTATCTCCTGAGTGGTCTTTCGGTCCGGTCTGCTTGCTCGTTCCGCTGTTATGCTAATTTCTCCTCTTCGTCCTTAATTTTTGCACACCAGTGTATGTCCTATTATAGATTACCATCTGAGTGAACGAAGTGGGATCAGAATTATAAAAAACATTATTCAGAAGCGCCAAAATTTGTGTCTATCACGTATCAGCAGAGTTGACATTAATGACAAGAAACGAAGGAACATTACAGTGTGTAGTTTAAATTTTGTAGCAGGTATGTTCTTAAATTTACTGAAGCGTTATCTACAAAAACTCTATAAAGATTTTTAGACTGGAATTAACCTTTCTTTATGAATGACTTGCACGATTTCATTTGCTCGGGAGTGAAGGCGTTAGTGAAAGAAACAAAATAATAGACAATATCGCCGTGTTTTATTCGTGGCAAGAACTCAATATTGTTCAGGAAAAATGAGTATGGAATTACATATGAGTCACCACAATTGCCCAATAACTTTAATTTATCAGAATACAGCTATTTTTGAACGCCAGATAACCCACTTACGTAGCCCATGTAATGCATCTTTGATCTCACTTGTACACCAGTTGCTCTGCAAGAAAGCAGCAGACGAAAAAGTGACGGGAACCGCGGTTTCGTGACGTCAATGCATACGGTCTATATATCCATGAAGCTGGATGTTTCGAGGATTTTCACTGTTCGAGAGAAACCCATGCACTGTCCGCACTTTTAGAAACTGAAACCCACTGAATCAGATGTCCATTCGCTAAAATTTGCCAAAACATCTATGAAGAAAACTAACGTCTTCGAACATACTGTAGTTCGACCGAAGACCTTTAAGATACATAGATGGACGTTCTTGCGTAGATGAGTGGCAGCAGCTGGCGACATTTTGATCGCAGAGCTTGTACGGCGAAATGGCTTTTGTCCTATGTAAACAACGATAATTAAGCTCTTTTACCTGCGCGAAACAAGGAATTTTACGTTGTTATAATACTGCGTATTCATTTTTTTCAATGGGGAATAAATTAGACACTGCACCTTTTACGTTATGTGACGTATATTCTAAATTAACTTTCCTTTTTAGTTTCTTTCCCTATGTAAATCTTGCGTTTATTCTCAGTTATACTTCGCACTTAACGTAATATATTTTCTTTCAAACGAATACTGTTGGCAACATAATTGAGGTTGAATGAACGTGACGTATTCCTGTTTTGATAAGAACGAGAGATATAAACTACGACTAAACTGTTGCTTAGAGAGCGTTCTGTTGAGGAGCTGTGTGGAGCTGTGTGGTGTGTGGAGCGTTTAATGCGAAGTGCTATGTTATGTTACGATGTGTTGGAGAAAACCTTGAATAAAGCATCTTTTCCGAAAGTTTGACTTCTGTTGTTTACATGTTTCGTCTGGCCGTTAAGGTTTAATTTAGGAACTATTTCATCGTATGGTTATGTTTTTAAAATAACGTAGAAGTATGAAAAGACTTTTACGTTATACTTACGATTAAAGAAAACATCATTATCGTAATTTTGGGGGATATAAAATAACTGAAGAGAAACGTTGCTTGACTTACGCAGTCATATGTGTAAAATATATTTCGGCTTCAGTTGCTTGCAAACTACGAGATCTAGTTGCATGAAATTCGTATTTCACACTCTAAGTAACGTCAAAAAACATTTTAATGTGACCATTTGTTTATTCTTAATAGAAGTTGCCGAGAACAAAACTTTTAGTTTTGGAAGTTTCTCCGCCAGTATTATAAATATTATTATTAAATCTGACAATATTATTTTCAGAAATAATTTACAATATATACATACTATTTATAAAAACAAAAAATAATAAATCTTACTGGTTATATGCATGAAAAAAATGGATGCAACAGATATAAACACGCGAGCGCCTATAGTAAACAACGAGATGTGACAGATTCTTGCGACAACACTGAACTTTAAATGTCGCACAGTAACTTACGGATTTCCAGTCTATGTATCTTAAAGGTCTTTGAGTTCGACAGCTCAGCGTTTTGCTTTTGTATCAATCCTACGAGTGAGCACTCGAGATCAGAGCTAATTTCAAGGTTAATACAAGATTATCAGAAGTGCTTATACTTTTTCCGATGGATTTATGGTTAGAAGACTTATGTATCACAGACTTTTTAAAATCAAAATACAGGGTGACCCATAAAGGTGTAACCAATATCAAATAATCACAACAGTTTTAATATAAATGATCTCATTACACAAATTGTGTTAATTGACAGAACAAATAATGAAGTTTTATAGACATTCGACATGGGCACCATTTGTCACCCGAACAATGTGCAAACGGTATTCCAGTTCCAACCATGTTCATTCGAGAATGTCGGTATTAACATTCTGCAGTGCGTCTGTAGTCCTCCTTTTTAGGTCTCCAATATCTGCAACAGGAGTGCTGTAAACCTCATCCTTGATGAATCCCCATAAAAAAAAACAAAGTCACAGTATGTTAAGTTCGGCGAACGTGGGGGCCATGCAATGACACCACCACACCGCCCAATCCATCTATTGGGAAGTTTGGTATCCAGAGACCTCCTCACAATCAAAGCCCAGTGAGGTGACGTCCTATTTTGTCGGAAAATGACCAGAATTGCAAGTTCATCCAACTAAGGATACACAAACTACTCAATCATGTCCAGGTAATTATCTGCTCTCACGGCCGCTTCCTTGAAAGAAAAAAGATCCAATAACACGGTCGACCATTACGTCACACTAAACATTCACTTTTGGGCTACCATGTTCCTTTGTGCAATGCGGGTGTTCAGTTCTCAAACTTCTCGCATTCTGTTTATTAGCCTTTCCAGAAACATGGAAAGTGCACTCAACAGGTTATACGTCAATTCGTCGCGTTTACAAATTTTGGTTACATGCAAATCGCATGCAGAAAAACGTACGATTTCGGTTGTCTTCGGCCTTGGTCATATTTATAAGGTTTCGACATCCAAACAGGTTAGTAGTATTACGCTTTTTCTTTGGCACTAAAAATAAATTAATGTGCCTAGGCCTAAAAGTTAGGCCTTTTTAACAGTTTTTATTCCATCGTGCTCATATTCATAAAGTTTAGTCACCGAGTCAAGTTAGTATTACTGCGCTTTTACATAGGCATTAAATATGAATACGTGAGCTTAGGCCTAGGCCTTTTTAACAGTTTTTATTCCATCGAGCTCACATTCATAAGATTTAAACACCAAGTCATTTAAATAATATTACACTTTTACATAAGCAGTAACTATTATTAAGTAGGCCTTAGGCCTATGTCTTTATAGCAACTTTTATTCAAGTGTGTGAAATATTTATTCTTAAGTAAAAGCGCAGTACTACTAACTTGACTTGATGCAATGCTTAGAAATATGAGCACGATGGAATCAAACTACTAAAAATGCCTACGTCTAGGACAAGGTATTAATATTTAATGCCTAAGTTAAGGCGCAATAATACTAACTAGACCTTGTATCTAAACCTTATGAATATGAGCACAATCGAATAAAAACTGTAAAAAAGGCCTAGGCCAAGGTATTCATATTTAATGCCTAAATAAAATCGCAATATTACTAACTTGCCTTGGTGCCTAAACCTTAGAGACATGAACACGATGGAATAAAAACTGTTAAAAAGACCTAGGCCTAGGCCAAGGTATTAATATTTAATGACTAAGTAAAAGCGCAATAATACTAACTTGGCTTTGTGTCTAAACTTTGTGAATATGAGCACGATAGAACAAAAACTGTTAAAAAGGCCTAGGAATAGGCCAAGGTATTAATATTTAATCACTAAGTAAAAGTGCAATAATACCAACTTAACATGGTGTCTAAACTTTGTGAATATAAGCACGATAAAATAAAAACTGTTAAAAAGGCCTAGGCCAAGGTCTTATTATTCAATGACTAAGTAAAAGTGCAATAATACCAACTTGATTTGGTGTCTAAACTTTGTGAATATGAGCACGATAGAACAAAAACTGTTAAAAAGGCCTAGGCCAAAGTATTATTATTCAATGACTAAGTAAAAGTGCAATAATACCAACTGGACTTGGTGTCTAAACTTTGTGAATATGAGCACGATAGAACAAAAACTGTTAAAAAGCCCTAGGCCTAGGCCAAGGTATTATTATTCAATGACTTAGTAAAAGTGCAATAATACCAACTTGACTTGGTGTCTAAACTTTGTGAATATGAGCACGACAGAATAAAAACTGTTAAAAAGGTCAAAGCTTAGATCTAGGCATATTAATTTATTTTTAGTGCCAATGAAAAAACGTAATATTACTAACCTGCCTGGATGTCCAAACCTTATAAATATGATCACGGCGGAAGACAACGAAAATCGTACGCTTTCCTACATGCGATTTCTATGTAACCAAAATTTGTAAACATGACGAATTTGACCGCGACAAACTGACGTAGTCGACGAATTGACACGACACCACTCATCCGAGGAACAGATTTGTCTCAGGAAAGGTTCAGCTCACACAATGTTCCCGAACATCTCTTCAGCAAACCGTTTACGTTTCACATGATCATCTACCTGAAGTTCATACGAATGAATTTCCAATCTCTGACGTAATACTCTGTGCACTGACGGCTTGGGGATGACCAACTGTCGTGCTGCTTGTCTGACTGACTTTCGAGTGCTACGAGTGAATGTTTGTCTCCCAACCGCCTGCCTTTCTGGAACCAGCAGTGGTCGTTCAGGGCTTTTCCTCGTAAAGACGCTACCAGTTTCCTTGAATGACTTGTACCACTTTCTGATGCTGTTACGCGTGGGCATTTGCTCCCATATTTTGTTCTGAAATTCGCTGAACCTGCGTAACGGATCGGGTTTCAATAAACCACTTCCGAAATCTGTGCTTTTGTGGCAGGAACCACTGGGAGCACTTCTAGAAAATTTGTGGGTATTCCTTACTACCTGCAACAAAAAAAAAAAAGGCTGATATTAGTTTTGTATCCAAAGTTATCATCGTTTGAAATTGGTTACACCTTTTTGGGACATTCTGTATATCATGCAGACAATTTTTTTTTTCTGGATACCAAAAGTCACTCACACATTTTAGTGTGCTGGATAAACCCATCTGACTTGGTAGGTTTTGGGGAGAAGAGTGGCATTTTTGATCTGACCCCAATCTAAGTCAGTCACGTGACATCCGACCAAAGGCACCTATTCCTGGACAAGAATGTATCGCCTACGTAACAGAAACGAACACCACATTTTATCCACACTAAAGCTTCCGCTAAGCATAACGATGATTACATAATCCCGTGTGCTCTGTTTCTAAGAGCGCCTGCAGTACATGAAGTCATTCTACGATAATAAAAGGGCAATGGATATACTTTGAAAAAAAAGGAGTTTAAAACAGCAATAACTATAAAATGGCAGAGGACTTCGGGAAAAAGTGACTTTTTTTCGAATGAGTTCTACGTTTATTCATTAATCTCTTACATTGCTTGGTACTAAATTATATACGGTATCAGTGTCCTGTGTGAAGGGTTCGTAAAACTCTCTGCTTTGCTTGCAGAAAGTTTTTGTAACGGAAGAGTTTAATCCGTATTTTTCCTGACTTAAGCAGATAAATAAAATGTAAATAAAATATCGACTAAAGTTACAACTCGCTCTTGCAGTGAGGAAAGTGCTTATTCAGTTTACGTGGGGAAGGTCTCATAGCATTGTCCGTGATTTCCATTCATTCTCTATATTATTATTAACACGTTGATCTCCTTCTCTCTTGGCCAATATTCGCTTTGCCTAGTCATCAGAGTTAATTCCTTTTCCCCTTATCTCGGTTTCACATCGACCAGCAAGATCCTCAGCACCTCGCTCACCACTCACTTCCAACAGACTTCCCTTTTCACTTGTCCCCACTCCCTAGAAGGCGCGGATGTTCCTTTACTAGCTTATTCCATTCCTCCCTCGCACAACGACGTAACCCATAAATCTGTCTTTCTCTCAAATGGGACGCAGAAAAGTGAGAACCAGCCGCCCCAATGACGCAGCTGCATAAAATTGGCGAAAAAAAGCACTAACGAAAGAGATGATGATTTTTATTCACTATATTCAAAAATGGTTACTTAATTCACTTCTGTCAAACATTGATGACCAGATTACAAATCTGGGAGGAATAACATTTCACATATAAACATATGCAGGTACGTAGCGCAGTTTTAAAGCCGTGTTAATACATAAGGCCAGACAAGAAAGGGGTTTTTTAAACCTAGGAAGGACAGGTTGCGCCCCCTGAGAAAAATGCAAAGAAAGGACTATGAGCAGAAGACCATACCAGCAGCACGACATAAAGGGTGGAAAAAAATAACGTCAACATCTGAAAAATATGCGGTATGTCTTCATTAATAAGGTTTTCGACCATTATTTGTCTTTAATACAGCTTCCAACATTCTTGGAATAGATTCATACAGTTTTTGAATAGCCTCCAGTGGAATGTTTTACCATTCGCCGATCAGAACATCAGCCAATTGCTTCAGAGATGTTAGAGGAAAGAACCTGCTACGCACTCTGCTCTCCAAAACTACCCACAGTGGTTTAACCTTCCAGGTGGCAAGCACGCATTCATACGTTCGGAGATTTCTGTACCGAACGCTGCGGCGACGCAATAATACGTTCATCAAAAAACTGTTCAAAAGCCGCGAGAACGCAATATTCCGTCGAAAACATTTTCAGGCTCATAGTGACGAGAACGCATGTATTTATCTGAGGTGATCCCGGCGAATACTACAGAAAGACAGGACGTTTTTAGGGGAATATCCTGTAATACATGTAACAAAATTCCGCATTGCCTCTTCGAAAGCTCCTGTCACATGGCGGGTTAATGATATTCAAGTTAGATGACTGAGATGGCCAGGACAGACGTTGAAGTTCATCTTAGTGCTACTCAAACAAAGACTAAACGGTTTTGGCTGTGTATCGGTGCATCATTGTTGGGAAACAACATTTGAACAATAAGATGCACCTGATCACCTAAAATGTCCAAGTACTCGATGTCAGTAACTCGAGAGGTAATGATCGAGCCAGGCGATTACCAAGATATGGCAGCCCAAACCATCACAGATACATCCCCATGTTGGAATCAGACAATTCGAATTGTACGCTTCCTTGGGGGTTCTCCATATATACACCCGACCAGATATTGGTAATGTTGTAAATTAGGACTCATTGGACCATATCATACTCAAGAATATGATTCTTTTCCTGTTGGCCTACAATTGCTACTGTGTGGCAACTGTTGTAACTAACAATGCAACAGTTGCCACAGTAGCAATGTCAAGTCCTTTTGTTAACTTTGTTAGACATTTCACGTTAGTTATTTACTACAAATCTATAGTTAAACTTGCTAAATTACTGGTCTCGTCGTACCTCCTGTTGGTTGACAATTGCTGCTGTGGAAACTGTTGCAACAAACGATGTGGATCTTTCACTCTTCCAGACTATGGCAACTGAGGATGTGAAGCATTCACTCTTCCAGACTGTTGCAACTGAGGATGTGAAGCTTTCCCTTTTCCAGACTATTGCAACTGAGGATGTGAAGCTCTCACTCTTCCAGACTATTGCAACTGAGGATGTGAAGCTTTCACTCTACCAGACTGTTGCAACTGATGATGTGACGCTTTCACTCTTCCAGACCGTTGAAACTGAGGATGTGAAGCTTTCTCCCTTGCAGACTGTTGCAACTAAAGATGCGAGGCTTTTATCCTTCCAAAATGTTGCAACTAACGATTTGAAATTTTCACCCTTCCAGACTGTTGCAACTAATGATGTTGAAGCTTTCATCCTCTCAGGCTGTTGCAGCAAACGATGGCCTTCCTTACACTTAGAACGTAATTTTGAGGATGTGAAGCTTTCGTCCTTCCAGAATGTTGCAACTAAAGATGTCAAGCTTTAATCCTGCAGGCTGTTGCAGCTAAGGATGTAAAGTTTTCGGCCTTCCATGCACTGAGAACGTAATTCGTAATTAAATTATTAGCCATCATTTTGCATTAATCATAGTTAATTCAACACTGAGTAGATTTACACCCAAAAACAGCCAGTTTCTGGTATTTAATTTACACTCGGATAACGGGTGGGATAAAGAATTAAGTGTGCAATTCAGCCATTTGACTAATGAAGTCGGGAACACATTTTGAATGAAAAAACAACTTAGCAGCTGAATCATATTCTGCTTCGTTAAGTCTTTTCAAAGACAGAAACTTTTCAGAACCGGCGTGTCTTTAAGTCAAAATTCCAGCTTCAAATATGCATATGATTGTCTTATTTTTATGAATAATTTAAGTCAAAGCAGAATCAATGCGGAAAATCGAAGTTTTTGTCGTCATCCTTAAGAGTATCAGTACAAGCACTAAACACAATCGTTATTTCCTTACAGAAATAACACTTTTCTCTGTTTTCATATCACTGCTTCCTATTTCCGATTTCTCTATCTGAATTACAGATGTAACACATTTGTATTTGGTTCAGACATCGGAAGATCGCCGAAATCTATTGCTTGTATAATGAACGTGAAATATTTTATTTTTATAGAAAAGAGACAACTCTTTTGTCCTCTAATGTTTCACTTTGAAAATGTAAAAAGCATTTCCGTTATCATAAATTCCTTCTGGCAAACTTAACGGAGCGTTAGATAATGGTTTGAATTTCTCTGCAAAATATCAAATGAGAGCTCACTCTGAAATCGGAATCATCAGCAAAACTCTATGCATGCAAACTTCACAAATTCTGAAGGAATCAGTTAAAACTTCCGGTAGTAATTTCCAGTGTTTCTTATGATAATTTAGAATGCAGCAATAAGCTGGATAAAGTGCTGCTATTTTACACAACACCAAAGTTCATGAGAAGTGAAATTTCTCTCTCACGGAAAAGACAAATGGAAACGGATTTTTTACAAACTACAGCATTTTCATTTCACTTCAGAATGCTTTCATAATGTGCTTTAAATATCATTTTAAAATTTAACGAATTTTAGAAAAGCGGTAGTTTTTCTTTGCGACTGTCTACGCCACAGGAGAAGAATGGTTGAAACTTTTTTTTCAAGGAATTCTGTGCGTTTTAATGAAAACTGAAATCCCTTAGTCAAAGTTTGTTCATACCTATATGATAAGGTTGCTCCCGTCAGATATCCAATGAAAATGAAAAGAGCTTGCTGTTCTTTCTTTAACCCCAACATACGCATGTACACTAAGTAGCCAAACAATTATTACCACTATGCCATTTTACACAAAGTAGCTATCTCACTGATGCTGCTCACGAAACATGGATGAATCAGTATAAAAAGGTATAAAGCTGTAGGCATGCAGAGACCAAAGGAACTTGCTTTTCTTTCTATGCACATAACATACACATGTACATTGAGTAGCCAAACTATTATGACCACTAGACTATTCGATACAAAATAGCTATTTCACTGATGATGCAAGATGGATGAATCAGTACAAAAAGAGGGAAAGACGAAGGCATGCAGAGACTAAAAAAGCTTGTTTTTCTTTCTATACACACAAAAAGCGCATGTATATTCCGTGGCCAAACTATTATGACCACTGGACCATTTTATACAAAGTAGCTACCTCGCTGACGCTGCTGAAGCAGGATGGATGAATCAGAATAAAAAGGTGGAAAGCTGAAGGCATGAAGAGACTAAAAGAGCTGGCTTTTCTTGCAATACATACAACATACGCATGTACATTGAGTGGCCAAACTATTATGACCAATAGATCATTTTATACAAAGTAGCTACCTAACTGATGCTGCTGACACAGGATGGATGAATCAGCATAAAAAGGGGTAAAGCTGAAGGAATGTAGAGACTAAAAGAGCTTGCTTTTCTTTCTATACACAGAATATACGCGTGTACACTGAGTAACAAACCTATTATGAACACTAGGCGTTTTATACAAAGTAGCTATCTCACTGATGCTGCTGACGCAGGATGGATGAATCAGTGTAAAAGCGGGGAAAGCTGAAGGCATGCAGAGACTAAAAGAGCTTGTTTTTCTTTCTATGCACGCAACATACACATGTACACTGAGTGGCCATTTATGACCACTAGACCATTTTACACAAAGTAGCTATCTCACTGATGCTGCTGGCGCAAGATGGATGAATCAGTGTAAAAAGGAGGAAAGCTGAAGGCATGAAGAGACTAAAGGAGCTTGCTTGTCTTTCAATACACACAACATACGCATGTACACTGCGTGGCCAATTATGACCACTAGGCCATTTCATACAGAGTAGCTATCTCGCTGATGCTGCTGACGCAAAATTGATGAATCAGTGCAAAAAGGAGGAAAGCTGAAGGCATGAAGAGACTAAAAGAGCTTGCTTTTCTTTCAATACACGCAACATACACATGTACACTGAGTGGCCAATTATGACCACTAGACCATTTTATACAAAGTAGCTATCTCACTGATGCTGCTGACGCAAGATGGATGAATCAGTGTAAAATGGAGGAAAGCTGAATTCATGCAAAGACTAATGAACTGCATTGCTCAGGAAAAAATTGGTAAAAGACGCCATCTGACGGCTTTGAATGTGGAATGATCGTGGCTGCTTGAAGCATTGGTGCGAGTATTAGCAAAACGGCTGCATTTGTGAAATATTCGAGAAGAGCAGTTGTTAAAGTTTGCACCAGCAGTAAAAAAAATCGGGTTTGCGCGTAAGGCATGTAGTCGTCAAAGGCTACTGGGTGCTCGAGCTGGATGGAGAGTAAGTAGTCTTGTTCAGTCCAACAGGCGGTCAACACTTCGTCAGATTACAGAGACGTTATGGTGGAGGTAGTGTGTTTGTGTTGGCATCTCTTTAGGTGGTTGAACAGTTTCCTATGTCCTGCCACGTGGTAACCTTACTGCACAGATACATAGAGACGATATCCTGCGTCCATATGTACGTCCTTATGCAGGTGCGATAAGCGAAGCGTTTCACCTACAGGATGATAATTCAAGACCACGCAGAGAGTGCCTCGTGGAGGAATACCTTGAGGAGAAAACCATTGTCCGTATGGAATGACCAGCTCAATTTCCAGACCTAAATCCTATTGAACATGTTTGGAATTCTCTGGGAAGACGTGTTGCTACCCTCAATCCGCCTTCCGATACCCTACAGTGGCTTGCTACTGCTTTCCCGGAACAATGGACAATACTGCCTACTTAGTTAATTGACGCCATAATGATGAGCATGGAACATCGCTGTCGGGCCTGTACTGCTGTTAGAGGTGACCACACATTATACTGACACAACTTCCCCATTGAGTTCCTGTACCCTATTTTTTGACACGATCCTGTATAGTCCATTTTTCTGATATTAAATAATGTTTTCGTGATTTGTTTTTCACCTAACTAATAATTTACAATTTAATGCATCTTTTCAGCGATTTTCATGAAATTTCACCAAGTAGTTTTCTAATTATGCTGTTTTTTCCCTTAATTTATGGAAATCAGTGTATATTTTCCGTGTCGGAAACGATTCAAAGGACGTACTCATTACAACGGAAAATTTGGTATCCTTTCTTATATATCACATCGAACCACCTCTGGCTTCGTATTCCTTACCTTTGTTGTACAAGTTCAGGGTTCTATCTATATTCGGGGTAAACTTAACCTGACTGCGGGTAAAAGCTGAAAAGACCTTACTGCGGGATGAAAGCTGAAAAATCTTCTCATTAATGAGGTGCAATATGCCACTATGATGGGAGAGTGTGCCACCATGACGGGAATCAGAACAAAAATAAACTTTGCGCTAATTGTGCTAGCAGCAATTTTTACCCCAGGTAGAAAGGAGTAACGAGGGATTAACCCTCCAAAACACTTGACTGTCCCCTTAGTCTAACAAGCAGTAAATATCCTCTGAGTATAGCCTCTCTGACGCATGACACACTGACGCCACCAAAATGCGAATATTTGTATTTTTAGAAATCCATCAGAAACTAAGATCATATATGATTTATCAATACACAGCTTGTGGTGTTGAGATAGAATGAAAATACTAACGTTTACCACAATCAAAGGTTTATTATACACCGACTATAGTTTCACAGAGCGTTTGGCTCGGCTTTATCAGGGCAAATGAAGCGTAAACATTCAAATCACTGTAACATCATCAGAGTTCTGACGGTCACGATTCTTGGTGAGTCGTTTCCACACGCTTATAAACTGAAGAAGGAAGTCGTCTATAGCACAACATTGTCACGAAGATAACCATAAATTTCTGTTTGGAAACGCTACGCTTATTGATAAACCTGATTCGACTATCACGCTTAAGTATTGGAAGCTTTCCACGCGTGGAAACAAGTCACCAAAAACAAGCGCGTGGAAACAAGTCACCAAAAACAAGCGCGTGGAAACAAGTCACCAAAAACAAGCGCGTGGAAACAAGTCACCAAAAACAAGCGCGTGGAAACAAGTCACCAAAACCCGTGACCGTCAGAACTCTGATGCAGAGATAGAAACGGGTCACGGATCAACGAGTCGACAATTTCTTGCGGGTCCAACGGGTTGGGTCAAGGTGTTCCTGACCCAACTTTGACCCGGTTTTATTCCTATTTTATTTTTGAAAAGAGAAAAATGTTTTCCAAAAAAATGCGCGTTGTGGAACTCTGTAGTCGATACTGGTGCCCACGGAGTGAAATAATGATTTGCCATGCAAAAATACTGTCATATCTTTTTTAAAGCAACGAAGATTTCCACCGATCGACGTCAGACACACCGACACCATATAGTAAAAAGACACTTCCTTTGCGTTCTTTTACAGTGCAATTGTCCAGGGCAAGCTACAGTCAGACGCCATTCTCTTGCTTCTCAGCTGATTCAGTATATCCGTGCGAAGTTCACTATATGACTAAGAGTTACTTTTCACATCGCACCTTTTACATTGAGCATTCAGAGGTTTTTGATTGATTTGCTAACATCCCTCTCCCATGACATGTCATGTCGAAATTAACTCCTTATTGTTTAATATGGATGGATTTAATATTGAGGAGGTTCAGAAAGGCGTGGTGGCCAACAAATACGTGCTTGTTCAAAACCACAAGGAGAAGAGTGAATACTGGAAATTGTTTTGTCTCATTAAGGAACCGGTGAATACTTCTGTGTTGTTTGATCTTGCTTGTGGTTCAAAATGTGGAAAGTGTATAATTACAAAGAAAGATGTCGACGGTGTAATAAAAGATTATGGAACCAAAAATCTAATGGACCATATGAAAGTACGCGCACCTCCATCAAAGCGCGGAAAGAGTGAACAATCTAAATACATTTAAAAAATACATTTGTGTAATCGTAAATAATGATTTTCATTTGTAATTTACTCCATTGTCAAGCTCATAGTCAGCCATTACTTCTGGATTACGCAAAATAGTGGCACTAAAATTGGCACTAAAATTTAGCAAGTAACCAAATTTTATAATTAAGAAAGGACTTCAGTAAATAAATATCAAGCAGTTATGGGGATGAATATATATATATATATATTCATCATATATATATATATGCACAGTATGATCCAAGAGAAATTCCTTCTTCTTTCATCAAAAGAACTTTAAGAAAAATTATTCTGAATAATAGAGTAAGGTTGGCAGATCTGCTTTAATTTTCTACACAGTTAATAATATGATTCTGACCAATCAAAGCCGTAAGGAAGTTGGCTAGAGGATGCCTATTAACTACCTAAAGGAACCTTAGTGCTATGGATATGACGGTCCTATTAAAACAAAAAATTAAATAATATAAACAAAATCACAAAAAAAGCTTAAAAATCTGTTTATAAAAGAAAATAAAAACAAATAAAAAAGAAAACTAGTTATTCATCACTAGGATAGCTATACTAAAAATAGTAAAACCAACATTAAAATTAATAAGATTCTGATTAATCTATAGAAGCTCACTAAGGTGATTTAATACATGCAAAGATTATTAAATAAACTGCTCGTGTATTTTATAATATTTCTCATGTATTCTGGAGAGTTAATTCTGCTCTTTCTGATCATTCAGATCCACAGTCTTAAGTTTATATATTTTTTTCTCTGGTTAAAATCTCCGCGCGTTGGTTTCTTGCTGTATGAGGAGGCCATCAGCCCCACCCTCACTGCCCCCCAGCGTCTAGGGAGTGGCGGAAGAGGTCAGCCATGTTCTTCTCTTGTGAGGAGAAAAGTTTTTGTCACACAAGAGGTAAGCTCTCTTCCTTGTTTTTGGGTTCTAGGTTTTATAAGTTCAATGTTTGTACTTCATGTACCTTTTCTCTGTCGTTTTTTAGCTTTCCAGCTTTTAAGCATTGGTTTGTCTGTTAACATTTTTGCGGGTTTTAACTCTTACTTTTCTTTGTAACTTTGAGCGTCTTTTGGGGTACCTAGGAACAGAAGATGGCTAAGCTTGTTCCTTTTCTATGCGCTGTCTATGCGCTGTTTTTTCAAAGTAGTTAAGTTCTTAATAACTAATTAATTATGCACTTAAGCACTGCTGAAATACTTTGTACATATTGCAACTAACTGTTTAAGGTATATAACTTTCACAAAGTTTTCTTTAGTTAATTATTATCTTTAACTTATTCTCGTTTTCGTGCTGTCATAAGTTGTAGAGTAGGGGTTTTAGACTCAAGTTTTCTTTCAAAAATCTGTTCGTTATAAATTAACATTTCCTTTTTTAATTGCAATGTAAAATTTGGATTTCTTTTTGCATTGTTTTTCAGGTTTAAATTCTCTCTCAAACGAACTTGGAATTTCGTTATAGCTGAAAATCATTTCTAATTATTATGTCACTCTCACAGCTTGAGTTCTCTTTAATCTTCTTCTCTCTGTTTAATAGTAACAGATGAAGAGCATGGGTCAGGCCATGAAGGTTAATGGATGCAAGCGAAATTGTTAACTAGTGCTAGGTCATGCTACTCTACGGAGGACATGACTTATATATATATTTTTTAAACTATTTTAGGTGGGAATGTTACTTGCATCTATGGCCTTGCAGAAACCCATTTCCAACTAGGTATTTGTGGAAGTGAGAAAATACAGAGTTTTTGCTGGTCCTTGATAAAGCCAAGGCTCAGTATTCTCGACACCTTCTACATTCAGTTGTTTTATTTTATCTTTTCTCCTTTTACTCACACAGGTAGATACATAACCTTTTCTATGTTGTACTAGGTGTGAGTCAAAATTATATATGTATTTTTTTGCTTAGGTATCTTCTTTATAGAATGTGAATTCTGAATTTTCAAAACTGCTGCGTTGCGCGTTTTGATTTTCAGGTTATTTTGCACCCTTCGTTTTAAATTCTAAAATTTTTTCCTTAGTCTTCAGTTTTGCTCTTAAGTAACTAATTTCAATTTATTATTTAGCAGCTCATGCGCAAATTCTAGTTGAAATGTTTTATTATTATTTTTTTATTACTATTTTTTTACTTGAGGTTTTTTTTTTTTTTTTTTTTTCATTTCCTAATTTTTCTTTTTAGTATGTTTTGGATGCAGCTTTTTGGAGTGTAGTTTATACTCGAGTTTGGTCTTTTCTTGGACTGCTTATTTCTAAAAAGTTTTTCCTAGTTGGTCTGCTCAGAATTTGTATGTTTTGGCCCAAGTGGAGTTCTAAGGACGATGAAAGGATTGGAGGTCAGCTCAGATATTTTAAGTCCTCCCGCTCGGTTAGGCTAGCACCCTTTCCCATAGTGTATGAACTCGCTGGCAAAGGTAATCCAAAGTTATGAAATGACAAACGTTGTTTGACATGTAAATCTGCAGATCCTAACCTGTATTCTTCTGTTGAGAATAATTGCTCCAACAAGTTTTGCAAAGCCTACAATACCATCTATAAGCTCACCTGTACTGTCTGCAACCTTAGCTATATTGGCCAAAGTAAAAATCCTCTGCATCTTAGGATTAATGGTCACAGGTCTCTAGTAAACAAGTTCTCTAATTCAGGAGCGAACCCCTCCACAAACGCCAACCAGTACTCTACCTTTGAATTAGAGCATTTCCATACTCATGGTTTTGACAAAGTGAAAATAGAGGTACTACATATTATCCCTGACCTCTATGCTCGGCTAGAAACTGAATCCCTTGAAATTTTGCAGCATCAGTCTCTTTATCCCTATGGCCTTAATTCCACTCTATCTGACAATAAGCATAATCAGCATAAATTTTCAATTCGTGAACTCTTCTTTCTTGTTAATAATAAGAGCTGCTCTAGAGGTAATAGAGGACAGAGGTTATTTCGCACATCAAGCAAAGTTGATTTTGCTAACTTGCTAAAAACTCTGGAAAGCTTTAAAACTGGCACTAATTTTGTTAAAAATACTTACAAAATTCTCAAGTCCTTCAAGCACTCTGTCCTTAAATGTTTTTTCAAATTCTGGAATGAAACTGCTGACCATGTTGATAAGCATGTTTTTGCTTTGGTTCTGGACATTCTTAAACATATTCTTAAAGATAAATTTCTCTTAAAGAATTTTCCAGTAATTTTGTTACCATCAGGTTCCTAAATAAAGCCTATGATAATCTCAATGTAAGGAAGCTGTTCTACAATAATGCAATTTTTTTCCCATCCACAGGCACCAGTCTATTGTAAGTTTTAAATATGTTAAGACCTTAGGGTCAATAGTTAAAAACTACAAACTTAACTCTTCGAGCTACATTCCTGTAATTACTACTTGTTCTTGTGATGAACATAAAGAAACAGTTCACTATGATAAGAATTACAACCATATTATCACCGGAAAATTGAGTTTTGTTGAAAATGAAAAGCTTAGGAATTTATTAGAGTATGGCTCTAAATTCAGACCTTCCTTCACAATTTCCAAAGAAAGGATTCTTGAGAGCTTCACTCAAGATGTAAATAAGTACATCGTAAAAACCAGTTTAACGTACAATCAGCCTATTGAGGCCTTCGCAGAATGGAAATATAATATAATCAATAGCTTCACCGGTGAGTTGGCAGGTCTGGACTTTTGTTTCGACAGAAATCTCTTTTCTCTGGAGAAGCTAAAAGGTCACTCTCCAAACTACAAGACCAATTTATTTTTACCACTACGGATAAAGCTAGCAATAATTTTGCAATTATCTGTAAGAAGTTCTATTTTGAATTGTTAACTATGGAACTCAATAATAGAGTAACATACGAGCCCGTAAGTTATTCTACCAAGCAGTTAGAAAATCGGTTTAAGGCATTCTTCAAGAAACTTAAAATTCCACAAACTAGAAGATATGAGCCTGAATTTCCATTTCTTTTTGCAACGGTTAAGTTTCATAAGGATCCTGTGAAGTTCAGGTTCATAGCTAGTGGAGTAAGGAGTCATAAAAAGAAAATAGATCTTGCTTTTGAAGATGTCTTAAAGAAGGTTTTGAAACACATTAGAAACTGTTCTAACTTGATGTACAGAGATTTTTGGATAATTAATAATAATGCAGAAGTAATTTCTACTATACTCAAAGTTTGTCCCCTAGATATTAATAGTTATGATTTTGAAAACCTATATACTAATCTGCCTCTATCAGATATAATCACTACCTTTAAAGAGCTGTATGCAGAATTTAAACTTAACCAATTTGTTGATGTAGGAACTTGGAACTCTTATCTCAATTGCTGCATAAAAAATAACCATATCTTATATAATAATACTCTCTATAAGCAAGTGAACGGTATTCCAATGGGAACATCAACGTCCACGAATATCGCTAATCTATTCCTGTTCTTTAAGGAATATAAATTCATTAAAAATCACCCCACCTGCTCAGATAACTACCTTTACACTTTTAGATATATTGATGATCTGCTGTGTATCAATAATTCCGAAGTTATAGAGAGTGATTTTGATAATATCTATCCTAGCTCTCTTAACTTATGTAAAACCAACCACAGTAATCAGGAACTTGAGTTCCTAGACTTAAGCATTAAGCTCAACAGAGGTAACCCATCTATTAGCCTCTTTGATAAAAGAGTTAATTTTCCTTTCAAAGTAATTAAATATCTACACTGGAATAATAACATTTCAACCAAAGTAATTGAGAATGTACTAATTTCTCAGGTCCTAAGAATTTCAAGAATTTGCAGCAACAATTTGGACTTCAATTACCACATTAATATACTATTAGAAAGTTTTCTAGAGAACGAAATTCCTTCTTCTTTCATCACAAGAACTTTAAGAAAAATTATTCTGAATAATAGAGTAAGGTTGGCAGATCTGCTTTAATTTTCTACACAGTTAATAATATGATTCTGACCAATCAAAGCCGTAAGGAAGTTGGCTAGAGGATGCCTATTAACTACCTAAAGGAACCTTAGTGCTATGGATATGACGGTCCTATTAAAACAAAAAATTAAATAATATAAACAAAATCACAAAAAAAGCTTAAAAATCTGTTTATAAAAGAAAATAAAAACAAATAAAAAAGAAAACTAGTTATTCATCACTAGGATAGCTATACTAAAAATAGTAAAACCAACATTAAAATTAATAAGATTCTGATTAATCTATAGAAGCTCACTAAGGTGATTTAATACATGCAAAGATTATTAAATAAACTGCTCGTGTATTTTATAATATTTCTCATGTATTCTGGAGAGTTAATTCTGCTCTTTCTGATCATTCAGATCCACAGTCTTAAGTTTATATATTTTTCTCTGGTTAAAATCTCCGCGCGTTGGTTTCTTGCTGTATGAGGAGGCCATCAGCCCCACCCTCACTGCCCCCCAGCGTCTAGGGAGTGGCGGAAGAGGTCAGCCATGTTCTTCTCTTGTGAGGAGAAAAGTTTTTGTCACACAAGAGGTAAGCTCTCTTCCTTGTTTTTGGGTTCTAGGTTTTATAAGTTCAATGTTTGTACTTCATGTACCTTTTCTCTGTCGTTTTTTAGCTTTTCAGCTTTTAAGCATTGGTTTGTCTGTTAACATTTTTGCGGGTTTTAACTCTTACTTTTCTTTGTAACTTTGAGCGTCTTTTGGGGTACCTAGGAACAGAAGATGGCTAAGCTTGTTCCTTTTCTATGCGCTGTCTATGCGCTGTTTTTTCAAAGTAGTTAAGTTCTTAATAACTAATTAATTATGCACTTAAAGCACTGCTGAAATACTTTGTACATATTGCAACTAACTGTTTAAGGTATATAACTTTCACAAAGTTTTCTTTAGTTAATTATTATCTTTAACTTATTCTCGTTTTCGTGCTGTCATAAGTTGTAGAGTAGGGGGTTTTAGACTCAAGTTTTCTTTCAAAAATCTGTTCGTTATAAATTAACATTTCCTTTTTTAATTGCAATGTAAAATTTGGATTTCTTTTGCATTGTTTTTCAGGTTTAAATTCTCTCTCAAACGAACTTGGAATTTCGTTATAGCTGAAAATCATTTCTAATTATTATGTCACTCTCACAGCTTGAGTTCTCTTTAATCTTCTTCTCTCTGTTTAATAGTAACAGATGAAGAGCATGGGTCGAGCCATGAAGGTTAATGGATGCAAGCGAAATTGTTAACTAGTGCTAGGTCATGCTACTCTACGGAGGACATGACTTATATATATATTTTTAAACTATTTTAGGTGGGAATGTTACTTGCATCTATGGCCTTGCAGAAACCCATTTCCAACTAGGTCTTTTAATGGAAGTGAGAAAATGCAGAGTTTTTGCTGGTCCTTGATAAAGCCAAGGCTCAGTATTCTCGACACCTTCTACATTCAGTTGTTTTATTTTATTTTTTTATCTTTTCTCCTTTTACTCACACAGGTAGATACATAACCTTTTCTATGTTGTACTAGGTGTGAGTCAAAATTATATATGTATTTTTTTGCTTAGGTATCTTCTTTATAGAATGTGAATTCTGAATTTTCAAAACTGCTGCGTTGCGCGTTTTGATTTTCAGGTTATTTTTGCACCCTTCGTTTTAAATTCTAAAATTTTTCCTTAGTCTTCAGTTTTGCTCTTAAGTATATATATATATATATATATATACGTATATTGACTATGAAAAGGCCTTCGATTCCGTGAAACCATCAGCAATAACAATGGCTTTGAAATCCTGCGGTATTGAAGATGCATACATGAGCATTATTAATAACATCTATGAAAATGCAAGTGCAAAGTTTCGGATATTTGAGGATACTGCACAAATAAGAATTGGAAAGGGAGTGAGACAAGGTGACACCATATCTCCCAGTCTCTTTAACGCCACATTGCAAAATCTCTTTCAATCATTGAACTGGGAACACAAAAAGATAAAGATTAATGGAGATTACTTAACTCACCTTGGTTTTGCTGATGACGTAGTCATCTTTGCAACTACCCCTTCAGAGCTGCACAGTATGATCCAAGAACTTTCTGACAACAGTAAAGAAGTGGGATTAAAAATGAACTTTCAGAAGACAAAAGTGATGTACAATGCTTTTACAAGAAACGAAGATTTAGCGATTGATGGAGAAAAGCTTGGGACAACAAATTCCTACATTTATCTTGGGCAGCAGATATCGAGTGAGAGTCACATTGATGAAGAAATTAATCTGCGTATAAAACTTGGATGGAGAGCTTTTGGAAGAAGCAGTGCAATTTTTAAGAGCAGTATGCCAGTATGTCTAAAAAAAGGGTTTAATCAATGCATCCTGCCAGTGCTTACGTATGGAGTCGAGACATGGACCTTAACTGAAAAAGACATACAAAGACTGCAGACAACTCGAAGAAGCATGGATAGATGCATGCTTGGTGTAACCAGGAAAGATACAAAGAGGAACTTGTGGATAAGGAAAATGACAGGATTGGACGACATCATGACCAGAGTGAAATCATTGAAATGGCAATGGGCTGGACATGCTGCCAGAAGAACGGACCACCGATGGATAACCGAATTTTTAGACTGGATTCCAAGGGACAGGAAATGACCCAGAAGAAGACCACATGTGAGATGGAAGGATGAAATTCGAAAGTATGCTGTAGTGACATGGAAGAGACAGCTCCAAGACAGACAATTGTTGGAAGAGGATTGGAGAGACCTTCATCCAGCAGTGGATTGATAATGGTCGATGATGATGATATATATTATATATATATATATCATCATTGTCAACCATTATCAATCCACTGCTGGACGAAGGTCTCCCCAAGTTTCCTCCACAACGGTCTGTCTTGTGCCAGTCTCCTCCATGTCACTCCCGCATATTTACGAATTTCATCCACCCATCTCCCATGTGGTCTTTTTCTGGGTCTTTTCCTGTCCCTTGGAATCCAATCTAAAATTTCGGCTGTCCATCTATGGTCTGTCCTTCTGGCAGTACGTCCAGCCCATTGCCATTTCAGGGATTTAACGCTGATCATGATGTCTTCCACTCTCGTCATTTTTCGGATCCACGAGTTCCTCTTCTTATCTCTCCTGGTTATACCAAGCATGCACCTCTCCATGCTTCTTTGAGTTGTCTGCAGCCTTTGTATGTCTCTTTTAGTTAAGGTCCACGTCTCTGCACCATACGAAAGAACTGGAAGGATGCATTGATCAAACACTTTTCTTTTAAGACATAATGGCATATTGCTCTTGAAAATTATGCTGTTTCTTCCAAAGGCTCTCCAGGCAAGTTTTGTACGCCGCTTAATTTCTTCATCAATGTGACCCTCACTTGATATCTGCTGTCCAAGATAAACATACGTATCTGTTATCTCCAGTTTTTCTCCATCAATCGATAAATCTTCATTTCTTGTAAAAGCATTGAACATCACTTTTGTCTTCTGAAAGTTCATTTTTAATCCCACTTCTTTACTCTTGTCAGCAAGTTCCTGGATCATACTCTGCAGTTCTGATGGGCTAGTTGCAAAAATTACTATGTCATCAGCAAAACGAAGGTAGGTTAGATAATCTCCATTAATCTTTATCCCTTTGTTTTCCCAGTTCAGTGATTGAAAGACATTTTCCAATGTGGCATTAAAGAGCTTCGGAGATATGGTGTCACCTTGTCTCACTCCCTTTCCAATTTTTATGTGTGTTGTATTTTCAAACAGCAGATACTTTGCACTTGCATTTTCATAGATGTTATTAATAATATTAATGTATGCATCTTCAATACCGCAGGATTTCAGAGCCGTGGTAACTGCTGATGGTTTCACCGAATCAAAGGCTTTTTCATAATCGATAAAAGCCATGCACAATGGAAGTTCATATTCCCTCGCTCTTTCAATTAGTTCTCTCAGTACGTGGATATGATCTATTGTGCTGTAGCCACTCCTGAATCCAGCTTGTTCTCTCGGTTGAGCCATGTCCAGTGTTACCTTCAAGCGGTGTGAAAGAACTTTAGTGAAGATTTTATAAACCACTGATAGGAGGCTGATAGGTCTGTAGTTCCTGAGATCCTCAATGTCACCTTTTTTATGTAGCAGGATCATTGTAGCATTGTTCCAATCGTCAGGAATCTTCCCTTCATTAAGGCATCGAGTGAAAATTTGGGCGACTACTGTTTCAATTTCTCCACTTGCTTCTTGTATGATATCTATAGTAATTCCATCTTCTCCTGGAGCTTTCCCCCGCTTCATGTTCTTGATTGCATGAGCAACTTCTGCTGGGAGGACTGGAAGAACTCTAGTACCTTTCATGATGTCTGGAGTACATGTATCATCCCTTTCATATAATTTGGAGTAGAAATCGTTCACTCTTGTTTAAAATTTCGCCTCTATTTCTTGTTATAGAACCATTTTCTTTTCTCAGAGCCATAATCTGTTTTCTTCCCTTACTGAGATGTCCCTTTGCTATCTTAAGGCTTTGGTTGTTTTCAATTGCTTTCCTCACTAGCTCACAGTTGAATTTCCTTACGTCTTCAGTGATACTTTTTCGTGTTGTCTTGCATAGCTCTATATATTCCACTTTGGAAGTCACATCTTCTTTAGTTGTCCTCATTTCTCTTCTTTTTTGCATCAACATTTTGGTTTTTCCTGATAATTTGTTCACATGCAACTTGTTCTTAGACCCAGCTAATTTTGTTGCTGTTTCCATTAGAGCTTTGGTTACTTTTCTGTTAACTTCCGAAATATCCACTTCTTCCGATGTTAGGCCTTCTAAAGCAGAGAATCTGTTCTTCAGTTCTAACTTGAAAGTATTATGGTGTTTTTTAAGGTTGGTTATGTCAATACATTTTGTTTGTCTTATGAGCTTGCCACGTTCAAGTTTAGTGTTGAGGTGCATCTTACATCTCACCAATCTATGGTCACTACCTGTGTTGAACTTGTTCAGCACACTGCAGTCTTCGATGACGAATTTTTTGTTACACATAATAAAATCAATTTCACTTGTCGTCCCAATTGGATGTCTCCATGTCCATTTCCTGTGTGGCTTTTTCTTGAAAAAGGAGTTCAAGATGAAAAATCCTTCTGCCTCTGCAAACTCAACGAGAGTATTTCCACGCTGGTTTCTGTTGCCGTGACCGAATTTACCTACTGAAGTTTCATTCTGTTGCCGTTGCCCTATTTTTGCATTGAAATCTCCCATAATTATCTTCAAGTGCTGCTTACCTTTATTATTTAGATGACGAATTTCCTCATAAAATTCTTCAATTTCTTCTTCAGGATGACTTGAGGTGGGTGCATAAGTTTGAATAATCTGAGCCTGGTATCTTCTCGATAGTTGGATAACGAGTCGTGCAGCTCTGTCAGAGGAACTTTCAACTTCTACCACTTTATCCTTCAGTTTCTTGTTTATTATAAATCCAACACCACTAGTTCTGCCAGTATCTGTCCCACGATAATAGAAGAGATGTCCACTTTTCAGTTCAATGAGATCTTCTCCTTTTCTCCTTACCTCACTTAGCCCGACGATGTCCCACTTGATCCTTTGTAGTTCCTCTTCCAATTCAAGAAGCCTTGAATCAGAAGATAGGGAGCGTCCGTTATAGGTAGCCAAGGTCAGCATCAAATGGCCTAGTCCGGTCCTCCGGGGATTCTTAGCACCCTCTGCCTTCATGTCGCACTGGCCGCTGGCTTGGCCAGGTACATTCCAGCTGCCGGAGACTGAGGGCCAAGATTTAAGTTGTAGAGTCATTTTGGAGGTGTTTGGCCATAACTCACCACGCTGGCCAAGCGGGTTGGTGAGTGTGGGATAGCATTTCCTCTGATCCCGATGGTATAGTTATACCGCTATTGGCGGTCGTCAGAGCCCCTTTAGTGGGAACAGGATGCACCACGAGAAGGCGGGTTGACATTTGTCAAGGAGAGGCTGTGATGTTACGCATCACCTGACCTTACATCCCACTCTATATATATATATTGGGATGTATATATATATATATATATATATATATATATATATATATTGGGATGTAAGGTCAGGTGATGCGTAACATCACAGCCTCTCCTTGACAAATGTCAACCCCGCCTTCTCGTGGTGCATCCTGTTCCCACTAAAGGGGCTCTGACGACCGCCCATAGCGGTATAACTATACCATCGGGATTAGAGGAAATTTTATCCTACACTCACCAACCCGCTTGACCAGCGTGGTGAGTTATGGCCAAACCCCTCCAAAATGATTCCACAACTTAAATCTTGGCCCTCAGTCTCCGGCAGCTGGAATGTACCTGGCCAAGGCAGCGGCCAGTGCGACATGAAGGCAGAGGGTGCTAAGAATCCCCGGAGGACCGGACTAGGCTGCCATCTGATGCTGACCTTGGCTACTTACAATGGACGCTCCCTATCTTCTGATTCAAGGCTTCTTGAATTGGAAGAGGAACTACAAAGGATCAAGTGGGACATCGTGGGGCTACGTGAGGTAAGGAGAAAAGGAGAAGATCTCATCGAACTGAAAAGTGGACATCTCTTCTACTATCGTGGGACAGATACTGGCAGAACTAGTGGTGTTGGATTTATAATAAACAAGAAACTGAAGGATAAAGTTGTAGAAGTTGAAAGTTCCTCTGACAGACCTGCACGACTTGTTATCCAACTCTCGAAAAGATACCAGGCTCAGATTATTCAAACTTATGCACCCACCACAAGTCATCCTGAAGAAGAAATTGAAGACTTTTATGAGGAAATTTGTCGTCTAAATAATAAAGGTAAGCAGTACTTGAAAATAATTATGGGAGATTTCAATGCAAAAATAGGGCAACGGCAACAGAATGAAACTTCAGTAGGTAAATTCGGTCATGGCAACAGAAACCAGCGTGGAAATACGCTCGTTGAGTTTGCAGAGGCAGAAGGGTTTTTCATCTTGAACTCCTTCTTCAAGAAAAAGCCACACAGGAAATGGACATGGAGACATCCAAATGGGACGACAAGTGAAATTGATTTTATTATGTGTAACAAAAAATTCATCATAGAAGACTGCAGTGTGCTAAACAAATTCAACACAGGTAGTGACCATAGATTGGTGAGATGTAAGATGCATTTCAACACTAAACTTGAACGTGGCAAGCTCATAAGAGAAACAAAATCTATTGCCATAACCAACCTTAAAAAACACCATAATACCTTCAAGTTAGAACTGAAGAACAGGTTCTCTGTTTTAGAAGGCCTAACATCGGAAGAAGTGGATATCTCTGAAGTTAACAGAAAAGTAACCAAAGCTCTTATGGAAACAGCAACAAAATTAGCTGGGTCTAAGAACAAGTTGCATGTGAACAAATTATCAGGAAAAACCAAAATGTTGATGCAAAAAAGAAGAGACTGAGGACAACTAAAGAAGATGTGACTTCCAAAGTGGAATTGTAACGTACCAGGAGATGTGACGTACCTGCCAGAAGGACGCACACGACATAAAGGCAGATAGCAATCAGAATAAAATGTCCGCGTAGCTCAATTGGTAGAGCAACTTATTCCGGAAGGAGTGGACCCGGGTTCGAATCCTGGCGCGGATAAAAATGACGGAGAAATTTACTTCGTTATAGAATATATAGAGATATGCAAGACAGTAAGAAAAAGTATCACTGAAGACGTAAGGAAATTCAACTGTGAACTAGTGAGGAAAGCAATTGAAAACAACCAAAGCCTAAAGATAGCAAAGGGACATCTCAGTAAGGGAAGAAAACAGATTATGGCTCTGAGAAAAGAAGATGGTTCTGTAACAAAAATAGAGGCGAAATTTTGACAAGAGTGAAAGATTTCTACTCCAAATTATATGAAAGGGATGATATATGCACTCCAGACATCATGAAAGATACCAGTACCAGAGTTCCTCCAGTCCTTCCAGCAGAAGTTGCACATGCAATCAAGAACATGAAGCGAGGAAAAGCTCCAGGAGAAGATGGAATTACTGTAGACATCATACAAGAAGCAAGTGGAGAAATCGAAACAGTACTCGCCCAAATTTTCACTCGATGCCTTAATGAAGGAAACATTCCTGAGGATTGGAAAACCACTACAATGATCCTGCTACATAAGAAAGGTGACATTGAGGATCTCGGAAACTACAGACCTATCAGCCTCCTATCAGTAGTTTATCAAAATCTTCACTAAAGTTCTTTTACACCGCTTGAAGGTAACACTGGACATGTCTCAACCGAGAGAACAAGCTGGATTCAGGAGTGGCTACAGCACAATAGATCATATTCACGTGCTGAGAGAACTAATTGAAAGAGCGAGGGAATATGAACTTCCATTGTGCATGGCTTTTATCGATTATGAAAAAGCCTTTGATTCGGTGAAACCATCGGCAGTTACAATGGCTCTGAAAACCTACGGCATTGAAGATGCATACATTAATATTATTAATAACATCTATGAAAATGCAAGTGCAAAAATTAGGCTGTTTGAAAATACAACACACGTAAAAATTGGAAAGGGAGTGAGACAAGGTGACACCATATCTCCGAAGCTCTTTAATGCCACATTGGAGGGTGTTTTTCAGTCGCTGAGCTGGGAAAACAAGGGGATAAAGATTAATGGAGATTATCTAACCCACCTTTGTTTTACTGATGACGTAGTCATTTTTGCAACTACCCCATCAGAGCTGCAGAGTATGATCCAGGAACTTGCTGACAAGAGTAAAGAAGTGGGATTAAAAATGAACTTTCAGAAGACAAAAGTGATGTTCAATGCTTTTACAAGAAATGAAGATTTATCGATTGATGGAGAAAAGCTGGAGATAACAGACACGTGCGTTTATCTTGGACAGCAGATATCAAGTGAGGGTCACATTGATGAAGAAATTAATCGGCGTACAAAACTTGCCTGGAGAGCTTTTGGAAGAAACAGCATAATTTTCAAGAGCAATATGCCATTATGTCTTAAAAGAAAAGTGTTTGATCAATGCATCCTTCCAGTGCTTACGTATGGTGCAGAGACGTGGACCTTAACTAAAAGAGACATACAAAGGCTGCAGACAACTCAAAGCAGCATGGAGAGGTGCATGCTTGGTGTAACCAGGAGAGATAAGAAGAGGAACTCGTGGATCCGAAAAATGACAAGAGTGGAAGACATCATGATCAGAGTTAAATCCTTGAAATGGCAATGGGCTGGACATACTGCCAGAAGGACAGATCATCGATGGACAGCCGAAATTTTATATTGGATTCCAAGGGACAGGAAAAGACCCAGAAAAAGACCACATGGGAGATGGGTGGATGAAATTCGAAAGTATGCAGGGGTGACATGGAGGAGACTGGCACAAGACAGACCGTTGTGGAGGAAACTTGGGGAGACCTTCGTCCAGCAGTGGATTGATAATGGTTGACAATGATGATGATGATGATGATATATATATTACATTTATATGTGTATATATATATATATATATATATATATAAATTGAGTTTCGAATTTCTTGTTCAAAGCAGATTTGTCTGTGTCAGTTACGGGTCCGGATCGGGTCGGGTCGGATTGGGTCCAGTTATGGGACGTCCGGGTTCGAAATTTTTGACCCGTTTCAAAGTTTCCAACTCTGCTCTGATGATATCACAATGATTTGAATGTTTACGCTCCATTCGTCTTGACGATGACGAGCCAAACGCTCTGAGAATCTATAGTCGATGTATAATCAATCTTTGATTATGGTAAACGTTGTACCTGTGTACTCATTAGCCAGAGTTCAAACTCGAACACGAGCTTTTAGACTGGAGTTATAGAACTATATTATGTAGTCTATAGAACTATATTACGCAGTCTAAAGAACTATACTACGCAGTGGACACCCTCCATCTTTAACTTCATAATCAGGTTAGCTTTTCCGCGAGTATAATCATTTTTCTTGGCCGTTTCCCATATTACTTTCGATCTAGACGACGAATCTATGTGGGCGAATATTACCTATTTACTTTCCGTTTTTCTTTATTGTGCCTTATGTAAATCGTTGGTTATCGCTTGTTATACTTTTTAAATTAAACGTCACTTCAGAACTTCCCAGAGCATTCCTTTATGATGCCACTGGCAGTCAATCAAGTCAAGGAAAGAAGTACTAACCGCCTATGCTGTAAGAGAGTGGTCGGATGTTTCTTCGCCGTCGAATGCATTTGTGTCATTGAGCTCGGTCCCGGATGATTCGTCCATCGACGATTGGTCCAATGCCGATTCGTCCAAAGGGACGATTCGTCCAATGGTATCATCTTACCAACGGTAAACTTTTTTATTTTCCAGAAAGGAATAATAATTTAAATTATTCTCCTCTTTATATACTTTTGAAAGATAACTTCCGTATATTTAGTAATTGTAAACATTTTACATAAACCTGGTATGTAAACATATTTAGTAATTGTAAACATTTTACATAAACCTGGTATGTAAACATATTTAGTAATTGTAAACATTTTACATAAACCTGGTAAAAGGCACTCAATGGAGCATTTCTCAGCTGTTTGAAAAGCACCTAGGCAGCGGGCATTTTTTGAAGATTTTAATTTACAAACTAGATATTTGATATTTGTAAATATGTTATAAAATCTAATAAAAGGCACTCATCCTATCATTTCCCAGGTGTTTACGAGGCACCTAGGCCCCGGGCCTTTTTAGAAGATTTTAAGTTACAACCTAGATATTTGGTATTTGTAAACATTTTATAAAACCTAATAAAACGCACTCAACGAATCATTTCTCAGCTATCTACCAGGCACCTAGGTCGCGGGCCTTTTAAAAAGATTTTAAGTTACAACCTAGATATTTGTAAAAATTTCATAAAACTTTATAAAAGGCATTCATCGTATCATTTCTGAGGTCTTTGCAAGGCACCTAACCCGCGGGCCATTTTAGAAGATTTTAAGTTACAACGTAGATATTTGGTATTTGTAAACATTTTATAAAATTTTATAAAAGGCACTCATCTTATCATTTCTGAGGTATTTGCTAGGCACCTAGGCCTCGGGCCTATGAACTAATATTTCGTGCTTAAATGAAAGTGCAATATTATGAACTTGATTTAATATGTAAACTTTATGAATATGACATCGGTAGAATAAAAAGTCCTAAAAAGGCCTAGGCCTAGAGCCTATGAATTAATATTTCATGCCTAAGTAAAAGCTCAATATTATTAACTTGATTTGATATGTAAACGTTATAAATCTGACATCGGTAGAAATAAAACTGTTAAAAAAGCCTAGGCCTAGGGCCTATGAATAATTATTTTGTGTTTAAGTAAAAGCGCAATATTATTAACTTGATTTGATATGTAAATGTTATGAATATGACACCGCTGGAATAAAAACTGTTGAAGAGGCCACTGTCCAAACCCAGACCAGTTGTTTCAATTGGGCAGTTGGCGGAAAACCCCACTGCATTCTACAAACAGAAACGGAACACTAATATTTTATATTATTTTATGCAAAAGAGAAATATTGAAGTTGATAGAACGGCTCGTACATAAGTAACTTCATACGGCAGCAAGGACAGTATAACAAGAAAACGCGATCCCAAAAAAAAAAAAAAAAAAAAAAAAAAAAGTAAATCTGTAACCACAATATTACGCATGAAATGTAACTCTTTGGACTACCGGTACCTTCGTATAACATCGGAGATAGAATCAGAACAGATGAGACTTTTATAGCACGAGTAGCACTTCGGACAGATAGGACGGAATTGGACCAATCGTCCATTGGACGAAACGGCATTGGACCAATCGTCACATTGGACGAATCGTCATTGGACCAATCGTACCATTGGACGAATCGTACCTTTGGACCAATTGTCCATTGGGCGAATCGGCATTGGACCAATCGTCGTTGGACGAATCGTACCAGACCCCATTGAGCTAAATCGCCGAATCAGAATACCAACGAGTTGTCCGAGTTTATAATTCGAGTCAACCTAATCGAAAAGCAACATAATTATTGTTCACACTCCATTTTTATTTGTTCAGCAATTTATCCGACAAAATTGTTATCTAAAACGAATTTTCCCAATATCAGCGTTTTAGAAATTAATTCGGTATGAGAAAGTTGCTTTAATAACCACTTCGCACTTTCGACTGCTGAGGGTCCAGCTGAAAAATGTGCATAACTTCAAGTGGGATGAAGACATGGATGACTTCTTCCAATATTCACAACACAGAGACAATACATTGGCGATCGGGGAAACTCGGTGTAAGGCGATTACTTCAGCAGCAGTAGGAGATTAATTTCTTAGACGTTTGGATCCACCAAACCCCTATTTTGTTCTATTGCCATTGCTTCCATTGAAAACAAATCCCTGTATAAGGCTGGGGAATTTAAAATTTTTGGAGCCCTAAGCCAGCCTTACTTGAAGGCCCCTTCCTCACACATAATATTTAAAATAATCAAGTGCATCTCCGATCATTTTTAAGAATAGAAACGGTGGCTTAGTGTTGGGCCTACGTTAAATTGCAAGGCTGTGCTAGCTTAGTCTCCGCTATTATGTAATTGTAAGAAGATCGTATTTCGGCGTGAGTCATCACTAGCATTAATATTCAAAACGACCAATAGATGCCTCTGTAGTTACCCCTTATATCAGCGTCGTATCCATTTACTAAACCGATTTAATTAAAACATCCTGTGTAGTCTGATAGGTAGCGCTGGCGACTCTCATGCAAAAGTCCTGGCTTCTATACTACCCAACCGTTATTTCTCTTTTTTTTTTCTTTTTTGTAAACAAATCGAGTTTACAAGATTTCTTGATACACTTCGACGTACCTGCCAGCAGGACGCACACGACATAAAGGCAGATAGCAGTCAGAACGAACGTCCGCGTAGCTCAATTGGTAGAGTGACTTATTACGGAATGAGGGAATCTAGAAGTACCAGCATAGACCCCAATGTGTACCGGTTTAACATGCTTCAGACCACAACCGCCTGAACAGTTTTTTGTTGACATCCGGCTGCTTTTGCTCAGTTGAGGCGTACAATCTGGTGATGTGGCGTTCGCAACACCGCTCAGGTGAATCGGCAGCTCCCATTACCTATCGCAGCTACTTAACGTGTGATGGTTGCTGTGGAGACTTTTCCGGCACCTCCCTCGTTAAAGCTGGCGGCGATTTGTGTAACAGTGGCTCTCTGGTTGTCAAATATGAGAGACAGATGTCGACCGCCACTTTCATCCACCACCTTTCTTCGCCATGCGATGTTATTCCGAAAATGGAGTATTCTCAGTACACACTGCCTACTGTCGAATGGGGATGCTGTAATTCCTGTACCACCTACGTGATGGAGATACCCATGCGTTGGGCACCCACTATCATCACTTTTTCAAACTCTGTTTAACTCACGGCATTTTTCACGTTGGGCTCTGCAACACTTGCACTGGACACGTGACCAGTGTCCTAAGGTTCTCTTCACGGATGAGTCGCGTTTCTCATTGCAAACGGATTCCCGACATGTATTCATCTGGAGAACACATTCTTCTTAGCCTGTTGGCATCCACTGCAGGTTATATGTCTTCTCCAGTCTTTTCCAACTTCCTCGATCCTTAGCCTCAGTCCACCATTTAGCACCTCTAAATTTCTGAAGGTCATCTCTCCCGCTTCTTCTCTGGAACCCCCTTCGTCTCTTTCCATTTATCCATTGCCATTCTCTTATTAATCGTATCCATCTTTCAGTCTTTCAACATGTCCAGCCCATCTCCACTTTGATTCTTTTATTATTTTTATAATATCTATTATTCCTGTTCTTTCCTGTAGAAGTTCATTTCTTTGTCTCGTCTTGTTATTTTCAACATTCTTCTCTCTAACTTTCTTGCCGGTACTCTTATTTTTTCACATGTTCTGTTGTACTCCACGTTTAACTTCCATAAATAAATACGGGGTTAATACATGCATTGAAGAGTTTTCTTTTTAAACAAAATGGAAGATCGCTGTTTAAATAGTCTTTAAGTCTCCAAATGGCTCTATTACCTTGGATAGTTCTTTTAGAACGTTCCCATTCATCATATACCTGAGAGAGGAATGCATGCGTTATTATTCATCCAACAACCGAGAGAGAGAGGCGATGGTTGTATGGTACGGGCAGGCATAATGCGTAACAGACGGCAGTCATAATCGGGCAGGCATAATGCTTAACAGACGGCAGTCATAATCGGCCAGGCATAATCCGTGTTCCAGGGGTTCCAACAATACAACCTTCTATCGAACTGACCTGTACCAGTTTTCCAGGGGTTCCAACAATAATACCTTCTATCGAACTGACTTTTACTAGTTTTCCAGGGGTTCCAAGCAATACTACCTTCTATTGAACTGACTGTACTAGTTTTCCTGGGTTCCAACAATACTACCCTCTATCGATATGAGATTGTAGCACCTAATGTTTGCTTGTTGGCAGCTGCTGTCGGCCCAGAATTTGTTTTATTCCAGGTCAATGCCCGAATCCATACCACTCGACTGGTGCTAGAAGGTGAAGATGTTGCTGTCATGGAGTGGCAAATAAAGTCTCCGGACTTTAATCCTACAGAGCACCTATAGGACGCATTAAGAAGACGGACGGCTGCTCTGAGACCCTCCAAGAGACGTACAGTAGCTGCAAAGTGTTCTTGTATAGTAGTATGCCATACTGCCCTCAGAACTTATTGATTCTCTTTAGGACAGCATGCCGCGACGCTGTCTTTTACGTGCCACCATGAAAGGCGACCACACAGCATATTAAGGCCAAAGTATGTCCTTCTGGTATGTTTATTAATTTATACACGCTCGAGTGACACTATTGCGACTACCAGCTAATATCCAGAGTAACCGCAGTGTGCAGTGCGGGCAGCAGCTAGATGGGCTGGGAGGGACAAAATGAGGTGCTGGAAGGTGTTCACAGGTATGTAGAGCAATGCTGACTGCAGTTCATCTGATAGCTTGTTGAGCGTGCGTAGTGGAGGATACATAGAGAGAACAACATGATCAAGGTGGCGCCACAGATGCTCAATTGGGTTTAAGCCTGGGGAATTAGGATGCCAGGGAAGGATTTTGAAGTCTTCATCGTGCTCTTCCAACCACTCTCGGACATTTCTAGCTGCGTGAGACGTCCCATTGTCGTGCTGGAAGATCCCATACGCCCCAGGGAAGACAATCAGCATGTATGGGTGTACGTGGTCCGCAAGCATGTATTCATAACGAAATCGGTCCATAGTGCCTTCCACAGGTATGGGTGGACCCAGTGAATGCCACGAAAACATTCTCCGGACCATAATGATACCCCCACCAGCTTTTGTTCTTCCAGCAATGGTTGAAAAGTTTTTATTCTTCGATGTTTCTCGCCTTATACGCCAATGTCCATCCGTTCGACGAAGCAGAAAACGTGACTCATCGGAGAAGGCAATCCTTTGCCAGTCAGCGGAGGTCCAATTCCGATACTGCCGTGCAAACGTAAACCTTTTCTGCAGATGCACCTTCGTTAGCATAGGTGCAGTGGCCATCCGTCTGCATTAGAGCCCAATGCGCAGCAGGGTTTATTGCACTGCCGTTTTAGAAACACTTTCTGTGGCCCCCTGGTTCATTCGGCCAATACGTCGCTCCACTGTACCGTGTAGTCGGCCCTCACGCACCCTCAGAGCTGACGTTCACCTCTCACGTCAATGGCACGTGGTGATCCGTAGTTTCCACGTCGCTTATTCGCAATGGTGCCATTTCTCGAATCACGATACACTTTAACCACACCAGCATGCGAACAGTTCACAAACTGCGCTGCTTCAGAAATACTGCCACCATTGGCCCGAAAGCCGATAATCATCCCTTTTAGCAAATCTGATAATTCGCTCTTTTTATCCATGACAGCAATGAGTGATATGTTTTCAAACTGCTTACAGCACACCTTATATACCCTCAAAGCCAGGTCACGACGTGTGCCTTCTTTCATTTGCTACGCGCTGTTGACGTCAAAAGTAGGAGGTGGTCACAATAAGGAGACTATACTGTGTATGTATAAACCCAATATTATTAAAAGTTTTCGGACACCACAATGTTTTGTGTCAAATGTCTTTATTATCGCCGTTAGTAGTTAGTCGGTCCACCTTTTGCTTGTATGGCAGTGGCAACACGTCGAGGCATACTATCAACCAATTTCCGGTACGTCTCGACAGGACTGGCTGGCCATTCATCCTGCAAAGCTGATGGCAGAGTGGATAGGGAAGACGGTTGTTGTGGTCGATTTCGTATCCGTCGTGCCTGTTCATTAAAAAGGTGTTCTATGGGATTAAGATCAGTACTCTGAGCAGGCCAGTCTACCTATTCCACCTCATTTTCAAGAGACCAGTCCTGCACACCCTCTGCTGTGTGGCAGGGAGCTCGATCGTGTTAGCAGAGACAACGGCCATTTCCATATCACGGCAAAACTGTTGGTAGGGCAGAGTTGTCTAGAACGTCGAGATACACTTTAAAACTCATGGTGTGTGGTATTATAACCAACGGGTCGAGTTCTATCTACGAAAAACAAGTCTATACCATGATGGATTATCCGCCTAACTTAGTTGAAAGAATACAGTCCGACGGAAATCATTCACCGGGCTGTCGCCAAATCCAAACATGCCCATCAGATTGGAAGAGTGAAAAGCTTGACTCATAACATCAAAGACAGCTTTCTAGTCACCCACAGTCCAGGAACGACGGGAGATACACCTCTCCAAAGAACAGCTTTGCAGTCGCCCACAGTCCAGGAACTATGAGAGACACACCACTCCAAAGAACAGCTTTCCAGTCACCCACAGTCCAGGAACGACGGGAGGCACACCACTCCAAAGAACAGCTTTCCAGTCGCCCACAGTCCAGGAACGACGGGAGACACACCACTCCAAAGAACAGCTTTCCAGTCGCCCACAGTCCAGGAACTATGGGAGATACACCACTCCAAAGAACAGTTTTCCAGTCACCCAGAGTCCAGGAACAACGGGAGACACACCACTCTAAAGTGCACTTCGCATTCACGGCCGTTACGTGTGGCTTGTATGCCGCTGATCTACCATAATAATCCACACTGCGCAACTCTCTGTGGATGGTTATGGTATTATCCGAGCCATTACAGCATTTTCTACCTCAGCAGCGATGGAAACGGCAGAGGAAGAGCGACATTTCTTAACATTTCTTACCATGGCCCTTCTGTCATGTTCGGTCTGTTTGTGCGGCCTTCCTAAACGTTTTTTTTTTTTTTTTTTTTTTTTTTTTCTGTACTTGCACCATCCACCTTTCATTTCTTCACGACATCCCTTACAGTCGATTTTGGTATGTTTAGTTTAGCTGCAATGCTCCGTATGGAAAAGTTACTCAAATGACATCCTATGACCAGCTCACTATGGAACTCGGAAAATTCACGTCCACGAGTCATATCCGCTTCAAAGTTACTCATAACACGATACGATACGATATTTGAAGAAGTTTTAGGAAAGGAGTGTCTGACCCCAGGTCTAAAACTACCCTTAGAAATAGGAAGCTAGGAGATCTGAGTAAATGAACTCAATTGGAAAGACAAACAGAAAAATTGAGTGAAAGGAGAGGGTGATATATCTTTCAAAATGTGAACCTTGACACCAGTTCGGGGAGAAGGAGGCAAGGGAAGGGAAACCAAGCTCCACACAACATCACAGAGAACCACAACACCACCCAGCCGCCGCCGACGTCACCGGGGTGACTGAAAACTCACCGAAACTAAATCCAAATGCCGGAACAATAATTCATTCACACCATCTCGATACCAATCTGAAAAAGAAGGGGGGGTCTGTCTAACACCCACCATTGTTCACATACTTACTCTCTTTGTCAAGGGGGGTCAACGATCGCCGCCTTAGTTCTGGGATACCTAAGGAATTTGCTGGGATTGTAATCAACTGCGCCCCTGACAAATTCTTCAGTATGGGTTTCCCGCTTTCTTAAAGAACTTATTGGCGAGTCTGGTGGAAAACTCGTGTACCTTCTCGATTCCAAGTCTGTTCCTCAGGTTTCAAAGTGGGGTCAAATGATAACGCGACAGAATATCTCAGCTTTATATACGTACATCCCCGCTCACAGCGCAGGTTCCTGCGCAACCGTCCTTTGCACTTATGCAAAGATTTGGTAATGTCCGAGTACTTTCGATAACACAGTGTATATCTTTCTCGTCGATTAGTAACGTGCTGGGGAACGCGTCCATTTGTGGAGACAGGGGCGACCGTAATGTTCTGGCTCATGAGTTTATGTTTAAAGAACTGATGACTTTCATCTGAACCAAACTAACGGAACTATTTATTTCTACTCCAGAATATCTCATTATCTTTCCTCTAACAACAGCGAGCCATCTCCTTATTGAAACGATTTCGTCTTCAGTTAACCCACTCAGATGAGATTAAATATTCGTCTCTGTTTATTAACGACAGAGAAACTGGCAAAGGACTAGACTGAAATGAACGGTTAATGTAAATTTCTCTCCGCACAACAAACAGCGAATGTGCGGTTGGCTCTGAACCCGAGATAAAGCATTAATTATTGCTGATTTCCTAGAGCAACATCTCCGGGGAGCTCATTAAATGTGATCAGAAACATCCTGCTTTGATTCCGTACGTCACTCAACATTGCAGTAATTAAAATTCAAAGGAAGCTTTGTTCCATTGCTGTTTATTTTCCTAATATAATTCCACAAAACGAACGGACGATTGAAAGAAACCTGTATTACGTTGCTAGAAGGAAAGCAGAAAGATTTTTTTTTTGGCAGTCGTACTCTGTAGCAATAAAAATTGTTCACGTTAGCGGAAAAAAAAGACTACCATAATTATACGGAGTCTTACGCAGCGACGTCTATAGATTATGTAATCATCTAACACTATTCCCGTCTTTGAGCTAAGTCTTTTCCTTCAGAAGAAGTAATCTGTCTCGGCAGCGTATCGGTTTAAAAGATTTAAATAAATTACTGAATGTGGCATTTATTTATGCAAACGCCACAATATATTTAATGAAACATTTCTCAAGATGTTTGACAATACTAAAATTCAACATGTTTCAGATGTACAAAACACTTCTGGCAACTCACAAAATAATAGAAGCACTGGATACGTTTTTTCTAACTGAGGCAGAGTTGAATCTGAAACAATTCCTGTACCAGTTTTCAGTATAGTTTCCTTGAATTCGAGGTGTTGTTTTCATTCAGTAATATGGAAGAAGGCAAAATACTTTTCTGGCTCTGCGACGTATTGGAAAAGATAAACTTTAATTTATTTTTGCTTGTGAAATGATGTCGTTTTGTTGCTCCCCGAAGTATTGAAAAACGACAGACTTCGATTCATTTCATCTTTAGCTGAGAAACGACGGCGTTTGCTTGTTTCTCGAGGTGTTGTAAAACGGCAAACGTTAATTTATGTTTGACTGGGAAACGACGTCGCTTTTTTGCTTTGTTTATCGCTCCAAATTATTGGAAAACTGAAGCCTACAATTCATTTTTCCATGGAGAACAACGTCAAATTCTGGGTCCTTAAGGTACTAATATTAGCAAATTTCAGTTCATCTATGCTTGAAAAATGACGTCGTTTTCTTGCTCCTCGAGATATTTTAAATCGGCAAACACCAATTTATGTTTGATTGGAAAGCGACTTTGTTTTTTCAGTTTTGTTTATCTCTTCAAAATATTGGAAAACGGAAGCCTACATTTCATCTTTGCCTGGAAAACAACGTCAAATTCTCGCTCCTTAAGGTACTCACACGTATTAGCAAATTTCAATTCATCTATGCCTGAAAATCAACGTTAAATTTTCGCTCCTTAAGGTATTAAAATTAGCAAACTTCAGTTCATCTATGCCTGGGAAAAGACGTCGTTTGCTTGCTCCCCGAAATATTGTAAATCGGCAAGCACCAATTCATGTTTGACTGGTAAACGACGTTTTTTTTTTTTTTTTGCTTTTTTTTTGTTTATCTCTCCAAAGTATTGGAAAACGGAAGCCTACAATTCATCTTTGCTTGGAAAATAACGTGAAATTCCCGCTTCTTCAGATATTAAAATTGGCAAATTTCAGTTCATCAATGCTTGGAAAGCGCGATGCTATTTGCTTGCTCCTCGAGGTATTGTAAATCAGTAAACGTGAATTCACATTTGAATGGAAAACGACGTCGCTTTTTTTGTCTTGTTTTGTTTTATTTATCTCTCCAAGGTATTGGGAGACGGAAGCCAACAATTCAACTTTCCCTGGAAAACAACGTCAGATTCTCGCTCCTTGAGGTATTAAAATTGGCAAACTTCATGTATACCTGGGGAACGACCTCGTTTGCTTGCTGCTCGAGGTATTGTAAATCGGCAAACTTTAATTCACATTTGACTGGAAAACGACGTCGCGTGTTTTTTTTTTTTTTCGTTTTGTTTTGTTTATCTTTCCAATGTACTGGAAAACGGGAACCTGCATTTCATCTTTGGCTAGAAACAATTTGCTCCTTGAAGTATTAAAACTGACAAACTTCAATCCATCTTTGCTTGGGAAACGACGTAGTTCTTCTTTTTATCTCCAAAGTATTCAGAAACGGTGGACTTCAATACTCATCTTGGTTAAGGACGTCTTTTTCTTTCTCATCGACATATTGAGAAACGTTAGCCATGAATCCATCTTTTCTTGGAAAACAGCTTTATTTTCTTGCTCCCTGAGTATTTGCAAAGCGGCAAACTTCAATTCCTCTTTGCCTGAAAAACGACGTAGTTTACTTAGTTCCCGAATTACTCATACATGGTAATTTTCAGTGAATCATGGCGCGTTAAGGTTTTTCTTCAGGTTTGAAAAGAAGCAGAAGAAATAGTCACGGGAAGCAAAGTGTGGATTCCCGGATGTATTATTAATTCTGAATTTCTCTCGGATATTTGACAGTTTCTAGTGATTTTTATACAGGGTAATCGTCGCAAACCGCAGGGTATATCTCATTGGCCCGCCCGGTGCTGAAATAGTCTTAATGCTGGCTTCTGACTGTTTGTCCAAGATGGACCCAAGTTCGAGTCCAATACGAGGAATGGACGTGTGTTTGTACAAGCCGCATCAGTGGCGTACTGGCCTGTTGTCCAAGATGAGACAGGGTTCGAATTTCGGGTGTGGCATAGATGGTATATTTGTCTTGCTGCACTGGCTGTCTCCCTTCCTTGGAATCTGCGACCCTAAACTAGACACCCGCTACCGACAGCCAATAGTACTATGAGTTGCTCACGGTGGTCGTTAACGCCCCCCCCACCCCCACCCAGTTACCACCCACGTGTTTTTCGCCCTTGTGGCACCCACCTTTCACTCACTATCGCCATCACATATTATATCAGAAACTGGTTGTTCAGATTTCTTCAAAAATTGCGCAATTTTTTATTATTGGGGGTTTAACGACCACCGTAATCAATTCGATGGGAATAAGCAGTCACCCGTCCCTAATTCAGGGCCACCGGTTTCAGGGAAAGGAGACAGCCAGTGCCGTAAGACAAACACAACATCTAGGCCTCACCGGGATTTGAACCCGAACCCTCTCGGACGAATAGTCAGTGGTTAGACCACAGCGCCACCGGGGATGCCTGCACGATTTTAAAATCCTATGAATGAAACAATCTTTCAGTTTCTGCAATTACGTTACATTCGAAATATTTTAGTTTGAAAATACTTTAGCTGAAGTTGTGGCTCTGACACAATGCAGAGATCAAAACTTGAAAAGCATCTGACGGGGACATATGAGATTTTCTCTGTGGTAAATTAAATTACGAAACCCGTCCGCAGGAGCAAACTTTTCGTACAGGACATTACAGCCAGAAGGGGAATTCTCCATTGTGATATCCTGGACCTATATAATTTGATCAAAAGCCCTTCAATATTTCAAGTGGTATTTCTTCAGTTAGTATGTTTGGTCGTAAAAATTTCATATTTTTTGAAGATCGCTATATTCAGAGGTCAAAAAAAGTGCGATAAAGAAGCATGTGAAGAGTATATAGCCACATGTACACACTTTAAAACCTTTTCTCGGTGGTAGAATTCTAACTCATGTTTTCTTCCTGCGGAGCGGCTGTTCACTCAACTGAACTATGCCGGCAAATCTTATCATTGCAACTTTGCCAATTTTACACATACGTCACCTCAGCAGCGTGTAATCTACGTAATGTTACACAGTACGTTACCTTATCTTTCTTAAGAATAGCAGGCACGAAATCGCCGGGTTTTGGGCCAGCCACCAAATATGTTCGAAATCCCATCTCATTATACACTCACGGACAATGAAATTTGCGCACCAAGAAGGAACCGTCGGATTGAACTGAAATTTTATGGACGTAATGATATACACTCCTGGCCACCCAAAATGCAACACCAAGAAGGACATGAGATAGCAAAGTCAGACTTACTGGACAAATAACAACAGATACAAAGATGAAACGATTGAGCTTACAGGCCCGTGTGACTTGCGGAATACGCAGACATCAATAGTTCGTGTGGCCCTCATGGCTGGCAATAACTGCCGCTACACGCCGCGACATCGAACGAAAGAGGCTTTGGATGTGGGCTTGGGGTATGTCGGTCCAGGCTGCTTCCACACGTTGCCACAGTTCATCAGGCGTAGCCGCGGGTGGTGCTTGCCGGGACACTCGGTTGCCGATCAGCGACCAGACGTGTTCGATGGGCGACATATCGGGAGAACAGGCAGGCCACGGCAGCAGTGACACCTGATAGGCCGTGAAGAATTGTTGAACGATGCGTGCCACGTGCGGGCGCGCATTGTCCTGTTGAAACGTGGCCGCTGGTCGGTCCTTCAGGGAAAGGAGGACTACAGGCTCCAAAAAGTCGGAGATGTAGCGGTGACCGTTGAGTGTACCGGCGATGCGTACCAGAGGGGTGCTGGTGTCATATCCAATTGCGCCCCAAACCATAACGCCAGGCGACGGACCGGCATGGCAATGCATAATGCAGGCGTCATACAGTCTCTCGCCGCGGTGCCGCCACACGCGGATCCAACCATCGTGGTATTACAGGCAGAAGCGGGATTCGTCGGAGAAGACAATGTCGTGTCATTCCGTAGTCCACGTGTGGCGTTCAACGGCCCACTGCCGCCGCACTGGCCGGTGGTGTAACGTTAATGGTAATCGAAGCAATGTGCGCCGTGCAACAAGTCCCTGCTCCTGCAGACGACGTCGAACGGTACGTGCTGACAAAGGTTGTTGCTCAACACACACTAACTCCTACGTTAGCGTTCGTGATGTGGCGGCGCGAGCTGTCAATCCCGCCGCACAACATGCCGGTCCTCTCGTTTGGTGGTGTGCCGCGGCTGCGGCAATTACTCACGTAGGTCCGTCTGTCCCTCCTGCATCCACCGAATCCATACTCGCCTCACTGTGGCTGGATGTCGTCCTACACGGGCGCCGATGTCTTGGTACGATAAACCGCTGTCACGATAAGCCACTATTCGTCCTCTGTCGAACTCCGAAACGTGTTGGAATGACTGCCGTATTCTGCGACGATGCATCAAAAGCTTTCCACGCACAGGTCCGGCAGCACAACACACTTCCACTATTTACACCCCGTCTTCTGTGCACCCTTCTTATAGTGCTTCTCGGTGGCGTGCCGGGCGCACATGATTTGCATATGCCCTGCAATGCTAATCGTTTGCATGTCCTCTCGCGGGCGAAGCATGCTGCGAATTTCAGGCTAATCGTATGCTTCCTTCTTGGTGTTGCATTTTGGGTGGCCAGCAGTGTAGATGAATGATACATATGTTGGCAAAAACAGAGCTACAAGACAATTACAAAGGGATCTGTGGCACGCAGCCCGGTCATATTCAATAGCGCGTCGCACCGCCTCGTGAGGCGATACATGCGCAATACGGTCCGGTATGAAGGCCAACAGACGCCTGATGTTGTTCTGCGGCAGACTGAGTCACACGTGTTAGACGGTGTGCTCCAAATCCAGGATAGTGCGGCACGGTGGCAGCTGGCGTTTCAACCGGTTCCGCACATGCTCATTAGGTGGCACTTCCGTGGAGCGGGCAAGCCATGGAAGTGTCTGGACATGACGTAGACAGTCTTAGGCAATCCGAGCCGGTTGCGGGCGGGCAGTATCTTGCTGGTATAGCACACCTGAAATCCCGGTAAGGAATGGGAGCACATGGGGCCGTAGGATCTCATCCACGTACCGCTGGCCTGTCAATGATTCACATACCACTACCAGAGCTGCTCGGCTATCGTAGGGTATAGCTCCCCAGACCATAATGTCTGCAGTGGGGGAGGTGTTGCGCTCGATATCAAAGTTGGGGTTGTGCCGTTGACCCTGGGACCTCCACACCCTGACACGATGATCATCTGTCTCCAAAACGAAAAGGCACTAGTCGCTAAACACCACACAGTGCGTGTTAGTGGCGTTCCACGTCACTCTGGCCTTTCACCACTCTACACGGAGCCGGCGATGTTCCGGTGTTAATGGCAGCACACGTAATGGACGCTGAAATCGCAGATTCGCTTCTGTGAGGCGTCGGTAAATGGTTCATGGGTGCACAGGAGCCGCTGCAACTGCCTCTATAGTAGGCCGGCTCCCCGTGGGATCCGTTCATGCCTATCGCACGATCCGTCGATCCTCTCTACCGGTGGTACTCCTGGTCCGTCCGGAGCCGCTCCGCCGTGTGGCAGTGCCGTCACGTGTTCACTGCTCCCAACACAGTCGTACGGTACGGTCAGAACGATCCACGTGGGGGCTATACGGCGTGCCAACCATCTTGCGGTTTTCAGCCCGATGATCAGGCATCTATCAAAGTCTATAATTTGCGTAAATCGATGTCTCTGGATCTACCCGGCATTCTTGTCACTCTGTACTCTTGTTTGAGTCGGCCGGTGCTTTTCGCTTTCATGGGGCATCTACTACACGACGGTTTATAAGTCTGCCGGTTCGTGCTTGCAGCGCCACCTCAGGGTGAGCGGTCGCGCGCAATCGCACCAAACGTGGATCATTTGCATACCAGCACGAACTCTAGCTACTTGCAAAGTTTTGCGGTTGTAGCGTGTTTTCTTCTAGGTGCGCAAATTTCATTGTCCGTGAGTGTAGAAGAAGTAATTTTAATTTATCACGTGCGTTATGTGGAAGAATCACCACGCATTTTTTTTTTAAACTCACCGCCATTTTCGTTGGGGATTAAATGTAACATTTCTTTGCTGACAGTGGGAATCGAGATCCCACTGTCAGCAAAGAAACTACTGCAATTTTGCCGATTTCACTGATACGTCGCTGTAGAAGTACTTCATTTTGTTCCGTCGTCAACTTACAGGGTAACTTGATTATTTTTTGATCAGATTTCAGCTACAGAGTAACTTGGTGTTTTTGATCTGCTGCTAGTAGCACGTCAATTTGATCTTTTGGTCCGTTTCCAGCTGCACAGTACGGCAAAACGCCGATTATCTGGGGATCAGTTGTCCGTGGGGTCTGATTAACCATGGTCCTCTATAGTACACACGAATTTAATTTATTTTTAATTCCCTATGCAAGTGGATTCGTAAAATAACAAAAGTCATTACTGCGTATTTTAAATAATATTTTATCGTAATTAAACAATATTGCATATTCCTTTTAGCAGATCTCATTTATCATAACTGATACGGTTTCCCGTTCTGCTGCCGCAGCGGTTCATGTGTACAACGAATTTAATCTAGTCTCTTTTGTCTGTTAAATATTTCGAAGGTTCATTCGTGTGCTTCTTTTGTGCAACCACATTTATCTAGGATTTCAAGCCTTAAAATGTTGCGGAAAAGAAAAGTGTTATTTTTACAGTGGAAAATAAATTAATTATTATTAAAAGACGTGAACCCCGTTAAAGTGTTACATTACTTGCAGACGAATTTTGGCCAGCAAACTGTACTAGATATTTGTTGATTGCATTGAAATTTTTTTCAAGGTCGTAGCCGTAGATAAAAAAAAATAAAACAAAAAATAATGCTACAAAGAAAACAAAAACCAAAAATCGCGGACTTTCTATCTAAAAAAATTTTGAAATGTTCAGTTTTGTATTTACATACTACAGGAATGTTTTTCTTTTCTTCTCACAGTTTTGTTTATGTATTTTATCCAATAAAACGCAATTTCGAGGAACAGTGGTTTTCAATTATCCGGGCACTAGCTTTTCCTCAATTACAATGGATAACTGATGTTTCACTGTAACTTCCTTTTGGTCTGTTACTAAATTCAGAGTAACTTGGGCGTTCTGGTATGTTTGCAGCTAACGAGTAACTTGTTCTAGACTGTTGCTTACTTCAGGAGTAACTTGGGTTGGGTGTTTTTTTTTTTTTTTTTGCTTCCGTGTTGTTGCTTTTTTTTTCTCTGTACGGCTAGCTAAAGCGTAAATATGTCGTTCGGTAGGTTGTCAGTTTCAGGGTAACTTGCTCTCAAAATACAATTATTGGTAATTGTTTTGCTGAAGTATATATCCTGAAGAAACTTGGATGGTACAGAGGGTGTGTCGAACGTTTTGCAATATTTGGATCAATTTATGTCTTCATACGTACCTTTACGACAAAAACTGACTAGCATTCAAAGTACAGGCCGTCGTCTTGCACCGTCTTTATCCATTTTTCTGCCAGTTCTTTGATTCTGCGGCGGTACTAGTTCTTGTCCTTCGAAGCGAAGAACTCCTTAACCCCAGCTGCCACCTCCTTCTGGTTGTCGAAGTGCCTCCCGCTAAGGAAGTGGGCCATAGCCCGGAACAAGTAATAATCCGACTGGGCAAGATCCGGACCATACGCTGGGTGTGGCCTCAGTTCGATGCACTCAAGTTCCTGAAGTTTTGTCCGGGTCGTTCGCGCGGTATGCGCCCGAGTGTTGACCTGCGGTAGGAGAGAGCGCTTTTTCTGTTCACCAGTGCCGTGTATTTCTCCTCCAAAACGGCAAGTATCCCCTCTAGCTGTTCAAAGTAGAGTTTGGCGCTGATGGTCCGACCGTCTGGAACAAATTCGTAATGGATTATCCCCTCGAAATTCCACCAGATGCAGAGCATCACCTTGTGATTGAAGCGCCCACGTTTGGCAACAGGTTCAGGAAGCTGTCCCAGGCCCAACCACTGCCGTTGTGTGTTAGGATTACGGAAATCGGACCTACTTTTCATCGCACGTAACAATTCTCTTGATGAAACGTACATAGAGAGAGTTTTCTAGGAGTTTCGTGTACACTTCTACTCGGCGGTTTTCTTCAGCTGGCGTCAGTTCGTGAGAGACAATGCGGCAGCTCCTGCAGACCTTGCCGACGTCTTGAAGATGACGAACCACGGTAATCTGTGAAATGTCCCGCTCTCCTGATAATCTCCGAGTGCTGGTTGTCGAATTCGCCACTACGGCCTGGCGCACGGCTTCTGAATCCACGGTTCGCAGCCTACCTGACCTTGGCTAGTCGTCGAGGTTTCTGTCACCAGAGCGAAATTTCTTGAACCATCTGGTTGCAGTCCACGGAATTTTTGTGACAAATTTTTCGTGTTGCTTGAGCAGCGTCATGGCCGAGTTCAAACTCATAAAGCAAAGGTTCCCTGATTAGCCGGTTGTTGCTGTTCATCTTTTAGGAGTCCCAACCACAGACAGAACGACGACATTTCCTGCTGTTCACAGCAAATAGCGGCGGATTTACCACTAGGCCAACTAGGCCGCGGCCTAGTGGCCCCAAGATCTAGAAGGCACCAGGTGTAGAATCCAGAAAAACGGAGAGCATGGAACAGGGAAACTTAGAAAAGGAATGTACCGTTATTTTAATTTACTTGAATAAAATAAAGTAGTGGTAATTTTTTATTTTATCTTAAATGATAACTAAAGAAATAAGAAGTTAATAATAGCTCTGCCGCCCCGGTGGCGCAGTGGTCTAAGGCGTTGGCCTCTGATCATTCGTCCGTAAGGGGTCCGGGTTCGAATCCCGGTCAGGCATGGATGTTGTGTTTGTCTTACGGCACTGGCTCTCTCCCTTCCCTGGAACCAGTGACCCTAAATTAGGGACGGGCGACTGCTTATAGCCCATTGAGTTGCTCACGGTGGTCGTTAAACCTCCAATCAAAAAAAAAAAAAAAATTATAATAGCTCTATTGCGAGCACTGCTGTGTTCGTACGAGTGCGATAGAGAGCGCATTCGACGTAGAGTGTTGTTCCTATACGTCAAATGCGATAGAGAGCGCATTCGATGCATTCAAAATCTAAAGTGTTGTTCCTGGATAAGCATGAACCTTTTTGACTATGTTTACAAGTATTTTTTTATAACCTTTAATTTAATAACAAGTTATATCAAAATAATTTCTATTTAAATAATACTTACATAACAATAAAATTATACTACCAATTATTATATTCTTAACTGAAAGATAAGTTTATTAGAAAATCTTATAGGCGCATATTCAAATATGGGTAGCCGGGTGAGGAGGGGCGCATAGAAAATTTGGCCTAGGGCCCCAAAAGCCTTAAATCCGGCACTGACAGCAATGACTACCAGTTTATATCGTTTTCGACTGAGTGGAGCGCACAACTTGAACTAGTTTAAACACGTGACATATCCGCGGCAGCACATGCGTTTATGCAAATATTGCAAAACTTTTGACTCACACTCTGTAAAAAAATGTTTCCCCCCCCCCTTTTTTTTTTTTATTCAAGGTTTAACGACCACCGTGAGCAACTCAATGGGCTATAAGCAGTCGCCCGTCCCTAATTTAGGGTCACTGGTTCCAGGGAAGAGAGAGAGAGCCAGTGCCGTAATACAAACACAACATCCATGCCTCACTGGGATTCGAACCCGGACCCCGTTCGGACGAATGAACAGAGGCCATCTCTTACACCACTGCGCCTCCGGGGCGGTACCCCCCTTTTGATTTATATGCGTGCATACATAATGCGCCAGAATATCCACTACTGATGTTGTTCAGACTCTATAAGAACGGAAGCAAACATTGGCTCATAAGTGTGAGTTTATGGAACACCCGAAAGCAGCTGAATATTTTTGCTTCTCACAGAGGAAGCCAATATACGTATGTGTGGATTACTGTACAAAGTCTCCGTTAGTTTTGTCGGCAATGAATCAATATTATTCAGTTGCCAGTCATATAACAAGGTCGGGTTTATTTTATCTTCGATCAATGCATTATGATCTCAATCTGTTTTTCCTCAAAATATACACAGCACCCTGGGTTTCATATAAAACGTGTTACCTTTAATTCTTCCTTTCGTGACGGCGTAAAAAGTTGCCCAAATGTACCTACTTGTTCATAAATAACGCGAAAAACACCGACATTAAATATCAGCGTAACACTTTTTCATCAAAGTGATTGCCATAAACAATGGATAGAGACGTGATTGTCTCATAACGACCATTCTTGTATTTGACCAAATTTTACCTGCTTACTTACTATTCCACTGACAAAAGACCTGAAAATATCTAAACGAAATGGGAATTTTTAATTTTAGCTACCATCTGACGTATATTCTAATTTGACTTTCATTGTCAACGACGGACATCGAAACCGTGTCCCCTCACTCCGGAGTAAGTTGCTCTCCCAACTAAGCTACGCTGACAGAATGTCTCGCTGCAGATTTGCCATCTTGATACATGTTTTTACCTCTGTAGTACTTCATATCATCTCCCTCTTAATTTTTTTTTTTTTTTTGCAGCAAAGTAGGAATTTTTCATTAATTCCAAACAATGTGTAAAACAAACATCACACATTTTTCAAAGAACCCAACGGCCAGTGGATCCACTTTCCTCAATCGGGTGCCGATGTGAAAACGCAATTCTGTCCACCACGGGCATCGAACCAGTGTCTTCTCACTTCGGAGTAAGTCTCTCTCCCAACTAAGCTACGCGGACAGGATGTATCGCTACAGAATTGTCGTTTTGACACATGTTTTCACCTCTGCAGTATGACGTACTACAATAGAAATTACATAAAGGTACATAAAAATAATCTCTTAATAGAAATTGCAATCACACTGAAATTTATGAGAGTGATTAGTTATAATACAAGCTGTAAACGATCACAATTATATACTGGGTCGTGATGAGGAAGGCCAAAAAATTTGTAATAAGTAAAACCACCCTGGGCGGTGAAAACCGACCCCACACGCCGTGGAATCGAATTAAACAGAGTTTGGATGGTCGTCTACTGTATTGCATTCCATTCTCCTTCTACACGCATGCACAATTCGTTGGTTGTGACAGGCGACGAGGCCATACGAGCCAGTCGTTGCGCGATGACACCCCAGACGTTCTCTATAAGCGACAAATCTGGCAAGAGAGCAGGCCAAGAAAGATGAGCGACTTGATGCGCACGGATTACGTCTTGGACACTACGAGCAACATGGGTTCGGGAAGTGTCTTGACGGAAGACGGCTCCCGGTATCCTCTGAAAAAAGGGTAGAAGTTCAGCTTCCAACGCTTCCCCGATGTAGCGTTGGCTGTTCAATGTGCCTGTGATGCGTAGTAGGCGAGGGCTTGAATGAAACGCAATAGCAGCCCAGATCATCAGGCTCGGTGTGGGACCGGTAGGGCGCTGCACAATGCAGCCTTCCAAATGCCGTTCACCACGGTATCTCCGAACAAGGATTCGTCCGTCGTGATGCATTAGATTGAATCTGGACTTGTCCGAAAATATAATATGCTCCAATTCAGCACTCTAGTTTCGACGTCCATGGCACCACTGCAATTGCTAGCGCCAATGGTTCGGAGTCAAGGGAAGTCGCAGCAATGGACGGCGAGCAACGAGACTTCTCTGCAGAAATCGGAGACGAACAGTGTTTGCAAACATCGTACGATGTGTGACCATCCTCCATTGCTACGCATGATGGTGTGTGCGACGTCACTGCCATACGGTGCAAGTGCCTGTCTTCCAGCTCGGTCGTGCGATTTCAAGCTCCACACCCTACACGACGATGCGCAGAACTTTCTGCTGTCCATTAACGCCATGTACGGTACATAAAGGTAGTTGCGTTACGCTTAACGCGCGAAGCAATATCACGGTATGATAAATCACTTTCTCTGAGTCCAACGATCTTACCGCTTTTCAAACTCCGTCAAGTGTTCTTATGGTTGTCTCGTCCTGCGTACGGTAGAGTTTAGCAATAGCAAGTTTAAAAACTTGCTCTCTGTAAGCCTTTCAACCCCTCTTGTGGGAAGTTTCCGATGGCGTCGTGGCAACAATCTTGAGGTCAAATTAAATGACTTGGGTATGTTTTGACAAGGATGTATAGACAGTTTGGAGCGGGCATCAAAAGGTGTTGGTAGATAAATGCAGCCTTGCGTGGCACCTCAAAAACTGTGTATCTTTGACGAAATTGTGTTGATCTACTTCCTTTACACACTTTGAGCCGCATGGTATAGGAGTTCAATTTGTTGACACTTCTGAAGTACCTTGGAGGGCAGTTTTGCTATTCTTGGAAGACCAAATAAAGACCATTTATGTGAGCAGTTGAAGACTTTTTCTCTTCTTTGTATTAGAAAATCTAATATTACTCATTGTATAATTAAAGATTTTGTGCTAATCATCCGGATCAAAATGTTAAGAACCTCTAATAGTGTTATAAGAACCACAGATAGTTACGATAAGTAATGCTTAAGTAAAAACGCTAATTTAAGAAGCATTACACTGCTATAAAGTTAAATGCCTTGTATTAGATTTGCGCGAACGAGCAGTGGAGACTGGCCACCACCACAACGGAATGGAACCACCCACATACGTTGCGGGTATTACGTCATAGAGTTGCTATAAATAGCTAGCACGTGGGTGAAGAACAAGGTTCAAAAGATTTATCTTTGTTGTGCTAAATATCTCTGCCCCTAAAAAAACAAGGTACTGTTGGTCTTGCCTTTTATGTTAAAATTTGTTGTTGTTTTTCCCTGATTAAAAAAACAAAACAAAACAAAACAAAAAATAAAAAAAAGAAAGGCTCTTTTAAGAGCCGAGCAAAATGTTGCATACTCTAAACGAGTATCTTAAACCTCGATCGGTGTAATTTTGTGATCACACCACCTCAGCTATGGTTAATCTGACATGCCTGTCAAGAATCAACAAAAGTAAACCAGTGAAAAAATTCTGTAAACCAATGGGGAAAAATCTTTTCTCTCATTGGCTGGCGAGCAACACTGAGCAAATGGCCAGTTTTGTCTTACCTGGTGTTCAAAGACGATTTTTCTCTGTGAAAGATGTTCTGTGTGTGATTTTTTTTTCCAGGTTCCCCTCTCCCGTGTCCTTTCCTTCCTTTCCCCCTGTACTCTTCTGTGGCACAGGTGTACCGGGCATTTTTCTGCGGAGAGAAATATCACTTGAAATGGCTTGTTGTTACAGGTAAGTATGTAGGGCAGCTTACAACTTCACTTCTTAACGGGTAACCGTCTACTCCCTCTCCTCTAATATTTCCATACTTTTCTTTCGTACTATTCTATCAGGGAAATCTGTTCCCAAACATCTAATATTTCTCTTTTTCACCTGACAAAAGGCGCAGAGCGCTGAGGGTTCGGGTCTCTCAACCTCAGATAGGAAATATCTCTCTGAAGAACAAGGTTCAGGCGGGGTTTGTTTGAACGTAACGTGGCTTGCAAAGGAAATATGCAGACGCCGGATTTGAGATTCATCTTCCCGTATGAATTTAAAATGGGCCTTTCTGCAGGAATTGCAGCTCGAAAAGTTAACAAAGCGTTTGGGGAGAATATAACAACGAACGAACCATTCAGCAATGGTTTGTGAAGTTTCGAAGCGGAGATCCGAACCTGCAAAACGAAGAACGTGGTCACCGCCATGTTGCTGTTTCTGGCGATGTTCTGTTATGTGTATTTGAAGCGCACCCCCCAAATAACGAATCCAGAGATAGCGGCAGTGGTAGGTGTCCACCACACGACAGTTTTCGGCGTCTGGCTGCCTTAAGGTTAAAAACATGTGGCTCCCGGATGAGTTGACAACTGCCAACAAGACTAGGCGTTGTTTCCCAGGAATAAACAGGAACCTGAACGGCATTGAATCGTCACGTGAGACAAGAAGTGGGTCCTTTATGATAATCGGAAACGATCTACGCAATGGTTAAGCAAGGCACAGCCTGCTGGACGGCATCCTAAGTGGTCCACAGCTGGGATAATGCATCGGAGTTTCTTGGCAAGAGGCCAAACCATCACTGCAGAACATGTAACGTACCAGGAGATGTGACGTACCTGCCAGAAGGACGCACACGACATAAAGGCAGATAGCAATTAGAATCAATGTCCGCGTAGCTTAATTGGTAGAGCAACTTATTCCGGAATGAGTGGACCCGGGTTCGAACCCCGGCGCGGATAAAAATGACGGAGAAATTTACTTCGTTATAATGGCGCCCGAACTATCCGGATGACCCGACCGTTCAAAATCTTGCAATGGTGCGATGTTATTTCCACACCGCGAGATAGGAAAAATAAGAGAATCCTTTCTCCAGCACTTCGAAAAAAAAAAAAATAAATAAGGGGGAGATGATGTAACGTACCAGGAGATGTGACGTACCTGCCAGAAGGACGCACACGACATAAAGGCAGATAGGAATCAGAATAAAACGTCCGCGTAGCTTAATTGGTAGAGCAACTTATTCCGGAATGAGTGGATCCGGGTTCGAATCCTGGCGCGGATAAAAATGACGGAGAAATTTACTTCGTTATAAACACTATTGTGCTGAACTGCACCAGATGCACCGGAATTTTCTGCAGAAACAACCGGCTTTTGTCAGAAGACATGTTGTTCTTCTCCAGGATAACGCTCTACCTCATGTCGCACAACGAACGATGCTGACACTAAGTGCCTTGGGCTCTGAAGCACTGCCACTTCGTGAATATTTCTCGGACTTTTCTCCGACAGACTATCATCTGTTTCGTCACCTGGATCACTTGCTGTCCGGGAAACAGTTCACGACAGACAACGATTTTCAACGTGTAGTTGATGACTTCTTCGGGTCCCAGCCATCAAGACGTTTTTCGTTCCGGGATCATGGCCTTGCCGGACAGATGGCAACTATGTGTCGATGCCTAGTGGGATTATTTTGCCTCGGAAAGTTGTCTAACTTTTCCGTTCTCGCAGTCCACATGTGCTGGTCCTTCGCCAGACATTTCATTCGATTATTTTGCCTAGGAAAGTTGTCTTACTTTGCCGTTCGCGCAGTCCACATGTGCTAGCTCTTTGTCGGACATTTAATTCGATTATTTTGCCTAGGAAAGTTGTCCAACTTTTCCGTTCTCGCCGTCCACATGTGCTGGTCCTTTGCCGGACATTTCATTCGAATATGTTTCCTAGGAAAGTTGTCTTACTTTTCCGTTCTCGCCGTCCACATGTGCTGGTCCTTTGCCGGACATTTCATTCGCACCAACCCAATAATTTTTAACATCTGTGTTTCTGATGTTCGGTATTATAATTTGCCTAAATATTATGCTAATTCAGTTCAATTAAGTAATTGTTTTTTCAGGGGATAACTGGATGGGGATTATACACAATCACCATGCAGTTATCCCCCGTAGAAACGACAAAAATTACTGCAAAAAATCAAATTAAAAAATTGCTGAAATCCATTGTCTAGTACTCAAAACATAGGTCTCCTAGTGTCTTATTCTCATAACTTTATTTTTAACAAAGAAATTACATTTTAAATTAGCTATGGCCACTACTTAAGCATCAAACCGAAATTCTGTAAAGCAATTTTCAGAAGTGAATGCTATAGTATTAAGCTTCAAAGCAATAAAAGCCTTATAACAAAGTACTCAAACTGAAAATTGCTAATGAAGAAGATGTACCATGGACATGACTACTAGAATAAGGATTTCACAGTTGGAAAATTCTGATGTAAAACCTTCCTTTTTACAACCGCAAAAATTCTAATGAACTTCCAAAGCAACTGAGTGCTAACTTTGCTTCCAGTTAAGCAAACTGTGTAAAAAATCTTAGAAATTTCCAAAACCCCAGCTAGGAAATGTGAAGTACTACAAAGGCGAAACAAGTATCAAGATGGCAAATATGCAACAATACATTCCGTCGGTGTAGTTTAGTCGGTTAGAACAACTGGCTCCGGAGCGAGGTGGCGCGCCGTCGATTTTCGTCACTGGCGAATTTATGCTTTCACATAGACGCCCGACTGTGGAAAATGGACCAACTGCTGTTAGGTTCTTCGAAAAATGTGTGGTGTTTGTCATGGTCTGAAGTAAATGAAAATTCTTTCTTAAAGTTTGAGGAATTTGCCTGATGCATTACAGATTTATAATATAACATTGGTAACACTTGTTGCACAACGTGTGGTAATTTACAGATGGCTCTATATCGCATTGCAAATTGGCAAGACTTTCCCGTTTAGATCTGAATCTTTTCTCCAAATTTTCGTTGTTGTTGTTTTTTCGAGGGGGTGTAAACATAACAGTGAGCAACTCTATGTGCTATGAGTAATCCCCCGTCTGTAATTTCGGGCCACTGACTGTAGGAAAGGGTGGGTCCCAATGTCGTAAAACAAGCACATGCCGCCTCGGTGTCGTAGTGGTCTACTGTCGGAAATGAGCCAGGGTGCGAATCCAGGGTGTGGCATAGGTTGTGGATTTATCTTGAGGCAGTGGCTCTCTTCTTTCCATGGAACTAGTGACCCTAAATTACAGACCGACTGTTGCTTATAACCCACTGAGTTGCTCACGTGGTTGTTAAACCCCAATAAAAGCAAGAAAGATGACACCGAAGTTTCGGTTGTAATGAGCACGACTTTTGAATCCGTTCTGACGCAAATTAAATTTATCAAAGCTATTGCAAGTCAATGGAACCGATATGAAAAACGATGGTACCTGACAGAAGAAAGAAGTTTTTCAATCGGATTTTTAGTCCAGCAGATATTGCTGTAAACGGAAACGTGACTTACGACAGGAAACACTGAAATTATATTGGTGACAGGAAACGCTGAAATGACAAAAGAAACATTTCGCAGCTGAAAAGCTCTTCAACAAGGAAAGAATTTTTCAAAACGTACTCTTGAAGCTTTATGAGGAAATTCGTCATCTAAATAATAAAGGTAAGCAGCACTTAAAGATAATTATGGGAGATTTCAATGCAAAAGTAGGGCAACGGCAACAGAATGAAATTTCAGTAGGTAAATTCGGTCATGGCAACAGAAACCAGCGTGGAAATACTCTCGTTGAGTTTGCAGAGGCAGAAGGATTTTTCATCTTGAACTCCTTTTTCAAGAAAAAGCCACACAGGAAATGGACATGGAGACATCCAATTGGGACGACAAGTGAAATTGATTATATTATGTGTAACAAAAAATTCGTCATCGAAGACTGCAGTGTGCTGAACAAGTTCAACACAGGTAGTGACCATAGATTGGTGAGATGTAAGATGCACCTCAACACTAAACTTGAACGTGGCAAGCTCATAAGACAAACAAAATGTATTGACATAACCAACCTTAAAAAACACCATAATACTTTCAAATTGGAACTGAAGAACAGATTCTCTGCTTTAGAAGGCCTAACATCGGAAGAAGTGGATATTTCAGAAGTTAACAGAAAAGTAACCAAAGCTCTAATGGAAACAGCAACAAAATTAGCTGGGTCTAAGAACAAGTTGCATGTGAACAAATTATCAGGTAAAACCAAAATGTTGATGCAAAAAAGAAGAGAGATGAGGACAACTAAAGAAGATGTGACTTCCAAAGTGGAATATATAGAGCTATGCAAGACAACACGAAAAAGTATCACTGAAGATGTAAGGAAATTCAACTGTGAGCTAGTGAGGAAAGCAATTGAAAACAACCAAAGCCTTAAGATAGCAAAGGGACATCTCAGTAAGGGAAGAAAACAGATTATGGCTCTGAGAAAAGAAGATGGTTCTATAACAAGAAATAGAGGCGAATTTTTGACAAGAGTGAAAGATTTCTACTCCAAATTATATGAAAGGGATGATACATGTACTACAGACATCATGAAAGGTACCAGAGTTCTTCCAGTCCTCCCAGCAGAAGTTGCTCATGCAATCAAGAACATGAAGCGGAGGAAAGCTCCAGGAGAAGATGGAATTACTATAGACATCATACAAGAAGCAAGTGGAGAAATTGAAACAGTACTCGCCCAAATTTTCACTCGATGCCTTAATGAAGGGAAGATTCCTGAGGATTGGAACAATGCTACAATGATCCTGCTACATAAAAAAGGTGACATTGAGGATCTCAGGAACTACAGACCTATCAGCCTCCTATCAGTGGTTTATAAAATCTTCACTAAAGTTCTTTCACACCGCTTGAAGGTAACACTGGACATGGCTCAACCGAGAGAACAAGCTGGATTCAGGAGTGGCTACAGCACAATAGATCATATCCACGTACTGAGAGAACTAATTGAAAGAGCGAGGGAATATGAACTTCCATTGTGCATGGCTTTTATCGATTATGAAAAAGCCTTTGATTCGGTGAAACCATCAGCAGTTACCACGGCTCTGAAATCATGCGGTATTGAAGATGCATACATTAATATTATTAATAACATCTATGAAAATGCAAGTGCAAAGATTCGGCTGTTTGAAAATACAACACACATAAAAATTGGAAAGGGAGTGAGACAAGGTGACGCCATATCTCCGAAGCTCTTTAATGCCACATTGGAAAATGTCTTTCAATCACTGAACTGGGAAAACAAGGGGATAAAGATTAATGGAGATTATATAACCCACCTTCGTTTTGCTGATGACGTAGTCATTTTTGCAACTACCCCATCAGAGCTGCAGAGTATGATCCAGGAACTTGCTGACAAGAGTAAAGAAGTGGGATTAAAAATGAACTTTCAGAAGACAAAAGTGATGTTCAATGCTTTTACAAGAAATGAAGATTTATCGATTGATGGAGAAAAACTGGAGATAACAGATACGTATGTTTATCTTGGACAGCAGATATCAAGTGAGGGTCACATTGATGAAGAAATTAATCGGCGTACAAAACTTGCTTGGAGAGCTTTTGGAAGAAACAGCATAATTGTCAAGAGCAATATGCCATTATGTCTTAAAAGAAAAGTGTTTGATCAATGCATCCTTCCAGTGCTTACGTATGGTGCAGAGACGTGGACCTTAACTAAAAGAGACATACAAAGGCTGCAGACAACTCAAAGTAGCATGGAGAGGTGCATGCTTGGTATAACCAGGAGAGATAAGAAGAGGAACTCGTGGATCCGAAAAATGACGAGAGTGGAAGACATCATGATCAGAGTTAAATCCCTGAAATGGCAATGGGCTGGACATACTGCCAGAAGGACAGACCATAGATGGACAGCCGAAATTTTAGATTGGATTCCAAGGGACAGGAAAAGACCCAGAAAAAGACCACATGGGAGATGGGTGGATGAAATTCGTAAGTATGCGGGAGTGACATGGAGGAGACTGGCACAAGACAGACCGTTGTGGAGGAAACTTGGGGAGACCTTCGTCCAGCAGTGGATTGATAATGGTTGACAATGATGATGATGATGACTCTTGAAGCAGAGTTATTGACAAAAATGAGATATGCATCTACACCCTCTGGAGGGAAAACAATGCATCATTTTAAGAAGAAACTATTCTCAAAAGGTTTTTCGATGCTGCTGTATCGGTCCACGAAAGAACTTTTTCAATCGAGTTTTCAGGAACTCAGCTTTTGCTGCAAAAACATCAGAAACGGAAATTAACACTTACGCCACCTGGGGGCCAAACCATTTTTTACCAAAAATTAGAAATAATATGCAAAAGATTTCCCATCAGGATTTGAATCCGGTGCTGAAAGAATTTTTCAAATCGGAGTTTTAGAAGCAGAGATGCCGAGGGAAACGCAGTTTACCCACACGCCCCCTAGCGGAAAGTCTATAAATAACGTGAAAATTTTTAAATTACATGAAAATCATGTCGCATCGGAAACTCTATCCAACAGAGAAGGAATTTTTCAAATCGGACCATTAGAAGCAGAGATATTGACAAACATAAGATATGCATCTATGCCCCTGGCGGAGAAATCATGCATTATTTGAAGAAAAATATATTCCAGAAAGATTTATCGGTGTGAGTGGTATCGGTCTACGGACGAATGTTTTAAATCGAGATTTTAGAAGCTCGGGTTTTGCAGCAAATGCATCAGAATCCGAAATTAACACTTACGCACCCTGGCGGCTAAACCATTTTTCACCAAAAATTAGAAATTATACGCAAAAGATTTTTCACCAGGAGCTGCATCCACTTCAGAAAGAATTTTTCAAATCGGAATCTTACAAGCAGAGATATCGGGAGAAACGCAATTTACTTTTACGCCCCCTATCGGAAAATTTTGAAAAGTGACCATATCCAAAATACGCATAAATGGAATCGAAAAGTGAAAAAAAAAACATTTTTATCGGATGTTTAGAAGCAAATATGTGGAATAAAATATATTTTGAATTCGATATCATCTGCATTTACGCCCTCTAGCGGTGAAATTGTGCATCGTTAAAAAAAATAAAAAAATATCATCATTCTCACGTTTCACGCTTCCCAGTGTAAAAAGAATTTTTCAAATGGGACTAATAGTTGCGGAGATATTGTGTCCATAGACGGAAGGACGGACAAACCGATAATGTAAGCACGATCTTTTTTACATAAGACGTGCTAAAATACGGCAAGCACACCATCAAAATACTTAAACTTGGGAGGAATTGGACGAATGGTAGGAAGCAAACGCTTATACCACTGTGCCACATAGGATACTTCTTATTGTTGGACAATCATCATTAACTACGGACATCCCATTCTTGGGGAAGGATCTGTTACAGCCGTAATTTTGGTTTCAGGGAAGGATGAGAACCAGCATCGTAGGTAATTTATAATTCCTTGTCGTATCCGTGATGCAAATTCGGGCTCAACTCAGTCGCTTATCCAGAAGACGGTGGTTCTGACTCATCAGTCACTGAGATGGCTCATTCAATTTAATGTGCTTAACGAAACGTGTCAAATTTCTCTATGATATACACTGAAGAGCAATTGAATTAGAGATGCCTGTCTAGTAGCGTGTAGCACCACCTTTCGCCCTGATGACGGTGGCGATTCGTCTCGGCATGGACTCGACAAGACACCGGAAGCGTTGGGAAGCAATACGGATCCACGACCCCTGAACAAGCTCCCACAGTTCACGAACATTTGATGGAAGGGAGTCGTGTCTCTCAATGGCATCCCAGATGTGCTCAATGGGATTGAGGTCAGGTGACCTAGCTGGCTAAGGAAGTGAGGTCACGTCGGTGGAGTGTTCATTCAACCATTCGAATACAATTCGGGAGCTGCATTGTCTTGTTGCAGGATATCCCGGTAACGTTGACCTGTGAGGGACGATGTCACACGTACCAGGGGTACCATTTCAGTCCACGTAAACAGTCCCCAGACGAGAATGCCATCCCCACCAGCTTGAAGAGTACCCTGCTGGCAAGAAGGATCCATCGCTTCATGTGGTTTGCGCCGTACTCGTATCCTGCCATCCGCATGTACCAACGTGAATCTCGACTCATGTCCAGGCAACATTTTTCCACATGTTTAGGGTCCAGTGGCGATGTTCCCGCGCCCATGCTAATTTTTGCACCCTGTGATGTGTGGTCAGCAGCGGTACCCTCGTGGGACGATGACTTCTGTACCCCATAGCGAGGAGATGGTTCTGCATGGTGTGGCTGCTTACACGTTTTTGTGTACCAGCGATAAAATTGCCGAGTGATTTCTTGCACTGTGGCCCGTCTATCCGCTGTTACAATACGAGCTAGTCGGCCATGACCCCGCTCATCCACACGCTGTTGTCCACGGCAGTTGGCCCTTGCAGGGATGGTTTTACCGGATTCGATGTACTCACGGTGCACCCGTGACACATTGGCTCGTGAAAATCCCAGTGCCTGCACGACTTCCGAGATGGAGTGACCCATTTCGGGCCCCGACAATTTGCCCACGATTATATGCGCTTAGATCCTTCGTCTTACCTATACTGCGTCCGACTCTTACTGATTCCCGTCGCATCACTCCTTATGTTGTCGGATCGCTGCATACGTCATGTCGTTTCCGTTTACAGAGCCGCTTACAGCGCCACATTTGCATAACGCCAGCTGTCTCTAATTCAATTGCTCTTCAGTGGATATCGAGTCATAAAATATTTTATATTTTTAGACTTACTGTCGTTCTCTCTCTCTCTCTAAATTTTTTTTTTGAAAGAAATCCCATTAAACAACATTTTCCAGCTCACGCTGTGATAACATGTCTCATTTTGAACTGCTGTGTCTGCGCCTCTGCGTTATATTTTCATTGACTCGGAGAGCATTATGAACATTTTAATGTTTACTTTCAATTTAAACTTCTACACGAAAAATAATTGCGAAACTAGAGAACTTTTTCGATAATAACAGCTTGCTATTAATTTTGTGTTTCATTTTTTGATTATGAGATTTCTTTCTCCCTTAAGCAACACGCTCATTATCGAATCAGAATATACATTTTCAAAACCCAATACACTGTAGAGATAGAGATTTTTAAAAAAACCTCCCGTCGGCTGTTTACATTAAATGAGTGGTAATTAACTTTCACGTAGCAATCGTGGAAAATTATATGTATTGGCAAATGATTAACAACGGTAAATTTACTTTCGCATAAACAGCATTAGTTTCAAATATATTTTCCCCATCTTATCCTTCATTACGCTGGTGGATGCTTAAGTGCTTTCGAAATCAAAGGCCAATTTTCGACACGGTACATTTGTCTGCTGGCAATCGAATGGGATAAGAACAATTTAACTTATGCTTAATTAAATACGAACGGTTAATTAAGCTCAAATGGTCAGAAGGTTTCGGAGACGGCTCGCTGCAAAACTATCTTTCACAACCACCGTGATGCAGTTGGAAAAAATTAGTTTGTCAGCTAATAAAGGAAAGGAAGAAGAATGTATCCGAAATTACAACAACGCTTCCAGAAAATGCCTTGCGAATTCGAAAGACTATCTCGAAGCAAAAAATGATCGCTGCAATGACGCTTATTACTTTTTATAAATATTAAATAGCCTTATAGAGGAACATGGTGTATCATCTACGCTTAGTGGACAGAAATTATGGAATACCTAATTAGGCCCGCCTTTCGCCCAAATAAGGGCAGTCACACGGAGGGGTATTGAGTCAACTAGGTTATCTCCACCGTATGGGCCACGGATGGCCTAGTGGTCAGCGTTCATTACTACCACGGAGAAATCTCAGGTTCGATAATAGACAGGTACGAATACTCGAACCACTAAACATCCGCCGTACGTCTTAGGAGCACGTTAAGCCATCGGCCCTCTGGTACCGACCCCCCGGTTATAAATAAGGCCGTCTTCCTCCCTCTTCCTACCTTACTTCCGTGTCACTTTCCTATCGGCACTCTAGCTCAAATCTCCTAGCTTCCTATTTCTAAGGGTTGTTTAAGACTTAGGGTCAGACACACCCTTCCTAAAATCCTCTACATATGATCTCATCTGATTTTCAACGTAGCTTGCTGCACTACTGTCTAAAATACCGCCGAATTCTGAAGAGTGGAGGCGAATTAATTCCTCCTCAATATTACTGCACCGTGGAATGGACCTTACAAGTACTATGGCTTTGAGTACAACTACAAAAAACCATACACTAAAAAGACAGATGACACCGAAGTTTCGGGTGTAATGAGCACGTCTTTTGAACCCGGTCTGACGTGAATTAAATTTAGCAAACCTATTCAAATTCAATGGAACCGGTATGGAAGATAGTAGTATCTAGCGGAAGAAAGAAGTTTTACAGTTGGTTTTTTAATCCCGCAGATATTGTTGCAAACGAAATCGTGAACTTACCCCCTCTAGTTACAGACTAGTGAGTTAAGAAAAATTTAAAATAATGTTAGAAACATTTTGCAGCGGAAACGCTATCAAACAAAGAAATAATTTTTCAAATCGGACTCTTTGAAGCAGAGATATTGACAAATATAAGATATGCATCTACGCCCCTTGGCGGGAAAAAAATGCATTATTTTAAAAAGAAAGTATTCTCAAAAGGTTTTTCGATATGAGCGGAATCAAAGTTTTTGAAGATGGAATATCGGGGAAAACGCAATTTACCTCAACGCTCCTTAGCAGAAAATCTATAAGTTACTCAAAAAATTTGTAATTACAGTACATGAAAAACATTTCACGCCGGAAACGTTACCCAACACCAACAAAGAAGGAATTTTTCAAATCGCCCTCTTATAGTTAGAGATATTGGCAAAAACAAGATCAACGCCCCTTGCCAGTTAAACCATTTTTTACCAAAAATTAGAAATTATATGCAGAAGATTTCCCATCAGAAGCTGTATCCGGTGCAGAAAGAGTTTCTCGAATCGGAGTTTTCGAGGCAGAAATATCGGGGAAACGCAATTTAACATAACGCTCCCTAGCGGAAAGTCTACGAATTACTTGAAAATCTTGAAATTGTATGAAAAACATCTCACAGGGGACTCTGTCCAATAAAGAAGGAATTTCTCAAACCGCACTATCAGAACAAAGATAAGATATACATCAACGCTCCCTGGCGGAGAACCCATGCAATATTTTAGGAAGAAAGTATTCCGAAAAGGTTCATCGACGTGAGTGTTATCGTTCTACGAACAATATTTCGAATCGAATTTTTATATGCTTAGATTTTATGGCAAATACGTCAGAAACAGAAATTAACGCTTACGCCCCTTGGTGGCCAAACCATTGCTTACCATAAATTAGAAATTTTTGGTAAGCAATGGTTTCCATGCATGTTGCACTTGGTCGGTCAATATAGGGACGGTTAATGCTGGTTGGGAGTGACGCTGGAGTTGTCGTCCAATGATGTCCCATGCGTGCTTGATTGGTGAAAGATCGGGTGATCTAGCAGGCCACGGCAACATGTCGACACTCTGTAGAGCATGTTGGGTTACAACAGCGGTATGCGGGCGAGCGTTATCCTGTTGGAAAACACCCCTGGAATGCTGTTCATGAATGGCAGCACAACAGGTTGAATCACCAGACCGACGTACAACTGTGCCGTCAGGGTGCTTGGGATAACCACGAGAGTGCTCCTGCTGTCATAGGAAATTGCTCCCCAGACCATAACTCCAGGTGTAGATCCAGTGTGTCTCGGCCGCAGACAGGTTGGTTGCAGGTGCTCACCTGGCCTCCTTCTAACCAACACACGGCCATCACTGGCACCCAGGCAGAACCGGCTTTCATCAGAAAACACAACAGATATCCACTCCGTCCTCCAATGAGCTCTAGCTTGACACCACTGACGTCGCAAACTGCAGTGGTTTGGAGTAAGTGAAATGCACGCTACAGGGCGTCTGGCTCGGAGCTGTCCTTCAAGTAACCGATTTGTAGCAGTTTGTTGTGTCACTGTGGTGGCAACTGCAGCTCGAATTGCTGCCGCAGACGCAGTACGATGCGCCACGGCCATACGCCGTACACGGAGGTCTTCCCTCTCAGTAGTGCCACGAGGCCGGCCGGAACCCGGTTTTCTTGAGGCAGTACCTTCTCTTGACCACCGCTGCCAACAATCATGCACAGTGGCTACATTCCCGCCAAGTCGTTCTGCAATATTGCGGAAAGAAAATCCACCTTCTCGTAGCCCCATTACACGACCTCGTTCAAACTCCGTGAGCTGTTGATAATGGCTTCTTCGTCTTCTTAAAGGCATTCTTGACTAACATCAACACCCTACGTCGAATCTCAACGATAACTAACGCTCACGAACGTTACAGCGCGTATTTACACCAAACCTGCTTTGCATTTTCCGAGGGACGCTACTAGCGCCACACGTACGCGCCGAGTGCGAAATTTGCATAGACGTCATCTTACAGATGTACTCTCACCGCCTACCAACTGTCGTTTATCTAACACAACATCTTCTTGGTGTTGGGATTTTTTTTTCCATCAGTGTAAATAGAATCGAAACGTAAAAGAATTTTTCCAATCGGATGTTTAGAAGCAAATATATGGAATAAAATGTATTTTGAATTTGATATCTCTGCATTTACGCCCTCTAGCGGAGAAATTGTATATCGTAAAAAAAGCGAAATGAAGATCATCATTCGCATATTTCCAGAATCCCAGTGCAAGAAGAATTTTTCAGATCGGACTAATAGTTGCAGAAATACGGTGTCCACAGACGGACGGACAGACAAAGAAGCGATAAGATGAGCACGACCTTTTTTTACAAAAGACGTGCTAAAAATGTGTTTTCATTAGTTACTTAATATTTAATTGTTCCTGCACGTTTAGATTTATTAAAAAATACACTACATTGTCAAAAGCATTCGGACACTACCATATATGTGCATAAGTGCAGAGAACGGTTGCGCAGGAAGATGCGCTGTCAGTGGGGAGGTACGTACATACACTATACTGACAAAGGGTCACCGGACGCCCCTTCAAAAGCAAATGAACGGAACCGCTACGTTGGTAAGTTGCGCGCTACAGCTCCAAACGGTATAAAAACAAGCCTGCAGCTGACCGTGATCATAGCACTGTGAGGTTGAGTGAAAATATCGCGGCGGGAGAGAACTGACTTTGAGAAAGGAAAGATTGTGGATTGTCCATAAGAGAAACCGAGAGGCGTTTAAATATATTCAAGTCAACTGTTTCTGATGTACTGAATACGTGAAAGACACATGGGGTGCCTGAAGCAGCAAAACGTACAGTTAGACCAAAAAAATCAGTGTTAGAGGACGTCGAAGCCTCAGGAGAGTCGTTACAGCTAACCGACGGAGTACTGCACAACACCTCGGTGTACAGGTGAATAAAAATGCTGGAACCTCGGTATGTACACGTACCATTCGCAGCTAACTTCATTCCATGGGTTGCCGTGGTCGTGCGGCTGCTCATAAGTCTTCCATCTCCACTCGAAATGCTACTCGTCGTTTAGCAAGGTATAAAGAACATTTTTCGTTGACCGTAGATCAATAGAAACGGGTCCTATGAACTGATGAATCCAGATACACGATCCATTTTTTTTTTTTTGATTGGAGGTTTAACGACCACCGTGTGCAACTCAATGGGCTATAAGCAGTCGCCCGTCCCTAATTTAGGGTCACTGGTTCCAGGGAAGGGAGAGAGCGAGTGCCGTAAGGCAAACACAACATCCATGCCTCACCGGGATTCGAACCCGGACCCCTTTCGGACGAATGATCAGAAGCCATCGCTTAGACCACTGCGCCACTGGGGCGGCACACGATCCATCAGTCTGATGACCGTGTGTGATAATAGCGGCAGCCAGGGAGCTGGCAGTGTACTCGTGTGGGGGGTGTTTTTCGTGGTATGGTGCCGGCCCATTGGTTATCGTGGACAACCCTGTTAACCATCACGCCTACCTCAATATTCTGGACAATTATGAACTACCAACTATGTGGCAATATTACGGAACCGAACCGTGTTGGTACCAGCAGATTAATGTACCGAGCAATAAAGTAAGGACTGTTACGGCGTGGTTTGACGATAATTCCGTATCGTGTGTGGCCTGGCCAGTACAGATCCCTGATCTTAACCCAATAGAGTACCTATAGGATCAAGTAGAGCACCGGATACGAAGTTTGGAACCGAAGCCTACTACTAAGCAACAGTTAGCGGCAGCATTATGTACTGAATGGAAGCGCATACTTAGAGCTGTGTTCCAAAACCTTGTCGAAAGCATATCTCGAAGGGCCTTTGCATGCATTAAGGCCAAAGGTGGACCGACACCGTACTAATGTATGTCAATAAATGCTATGTTGTGTTTCTCTTCTAGGTGTCCGGTGACTTTAATCAATACAGTATGAAACTAAGACATTCTGTCGTGTTATCAGTAAATTTGAAGCGGAAAAGCGGGGTTGACGTGAACTTTCCGAGTTCCAGCATCGGCTGGTCATAGGATGTCACTTGAGTTACGTTTCCATACGGAGCATTGCAGCTAAAATAAGCATACCAAAATAGATTGTACGTGAAGTCGTGAATAGACGAAAGTAGCTGTAGCAGAAAAACGTTCAGAAAGGTCGCACAAGCGGACGGAACGTGACAGAAGATCCATGGTAAGAAATGTTAAGAAACCTCGTTCTTCCTCTGCCGTTTCCACCGCTTCTCAAGTAGGAAATGCTTGTAATGTCTAGGTTTGAACCATAGACATCAGCAGAGAGTTGCGCAGTATGAGTTATTATGGTAGAGTAGCTGCACACAAGTCAACATCATTGACATGAATGAGAACAGCCGTTTAGAGTGGTGTGTCTCCCGTCGTTCTTTTGACTGAGGGTAACTTGAAAGTCGTTCTTTGGAGTGATGCTTTTCACTGTTCCAGTCTGACGAGCATGTTTGGATTTGGCGACAGACCTGCGAACGATTTTCGTCGGACTGTGTTCTTCCAACTGTTAAGTTCGGCGGAGGCTCCATCATGGCATGTTTCCCCGAAGGGACTCTGCCCGTTGGTTATTATACCGCAAACCATGAACTCTTAAGTGTACCTCGACGTTCTGTACAATTCGGCCCTACGGATAATGTGGCAGTATCGTGGAAATGACCATTGACTTTTCTATCACGATCGAGCTTCCTACCACACTGCACGGTGCGTGTGCAGGACTGGGGTCTTGATAATGAGGAGGAATTTTTAGACTGCCGTGCTCAGAGTCCTGATTTTACTACCACAGAACCCCACTGAAATAAACTGAAGTGACGGACACGAAATCGACCACAAGAATGGTTTTCGCTCTCCTTTTTGGCAGAAATTTTGCAGGACGGTTGGCGATCTATTCCTGTCGAGACCTACCAGATTGGTTGATAGTTTGCCTCGAAGTGTTGCCGCTGTCATACAAGCAAAAGGTGGACCGACTAAGTAATAATTACGATAATAAAGCCATTTGTTCCAAAACATTGTGACTGATGGTGGACAGCTCTGATTTGAGTCGAGATATGAGCTTCGGAACAGCTACTCTAAGGGTTCAAATGGAATGATGTATACAACTGAACGCGAATTAGTAAATTGCCGTTAGACAGCCGATCGGTTCAAATCCTTTATTCAAGATGTTTCCATCATCAGACACCTTCAAAAACGTTAAGACTTACTAACGTTGATCTTAAACGTTTGCAGCCCATGTGGCGCAGTGGTCTAAATTCTGGTTTACTCCGACCATTCGTCCGAGATGGGCTCGGGTTTGAATACCGGTTTAATTAATGGATGTTGTTTTTGTTTTACGGCATTGATTCTCTCCCTTCCTTGGGACCAGTGACCCTAAATTTAGGGACAGGTGATTGCTTATAACCCACCGTGTTGCTCACGGTGGACGTTAAAACCCCAACTCCTCCCTCCTCCCTCTCCCCACAAAAAAGAGTTTAAGCTGATTCAGCTCATGTCGGAAACTAAGCAATTCCTTAGACAATTATCTCTCTAACAGGGAACGGTCTTGCTTCACATTGTACCTAATCGTGATTTCACTAACTGTTCAGACACTGCCAAAAGGAAGACCAAACTCCAAGGTTCAGGTATTGCGTTCAAAAGCAATAAGAGTTTCAAACAGAGTAAAAGACAATTATTGGTTTTTTGTTTGTTTCAGAATTTAACAACCATGAACAAATTCTTGGAGCTATCATCAGTCTCCCGCCCCGAATTTACGGTCCCTGGTACCAGCCTGTGTCATTAGATAAACACACCGTACGTTCCTCATCTGGTGCTGGAACCCTGGCCCATCGTTGACGACTGGTCACAGTCCAGCGCCTCAGACCAGTAGGCCACCGGAGCAAGCAACTAATCTAGGACCACTAGGCATTCGGAGCAGCCAGATGATCTAGGACACGTATGCCAACGGAGTAGGCAAAAAATATCGGACCAGCAGACCACCACTGGAGCAGCCAGCAAATCAAGGGCCAGTAGGCAACCGGAGCGGCCAAACAATCTCGGACGAGCAGGCCACCAGAACAGCCAACTAATTTAGCACCATTAGGCCATCGGAGCAGCCAAACAATCTCGGACCAGCAGGCCACCGGAGCAGCCCACAAATCTAGAACCAGTAGGCCATCGGTGCAGCTAACTAATCTAGGGCAACTAGGCCACCGGATCAGCCAAGTAATCTAGGACCACTAGGCCAACCGAACGGCAAAATATTCTGCGACCCTACTTTCAAGCTTTTCATAATGGCGTCCTAGAAATCTATGAACCTATTTTCATAGCTTCATCAAGCACAGTGGCATCATCGAGTCTTTGTTTCCGGTTGTTGATGTTCCGTACCTTGGGTTTGATACACGATATCTTTCATTTAGCCTCATAGGAAGGGGTCTGTGGGAATGATATTTGGAGAACTAGGTGGCCAGAGCCTGGGGCATTCCCTTTCAATCCACCTGTCTGGAACTTTGTGGTTTACTCACGAAAACGCAGTCTGAATGAGGAGGTGCACCATCTTGCTGGAAGATGATGGTTCCTTTGGAGATGTTTGGTTGAAGAGCTGTATTAGCACATATTCGGTCAAAACATTGAGGTAAACATCTGAAGAAATTGTGTTTTCCACGAAGAAAAATGGCCCAAGGATTCTATTGTACATGATCTCACACCATACACTCACTTTCGGACTATCCCGTTGAACCTAAAAAGTCACATGGGGGTTTTCTGTTCCCCAAATCCTCACATTGTATTTGTTCAGCTTCCCTGAGACGTACAAGATTGCCTCATTTGTAAAATAAACATAAATGAGGAAGTCTGCATCTTCAGAAATTCGTTCCAGCTGTTTTCGTCTTAGTTTATCGTTTGGTTCAAGTGCCTGCAAGAGTTACAATTATTATTCTTATTGTCGCAAATGTTTAGGTAACACTTTGTGCACTGTTGAACCTGGTAGCTGCAACTGTCTAGCAGCAGTACGAATGGACTTTGTGGGACTACGAGCAAATGATTCACGCCCACGATCGATGTTTTTATCGGATGTTCTTGGTCGACCAGTTCTCTCTTTATCCAACACTGACCCAGTCTCCATGAATTCATTGTGCCACTTGCGCATTGACGGACGTGAGGGTGGGTCTTTTTCCATACTTAGTCCCGTAATTTAGCTGAGTGTCCGATTTTGTTCCAATAAACCAGGCTACGCATTGAGCCTTTCCCTGAGGAGTAGCCATTCGCTTTATTAAAAAAAATAGTCACATCAACAGGGTACCTGATATTAGACAAATGAAATATGAATAAAAAGTTTGACAAATTTTGTTAATTAATGGGAGAATTTGATCATATTGGTTGCACTTTGTATAGTGCAACCAGTATCATCAAATTATCCCATTAATTGTGTTTATAATACATTTTTAGACTTGTGAACGGACTTTGTGGACACCCTGTATATTTTTGCTACCTATTAAAATAAAATATGTGACTCTGGAAAGTACAAATTTCATAATGCCGCCCTGGTGGCGCAGTGGTCTAAGCGATAGCCTCTGATCATTCGTCCGGACGAGGTCCGGGTTCGAATCCCGGTGAGGCGTGGATGTTGTGTTTGTCTTACGGCACTGGCTCTCTCCCTTCCCTGGAACCAGTGACCCTAAATTAGGGACGGGCGACTGCTTATAGCCCATTGAGTTGCTCACGGTGGTCGTTAAACCTCCAATCAAAAAAAAAAAATTCATAAAACGTTTTGCTGATGATTTAAGCTATTCAATACAAATCCTTCCATGAATTTTGCCACCATGAGTACTTGAAGTGACTGTATCGGAAGAAATGCCGTTCCTTTATGCCACCTAAATGGTATAATGCGCATTGTAGGAAATGAAAAATACCAGGATCATCCCTCTCCCAGTGCCAGAGCTATTTAACAAAGGATATAAAGCTTCGCGTGAAGAACGTCAACTCTCGTAGAGATAACGTAAAACAGGCGACAACAGCGCCGCCACAAGCTAAGAGATTATGTTCTCTGCCGGAAAGTAAACACTCAGGAGCAAACGACGTTAGGGGACCACGGCAGTGAAGCATTTCTTTGATCAACGATGGCTTCCTGCGATCTAATGACTATTTGCTTAGAGCAGTTTTTTTTTGTTGTTGTTGTTGTTGTTTTTGTTGTTTTCTGATATCCCGCCCGTCCCTTATTTTGGTGAAAAAAATATGCAATAGCGTTAGTATTATTACTATTTAAATTAAATTTTGGCAAATATTATAGTTAGGCCTGAGTATCCGTACAAAATGCAGACAATCCCTAGTACTCGGCATTACTGAAAATGCTTCTGAAAAACTAAAAAAACAAACAAAAGCCTTAACTAACCCGATTGGCGTAACAAAACTAGCAAATCCGATTTGCGAAGCGATTATGCTACCGGTAGCATAATCATTTCGCAAATCGGATAATCACGTGCTGTGAATGCCTGGGCTGACTGTTCTTTGCCAGAAATTGAAGTCAACAGAAATACGCATGCGCAGTCTGCTCCGGTATCAGCCTGTATGTTGGTTTCCGTGCACTGCATCTTGTATCCTAGTGGCTGAGGGCTGACTGTTTGCCAGAATTGAAGTCAACAGAAATACGCATGCCAGTCTGCCGCGGCATCAGCCTGTATGTTGGTTTCTGTGCACTGCATCTTCTATCTTAGGATATGTAGGCGCTAGTTACGTCTCGCCGAGCCTTAACTTCTCAGTTAGATATTCTTTGCATTGAACGCGAAAAGCATTTTTCGAAACCTGTAGATAGATGTACAGATATCGTTTGAAAGTCAGGTCACGGACTGATAATATCCCAGAGGGATGATCCTCGAATATTGCTTTACCCCGTTCGAAAATCCAAGGATATAATAAAAAAAAAACTTCTCCCAAGGGACCGTTTTCTTTCAGCTGAGATTATACACTGGCGGAAAGTGAAAAAAGAACACCAAGAAGGAATTGGCAGACGATCATGAAATTTACATATGCTAATGGGGTCGACTTTATGTAGGTGTGATGTTAATTTCGGGACCAACCGGTGAGCGTTTGCGCCACAGCACGGCATAATATGCAAATTATCGTCGGTGGTATTTAAGGCGTACGGCGAAGTGAATGTAATCAGTCGTCGACGTACGGACACGTGCGAAGACCCTGAAGAAGCTGCAATGCCGGGACATGGAAGACGTGTACGATTTCAGCAGTTATCGGACTTTGAGCGAGGTCGTCTAGTCGGACTCCGCGAGGCCGGGTGGTCGTATCGTCGTATTGAGGAGCGAATTGGACGGGAAGTATCGGGGGCAGTACGATGGTGGCGTAGATGGTCCGAGGAACATTCTCACACGAGAAGACGTGGAACCGGGAGTCACAGACGGACTGATGAGCGGACCGATCGACGCATAAGAAGAGTGACGTTGTCAAGCAGAACATCCACTGCGACGCAAATCCGAGCTGCCGTTGCACCTGAGGCGACTGTGCGAACAATCTGCAACCGTCTACTGGATGCAGGACTACGTGCACGTGTGCCTCTGGCATGTGTACCTCTGACTCCAGCTTACCGTCAGGAACGGCTGCAGTGGTGTCGCCAACGTCTGCACTGGAGAACGCAATGTCGATCTGTCGTGTTCAGCGATGAAAGCATATTCTGCTTGGGAGCCTCCGATGGCCGTATGCGTGTTCGCAGACGCACAGGGGAGTGTCTCCACCCTTCTTGCATCCGCCAGCGAAACACAGGGCCTACACCTGGTCTCCAGGTGTGGGGAGCGATCAGCTATCACTCCCGTACACAACTAGTGTTTGTACCGGGTACGTTAAACAGGACCTCCTACATCAACAACATCATTCAGCCCGTTGTTGTGCCATTTGTAAGGTTGGCCAATCGTGGTGTTTTCCAGCAAGTTAACGCACGTCCACACACGGCACGTGCAACGCAACATGCGCTTCAGGGTGTGAGACAACTTCCATGGCCTGCACGTTCACCGGATTTGTCCCCCATTGAGCACGTGTGGGATTTTATGAGACAACGACTTATCCGGTCTCCACGGCCAGCCACGACCATCCCCGATTTACGCGTCCAGGTTGAGGATGCTTGGAACTCAATACCCCAAACTTACATCCAACATCTGTACGACAGACTCCATGCCAGAATTGCACAGTGTGACGCAGTTCATGGCGATTCAACCTCGTACTAACCATGTTACATGATAATGTTATTTTTCAGTTCACCAGCAAATACAGCTGTATTTTGCCATAATGTTTTGATCATGTTATCCTCTGTATTCCGATATTAAGCTGTATAAATTTCGTTGGTATCAGACGTCTTCTTCTTGGTGTTCTTTTTTCACTTTCTGCCAGTGTACGTTTAGCACGCGTTGCACACATTTCTACTTAAAAATTGCTTCTCTGGAGATTAATAGTACACTGCAATCTACAACTGTGAATCATAGGTGCCGATTATGGGGGAAAGGGGAGGCAACGTGGATCTTGTCTCTCCAATAATTTTACTAAGGGGGCAGTGCCCACTTAACATTTTTCGTCCTGTTTAATTAAATAATCCCTTTAGCCTCATAAGGTGGACAAAACTCCACCTTTCGAGGCCAAAGTGATTTATTTTCAAAAAATTAATAAATAACAAAATGAATAAAAATGTCTTTCTCCATCAGCATTGCTCATTGGATAAGAAACTGGACGGCCAGCCCCGTATTGTGTTAGACATGTTCTCGCGATATATGGTAAATGTTTAAAACAACTATCAAAAATAAAATAAAAATACAGAAACGTATAATCTCTGGCGCCTTTATTTATCTAGGTATATTTATTTTTTATGCTTTTTGTTCTTTGTTTGGGTAACGCAGATAATTTCTCATATTCTTTTATAAACGTTTAGAAATAATATTTGTGGATATTTTTTTAAATCACGAGCTAAATTTTATTTTTGAAAATATTAATATTCAGCAAAAGAGTATTTCGGTTTTCTTGTTCATTTGCTAATGAACAATTACAATTTCGTTTTAAAAAATACGTCAAATCTCGTAGTTTATCTTTTGCCCTCTTTTTCACACTTTTCCAACCGTAGGTTGAAGAAGCGTATATGCCCCAGCTATGTCCGTCTGTCTGTCTGTCTGTCTATCTGTCTGCCTGTCCGCACGATAACTCGCGTAAAAACGGTTCGATTTCAATGAAATTTTAGTATGTGATAGGGGACCTGGGAACGAAACCTATTGAAAATGGGCGAAATGGGGTCAAAGGTCAGGACATAGGAGCGGGATCCATTCCATTGCCCTTATGCCTCATAACTTACGTAAAAATGCTTCGATTGCGACAAAACTTTAATATGTTTTTCCGGAGGTATACTGAACTAGTTCCGTTGAATATAATCGAAATGGGGTCAAATCCACAGCCATTATCCTCATAACGTGACTAAAAAGACTTCTATTGCGACAAAGTACATTGTTCCGGAGGTATACTGAGCCAATTTTATTTAATATCATCGAAATGGGGTCAAAGGTCAGATCACAGGATCCATATTTATTCCACAGCCATTATTCTCATAACTTGAGTAATGATTTCTGTTATGTTGGAAAGCGCATCATAATCAATGCGTTGCATGATTTATTAACTTTTTTCTTATTTTCCTCCCCACCCTCGTAATAATTCCTCCCTTCCTCTCCACCCTCCGTAATAATTCCTCCCTTCCTCCCCACCCCCGTAATAATTTGGTGAAATCGGCGCACCTGCTGAGAATTAGGACTTTCAATGTTCCAACTCTGTAATTGACGAGGGTTATGTACCCTTTTTTCTCTTCAACTCAAATTCTGTAGCTAAGTTCTATAACCGTAAATAAAGGATACATTGAAAGGAGGAGAAAGAATTTTCTTCTGAATTGTTTCAGTCTGTGTTGTTTGTCAGATTTTACAGTTCGTTATGAAAACAGGAATACAAAAAAATGTACATATAAAAACGAAAACTACTTTTCCGCGTGATTCGTCTTTCAAATTATTGATTGTCGTATACGCATTTATTGAAGGCGCGATTTATGCGTAGATACTAAACAAGTTCTTAGGTATCTTAACGAAAACGAAACAAAATATAATTTACAGTAGGACTTTGAGGCGTTCAAAATAATCGCATAATCCCGCTGTTGTTCATTCTTTTAAGAAACGTACTGCAATTTCCTAAAAGTCAAAACGTTTTACGATATCAAAATAACTTAAACTATAGAAATATCAGTACAGCTCTTAGCATATACTAAAACTGAGAAGAGCGAAATTAATATTTTCAGCTCAGAGAAATCCTACTTTGAAAGGAATTAATCTTCAGTTCCTACGAGTACAGCGTTTTCGCATTGAATGATTCACTTTTGATAATCTGTAATCATCTTTTGATATTTTTCGTAATTCCGCTCTAGAGATGTAGTATTTTATGTTGTTTTGTGCGTCAAGTCCAAATTATATGTATTTCTGATCAAATTACAGCTGCTTAATACATGTGGCACCGTTGCTTCTGTAAATGAGCTCGATGGAGTTTTAGGCGCGCTTGCAGTTAACAAAATTTTAGCACTTATTATTGTTGCTAACCCAACTGCACGCAAGTCTCAGAACTCAATAATCGCAGGAAACAATTTATTGTGCACGCGATACACACCCACAAACCTGGCCTACCTCGACACAAGAATACGAAAAGCTGAACACTCTCCCAGGCTATAAATACTGTATGTCAGATACCTACCTGATGTATAGCGCACTGACAATTGTGATGATTGCAAAACACAGTGAGCTCAGTGAGTTTGATCGCTTGTAGGTAGTTGGTGATATGAAGATGGAACACTCTGTCTTCGATTCTGTAGAACGTCTGGAATTTCCGCGCGCGATTTTTCCACGTATGCGTCAAGAGCAGAACAAACCCGGCAGACGATGGAGAGAGTGTGTCTGTAAAAGAGCCGTTCATGATCGAGGTGCGCAGCGCTTCTACCATATATTATTATCGGAACGGAAGACCAAAATGAAGAGTTGTGCAAACCTTCTTTGCAAACCACCGAAGGTTTGCACAAAGCACATTCATCGTACAATAACTCACCTCTGACATAGCAGCCGATACCCACGTCTAGTAGTCTTATTAATACGTATTCCCAGGCTTCACGGTACGAAGGAACATGAACATCATCATTCATGGTCCGAGATTGGTTGGCTCCTCCGGTGGCCTACAGGTCCGAGATTGGTTGGCTCCTTCGGTGGCCTACAGGTCCGAGATCGGTTGAGCGCATCAGTGACCTACCAATCCCCAGCGAAAACCTGCAGAAACGTGCCATCCCGTCAGTTTGGCTTCGACTGTGAAGCATGCAAGTGGATGCCTGATGCTGTGTGAGTCCCCAATAAATTTTTACCTTTGATAGACGCCTACATCAGGTGGCCTACTCTTACCTCATCTATGCATGCCCTATCATGCAGCTGATTGGCACCCTCCTCTATTTCTACTAGAGTGCACATTATATAACATTCTATTACACTATAAACTAAACTCTTTTCGCTGTCAAACCAGCTAGTCTCAAGACCCACACTGTAAAATCTCTACCCAAGACCTACACTGTAATATTATTAGGGATATGCAAACGTTTCCGCCGCCCTCGCTAGCGGGCGCTGTAGAGGTCGATCCGGCCGTCGACCCGTGCTTTCAGTTCGTGCATGAAGCCAGGCATGGCTGGCCGATAAAGTTTATTTGCGGCACAGTTTGTTATTCATGTTTAATTTAGGGAAAAAGCACGAGTGTAGCATGCGGTTCAATATGTCAGGCGTATGGCGAAACAGTTATGGGTGAGTAGACATGTCGAGAATGGTTTTCTAGGTTTAAGAAAGGTGACCTAAGCTTGGAAGACAAACCACGTGCAGGTAGAGCGCAAGATCTCGCAGACGAACAGCTGGAATCGCTGTTGCAAGAGGATGCCACACAATCGACCACGCAACTGGCGAAACGTTTGAAAGTGGCTCAATCGACGGTGGTACGGCGTCTACAGGCCTTGCTGAAGATCCAGAAGATTAGTAAGTGGGTTTCGCATACTTTAACGAAGCGTAATATTTGCCAACGATTGGTCATTCTGCACGTCGTTGCTGAAGAGGTTTCAAGGGAAGAATTTCTTGTGGAAGGTTGTCACCAGGGATAAAAAATGTGTCTATTGCGACAACTCCGTACACAAGAGATCCTGGGTCGATCCAGGTCAGCCATCAACATCTACTGCAAAACAGGATATTCACGGGGAAAAGGTGATGTTGTGTGTGTGTTTGGTTATGCATGGAGTGCTGTACTTCGAACTGTTGAAACCCGGCGAAACAATCACTGCTCAACGATATAGCGATGAGTTGCCCACGCAGCACAGCATAATTCGTATATGTTACAAGTACGTAGCACTGAAACATTGAGACTTTTCAGATACGTTGCGCAATGTAGTAATGTTTCAGAAACCTTGCAGTTACGTCAAACAGTTCACAAACGTTACATAACTTTGAAACATAACCGATACGTTACAGTGAAAGGTCTTTGTAACTTCAAGATACCAACTTCATGTTACTGTTACGTGTTTGAAAGATATTTGTAACTTCGTTACATTACAGTTATGTGATGATATAGGTAAAAAGGGACCCGTCCACATGCTGCTTCAAGGACACATGTGGTCGATTCCTGGTCAATCATGACGTCAGTCCCAGCCATTGTTTTTCCACGTGATCTTCCCGACCATCTTTTGTCCGCCATTTTTTCTTTGTGTTCAACCATAACATTTTGTGTGCCACGTGGTCCTACCGAACATGTTTTGGTCGCCAAGTTTTTTTTAACCACCCCACATGGTCTCACCTCATATTTTTTGTACGCCTTTTTGTTTCAGCCTGTCAGGAAATGTTACGGTGTGACGTCACGACGCTAGAGAAATTTTCTTTCCAAGGAAATACAAATCCTCGAAGTCACGGTTTGAACCCCTGTCCAGCGGGTTTCTAGGCAGATGCATTATCCCACTCGACCATGGGACGCCTCGCGATTAAAGCGTTATGTAGGAACTAACGAGAAGGCCAGTGCTTTGCGAATACGTTGTTTAATAGAAATGCATTATTTTTTCCACGGATCATTTTATTTTTCTGTAGGATGACTTAAATTTTTTCATGATTAACAACGAAATGTATGTACCTTTTAACGCGTATCTCACTTATTTTTTTTTTCAAAACTTGCGTAGTCGTGTAACTTTTCAATATAACAACATTATTTTTTTCCCACCTTTGCAAACTAAAAACTACTTTAATTCAGACTTTTTTTTCTGATTCAAAATCAATAGACGTACTAAGATATTATACAATGGTGTGCAAAACTTAAGGACGGACACTAGTGTACACTAAGTAGCTAAATCCGGGTATGGAGAAGTTTGCCACCGGAGAACTTGACACATTGGAATTTCAGTGCCATTAAATTGTTCTATATAAACGCATTTCGTGTGGCTATATTTCCCGCTACTTGAGCAACTATTGTTCATAAAATATTTTTTTTTAATATTTCATTTTCAGTAAGAAATTTAGACATTTCCGTGATTTTCGGGCCAAAGACAAAGCGGAGAACTGGCCACCGGAGAACTGACCACCGGAGAAGTGAAGAACTACCCACAAAATTTTTAAGGGGCCGTATAAGAAATGCGTACTGGACATCTCCGTGGCTAAGTCTCCCGAGACTGATTACCTGACACACATGACATTTCCATAATTTCGTATTTTCTTATTTACCATATTTTTTCAAGGTTTATAAACTACAGCTAAACAAATTCTCTGAAGGTATGTGCAAACCCAGGAAACTTATCTGGTGGTGAGGGGGTAACTTAAAACCTCAAATATGAAATTTAAAGAATTTCTGGTCCGATCGGAATATTTTCAGCGTTTCCAAGCTACAACTCAACAAATTACCTAAAGGCATGTGCCTACCCAGAAAACCTGTTGGGGGAGGAGGGGGTAACAAAACTGTAGAATATAAAGTATTTCTCGTCCGATCGGGAGATTTTCAGCATTTACAACAAGAAATACTTTATGTTTTATATTTTAGGTATCCCCCCCGAGAGGTTTCCTGAGTCAGCACATGCCCTCAGAGAGTTTATTACGATGTAGGCTGTAAATGCTGAAAATCTCCCAATCAGACCAGAAATTCGTTATATTTTATACTTTTGATAGGAAGACATGCCCCCCCCCCGGACATGTCTCCCGATCGGGCAATCGAGCAAAAAATTATCTATATTTTACACTTTTAGTTATTAGCCCCCCCCCCCCCTATAGGTTTACTAAGTAGGCACAGGCCCTCAGATAATCTGTCGAATTATACACTATCTACCAACAAGTAATTAGACACCTGTGATAGCAAAGGAAAACGAAGTTTATTCACTTTCAATAGTTGGTGGAGCCTCCACGAGCTGCGATTACAGCTGCGACCCTCCGGGGCATACTCTCAACCAGGCGTTGTACGTCGACTAGCGGTATTTTCTTCCACTCGGCTTGGAGAAGACAGGTCAGTTCCTTCACCGATTTCGGACGGTGGGGGCACCCATTAAGTCGACGCTCCAACTCGTCCCAGAGGTGCTCGATAGGGTTAACGTCCGGGCTCTGCGCAAGCCAGTCCATTCGAGTAACCCCATTGTCACCATACCAAGCCATGGTGGAACTCGTAACATGACATGTGGCATTGTCATCCTGAAAGTAACATGGATCCACCGCGTAAAACTGCCACAACGTAGGAAGCGCATGGTCATCCAAAATGGTGCAGTAGGTCTCGGCGTTGAGTCTACCAGGAATTGCGACCATTCCAGGAGAAACATTCCCATAGCGTAATTCCACCGCCGCCGAACTTCACAGTTGGCACAATACATTCCGACAGGAGGCGTTCTGCAGGCAGACGCCAAACCCAGACCCTGCCATCCGAATGGTAGAGGGTGAACCTTGATTCGTCGCTTCAGAGAACCTGTTTCCACTGTTCAATGGTCTTCTGTTGACGTTCTTTGCATCAACAACTCAACAAAAGATTTGTTGAGTTGTAGCTTACAAACATTTTTTATAAAGAATTACATTAATAATCGTAATTAAGAAAAGACGAAATTATGGAAAATTTATATGACTCAGATAACCAACCTCTGGGGATTGTGGACACGAAGCGGTCAAAAATGCAATTTTTATACGGCCCCGTAAAATTTGTGTGGCCACTTCTCCGTTGTCTAATTCTCCTACACCCAGCTAACTCGAGTACGACAGTATCACCAAAGAATATCCCAGTAGCACGTGGAACGACTACGAGAGTGCTTCGATGAAATGGAATAAATGCGCATCCACGCATCCACGCTGTTGCCAAATCAAAAATCTTAAATATCGCCGGAATGTAACATCAAGGTAACAGTTATGTACAATGGAAACTATAAAGCAGTAGTATTGGTGAATGCTATTTTTAACGTAACCGTAACGTACAAAGAGTAATGTTCCAAAATAGATGTTGCTGAAACATAATTGTAAGATACCTCTGAAAGTGTAACGAAAATGAGAGATTGTAACATTACTGATACGTATCTCAAACGTTTTGTATTGTATAGATTGATGAAGCTGAACGCAGCAATCGATCATAAACGCCCATGGACAGGTAAAGGACGCCGCCCAGTCGTTCTGTTACACGATAATGCCAGACCACATGTCGGTGCCACCACGAAATCAATCCTTGAACAGTTACACTGGGAGGTTTTACCGCACCCAGCATACTCCCCGGACATTGCACCCACAGACTTTCATCTGTTTCGCTCTATGCAACATACCCTAGCCCAACAGCTGTTCACCACAGTTCCAGAGGTGGAAAATTTCGTCACTGCGTTCTTCAGCTCATCAGCTCAAAACCCGAGTCCTTCTATCTCAGGGGCATTCATTTGTTGCTTGAAACATGGCAAAAGGTCACTGATGCTAACGACCAATATTCCGTTGAATGAATGTGTATAGGTTTCCTGATTGTTCATGTCACCTTTCTCTTTCAAACGGCGGTAAATTTTGCATACCCCTGATCGTATCAGTGTGAGTCTTGGGTACTGGTTCTCATATCAGTGTGGGTCTTATGCAGAGATTCTATATAGAATCTTTACCCAAGACCTACACTGTGATATCAGAATCTCTACCCAAGACGTACACGGTGTGATATTAGAATCTCTACCCAAGACCTACACTCACATTACATTCTGTACCCAAGACCTACACTGTGATGTTAAAACTTCTACCCAAGATCTACGATGTGATATTAGAATCTCTACCTAAGACCTAAACTGTGATATTAACCTACACCGTGTTATTAGACTCTATACGCAAGACCTACACTGTGATATTAGAATCTCTACCCAAGACCTACACTCACATTAGATTCTCTACCCAAGACCTACACTCACACTAAAATCTCTACCCAAGACCTGCACTGTGATGTTATAATCTCTACCCAAGATCTACGATGTGATATTAAAATCTCTACCTAAGACCTACAGTGTGATATTAACCTATACCGTGTTAATAGACTCTGTACGCAAGACCTACACTGTCATTATTAGAGTCTCTACCCAAGACCTACACGTGATTATTAGAATCTCTACCCAAGACCTACACTGGGATATTAGAATCTCTACCCAAGACCTACATTGTGATATTAGAATCGCTACGCAAGACCTGCCGTGTGATATCAGAATCTATATCCAAGACCTAAACTGTGATATTAGAATCTCTAGGAAGGCCTACACTGTGATATTATAATTTCTACTCAAGACCTACCCAGTGATACTACAATCTCTTCCTGAAACCTACACTGTGACATTAGAATCTGTACGCAAGACATACACTGTCATAATAGGATCTCTTCGCAGGACCTACACTGTGATATTGGAATCTCTACCCAAGACCTATCAACGCTACGGCCAAACCTGCCACTGTCCACTGAACTTGTATTTTTAACTTGTACTATAAGTTTTACTATAACTTGCATTATAACTTGTATTACACGGTACCATAACATAAACGGAAGAGCCTTATCACCTAACAAAAACAAAATCGTGGTATATAAATTTTGCTATAAACCTGGGGAAGCTAACACACACTAACATTCAAGCAATCAAATATTCGCAGCACCTCCCCCCCCCCCCTCCCTACCCTCCCCCAAAAAACCTTCGCTATTTAAATCGGGCTGTACTCACTGCCTGTAAACAATATGTACCAACTATTTTAGCATCATGGTCACTCGCTGATACCCACTTGTAGGAATTTACAATTTCCTTTCTTGACGTTTTGACATGTACTTCTTCAAGTCTAATTGTTCATCCCCTTTTCTGTCTCCGGTCCTATCAAGTCTGTTCCCTCCTTCCTCCGTGTAGTCTAAGGAGCATGCGGCGCGCAATCAGGTGTCAGCAGACCACGAGGACTACACCCCTTGACTATACCCCTGTTCCCCTTGGTAACGGCCCAATCATAGGCTTCGAAGCATCGGATCTAAATCTAAGTTTAAGGAACTTCGGTCATGTTCCTGATACTGCAGGTTGCCATATCATGTCATTCCTTAGGATACTTGGTAATTCTCTAGGGTCGTGTCACATCTACAACCTACGAATCGATTTTTCTGCACTCAGTGTGGTATGCATTGTTCCTAAATCATCGTCCCTGGTTTCAAGAAGATATACACCCTTGCATAGTGCTAAGCGTGTCAAGTTGTGTTTTGCAGAGTATGAGGATGCAGCTACTCTTAACAAATCGTTAGACATCAGTATTATTGAACATTTGTGGGAATAACTGCAGCGAAAGGTCAGATCGCGCTTTCCACCTCCAATATCAGTGGCATAGCTGGGACATATTGGGTTGTCGGAAAAGTCATGACGTATGTTAGCCATGTTTTGCAAAGGTCATTTATTGATAGCAAGAACAAAGATCAATCAATGATATAATGCCCGTTTTGTTCGATAACCTTTCACAATCTTTCAGTGAGCTGCATAATGTCTCGTTCGTAGAGGGACCTGTCTTTCGTGCCGAAAAACTGTACAAGGTGCTGATTTACAGTCTCATCTGAATTGAACGTTATACCACGCAAGGACTGTTGAAGAGAGCGAAACAAATGGAAGTCTGACGGCGCAAGGTCAGGCGAGTATGCTAGGTGTGGCAACACATCCCACCCAAGCTCCAATAATTTTTGGCCGGTGATCAAACTTGTGTGTGGTCGCGCATTGTCGTGATGGAGCACAACACCTTTACGATGAACGAGCTCTGGACGTTTCTGGATGATGGATTCGTTCAAACTGTCCAATTGCCAACAGAACACATTCGAATTGATTGTTTGGTTCCGTGGTAGGAGCTCGAAAAACACGACACCTTTAAAATCTCACCACACTGAGACCAGAACCTTCCGCTGATTAATGTCTGCTTTGGATGTTGTTTGAGGCGAAGCAGCACGTCGGGCCCAAGACCTTTTGCGCAGCACATTGTTGTACACAATCCACTTTTCATCACCAGTTATCAGTCGCTTCAAAAAAGGATCGTTTTCCTCACGTTTAATGAGCATATCGCAGATGTTTATACGCGCCGTCAATTGAGCTTCTTTGAGCTCATGATGAACCCACACATCGATCTTGTTTACGTATCCCAGCTTCTTCAGGTGGTAGTGAACGCTTGAATGATGAATGTGCAATGTGTCTACAATCTCTCGTGTCGTGTAACGTGGGTTTGACTCGATCAATGCCTTGATTTGGTCGCCATCAATCTTGGTGGGCTTCCCGGACCAAGGGGCATTTTTGAGGGCAAAATCACCAGCACCGGCACTGACGTTCTTGTAGAGCATTATCACCGTACACGTTAGGCAACTTTTCACAAGCTTGACGCGCGTTCTTCCCTTTACGGAAGTAAAATAGTAAAATATGGCGAAAATGCACAGTTTGATCTTCCATCTTCAACTTGATGTCAAATCTCCGCAAATCAACCAAATCGCTCACTATTCCTTTTAGACTGCAGCTAGAACTAGCACCTGTTGAATGCCATAGCGATAACAGAGCTGCGCATGCCGCCTCTAGCACTTCCAAAACCGTCTAACCGCCATCGGGTGCCAAATTACGTCATGACTTTTCCGACAACCCAATAGTTTACAGGAAGAATGGTCCCAAATTTTATTATCATGTGTGCACGACTTGCACAAAGCTATTTCAAGCTGAAGTGCTTCTGTTCTGAGTAGTTCAGCTTGAAATAGACTTATGAACGTTTTATTAAAAAGCCGTAGTCCGGGGTGGGACTACGTCGTATTAATAAAACATTTACCACAAACGGTGTTTCTGTTATTTTGCTAAACCCATGTAGCTTTGACGGAGCATCATTTTGAATAAGATGTAGTATTAATACGGACATAAATCAAGCTGTTCTCCCATGAAATGTAACCGCAGAAATTTGAAAATTTCATCGTCCTGGAACGGAAATCGAAATCGCATCTCCCGATTTGTGCTGCAATATGCTAAGCATTACACCTCCCAGGACAATGAAACCCAAACAACTGAGGCTTAGTCAGAACAAGCGTGTCCCATCATAGCGCTAAGTAATATCACCAGCAAACGAGTAAATATCAAATTGCAAACGCGCGGAATAATTAACACTGTTGCTGATTTTGGGGTACTAAAAGGGAAGCAGAACGCTTCCTCTCGAATGCAGACTGAAGGTCCTCTTAAAGAAGGCGCATTCCTTCAGTTTGGGTTTGGGTTGCGTAGGACGGGCCGAGATGAATGCTTACAAGACTAGTACACCACTTTAAACTAAAAAGGGAAGTGCGAAAAAATGAAATACTGTCTTTCTGTTGTACCTCGGTCAAGGAAGAGAAAGGAAGACAGCTCCAGCAGAGATTTCTGATGGACAAAAACAGCGTCGTTAAGAAACTGAAGCAGTTAACGAAAATCTCGCAAAGTATTGGGAACCCATCCTGTTGTAGAAACGACTGCCTGGGTGCCGTCGATGTTTCTGCGGACAGCCTTTCGAGCGTGCCATTCCACCCCACCCCCAACCCCCAGAAGAGCTCCACTATCCATAATCACGAAATATCTGGATTGCACTGCGCTCACTGTTCGGATTTTATGAGCTTCATTTTTTCCCTTCATTTCAATACAATTCCCTCACAGGACGACTGAATGTAAGTAAGATTTTCACTTATGCTTATTGCTTGATGGGCAGCAGAAACTTGGGTAACTGATGGGCGAATATAAAGCCCTCCATCCGTATGTACACTGAAGAGCAATTGAATTAGAGATACCTGTCTAGTAACGTGTAGCACCACCTTTCGCTCTGATTGCGGCGGCGATTCGTCTTGGCATGGACTCGACAAGACACCGGAAGCATTGGGAAGCCATACGGATCCACGACCCCTGAACAAGCTCCCACAGTTCACGAAGATTTCATGGAGGGGTGGGGGTCATCTCTCTCCATGGCATCCCAGATGTTCTCGATGGGATTGAGGTAAGGTGACCTAGCTGGCCTAGGAAGTGAGGTCACGTCGGTGGAGTGTTCATCCAACCATTCGGATACGATTCGGGAGCGATGGCACGGTGCATTGTCTTGTTGCAGGATGAGGTCCCCAGTGGGATGTTGAAGAAGCACAAACGGGAGCAAATGGTCGTCCAGAATATCCCGGTAACGTTGACCTGTGAGGGACGATGTCACACGTACCAAGGGTCCCATTTCAGTCCACGTAAACAGTCCCCAGACGAGAATGCCATCTCCACTAGCATGAAGAGTACCCTACTGGCAAGAAGTATCCAACGCTTTATGTGGTTTGCGCTATACTCGTATCCTGCCATCCGCATGTACCAATGTGAATCTCGACTCATCAGTACAGGCAACATTTTTCTACATGTCTAGGGTCCAGTGGCGATATTCCCTCGCCCATGGTAATCTTTGCACCCTGTGATGTGCGGTCAGCAGCGGTACCCTCGTGGGACGATGGCTTCTGTACCCCATAGCGAGGAGATGGTTCTGGATGGTGTGGCTGCTTACACGTTTTTGTGCATCAGCGTTAAATTTCCGAGTGATCTCTTGCACTGTGGCCCGTCTATCCGCTGTTATAATGCGAGCTAGCCGACGATGACCCCGCTCATCCCCACGCTGCTGTCTACGGCAGTTGGCCCTGGCAGGGATGGTTTTGCCGGATTCGATGTGCTCACGGTGCACCCTTGACACAGTGGCTCGTGAAAATCCCAGCGCCTGCACGACTTCCGAGATGGAGTGACCCATTCGTCGGGCCCCGACAATTTGCCCACGATCAAATGCGCTTAGATCCTTCGTCTTACCCATACAGCGTCGGACTCTTACTGATTCCCGTTGCATCACTCCTTATATTGTCGGATCGCTGCATACGTCATGTCGTTTCCGTTTACAGGGCCGCCCATAGCTCCACATTTGCATAACGCCAGCTTCAATTGCTCTTCAGTGTAAATAGCCATTCATGTACAGAAACCTCTACCTATTAGATCTGTAAATAAACGCTGTAAATTGAATTTGCATCCCTTTTCTGCATGTTTAGAGCTGGCTGCGGGATTGCTTAAAATAAGGAGCGATGATCTAATTCAGAGATACGTTCCCAGCCCGGATATTTCAACCGATAAAATGCATGACAGAAGTTCGTTTGGTTCCGGACGCTTAAGTAGCTCGGCCATGCCGGTAATAATACGGACATAAATCAAGCTGTTCTTCCATGTAACATAACCGGGAGTCGTTACAGTCGTAACCGGATTTCTATTAGTTTGCTAAACCTCTGTAACTTTGACGGAGTATCGGTTTGAATAACATGTAGCATTTTATACTCACACAAATCAAACTGTTCTTCCATGTAACGTAACCGCAGAAATTTTCAAATTTCTGCGGTTACGTTACATGGAAGAACAGCTTGGTTTATGTCCGTATTAATTATTCCACGTGTTTTTCAACTTAATAAAATGTAGCATTGTTTTTGATTGGTTCGATATTTAAATATTTATCCGTCATGGCGTTCTGCAAAATTCTTTCCTGGCAGAGCAAGATTCATCTCGTACTATAGAAATTAGCAAGGACGGTGGTGAGTAATGTTCCACATCAAGCGGGCTCAATTAATCACTTTTAGCGGCAGGTATTCGCTGTGGCTTCGTCGCCCTCCGCGCGTTAATTGTGACTCTCCCGCGAACCAAATATTGCACTTTGCATAGTTGAATTTACGACGTAACGCAGAGATGTCTGCCCGATGGCAACTCCGATTTCAAAATACATCTGCTATTGCCAATTGAACCGCAAATCAGCGCAAGCTTTCACAGGGAATTTCCTGCGTTTGTCACACTGCTTGAAACCGAGGGTAATCAGCCGAGAGGATTCGGCGTTTTCCTTTGTTACACGCGACAGCAGAGGCTTGGCAAACATTATCACGCGAAAACCGTGGCTAATGTGCTGAAATGTTTCGCTCACTTCTTACATCGATGAGCAGTTCCGAAATGATGGGCTTCGGGCACTGCCCAGATTTGCCGCTTTGCAGAATATATCGGATGCATGCAATACACTTGACAAATAAAAAGCCTGAAATCAGTATATCCCTAAACTGCAGGCATTATCTGAAATTAAATATAACATGCAATTACAAATAAAATGCTTTAGGCAAATAAATCAACAGTTCTTGATCCTGTAGCCATAACCTGTAAACCGCCCTAATAACTAAGTGGTCTGAGACAATGGCTTCTGGCCATTCTTCCGAATTGGGCTCCGGTTCGAATCAGAATTGGAAACGTTTTAAAAAATTTTGAACAGCGGCGGCACAAAACTGTCTCCGACCCGGACAAATCTGCTTTGAACTATACAGTTGAAACTCAATTTATATGTACATATAATCATCATCAACCATTATCAGTTCACTGCTGGATGAAGGTCTCCCCAAGCGTAGGCGTAACCACAAGGGGGTCGGGGGGATGTCAGGACCACCACAGATTTTCAGAGCCGGGGATCCCCAATGTAAAGGACCCCCCTCATTATATTACCAAAAAATGGGGGTTCCCCCCCATTTTTTGGTAATATAATAATAACACGTTATTTGTATGATGTGAACAACCTAAATTTAATAATATAAGATTGTAATTTTTCGTAGAATGCAAACATGTGTATAATGTGTACTTAATAAAACAGTTATATCGATTTCTAATAAGCCAATTCAGTTCTACAACTTTGTAATTTACATTTCCGCCCTATCTATCGCAGTTTTACAGTTCTGTTTGCTAAGTTCCACAATTCGTCAACAGAGGCGCTAAAGTCCGGGGACCCAAACTCTGTCTTATACAGCATGTACGTAATATTGTATATGTGTATATATAAATATATATATACATACAATCGATAAAAACATACCACTACAAAACACAATTTCAAAAAACAAAATTAATACAAAGAGACTCAAAAAGCATTATAACCAAGAAAACGAACCTGTCAAGCCGATCTCATCAGGGGAACACCGCCTCGTGGATGATGACCTTTCGAAATTCATTTTATTCGCCATTTCAGTGATTTCACTCTGGTCATGATGTCGTCCACTTCTGTCATTTTCCTTATCCACAAGTTCTTCTCCTTATCTTTCCCGGTCACACCAAGCCTGCATCTCTCCGTGCTTCCTTGAGTTGTCGGCAGTCTTTGTATATCTTTTTTAGTTAAGTTCCAGGTCTCTGCTCCATACGTAAACACTAGCAGTATCCATTGATTAAACACTTTTCTTTTGAGACATAATGGCATACTGCTCTTAATAATTGTACTGTTTCTTCGAAAAGCTGTCCATCCAAGTTTTATACGCCGCTTAATTTCTTCCTCAATGTGACCCTCACTTGATACCTGCTGCCCAAAATAAATGTAGGAATCGGCTGTCTCAAGCTTTTCTCCATCAATTGATAAATCTTCGTTTCTTGTAAAAGCGCTGTACATCACTTTTGTCTTCTGAAAGTTCATTTTTAATCTCACTTTTTTACTCTTGTCAGCAAGTTCTTGGATCATACTCTACAGCTCTGAAGGGGTGGTTGCAAAGATGACTACGTCATCAGCAAAACGAAGGTGAGTTAAGTAATCTTCATCAATCTTTATCTCTTTGTTTTCCCAGTTCAATGATTGAAAGACATTTTGCCATGTGGCGTTAAAGAGCTTAGGAGATGTGGTGTCACCTTGTCTCACTCCCTTTCCAATTCTTATTTGTGCTGTAGCCTCAAATATCCGAATCTTTGCACTTGCATTTTCACAGATGTTATAATAATATTGAGGCATGCGTCTTCAATACCGCAGGATTTCAAAGCCCTTGTTACTGCTGATGGTTTCCTGGAATCGAAGGCCTTTTCATATTCAATAAAAGCCATGCATAATGGGAGTTCATATTCTCTTGTTATTTCAATTAGTTGACTCAGTACATGGATATCATCTATAGTGCTGTAGCCACTCCTGAATCCAGCTTGTTCTCTTGGTTGGTTATACACTGAGTGGCCACTTTATTATGACCACCCCCTCAGTACTTCGTTGGGCCACCTTTTGCCTTTAATACTGCGTCGATTGTTCGTGACATGGACTCCACGAGAACGGGATGTTGATAGATGGTTTGTGGAATCTGAGACCATGCTTGATAAATAGCACTTTCCAGCAGTGTGAGATTGCAGTTTTGTTCAACTTCATCCCACAAATTCTCAATGGGGTTGAGATCTGGAGATTGTGGGGGCCACCTAAGCAAAGTAAACTCACTGGCATGCTCCTGAAACCAATCCTGTACAATACGAGCACTATGGCAGGACGCATTATCTTGTTGAAAGTAGCCATCGCCATTGGGATAAACCATCCACATGAGATAATGCACTTGGTCCGCAACGATGTTTAGATAGGATGTGCCTGTCAAACGTTGATCAACACGAATTAAAGGGCAAAAAGCATGCCAGGAAAACATTCCCCAAATCATAACGTTGCCTCCACCAGCTTGAAGGGTTGTAGCAATGCATTTGGGGTCCATGCTTTTGTGCTGTTTCCGCCAAATTTTCACCCGGCCATCGGCATGGTACAACTGAAAACGTGATTCATCGGACCACATAATTTGATTCCAATTATCGACTGTCCAATTCTTGTGCTCCTATGCGAACTGGAGACGTTTTCTCTTGTTAACTGCAGACAGCAAAGGTGTTCGAACAGGCCTTCGGTTGCCATATCCCATCCGGTGGAGTGTACGGCTAACAGTGCTTCCCGAGATCATTTGAGGGGATCCTTGTTTAAGATTGTCAGTAATTTGCTGCACTGTTGCCCTTCTGTTGTCTGTTACCAGTCTGGACACTCTCCGATCCGCCCGAGCAGTCACTAGGAGATGATGACCACACGTTGCACGTAGAGACTCAGTTTTTTTGGCTGACAGTCCAGTTTTTAAACACTTTAACAACAGATGCTCTGGAACATTTCACGAATGCGGTGGTTTCGGTGATACTCGCTCCATGGCTCCGAACTCCTACAATCATCCCACGTTGAAAGTCCGTCAAATCGCATTTTTTACCCATCTCGTCACCCAAAAATCACTTCTACTACTGTCGCAAGCACTTAGCTTTCCCTTTGTATACTAGCCTCGCCCTCTGGCGGCAACAGCGTGCAGCCATAGCTTATTTGCTTAAAACTGTCAGGTGGTCATAATAAAGTGGCCATCGGAGAATCAGTCATTGATCTGCTTCCCTGCGTTCTTCTGTTTAATTGGATTCCCTCGTTCGGAGCTCGCTTGCTTCGGATGGTTGGAGGTTTGGCGTGCATTTTCTGCTGCTCACTCTCGGAATTTTTTTGTTTTGCTTTTTTTTTTTCAAAAACATTTCTCTTTCTCTTTGGGTTTTGCAGTTCTTAAGTATATATATACACAGTGCGTCAAAGAATTTTTAAGACTTTGTCTGTAAAATGAAATACAAACAAGAAATTATAGTTTGTTTTGGTTTGTTATTCAAAATGAGTTCCTTCGGCTTCAATACACTTGTTACAGCGATTTAATAGTGATTCGAATGCCTGTTCTAGTTCACTTTGCGGAATTGCCTCCAAAGCACGCGTCGAAGCAGTTTGTATGGTCGAAATATCATCAAAATAACACCATTTTAACGTCCTTTTAAGTTCTGGGAATAAAGAAAAGTCGCAGGGTGCTAAATCAGGCGAATACGGTGAATGATTCAACACACAGACGCTGTTTTTCACCAACAATATACGAACAAGTCGTGAGGTGTAACTGGGTGCATTATCGTGCAACAAACACCAATTGTTTTCATCTCGATATTCAGGACTCAAAACATTTAAATAAAACTCGCCAGTAATTGTTTGTCCACTTGGAACAAATTCTTTGTGGATAACACCCTTACTATCAAAGAATGTAATGAGCATTGTTTTGATTTTCGATGGAACTTTTCTTGTTTTTTTTAGCTTGTGGCGAGTTTTTTGACTTCCATTTCGCACATTGTCGCTTTGTTTTAGGATCATATTGAAAACACCATGTTTCATCACCAGTAACAATCGATTTTCAGAAGTTTGGATCATTTTCAGTGGCTGAAATAATGTCTCTGCAATGTGCACTTCTCCTTGATTTTTGTTCATTGGTTAACAAACGTGTGTGGAACAAATTTAGCACAGACTTTTGTTTTGCCCAAATCTTCATGCAGGATGGTTCAATTCGTTTCTTTGTTGATGTTTAAAGACTCTTCCATCATTCTTAGCGACGCACATCGAATGTATGCCACGAAATCACGCACTTTTTCAATAATCTCAGGTGTCCAAGATGAACTTGGTCTTCCAGTATGCTTATCATCTTCTAGCGTATCTCTTCCGTCCAAAAAACGTTTGTGCCACAGGAAAACATTTGATCTACTTAAACAAAACTCACCGTAAACTTGTTTCATCATTTGGTACGTTTCCAAGGCATTTTACCAAGTTTTGCGTTAAATTTAATAACAGTCCTTTGTTTCATCTTAATAATTCAACATAAAAAAGTTTTACTTCTCTAATGAACGCCCATTTCGTTTGAGTTACTTTAACAACTGCGCAGTACTTTTGGCAAAAAGCAAGCAGATGGTCACGGTTTATAACGCATACGCGATTACACTGGTGGCGCCACCGTAGACTGAAATCTAGCGCCAGTCTTAAAAATTATTTGACGCACTGTGTATATACACTATCTACCAACAAGTAATTGGACACCTGTGATAGCTAAGGAAAACGAAGTTTATTCACCTTCAATAGTTGGTGGAGCCTCCACGAGCAGCGATTACAGCTGCGACTTTCCGGGGCATACTATCAACCAGGCGTTGTACGACGGCTAGCGGTATTTTCTTCCACTCGGCTTGGAGAAGACAGGTCAGTTCCTTCACCGATTTCGGACGGTGGGGGCACCCATTAAGTTGACGCTCCCACTCGTCCCACAGGTACTCGATGGGGTTAAGGTCCGGGCTCTGCGCAGGCCAGTCCATTTGATTAACCCCATTGTCACCATACCAAGTCATGGTGGACCTCGCAACATGACAGGTGGCATTGTCATCCTGAAAGTAACATGGGTAAACTCCGTAAAACTGCCACAACGTAGGAAGCGCATGGTCATCCAAAATGGCGCAGTAGGTCTCGGCGTTGAGTCTACTAGGAGTTGCGACCAAGGGTCCCGTGCCATACCAGGAGAAACACCCCCATAGCATAATTCCACCGCCGCCGAACTTCACAGTTGGCACAATACATTCCTGCAGGAGGCGTTCTCCAGGCAGACTCCAAACCCAGACCCTGCCATTCGAACGGTACAGGGTGAACCTTGATTCGTCGCTCCAGAGAACTTGTTTCCACTGTTCAGCGGTCCGCTGTCGACGTTCTTTGCACCACGTTAGTCGAGCAGCGTTATTGGACTTGGTTATCAAAGGCTTGTGGGCGGCAGCACGTCCATGATAACAGAGCAGATGGGCTTTCTTACGGATGGTATTCATCGAAAGAACACTCTTGGATGCTTGTTGAAACTCCTCGCGGATGTGGCCTATCGATTTGGTGCGGTTCTTCCAAATTTCTCTGGTCAGCACCCGTCGGTCTCTAACTCCCAGTTTTGTGGGTCTACCGGGTCGGGGCACATTCCAACAGTCACCTCTCATCTTCCACTTGCCAATCACGTAGGCCACTGTCGATTTTGAGTACTTCAACTCGCTGGATATACACTGCAGTACAATTGCTAAGGACGGATCATAAACGGCTATATAGCGCATAAAAAAGTAAGTGTGGTTGGATTCCAAGTGAAATAAAATACTGTCAGAATGCCAGGACATTACAAGAAAGACAATTTATTGTGCTCTGAAATTCAGAAGGCTTTGGAACGTGTTCAAGGGACAAACAGGCCATTTTGTGCAGAATACGTGAACGTGAAAAATGCAATTACCGTCCGCAAGCGTTCTGGCGTAAGATGTCAATACGAATATGGCCACCACGGAGGGCGATGCAAGATTCCACACGTTGTGTCATGCTTTGCACAATATTATCAAGCAGCTGTTGGGGTAATTTATCCCATTCCTCTGTCAGTGCACGGATGAGGGTGTCCTTGTCTATTGGGGGGCATTGGCGACCAGCAAGACTCCTCCCTGAAGCATCCCACACATTTTCAATGGGTTTCAGATCTGGAGAACGTGCTGGCCATACGAGGCGTTGAATATCCTCGCTCTCAAGACACTCCTGGACAGCGACTGTTCGATGACATGTTGCGTTGTCGTCCATGAAAATGAATCTATCACCGACAGCACCATGGACCATGCGAACATGAGGTAGCAGAACATCATTAATGTATCGTTGGCCAGTCATAGTCCCAGTTGGAAGCACATAGAGGGACGTACGGCCATTGATCATGATGCCAGCCCATACCATGACACTACATGTCCGATATCGGTCCCTTTACTGTATGTTTGCTGGACAATATGCAGTACCACTATCACGCCAGATCAGTTGTCGTCGACAATCAGACGATAGACTGTATCTACTCTCATCTGAGAAGAGGACAGCAGACCAGTCGTTATCAGTCCAATTGCGGTGTTGATGGCACCATTGCAAACGGGCGGTACGGTGACGTCTGGACAATGGGATGCACACAACAGGACGGCGGGCGTATAGTCCTCCTTCATGCAAACGTCTGGCGACAGTTTTTCGGGAGATCCGCTTGCCAGTAGCAGCCATAAGCTGATTTGCTACCTCACTAGCTGTGCTGCGCCGGTGTCTTTTTGTTGATAGCACTATGTACCGATCTTCTGCAGGTGTCGTACTGCGAACACGACCTCCCCCGTGACGTTTGCTACACTCTCCATTTGTTTGAAATGATTTCCAAAGCCTTGAAACAACACTGTGGCTGACGTCGAACTCCCTGGCAACATCTGTTATTTTTCGCCCTTCTTCAATCTTGCCAATAATACGGCCACGCGTAAAATCATCTAGGTGATGTCGGGAAGACATACCGAAAATTGCAAGTTCGTCAATTGATTGTTTCCCTTTCAACTTTGCGTTTGAACAACAACGGTCAATACGCGTCAAATCCTTTATATCTCTTATCAGCGCTATGACGTCACGAACAAGTACGGCAATCCAAAATTTGCATACGCACAACACGTCTTACTGTATCCCGCACTTATGCTAATTTCCACATTTTCCTGCCTTCCATTTTATGGTTGCTGTCGTTGCTGTTGTCATCCGTCCTTAGCAATTATCCGGCAGTGTATTACGTGTGAATCGGCCATTTCTGTGATACCCGACGATTACACCTTTCTCGAAATCAGAGAGCTCCGAACTGCGTTGCATCTTGCATGCAACTGGCTGCGTTGTTGTTTCCCACACGATATTTATATATGTACACAGTATATATATATATATATATATATATATATATATATATATATATATAGACATCCAAATGGGACGACAAGTGAAATTGATTTTATTATGTGTAACAAAAAATTCGTCATAGAAGACTGCAGTGTGCTAAACAAGTTCAACACAGGTAGTGACCATAGATTGGTGAGATGTAAGATGCACCTCAACACTAAACTTGAACGTGGCAAGCTCATAAGACAAACAAAATCTATTGACATAACCAACCTTAAAAAACACCATAATACCTTCAAGTTAGAACTGAAGAACAGGTTCTCTGCTTTAGAAGGCCTAACATCGGAAGAAGTGGACATCTCTGAAGTTAACAGAAAAGTAACCAAAGCTCTTATGGAAACAGCAACAAAATTAGCTGGGTCTAAGAACAAATTGCATATGAACAAATTATCAGGAAAAACCAAAATGTTGATGCAAAAAAGAAGAGAGATGAGGACAACTAAAGATGTGACTTCCAAAGTGGAATATATAGAGCTATGCAAGACAGTAAGAAAAAGTATCACTGAAGACGTAAGGAAATTCAACTGTGAACTAGTGAGGAAAGCAATTGAAAACAACCAAAGCCTAAAGATAGCAAAGGGACATCTCAGTAAGGGAAGAAAACAGATTATGGCACTGAGAAAAGAAGATGGTTCTGTAACAAGAAATAGAGGCGAAATTTTGACAAGAGTGAAAGATTTCTACTCCAAATTATATGAAAGGGATGATATATGCACTCCAGACATCATGAAAGATACCAGTACCAGAGTTCCTCCAGTCCTTCCAGCAGAAGTTGCACATGCAATCAAGAACATGAAGCGGGGAAAAGCTCCAGGAGAAGATGGAATTACTGTAGACATCATACAAGAAGCAAGTGGAGAAATCGAAACAGTACTCGCCCAAATTTTCACTCGATGCCTTAATGAAGGAAAGATTCCTGAGGATTGGAACACCGCTACAATGATCCTGCTACATAAGAAAGGTGACATTGAGGATCTCGGAAACTACAGACCTATCAGCCTCCTATCAGTAGTTTATAAAACCTTCACTAAAGTTTTTTCACACCGCTTGAAGGTAACACTGGACATGGCTCAACCGAGAGAACAAGCTGGATTCAGGAGTGGCTACAGCACAATAGATCATATCCACGTGATGAGAGAACTAATTGAAAGAGCGAGGGAATATGAACTTCCATTGTGCATGGCTTTTATCGATTATGAAAAAGCCTTTGATTCGGTGAAACCATCAGCAGTTACAATGGCTCTGAAAACCTGCGGTATTGAAGATGCATACATTAATATTATTAATAACATCTATGAAAATGCAAGTGCAAAGATTAGGCTGTTTGAAAATACAACACACGTAAAAATTGGAAAGGAGTGAGACAAGGTGACACCATATCTCCGAAGCCTCTTCAATGCCACATTGGAGGGTGTTTTTCAGTCGCTGAGCTGGGAAAACAAGCGGATAAAGATTAATGGAGATTATCTAACCCACCTTCGTTTTGCTGATGACGTAGTCATTTTTGCAACTACCCCATCAGAGCTGCAGAGTATGATCCAGGAACTTGCGGACAAGAGTAAAGAAGTGGGATTAAAAATGAACTTTCAGAAGACAAAAGTGATGTTCAATGCTTTTACAAGAAATGAAGATTTGTCGATTGACGGAGAAAAGCTGGAGATAACAGACACGTACGTTTATCTTGGACAGCAGATATCAAGTGAGGGTCACATTGATGAAGAAATTAATCGGCGTACAAAACTTGCCTGGAGAGCTTTTGGAAGAAACAGCATAATTTTCAAGAGCAATATGCCATTATGTCTTAAAAGAAAAGTGTTTGATCAATGCATCCTTCCAGTGCTTACGTATGGTGCAGAGACGTGGACCTTAACTAAAAGAGACATACAAAGGCTGCAGACAACTCAAAAAAGCATGGAGAGGTGCATGCTTGGTGTAACCAGGAGAGATAAGAAGAGGAACTCGTGGATCCGAAAAATGACAAGAGTGGAAGACATCATGATCAGAGTTAAATCCCTGAAATGGCAATGGGCTGGACATACTGCCAGAAGGACAGATCATCGATGGACAGCCGAAATTTTAGATTGGATTCCAAGGGACAGGAAAAAGACCCAGAAGAAGACCACATGGGAGATGGGTGGATGAAATTCGAAAGTATGCAGGGGTGACATGGAGGAGACTGGCACAAGACAGACCGTTGTGGAGGAAACTTGGGGAGACCTTCGTCCAGCAGTGGATTGATAATGGTTGACAATGATGATGATGATGATATATATATATATAATGTGAGTATGTGTGATTGGACCCCCATCCCCCACCCCAAATTTTGAAACATGGTTATGCCACTGTCCCCAAGATTCTTCCACAACTGTATGTCTTGAGGCAGTCTCCTTTATGTTACTTCCGCTTGCTTTCGAATTTCATCCACCCATCTACCGTCTGGTCTTCTTCTGGGTATTTTCCTATCCCTTGGTATCCAGACTAAAATTCCGTTGCCCATCGGTGGTCCATTCCTCTGGCAATACTGTATGTCCAGCCCATTACCATTTCACAGATTTTACTCTGATCATGATGTATCCACTCTTTTCACTTTCTTTATCCACAAATTCCTCTTCTTATCTTTCCTGGTTACACCAAGCCTGCATCTCTCTAGGTTTCACTCAGTTGTCTTTGTAAGTTGTTTTTTAAAGTCCACGTCTATGCTTCGTACGTAAGCACTGGAAGTATGCATAACACTTTTCTTTTGAGACATAATGGCATATTGCTCTTAAAAATTGCACTGTTTCTTCCAAAAGCTCTCCAACCAAGTTTTGAAAGGCGGGTAAATTTCTTCATCAATGTGATCATCGCTTTATATCTGCGGTCCAATGTGAATGTATGAGTTATCTCCAGCTTTTCCCCATCAATCGATAAATATTCATTTCTTGTAAAAGCTTTGTACATCAATTTTGTCTTCTGAAAGCTCATTTTTAATCCCACTTCTTTAATTTTGTCAGCAAGTTCCTGGATCATACTCTGCAGTGCTGAAGGTGCAGCTGAAAAAAATGACAGCGTCATCAGCAAAACGAGGATGAATTAAATAATCTCCATTAATCTTAATCCCTTTGTTCTCTCAGTTCAATTATTTAAAGGCATTTTGCAATGTGGTATTAAATAGTTTGGGAGATATAATGTCACCTTGTCTCACTCTCTTTCCAATTTATATTGGTGCTGTATCTTCAAATAACCGAACCTTTGCACTTTAACTTTCACAGATGTTGTTAATAATACGCATCTTCAGTACCGCAGGATTTCAAAGCCATTGTAACTGCTGATGGTTTCACCGAATCAAAGGCCTTTTCATAATCGATGAAAGCCATACATGAGAGGAGTTCATATTCCCCCTTTCTTTCAATTAGTTCTCTCAGTACATGGAAATGATCTATAGTGCTGTAGCCACACCTGAATTCAGCTTGTTCTCTCGGTTGAGCAATGTCCAGTGTTACCTTCAAGCGATGTGAAAAAACCTAACTGAAGATTTTATAAACCACTGATATGAGGCTGATGGGTCAGCAGTTTCTGAGATCCTCAATGTCACCTTTTTTATGTAGCAGTATCATTGTACCATTGTTTCAATCCTCAGGAATCTTCCCTTCATTGAGACATCTGGTGAAAACTTGGGCGAGTCTAGTTTCAATTTCTCCACTTGCTTCTTGTATGATATCCACGGTAATTTCATCTTTACCTGGAGCTCTTCTCCGTTTCATGTTCTTAATTGCATGTGCAACTTCAGCCTGTGGGACAGGAGAAAATTTCGTACTGGTACCTTTCGTAATGTCCGCAGTAGATGTATCATCTTTTTCATACAGTTTTGAGTGGAAATCTTTCACTTCTGTCAAACTTTCGCGTCTGTTTTTTGTTGCAGCACCGTCTTCTTTTCTCAGAGCCATAATCTGCTTTCTTTCCTTACTCAGATGTCTCTTGGCTGCTTTCAGACTTTGGCTATTTTCAGTTGCTTTCCTCACTAGTTCACAATTCAATTTGCTTACGTCTTCTGTGACACTCTTTCGTATTGTCCTTGCATAGCTCTATAGTATATTTCACTTTGGAAGTTACTTCCTCCATATTTGTCCTCATTTCACTTCTGTTTTGCATCAGTCAGCATTTTTGTTTTTCCTGATATTTTCTTCATATGCAGCTTGTTCTTAGTATCACCTATTTTTAGCACGTTTTTTGTAGAAAAAGATCGTGCTTATGTTATTGGTTTGTCCGTCCGTCTGTACCCACGATATCTCTTCAACTATAAGTTTGATTTGAAAAATTCGTTTTGCATTGGGAAGCTTAAAATAGGCGAATGATGATCCTTTATTTCGTTGTTTTTTACGATGTACAGTTTCGCCGCTGGAGGGCGTAAATGCAGATGATGTCGAATTCAAAAACACGTTTTATTCCACATATTTGCTTCTAAAAATCCGATTGAAAAAGTCCTTTTATCTTTCGAATTCATTTATGTGGAATAGTATTTTAGATACCGTCCCTTTTTCAAATTCCGCATAGATTTTCCTCTAGAGAGCGTTAAAGTAAATTGCGTTTTTCCCGATAACTCTTCTTCTAAAATTCTGACTTGAAAAACATTTTCTTCAGAGGATACACCTCCTGATGGAAAATCTTTTGCATATAATTTCTAATTTTTGGTAAAGAATACTTTGGCCACCAGGGGGCGTAAGTGTTAATTTTTGCTTCTGATGTATTTGCCATGAAATCTGAGCTTCTAAAATATCGATTGAAAAAATTATTTCGTGGACTGATGCCACTCACTTCGATAAACCTTTTCGGAATAGTTTCTTCTTAAAATATTCCACAGTTTCTCCGCTAGGGGCGGAGATGTACATCTTATTTTTGTCAATATCTCTACTTCTAAGCGTCCGATTTGAAAAATTCCTTCTTTGTTGGTTGGATAGTGTTTTCAGTGTGACATGTTTTTCATATAATTTCAAAATTTTCAAGTAACTCATAGACTTTCCGCTAGGGGGAGTAGTGGTAAATTGCGTTTCCCCCTATATCTCTGCTTCTAAATCTCCGATTTGAAAACTTCTTTCTGCACCGGATACAGCTCCTGATGGGAAATCGTTTGCGCATAATTTCTAATTTTTGTTTAAAAAAATGGTTTGGCCACCAGGGGGCGTAAACCTTAATTTCCGCTTCTGATGTATTTGCAGCAAAAATATGAGCTTCTAAATTCTCGATTATAAAAAACGTTGTTTGTAGACCGATACTACTCATGTTGATAAACCTTTTAGAAACATTTTCTTCTTGAAATAATGCATGGTTTCTACGCCAGGGAGTAGATATATATCTTATTTTTGTCAATATCTCTACTTCTAGAAGTCCGATTTAAAAATTCCTTCTTTGTTGGATAGTGTTTCCGATGCGAATGTTTTTCCTATAAATTCAAAATTTTCTGGTAGATCATAGACTTTTCTGCTAGGCGGCACAAATGTAAATTGCATTTTCTGCGTTATTTCTGCTCGTAAAACTCCGATTTGAAAAATTCTTCCTGTATCGCATACAAGATCTGATGGGAAATATTATTTTCACATAATTTCTAATGTTTGGCAAAGAATGGTTTGGCCACCAGGGGCATAAGTGTTAATTTCTGCTTCTGGTGTATTTGTAGCAAAATCTGGGCTCCTGAAAACTCGATTAATTTTTTTTTCTTGGACCGATACCGCTCATATGGAAAAACCTTCTGAGAATACTTTCTTCCTAAAATAATACATGGTTTTTTCACCAGGGGACGTAAAGTCATATCTTATTTTTTTCGATATCTCTGTTTCTAAGAGTCCGATTTGAAAAATTATTTCTGTGTTGGAGAGAGTTTCCGGTGCGAAATGTTTCTCGTGTAAATGCATGTTTTTCTTAACGCTCAAGTCTGCAACCAGAGGGCGTAAGCTCACGATTCCGTTTATAGCAATATCTGAGGGATTAAAAACCCGATTGAAAAACTCCTTTCTTCCGTCAGATACTGTTGTTTTCCATGCCGGTTCCATTGACTTTGAATAGCTTGGTAAATTTAATTTGCGTCAGAACGGATTCAAAAGACATGCTTACTACACCCGAAAATTTGGTGTCAGCTTTCTTGTTGTTGCTGTTTCCGTAACAGCCTTGGTTAGTTTTCTGTTAACTTCAGAAGTGGTCACTGCTTCCGATGTTAGGCCTTATAAAACCGAGAATCTGTTCCCGAGTTCCAATTTAAAGGTATTATAATGCTTTTCAACGTTTGTCATGCCACTACATTTTGTTTGTTTTATGAGCTTGCCACATTCGAGTTTAGTGTTGAAATTCATCTTATATCTCACCATTCTATGGTCACTCCCTGTGATGAATCTATTCAGTACACTGCAGTCTTCAATGACAATTTTTTTGCTACAAATAATAAAATCAGTTTCACTCGTCATCCCATTGAGATACCTCCATGTTCATATATGTGGCTTTATCTAACATGGGCGCCTTAACGCAGAGTCAACTCCGGAGACCAATGCGTAACGGGATTCACTCTGCTGTTATCGGGGCCACGTATCTGGGTGCCCCAGCGTTCATTTGCGTGGTCGATTGCTGCACTTCTGCACGAGGCGACGTTCCCCTCTGGGCTCGAGGGCCTTTGAAGCTCCAGAGTTATGACGTCAGGAGGTACTCGGTGTGCCAGCGGTCCATTCTTGGTACATCCTTAGTACAGCACCTTGCGAACAGCCCACGAAGTCTGCTGTTTCTGAGATGCTTTCACCCTTGGTGCGGTAGCCGGTGATCATTCCTTTTTGAACGTCCGTCAAATCACCACTGCTGCTCATTATGCTCAACGTTACGTACTATGGCTCATCAGCCCTGGCCGGCAGCTAAAATCTCCGTGGGGTCGACCTTGTCCCGTGTACTTGGGCCGCGGGTGGCCTAGTGTGCAACGTTCGTTACTGCCACGGAAAGGACCTCAGGTTTGATCCCAGGCAAGTACGAACGCTCGATCCACTAAATGTCCGCTGTGCGTCGGTTGGGAACGTTAACCCGTCGGAACCTGGGTACTGGCCCCCCGGTAATAAATAAGGGCGTGTTCCTCCTCCTTTCTACTTCGCTTCCGTGTCACTTTCCTATCGGGCGCTCTAGCCCAAATATCCTAGCTTCCTATTTCTAAGGGTTGTTTAAGACCTGGGGTGAGACACTACCTTCCTAAATTCCTCTACATATGATCTGATCTGATCTGTCCAGTGCACTCTGTGACGTGCCTATTTGGCGGGTACACTGTGAAATAAATTAGGTCTTCACAGCACTGAGATTCCTTACATTCCTTTTTCATGGAAACCAGGAAATGATATTACACTGTATGAAACGTTCGAGCAATTTCATCATTACACCCACAAGTGTGTGCCTTCTCATCTGAAAACTCCTGTTTCGCAGAACTACACAACAAGCGCGAAGACGGAATATTTTTCTTTTATTGAAGTGGCAAACAGGTATGGCAATGCGTAAATTGCTGTTCAACATGTAGGAATAATTTAAGAAAACTTGAAAATTACGTCGCACTAGATCGAAACGATCTTTTGTTCTACATAATTTTGGGTAAATGCAGCATGAAGGTTATAATGAACGACGGAACAATTTTATTAAAACCGGTAAGAAATTAGATCAAGATGATAAATGCACGCTGCGGAGATCAGTGCTTCAGAAAATTAAACTCTTTTTTTCTCCATTTTTTTAGGAATTCATTAAAACAAATGTTTGTAAGCGTTAAAGAGCGAGAAATTAAAGTCGGTGATTAATTAGAAATCAGGACGTAGACAGTAGAAAACGTTGAAGTAACTTTATTTAGAGTCGGATGGAATCGTTTCATCCTCAAGGTCGACAAAAGAAATTAAAACAGGAATAATGCTGCATTCGTGATGTTTAACGTGATAAAAAAAAACTAGATTCGGATGTTCTTACGCTGACGGGACTTTACACTTTTTTCACGAAACTAATGAGAAAAGCGTAGGTTTAATTCGATTAAATTCTTCACAACTTGCTGATGACGCTGTCTCGTCAAAGTAAAAATGTATTTGCACCTCTCCTTTTAGATGGTGACGTTTTAATTGTCACGGCTCTGTTTTTGCAAAGCTACACTGTATATGCCCCAAATTTATGACACTGTATGATAAAGTTAATCCTGAGAAATTCCCTATCCACCAGATGTAACAATTCACCTAAGTATTCGCATTTGTATAACAGCAAGGCTTCCTTAAAACACTATGAAGCTATAGCATACGAATGCTAACATTAGATGTGTCGTTCACGTAACGACTCTTCAGAGAACTTTAAAATTACGTCGTCTAGCATTAAGGTGTTGCCTTTTCTTTACAGAGAATGGCGCAAGTCCGAACAATTGGAGCCACTTATATAGGGATCTATAAAACTCTTGAGTCTGCGCTAGTCTGGAGTACCATCTCCTCACAGCAGAATGCGGAAATTACCATCTGATCGGATACAGTGTTCGTTGTTTAATGTAACATTTGCCGGAAAGACACAGACATTTGATACCAATAAACAGATTATGGCACTCTAGCTCTAGCGATGAAATAAAAATCCATTTCTTGTAATTATGTTGACTGACAAGGGATTGATCATATGTGTAACCTCAACGTTTAAAACCTATGTTTTTTCATTCACTGACATAGTTAAAAACAGAAAAGAAAAAAGTGATTTCGAATTATCTGGTGCAATGAACATGTTACTTGAATTGAAAAAAAGATCTGCTCATACAGGGTGTTTCCAAAGTGCTCCGCCAAATTTTGAGAACATTTTCTACCGCTGATTCTGCTAAAAAAAAGATATGAACATAGGTTTGAAAAGCTTTTGTACAGATATATACACGGTGTGAAACAAAGGCGCCACCCGTCGCTTCACAGGTGAACGGAAGCGCATAACGATGAACCAACGGGATTCATCGTTATGACCCTAGCAAGCGTTTGTAAGTGCCAGAAAGTTGATTTAATCATCTCTACCCAGCGTTTTGTGACGTACTACAGAGGATTTATTGTCCTGACACGTTTTGAGACGTACTACAGAGGATTTGTCGTCCTGATACGTTTTGTGACGTACTACAGAGGATTTGTCGTCCTGACACGTTTTGAGACGTACTACAGAGGATTTGTCGTCCTGACACGTTTTGTGACGTACTACAGAGGATTTGTGGTCCTGACACGTTTTGTGACGTACTACAGAGGATTTGTCGTCCGGACACGTTTTGAGACGTACTACAGAGGATTTGTCGTCCTGACACGTTTTGAGACGTACTACAGAGGATTTGTCGTCCTGACACGTTTTGAGACGTACTACAGAGGATTTGTCGTCCTGACACGTTTTGAGACGTACTACAGAGGATTTGTCGTCCTGACACGTTTTGAGACCTACTACAGAGAATTTGTCGTCCTGACACGTTTTGAGACGTACTACAGAGGATTTGTCGTCCTGACACGCTTTGTGACGTACTACAGAGGATTTGTCGTCCTGACACGTTTTGTGACGTACTACAGAGGATTTATCGTCCTGACACGTTTTGAGACGTACTACAGAGGATTTGTCGTCCTGACACGTTTTGAGACGTACTACAGAGGATTTGTCGTCCTGACACGTTTTGTGACGTACTACAGAGGATTTTTCGTCCTGACACGTTTTGTGACGTACTACAGAGGATTTTTCGTCCTGACACGTTTTGTGACGTACTACAGAAGATTTGTCGTCCTGACACGTTTTGTGACGTACTACAGAGGATTTGTCGTCCTCACACGTTTTGTGACTTACTACGTGTCAAGACGACAAATCTGCAGCGATGCATTCCGTCGGTGTAACTTAGATGGTTAGACCAACTGGTTCCGGAGGGGCGAGGCACGGTTTCTTTGTGTTTTCACATTGACGCCCCATTGTGGAAAGTGGATCTGCTGGTTATTGGGTTCTTCGAAGAATGTGGGATGTGTGGAACAAACATCGTCTGGAATTAATGAACATTTTTTTTTTGATTGATGGTTTAAGAAACACTGTGAGCAACTTGATGAGCTATAAGACGTCGCTCTTAATAATTTAGGACCACTGATTCCAGGGAAGAGAAGCAATAATGGCCGTAAGTCAAACACAATATCCATGCCTCACCAGGATTTGAACCTGGACCCTTCTCGGACGAACCGTGATCAGCCAGCACTTAGACCACTGCGCTATCGCAGCGGCAAGAAACATTCATTCTTAGCTTTAAAAAATTAAGAGGGAGATGATGTGACGTACTACACAGGTGAAGCACGTGTGTAACATACATGTTTGTCAGCGCCGGGTCCCCTTACACCAGAGTAACTTGCTCTCCCAACTAAGCTGCGAGGACAGAATGTCTCGCTGCTATATGCCTTTATCTCATGTGCGTCCTGCGGTGCAGGCACGTAACATCTCCCTCCCCCTCCCTTCCCGAAAGAGGGCAAAGGGCATGTCCCACGGGTCAGCCGGGATCATGTGTCGCTGCAATCAGTCATCCCATGAAGAACGTGCATTTGAAAAATCCCAGACAATTTGGTGTGTGGAACGAAACATCCTACTGATTTATTTTTTCGAAGCACTAAAGAATGGATTCTCCTTTTTCCTGTCTCGCAGTGTGGAAAGAACATCACATCAGTGCGAGAAACTTAACAGCCGGGTCATCCCGGAAGTTCGGGCGCCAATATAACGTACAAGTTTGTCCGCGTCGGACACCGAATACGGGTTCCCCTCACTCCGAAGTAAGTCGCTCTCCCATCTGAGCTCCGCGAACATAATATATCGCTGCTATCTGCATTTATCTCGTGTGCATCCTGCGGTGCAGGCACATCACTCGTGTCAAGACGAAAAATCTGCAACAATGCATTCAGTCGGTTAGAATAACCAACTATTTCTGGAGGGGTGAGTTGTCGATCTCCATCATCAACAAATGATCTCCATCATCAAGTCGATCTCCATCATCAACAAATTTGTGTTTTCACATTGACGCCCGATTGTGCTAAGTGAATCTACTGGCCATTGGGTTTTTCGAAGAATGTGTGATGTTTTTTCCACACATCGTCTGGAATTAATGATTTTTTTTTTTTGATTGAAGGTTTAACGATCACCGTGAGCAACTTGATGGGCTATAAGACGTCGCTCTCCCTAATTTAGGGCCTCCGATTCCAGAGATGGGAAAGAATCATGGCCGTAAGACAAATACAACATCCCTTCCTCACAAGGATTTGAACTCGGACCCTTCTCAGACGAACCGTCATCAGCCAGCTCTTAGACCACTGAACCACGGGCAATGAACATTCATTCTTAGCTTTAAAAAATTAAGAGGGAGATCATGTGACGTACTAAAGTAGTGAAGTACGTGTCAGTACGAAAAATCCGCAGCGATATATTCCGTCGGTGTAGTTTACTCGGTTAGAACAACTGGCTCCGGAGGGTGAGGCATCGATCCCCATCATCAACAGATTTGTGTTTTCACATTGGCGCCCGAACGTAAAAATGGATGTATTGACCGTTGGGTTCTTCGAAAAATGTGTGATGTTTGTTCCACATATCGTCTAGAATTAATGAACATATTTTTTTCTTATACAACTTGAAGTATTTATTCCGTATTGAATGGTGTAACAATTTATCAAACATACAACGACTAAGTGCCGAGCTTTCACACTCCGAACGGGAGGCTTTTTCAAGGCCAGTGAACACAAGAATAATTTCGGGAACGACGATAATTTGAAATCTTGGAGCGCGTATCTACTACGTGTCTAGATGATATTGCGTCTCGCGGAAGGTGTTGTCTCGTGACCTACCTTTCAAACATTCTCTCTCAATTTCTTCTTAATATTCTATGTCAGTAGGATCTTCCACGCAGCCAAGAGTTCGAGGTAAGGGCTGGGATACATGGATATTTCGATGCTTTCTCTAGTCAGTGTTCCTTTGCAGTCAGTGTAGGGATCGATCCTCTTCATGTTTTTCCATACCGGTACGGCGTCATATTGGCCTACTTCTTTGCAAAGCGCTGTTTGTGTTTTTGCTACTGTAATATGTGTTCTTTTCCCCTAATTGTAAGGGATCTTTTGGTCATTCCGATGTATGATCGAGACCAGCCATCTGGATATTCCAATGGTATCTCATACACCGCAGCTCCAGAATTCACGTCAGGGTCCTTATTTGTATTTCTTGTTGCTGTGGCGATGGACGTTGGGGATTTAATTCCAATGCGTAATCCATGGCGCTTCATAAGGTTCCTAAACACAAACGGGATGTACGAAATGGATTCAGCAAACTGCAAGTTGTCGACTCCTGGGCGTGGTGTCTTGAGGTTCCTGGTTGTCATCTTGTGTGAGATGGATCGCAGAGTCTGTTCCGAGAATCCAGCAGTGACCCTATAACGAAGTAAATTTCTCCGTCACTTCTGTCCACGCCAGGATTCGAACCCGGATCCCCTCATTCCGGAATAAGTCACTCTACCAATTGAGCTACGCGGACGTTTTATTCTGATTCCTATCTGCCTTTATGTCGTGTGCGTCCTTCGGGCAGGTACGTCACATCTCCTGGTACGTTACATCATCTCCCCCTTATTTTTTGTTTTTTTTTTCGAAGTGCTGGAGAAAGGATTCTCTTATTTTTCCTATCTCGCGGTGTGGAAATAACATCACACCAATGCGAGATTTTGAACGGTCGGGTCATCCGGATAGTTCGGGCGCCATTATAACGAAGTAAATTTCTCCGTCACTTCTGTCCACGCCAGGATTCGAACCCGGATACCCTCATTCCGGAATAAGTCACTCTACCAATTGAGCTACGCGGACGTTTTATTCTGATTCCTATCTGCCTTTATGTCGTGTGCGTCCTTCGGGCAGGTACGTCACATCTCCTGGTACGTTACAACCCTTTTGTTGATGATATTTGTTATTTCTCTGTGCCTCGTTTTTTTTGGTGGAGCAAATCATGATTGCTCTATTGAAGTGGGTACGGAATGCTGCCATTTTATATGAGCTAGGGGTACGGACTTAGGAGGGATGAAATTTGTCACTGTTGTTGGTTTGTAATAAACGGTGGAGCATAAGCGGCCATCTTTCGATCTGCTTATCTCAGCGTCAAGAAACGGGAGCTTCCCGTCTTTTTCCTTTTCATAAGTGAATTTAATGGAGGGGTGGATGGTGTTGATTCGCTGTCGAAATTCCTCGAGGTCTCTGTCGTCATGTTGCCAAATTAAGAACACATCGTCCACATATCTAAGCCATAGTTTCTGTTTCTTGCCACGGCTTAAAAACATATTTTCCTCTGGCGAGCGTAGGACAACTTCCGCGAGCACTCCTGATATTGTAGACCATATGGGGGCAACTTTTGTCTGCTTGTACTGTGTTCCTAAGAACTGGAAGTAGTTATTGTTTACAACCAGGTCCAACACCCTTCGTATGTCTTGCACTGCATCCAGAGTTTGTTCGCCATCTCTGGTAAGAAAGTTCTCTAGGTTGTCAGACGCTTCTTTGACCGGGATTGACGGGAACAATGATCTCACGCCGAAACTAACCATAATCTCCTTTTTATCTAAACTTATGTTTTTTTATTCTGCTTATAAGTAGTCGCTCGTCCCAAATTCAAGGCCAGTGTTTCCAGGGAAGGAAAAAAATCATGACCGTAAAACAAACACAACATCCAATGCCTCACTGGGATTCGAACCCGGACCCTTCTCGAACGAACTGCGCCATGAGAGCGGCAATGAACATTCATTCTTAGCTTAAAAAAATTAAGAGGGAGATGATGTGATGTACGAGTACTACAGTGGTGAAGCACGTGTCAAGAAGACAAATCGGCAACGGTATATTTCGTAGGTGTAGTTTAGTCGGTTATAACAACTGGCTCCGGAGCGAGGATCCAGGGGGTTCGATCCCCGCCACCGACAAATTTGTGTTTCTCGGTAGCGAATTCGTAAACGTACTTATCGGAACTCAAAAAATTGGATAGACCAAGAATGTGAATTGTTAATTTGGAGAGCATCATTTGTTTGCTATAAATCGGACATAAAAAGCGAAGTCGATACACCGGGCAAACTTAGGTTGTACAATGATGAGGCAACATTATCCAAGGGCATTTCTAAGCTGTGAAATATTCTTATATTGCTGCGTAGAGATGACAGGGGCACTAAACGGAGAAGAGGACACATCGTTACAGTAAAATCCTCCCTTCCCGTCCGAACGAACCTCTGATTACGGCATGTGAGCTGGTGGGAATGATGACAATGACGAAATCCTTAAAGGTTCAGAGGCCTGCAATCTTCAACTCGCTGAGTCTCTTGGAAAGGCTGAAAAATAGAAGGAATAGGAGCGGGAACACGTTTCCCTGAGAGGAAAGATTCTAAAGAAAAAGTGAGGGAAAAAATTAGATACAATTTCTTATTAAGATGGTAACGTTGTAAGCTGCCCTAACATATCTGTGTGCAAGCAAAACCACCCCAGCACAAGTAGAAAGAGGGCAAAGACATACAACTAACGAAAGCAACCAGAAATTTCGAACAAACGGTAGGAAGGGATGTAAAACCAACGGGATTGATGTTAAGTACCATGACCGATACTATTAGCTCGACGTCAGCGCACCTAACGAGAAATTCGTGAACTCAGCTCTCCGGTCATAAAAAGTGGTGTCAATGGGCAAATTTATTACTGCATGTACACTGAGGACGCACAAGTATCCAAGGGCATTTCAAAGTGATGCAATATCATTGGACTGCTCTCTAGAGATGGAGGATTCCTACACCGAGGAGAGAATTCATCATGACATACGACTCCCACTCGCAATCGGGTTTCTTTTATCAGTTGCAATTCAATTCACTAGCATGTCGTAATCTCAATTTCGTACGAACGGGGACCGAGAGATTCCAGTGTAACGAAGTATCATTACCTCCGTTTAGCGGTTCACCCATTTCTGGACAGCAAACCAATCATATTGCACCGCTGCGAAACTCCCATGGGTGCATTTTACTGTTCATTGAGTAGTCAAAATTCACTCAGTGGCCCCCACGTTTTTATAACCAGTTGGTAACAAACAAAAGAGTGCTCTCCCACTTAGCAGTTAACATCTTTTATTTTGCTCCATCTGTCATATTTTTTGGAAGTTCTGTGAGCTGCGAACGCAAATTAACCGCCAGAGGTGCTGATAACATGCGGATGGGATCAGCCTTCTGGCACTTAAACGAATCCCGTTGGTTTCATATCGTTATAAACCTCTGTCTGCTTTAAAAGAGACTTTACTGTACACCCTGTACATCACTATTTGAAAGAGTTTTTGGATTTATGTTTATCCTACTTTTTTTCATCACAGTCTGCAGTATGACAAGTTCTCAAAGTTTGATCAAACACTTTAGAAATACCATGTATAAAAAGAAATAACCGTCGAACATTTATTGACTTGTGCGTTATTTGAAGAAAAAAATGGGCACAAAATGTTCTTCACGATCAAAGACATCTGACCAAGAAAGGATTTTGTTCAATCGGATTTCTTTGAAGCTAATAAACTATTTCAAAGAGGAATAAAATCTGACGCCTCCTGATGGTAGAACTGTGCATAATTAGATACCAGAAAATACACAGAATTTTTTTTTCTAAGTGGAAATTTTCATTCTTGCGATGAGAAGAAATATGTTTCAAATCCAGATTTTAGAAGCAATGATAGCTAGGTAACAATTTATGCATACATGTCGCTATACGAGAACAGTGAATTTTAAAGTGGATGATTTCCTCAATCCATCATACAGTGCCAGAAGATTTTTTTTTCAGTCGGATTCTTAAAACCGGAGATACACTTGCAATGAGCAAAATAAGCTTATGTCCACCAAGGGCCGAAAGTCTGCCTTATAAAAATTAGATAGTATGCGAAAAATATTTTACATTATGAGCACTATGAACTAGAGATAAGTCGAAAATCATATCGCTGTCACCGTCACGATCAGAAGCAAAACGTTACAGTTCCGAATTCACTGCTAAGAATGTCACCGTTAGCATGTCCAAGCAATGACTGGGGTTCAAAGTCACTGTTACCTCATAGATTCGGTTATCATGTCACCATATCTAATCATTTTTTATCTTTTTCTGTTGAAACATCATAGAGGTCGCTAGTGATGTGATCTTTCTTTCAGCCTCCCCTTTCTCCCACGCTTAAGATAGTTTTTGTTTCTGCGTTCGCTTGTGAACAGATAATTCAAAGACAGCTGATCGTAATAGTGATTTTGCCAGTGTTACAAGCGAGACGGTTACTCACCGTTGCGTTACTGCTCTGTCCCCCCTGTCGTAATCAGTGAATTTGTCACTGTTACAAGTAAGGCGGTGACTCACAGCTTCGGATTCTTTACAGCTTCGTCACTGCTGTCGGAAGAAGTGATTTTGTCATCGTTTAAAGACACGGTTACTTTCATGAAACGCATCTTCACTGTAACAGGAAAATCACTGTTAAGCCCATTTCTACAATGAAGCGAAAAAAGGAATTTTCTAAATCTGAATATTAGAAACTGATATACCAAGAAAAATTAAATTAGAACTTACTTCGGGTCTTAAAAGGATAGAACTGAATGTTCAAGATAAGTCTAAATGTTACAGAGATTAACCAGGTGAATGAGTTTGTATATTAATGAAACATGTTTGACAGAGAAAACAAACTAGATGGGGTGAAATTAGTAGGCGAGGGAACTATTCATTGAAAGTTATAGCTGCTCCAGGCGAATTTCACAGAAATGACAGGTTGGTTGTCAAGAAAGTCGCGAAGGGCTGTATATAAAAGTGTAATTGTTCCTAATCTTGTGTACGGCAGTGAAACCTTTGTATTGCAGAATGGCTGTATATGAAAGTGTGATTGTTCCTAATCTTTTGAACAGCAGTGAAACCTGGGTATTGCAGAATGGCTATATATGAAAGTGTAATTGTTTCTAATCTGTTGTACGGCAGTGAAACCTGGACATTGCAGAATGGCTATATATGAAAGTGTAATTGTTCCTAATCTGTTGTACGGCAGTGAAACCTGGACATTGCAGAATGGCTATATATGAAAGTGTAATTGTTCCTCATCTGTTGTACGGCAGTGAAACCTGGACATTGCAGAATGTCTGTATATGAAAGTGTTATTGTTCCTAATCTGTTATACGGCAGTCAAACCTGGGTATTGCAGAATGGCTGTATATAAAAGTGTGATCGTTCCTAATCTGTTATACGGCAGTCAAACCTGGGTATTGCAGAATGGCTATATATGAAAGTGTAATTGTTCCTAATATGTTTTCCGGCAGTGAAACCTGGGCATTGCAAAATGTCCGTATATGAAAGTGTGATTGTTCCTAATCTGTTGTACGGCCGTGAAACCTGGGCATTGCAGAATGGCTATATATGAAAGTGTAATTGTTCGTAATCTTTTGTATGGCAGTGAAATCTGGACATTGCAGAATGTCTGTATATGAAAGTGTGATTGTTCCTAATCTGTTGTACGGCCGTGAAACCTGGGCATTGCAGAATGGCTATATATGAAAGTGTAATTGTTCGTAATCTTTTGTATGGCAGTGAAATCTGGACATTGCAGAATGTCTGTATATGAAAGTGTGATTGTTCCTAATCTGTTACACGTCAGTGAAACCTGGGCATTGCAGAATGGCTACATATGAAAGTGTAATTGTTCCTAATATGTTGTCCGGCAGTGAAACCTGGGCATTGCAGAATGCCTGTTTATGAAGTGTGATTGTTCCTAATCTGTTGTACGGCAGTAAAATCTAGGTATTGCAGAATGGCTGTATATGAAAGTATGATTGTTCCTAATCTTTTGTACAGCAGTGAAACCTGGGCATTGCAGAATGGCCGTATATGGAAGTGGGATTGTTCCTGATCTGCTGTACGGCAGTGAAACCTGGGTACTGAAGAAGAGACATAGGAGTCGTTTGTTTGTGTGTGCTGGAGAGATGCGTTACTTGCAGGGAGTTTGTGGCAAGACAGCTCTGATCATGTGTGGAACGGTGATGTGTTGCAGATGTGTAATGTGAGGCAAAATGTTGTTGCTAGGGCGAAGACTAATATGCTAAAGTGGTTTGTCCATGTTTAAAGAATAAGTGATGAGATGCTTCCTAAGGGAACTTTTGTATCCCAAGTGGGAGGAAAGAAAGGTAAAGGAACGCCAAGGAAATCGTGGGAGGACCAGATTCAGGAATGTTTGCTTGAGATTGTGAGTACGAAGTACAAAAGATCCTGTGTGCTAGGCGTGATGGATGTCATTGAAGCTCGAGCTCTGTGCGGAGATCGCTCCAAATAGAGACGTTTGATACACCAAGAGTAAGTAAAATCAAGTTTCATCAGATGCATAGAGGTTAGCTCCTCAAAGAAAGAAAATCTGGCAGATTTTCTTTTTTTGAGAAGCTAACATCTCAGAACAGCTTAACGATATGTATGTAGAGTATGTATGAGATATCAAGAAAAGTGTATCATACGTTTATACCCTATACAAAAAAAAATATATTTTTAAAGAAGAAGCGTTATGCAAAATGGTATTCGCGGGGAAACATATCGAACTAAAAAAAGATTTGCTTCGATTTCATTTAAAATGTGAGTTACAATTGGTACGCAAGAAGCCGGTAATGTGTTACCAGCGAAAGGATAGAGCGCTTTCAAACAAGTATACCACCCGTATGCCTTCCGAGATTTGAATCCTGACCTATCTCGGATGAATGGTCAGTAACCAACGCCTCTGGCCACTCAGCCTCTGGGGCAACGAAATACAGCTATCACAGACGACCTTCCTTGCACCGCAGTTCATTTAAATCCCTGTGCTTGAGAATATATTATTTACCAACGCACGCAATGTGTATGAGCCTTTGTGACAAGTATTATTCTTTGTACAATCGAGAAAGAAATGAAGAAATATCTCGAGATCAAAAGAAATTTAGATTTACCAACACAATATTTTCACACGTATAAGTTGAAAAATCTTGACATTTTCGTTGCAATTTCTACGTGAAGTTTAGTATCTTTTTACTCACCTAACAAAATAAGTCCTTTGAGTTTCTCCTGCTGTTTTCGAAGCTTCCTTTTCATCCCTCCGATGCAGAATTAGAAGGGCAAAGGAACTTGTGATAATCACTTGCTGTTAAAGCTACAACGGTATCCGGTTTCTCTTAATTGGATAAACCAATGATATTATTCAGTAACGAAGGTCTTCAGGAATTATGTTTCGAGGCCTAAGGTGTTTTCAAGGTTTCCTGCAATAGGGTTTATTCTTTGGAAGTTTGTTGTTCCTAGACTGCATCTGTCGGAATGCAAACGACCAATTAGGTTCATCACAGCCTGATTAGCATAAAGGCTTCAGGCAGGTGGATGGCACGCCGCATGGTATTTCAGCCAGCTGTGAGGCGAGGTCTTTTACTGTACTACCTTAAAATATTTGTGCCGAAATTCAAAACTAATTGAGTCATTGTTCCTTCAAGATCTCTTGCTTTCTATTGTTTTGGTTTAAATGCGCGTAAAACACTGGCCACAAAATTACGAATCTTTATGAAAAGATCGAAAAAGACAATATACACTGCTGTCCACCCAAAATGCAACACCAAGAAGGACACGAAATAGCAAAGCCAGATTTACTGGACACATAACAACACATACAAAGATGAAACGATTGAGCTTACAGGCCTGTGCGACTTGCGGAACACGCAGACATCAATAGTTCATGTGGCCCCAATGGCTGAAAATAACGGCCGCTACACGCCGCTGCATCGAACCGAACGAAAGAGTCTTTGGATGTGGGTTTGGGGTATGTCGGTCCAGGCTGCTTCCACACGTTGCCACAGTTCATCAGGCGTAACCGCGAGTGGTGCTTGCCGGGCCACTCGGTTGCCGATCAGAGACCAGACGTGTTCGATGGGCGACATATCGGGAGAACAGGCGGGCCACGGAAGCAGTGACACCTCGTAGGCCGTGGAGAATTGCTGCACGATGCGTGCCACGTGAGGGCGTGCTTTGCCCTGTTGAAACGTGGCCGCTGGTAGGTCCTGCAGGTAAGGGAGGACTACAGGCTCCAAAACGTCGGAGATGCAGCGGTGTCTGTTGAGTGTATCGGCGATTCGTACCAGATGGGTGCGGGCGTCATATCCAATTGCGCCCCAAACCATAACGCCAGGCGACGGACCGGTATGGAGATGCATAACGCAGGCGTCATACAGTCTCTCGCCGCCGCAGTGCCGCCACACGCAGATCCGACCATCGTGGTGTTGAAGGCAGAAGCGGGATTCATTTGAGAAAACAATGTCGTGCTATTCCGTAGTCCAGGTGCGGCGTTCAACGGCCCACTGCCGCCGCACTCGCCGGTGGTGTAACGTCAATGGTAATCAGAGCAATAGGCGCCGTGCGACAAGTCCTCGCTCCTGCAGACGACGTCTAACGGTACGAGCTGACACAGGTTGTTGCGCAACACACCCTTATTCCTGCGCTAACGTTAGTAATGTGGCGGTGTGAGCCGTCAATGCTCGCCGCACAACATGCCGGTCGTATCGTTCGGTGGTGTGCCGCGGCTGCGGCAATCGCTCACGTCGGTCCGTCCGTCCCTCCCGCACCCATCGAATCCATACTCGCCTCACTGTGGCTGAATATCGTCCCACACGGGCGCCGATGCCTCGGTACGATAAACCGCTGTCGCGATAAGCCACTATTCGTCCTCTGTCGAACTCCGAAACGTGCTGGAATGACTGCCGTATTCTGCGACGAGGCATCAGGAAGCTTCCCACGCACAGGTCCGGCTGCGCAACACACTTCCGCTACTTACACCCCGCCTTCTGTGAACCCTTCTTACAGTGCTTCTCGGTGGCGTGCCGGGCGCACACGATTTACATATTCCCTGCAATGCTAATCGTTTGCATGTCCTCTCGCGGGCGGTGCATGCTGCGAATTTCAGGCCAATCGGATGCTTCCTTCTTGGTGTAGCATTTTGGGTGGCCAGCAGTGTATATCAATATTATGCAAGTGTAAGAGTCACATGGAGTGATGACGTTTTTGCCGTGTCCTTAATAAATAGTTTCTTTTGTTTATTGGTTGGTTGGTTAGTTTAACGACACCGATAAGCAACTCGGAGGACTATAAGGAGTATAAGCAATTGCTCGTCACAATCTAAAACCACAGTCTCCAGAAAAAGTGATATAACCAGTGCATAATACAAACACAACTTCCATGCCTCACTGGAATTCGAACCCTGACCCATCGCGGACAAAAGGTCATTTCAGCAAACAAATATTTTCCATATATCAAAATTGGGCCACTGATAAAAGACAAAAAAAAAACACATCCTAACTTAGATTGTACAGAGGGTGAGTCGAAAGTTTTTCAATATTTGCATACACGCATGTGCTGAGGCGGGTATGTCACGTGTTTAAACTACGTCAAGTCACGCACTGCAGTCAGACGGAAGGGATATAGAGTGGTAGTCGTTGCTGTGAACAGCATTTCATGTCGTCTTTCCGTCATTGGTTGGGACGCCTAAAAGATGAACAGCCACAACCGGCTAATTATGGAACTTTTGCTTTATAAGTTTGAACGCTGCCATAACACTGCTCAAGCAACACGAAACATTTGTCATGAAAAACGGGAAGGTTCCGTGGACCACAGCACTGCAACCAGATGGTTCAAGAAATTTCGCTCAAGTGACAGAAACCTCGACGATCAGCCAAAAGCAGGTAGGTCGCGAACCGTGGATTCGGAGGCCCTGCGCCAGGCAGTGGAGGCAAATCCGAGAACCAGCACTCAGACGTTGTCAGGCGAGCTGGGCATACCACAGACCACCGTGGTTCGTCATCTTCAGGACATCGGCAAGGTCTACAGGAGCTGCCGCATTGTACCTCACGAACTGACGCCAGCTGAAGCAAACCGCCGAGTGGAAGTGTACACGAAACGACTAGTGATTTTTAATATGTAGTTCAGGAAAAGTTTTTTTTTCTTTTTTTTTTTTTTGCAAAAAACACCGATTGTACAATCTAAGTTAGACTGGGTATTTTTTTTTACCAGTGGGCCAATTTTGATGTATGGGAAACCTTTCTTTGCTGAAGAAATAGGGCCGATTTTTCTCATTGGAAGTATAAGTAACAAAACCACTAAACGTCCACGTTTTTTGTTTTGTCTGTTTGATTGGAGGTTTAACGACCACCGTGAGCAACTCAGTGGGCTATAAGCAGTCGCCCATCCCTAATTTGAGGCCACTGGATCTAGGGTATGGAGAGAGCCAGTGCCGTAAGGTAAACACAACATCCATGCCTCACCGGGATTCGAACCCGGACCCCTTTCGGACGAAGAATCAGAAGCCATCGCTTAGACCACTGAGCCACTGAGTTGGCCGTCCACCTTAAATGGCTAGTTACTAGAAGAAATAATCAGCTTTGAGCAGCGGAAATAAACTGGATACCAAGGAATAGGAAAAACAAAAAACAAAAAAAAGACCATGTGAGAGTGGGTGGATGGCATTCGAAAGCTCGTTAGAGTGACATTAAAGAGACTGGTTCAAACTGAAAGTTGTCGAAGAAACTTCTGGAGACATACATCCATATGTGGATTGATAATGGTTGATCATGATGATACGCCACACATACCGGAAAGAACTATTGGGCGTCGATATCATCTTTCATTTACATGAGAGAGCAAGACATAGCAAAGATGGGGAGCATTGTAGCTGCGGACGTGTAATACAGAGAATGTTCACACATTTTTAGGACGTTTTTGATAAGAAATTACAGAAAATAAAAGAAGTTCAAAGAATTGAAACTGGCAAAAGCGTATTACATGAACAAGAAAGAAGAAAATGGCTATAAACAAGCTGTGGACAGAAGGTTATGTTTTTTCTCTTCACGAAGGTAAATATTCGTATTCCGTATTTAAACAACGGTAGGAAAATCATGGAATTAGTATTTCTAAATGTAAAATAAGCAATGCTGTTACTAGAAGAAAAACTGAATTGCTTTAAAGAGGAAAAAACACCAAACAAGTATCCACAGAAGGTGCGTATTTTTACGACTATTTCAAAAGTAAAGCATCTGGTCTTAAAAGAAAATCTACCGACCAGAGGAGCAATCGCTATGTCTTTATAAATCTCTATATCAACTGTAAACAAGGTAATAAAGATTTGAATCTGAAAAATAAATTATGTTCACCGCCTTTTACCTAGGCACGTGGTTGAGCGCAGAACACGGTGTAGACATCAATAAAAATCACTTAGGCGGAGACAGATGGAAATTTATTTTGTGACTGTGATGAAGCATGGATCTACGTAAACGACTGCAGCAAAAAAAGGCCGATTTAATATCGCAAAAGAGCAGAAAAAGACCTACAAACTTGGTTCCAAGAATCCAAAGAAAGTTTCAGTAGACGATTCATGATTATTACTGGTCTCTCGTGCAATGGGAAACTAAAGTTAAGAAAAGTTGAAAAGAATGTTAAAATCAATTCTACATATTACCAAAATAATGTTTTAACACCTATATTTAAAAAGGAAATACCATTCCGTTATCCACAGAGCCTTCAAAGAGTAGAACTCCATCAGGATAAGGTTACAAGTCATACATTCAACCCTACCACTTTATTTCTTGATGGAATGAAAAAAAAAAGGACGGGTATCAAGTCTATACCTTTTGCTCACATTTCTTCAAAGTTCCCCACGATGTCCCCAGTGGACTATTGTGCCGTCGAAATACTAACAACTTAGTAAAATCATGCAATGCATTGATTATGAAAGCTTTCCAACATACCAGAAATCATTACTCAAATTATTACTCGAGTTATGAGAATAATAGCTGTGCAATAAATCTCGCTCCTGTGCCCTGACCTTTGATCCCATTTCAATTATATTAAACAGAATTGGTTCAGTATACCACCGGAACAACATACTAAAAGTTTTGTTGCAATAGAAGCACTTTTAGTCAAGTTATGAGGATAATGGCTGTGGAATAAATCTTGCTGCTGTTCCCTGACCTTTGACCCCATTTCGATTATATTAAACAGAATTGGTTCAGTATACCTCCGGAGCAACATACTAAAAGTTATAACGAAGTTAATTTCTCCGTCATTTTTGGTCCACGCCGGGAATCTAACCCGAGTCAACTTATTCAGGAACAAGTCGCTCTACCAACTGAGCTACGCAGACGGTCGTTCTTTCTGCTTTTATGTCGTGTGCGTCCTGCGGGGCAGGCACGTCACATCCCCCCCCCGAAAGAGGGCCGGGGGCATGGCCCACGGGTCAGCCGTGACTATGAATCGTCGCAGGCAGCCATCCGCTGTAGAATGTGCATTTGAGAACTCCCAGTCAATCTGGTGTGGAGAATGCAACGTCACACACATTAATTTTTTGGAGGGCTGGAGAAGGGATTCTCTTATCTTTCTTGTCTCGCGATGTGGAAAGAACATCACACCATTGCGAGATCTTCAACGGCCGGGTCATCCGGGAAATTCGTGCACCATTATAACGAAGTAAATTTCTCCGTTATTTTTGGTTCACGCCGGGAATCGAACCCGCGTCCACTTATTCCGGAACAAGTCGCTCTACCAACTGAGCTACGCAGACGTTCGTTCTTGCTGCTATCTGCCTTTATGTCGTGTGCGTCCTGCGGGGCAGGAACGTCATAAAGTTTTGTTGCAATAGAAGCATTTTAGTCAAGTTATGAGGATAATGGCTGTGGAATAAATTTCGCTCCTGTGCCCTGACCTTTGACCCCATCTCTATGATATTCAACCGAACCAGTTCAGTATGTCTGCGGAATAACATGATAAAGTTTTGTCGCAATCGAAGCATTTTACGTAAGTTATGACGCATAAGGGCGATGACATGGATCCCGATCCATTGTCCAGACCTTTGACCCCATTTCCCCTATTTTCAATAGGGTTCCTTTCCAGGTTGTCCCCTACCACTTACTAAAATTTCATCGAAATCGAACCATTTTTACTCGAGTTATCATGCGAACGGGCTGACGGACAGACAGACAGACATACAGACAAAGCTGGAGCATATACGCTTCTTCAACCTAAGGTTGGATAGCGTAAAAAAGAGCGCTTCCTGAACGCAGATCTAAAACAATAATTGGACTGGATCTAAATAATTGGATCTAAAACAATAATTGGAAAACAGCAGAAGAGGAGTGGAATGAAATTCCATTACCAATTTTAAGAAATGTCCTGTTATCTTGGAAATCTAGATGTAGGTTCACAGTCCAGAGAAAGGGCTATGTGGTAGAACAATTAAGAACGAAATGATTTTATTTTAAGCATTAGTTATATTGCTGTAAAATCGTTCTAAAAATGTGGGAACGTCCTCTGTAATTTGACGCTTCTTTCGGGAATATTAAAAAGAAAGCTAACATGATAGCGAGAATTATTCTTGTAGGAAGTCCTGAACCCACTTCTTCTTCACCGAAAGAGAAAGAGATATCATCTCTAAATGTCGAAATCACGTGATCACAGATAGCCATCGACGTTAACCCCCATGCCCAAGTGCTGAATAACTACGCGCTAACGATTTCTTCTCTTTCCTCGTATTGTGGACAAAAAAGAAATTTCTGTGACAGGCTGAAGTTTGATGAGTGACTGTACAGAAAATTGCAATGTGACTGTTTTAGCACATTATGCGTGCAACTCGCTGGTGTCGTACCAGAGGGACAACGGGCATGTTTATCATACACAGGGTGATTGTAAACTCCTTCAACAAAACAATAGGGGTGATAGTACACATCAAGACGTACAATATTTGCAATGGAACCTAGGGCCGCATTCCACAGGCAGTGCCAGAAAAGAGCACGTTCGAAAAACGTCCAGCAGGCACACGGAGTTCCAGCCAGTGCATGAGAAGCACAAGATGCAAATCAGGTGCGCTGAACACGTGCGTAGACGATGAGGAGAAAACATTTAAAAACGCAGCCGAACCGGTTCAGCGATATTACCGTACGAACATCACATGAGAATGGACGTATACGTCTGACCGGCGCAGCGTACCGTGTGTTCCTGGAGCAAGTGCTTCCCGGTCTGTTGCAGGATGTTCCGCTCACCACACGGAGGGACATGTGGTTTATGCATGATGGGGCCCCAGCTCACTTTGTCACACAGGTCCAATACTTCCTAAATGCGACAAATCCCGGGCGGTGGATTGGACGCGGTGGACCTGTGGCTTGGCCTCCACGCTCTCCGAACCTTAATCCACTGGACTTCTTCTTCTGGGAGCACATAAAAACATCGGTGCACCACTTGTGAACTCCCTGGGGCCGCCCCGGTGGCGCAGTGGTCTAAGCGATGGCCTCTGATCATTCGTCCGTAAGGGGTCCGGGTTCGAATCCCCGTGAGGCATGGATGTTGTGTTTGTCTTACGGCACTGGCTCTCTCCCTTCCCTGGAACCAGTGACCCAAAATTAGAGACGGGCGACTGCTTATAGCCCATTGAGTTGCTCACGGTGGTCGTTAAACCTCCAATCAAAAAAAAAAAAAGAGAACTCCGTGGAAGATCTCGTCGCGCGAATCGTTTTGCTGCGGACAAGTTCAAAAACCACACCAGGAGGTCAAGGAGATAGTGCAACAGTCTTTCATTCGCCGGTGTTGGCTGTGCAACGACACCCTTGGACGCCAGTTTGAGCAGCTCCTTTGAGTCTTTCTCTGGTGTGATTGGAATTGTGTAACTCGTAAATTAGGTATGTCGCTTTGTTTTCACTGTTAAAGGCTCAATGTGGATATGTAACTCTACTTTTTTCTGGAACTAGGAGTGGAATGCGGTCCTAGGTTCAATTGCAAATATTGTTCGTCTTGATGTGTACTATCAACCCGCTTGTTTTGTTGAAGGAATTTACAATCGCCTTATATACTAGCGTCATGGATAAGAAGGTACTATGGAAAAAGGGGCGGGTATCAATCGAGGGCGAATTATCTTGGAGTCGATGCATAATCTTTTCCAGGAATTTTGCTGATAAAATGAGATAATCTCCTATCATAAGTAAAGAAATATAACTGGAAGGAAATTACTAAGGAAATGCTAAGGAAATGTAATCCTTCAATAGCGTAAGGCTAAATATACTGTATAGGTGGAATCTATCCTCTAGTTTTCGACAACTACTTGGGAGATTTATTTCCTAAGAAGCTGCGAAAACAAATAGTGTTACTCCTTTAGAAAGGCTTAAGTAAGAAAAGAAAATTTTGATATGTTAAAAGCCGTTTCAAGAGAATGAGTTAAATGGAGAGGGACTATGGCATTAGATGTTGGTTTAAAGTAACGGAAACAAAAATATGAAAGACATTAGATGCTCATCTAATTTACATTCCAAGCAGCGAGACCATTTCATGTGTCTTTCAGTAATAACTGAATTAGTCGCTTTAAGAGATGCCTCTAACCCTGAGATTAAATGGAACTGCGCAGTTTAATTCTAACTTGAAACTTCGTAACGTGATGTTAGTAATAGCTATGGAAGGGTAAGTAAAGCAAAAGTGTGGAAATGGGAAAGCAATGAGAAACCTTAGAGTAGTAAAGAGGTAATGGAAAGTTCTTTATACCCGGACTCACATCAGCAGAGGAAGAAAAAGTTAACTAGTATCTGTTCAAGAAAAATGAAACGTATCTTGAAGGTTGGGATCGATTGTCGGCTGCAATTAGAAAAGCCTATTAAGTCTGATTATACGTCGCACTCACAACGGAAAGATTCAAGCGACGAAATAAGAAACTCTGAAAGAGAAGAAAACAATAATAAGCTAGAAACTATGACCGAAGAGGAAACTTAAAGAAATCCAAAAGTATCATAGAAGAAAAATAAAAGAAAAATAGAAACTACGAAAAAAAAAAGATGTATAGCAAAATCAATTTCAAATCAGCAACAACAAATAAAATTAGGTACATATATCAAAGATTTAAATTTTAAAATCGCGCATGATATAATTCCAAACCGTAAGTGGTTATCTAAAATTAATTTAATAAGAGACCCATATTGTAAATTCTGTAATAAAATTGAGACGACAGAACTTATTTTTTGTAGAATGAAAATTTGCTGAAAACATTTGGAAATGGTTACTTAATTATCTAAAATTAACGGAGAGCTTTACCAAGGATCAAATTTTATGTCATGCACCGTTAAAATATAGTATATTAAAAATTAATGCAACAAATTATTTGATTGCCATCACTAAATATAATTTATGAAAAAATAGAAATCTAATGTCTTATAATCAAAAGTACTTTAATACTTAACAAATACAAAAATTAGCAATCAAATGTGACTTTACAAGGGTATTAAAATTTGAAGTCATGAAATTTGGAAACCAAAAAACATCTAAGTATGAGTAACTTTAAAACCTATAGTTTATAAAACAAGTTAGTAAAAACATGCAATACATTGATTATGATACGCTTTCTAACATACCAGAAATCATTACTCAAGTTATCAGGATAATGGCTCTGGAATAAATCTCGCTCCTGGCTCCTGTGCTCTAACTTTTAACTCCATTTCAATTATATTCAACAGAACCGGTTCAGTATACCTCCGGAACAGCATGATAAAGTTTTGTCGCAATCGAAGCCTTTTTACCTAAGTTATGACGCATAAGGGCGATGTAATGGATCCCCTCTTATGACCTGACCTTTGACCCCATTTCGTCCATTTTCAATAGGGTTTGTCACCAGGTGGTCCCTTACCACATATTAAAATTTCAACGAAATCGAAGCATTTTTACGTAAGTTATGAGGCATAAGGGCAATGGAATGAATCGCGCTCCTATGTCCTGACCTTTATCCATGTCGTCCATTTTCAATAGGGTTCATCTCCAGGGGGTCCCCTACCACATACTAAAATTTCATCGAATCGAACTATTTTTACGATAGTTATCGTGCGAACGGACAGACAGACAAACGGACGAGCTGGAGCATATACCCTTCGTCAACCAACTGTTGGAAAGCCTAAAAATAGCAATTAACAACAAGGAATTGTACACCAATTATACTTAAAATAGTATAAGAGTACTAGTAATCCGAATTTCTTGACATAGAATATAAATCAAAGTTTCCAAGTTTTCTCACATCAGCCAGATCCTTCTGGTTTGTAAAAGCCATTTCGTTGACGCGCGAAACTTTGTAAACTTTGATTTATATTCTACGCTAAGAAATTCGGATTACTAGTATAGTAATACTATTTATGAAAAAACAGTTTTCTCTTAGTCTTTGAAAGAAAGAATAGCGGTTCAAATTTCCACAGGAAAGGTAATCACATTTCGTAATTACAGAATGTGGTGAAACATAATGAGTAGTATATAAGTCGCCCGTTTTAGAAGAAACTTTATTCTAAAGAATATAATGGCGTTTTAATATTATGTGAAATCGCTCTACTACCTGAAAATCGTTGATGCCCATAGGCCTAACTCCAATTTAGCCTAAGCAATTCTTTGTATCCTTTTCAGCGGGCGTCTGTTGGTTCGAATTCGTGTATTCCAATTGCCGTTTCAGGCAAGCAAAAACGGTCTTCCGAGGTGGCAGTACAAGTGAAATGGAATCAATTGAAAGTTGTTTTTTTCTAGTCTCAAACTGGCATTCTACTAGATTTCACATTTCCCCCTAGGCAATGCTCTATGCTTCTCCACTCGATATTCTTCGACAACGGAACTAGCTTGGTGAACGATTGTTGGACACTATTGACCTGTTTCGCAGCTGTGAGATTCTTCTTGGCCTCGATCCCACTTTTTTCATTTTGTAGAACAGATAAACGCTCGTTCCAGCAGAAATCAGTCTTCCTATCGGCTACACGAAATTGGGAATCGTTTTATTTTACAGCTTCTCCACTCTCACTATTCTTCTCTCGAAGTTCAATGCGACATTTTCCTTCCTCGATGGAAAACTGCAGAACACATGGCCCTGACTAAAATCGTTGATATGTAATTCAAATTGTGCAATCAGTAATTGTTGTTTTTTAATTTCGAGTTCCTATATATCCGAATGCAAAATTAGTACAAAATAACATCACGTTTTTTTTTCAATTTTGTGCGTAGTAGAGAAAGCATACCACGAATACGACTAGTTACGGATGTATAGTACTGATCACAAGTATCCGAAAACTCCTTTTGAGTAGGTTATTTGCCCGTATACGTCCGGCCATGGCCCCATACGAGTGTAAAAAGAAGCACGAGGGACTGCCAAGGCCGTCTAGAAAACACAAGGTCATCCATGACATTAGATAAATGAGTTGCCCCCGTTTGTGACGTTATTCTCATATTTTCAGCAGATCACCAAGTTTACTTTATTTAAGCAAGGCTACTTTACTTTAAGTCAACGGAATACGAGTTTGGTACTGCGATTTGATATTTACATTCAGATTCTAAGTAGTTAGTACAAATCTGGCGGAAGAAATCATAACATTTAAGTAAAAACACAATAATATTCCTTAGTTCGAACCACAATGTCAAAAGTTTTCACATTCGGCCAGGGCATAAATTCAACGGAAACGGTATTCGAGCATCTGAGATATAAGAAAATCACATTTCTTTTAATTTGTTGTGGGATAATAGAATTTTGAGGGGTTTTTTACGCATTCCAACCGTAGGTTGAAGAAGCGTATATGCTCCAGCTTTGTCCGTCCGTCCGCACAATAACTCACGTGAAAATGGTTCGATTTCGACGAAATTTTAGTATGTGGTAGGAGACCAACTGGGGACGAACCCTATTGAAAATGGGCGAAACAAGGTTAAAAGTCAGGACATAGCAGCTGGATCCATTCCACTGCCTTTATACATCATAACTTGCGTAAAAATGGTTCGATTTCGATGACATTTTAATATGTGGTAAGGAACCACCTGGGGACGAACCCTGTTGAAAATGGGTGAAATAGGGTCAAAGGTCAGGACATAGGAGCTGGATCCATTCCATTGTCTTTATGCGTCATAACTTACGTAAATATGGTTCGATTTCGATGAAATTTTAGTATGTGGTAGGGAACCATCTGGGCACGAGCCCTATTGAAAATAGGCGAAATGGGGTCAAAGGTCAGGCAGGACATAGAGCAAGATATTCCATTGCCCTTATGCGGCATAACTTGCGTAAAAATGGTTCGATTTTGATGAAGTTTTAGTATGTAGTAGGGAACCAACTGGGAAGGAACCATATTGAAAATGGGCGGAATGGTGTCAAAGGTCGGGCATAAAAGAAAGTGGGATCCATTCCATTGCCTTTATGTGTCATAACATGCGTAAATATGGTTCGATTTCGACGAAATTTTAGTATGTGGTAGGAGACCACCTGGGAACGAACCCTATTGAAAATGGGCGAAACAAGGTCAAAGGTCAGGACATAGCAGCTGTATTCATTCCACTGCCTTTATACATCATAACTTGCGTAAAAATGGTTCGATTTCGATTACCTTTTAATATGTGGTAAGGAACGACCTGGGGACGAACCCTGTTGAAAATGGGACAAACGGGGTCAAAGGTAAGGCAGGACATAAGAGCGGGATTTATTCCATTGACCTTATGCAGTATAACTTGCGTAAAAATGGTTCGATTTCGATGAAATTTTAGTATGTGGTAGGGAACCATCTGGGCACGAACCCTATTGAAAATGGGCGAAATGTGGTTAAATGTCAGGACACTGGAGTGGAATCCATTCCATTGCCCTTGTGCATCATAACTTACCTAAAAATGCTTCGATTGCGACAAACCTTTAGTATACTATTCGTGAGGTATACTGAACCGGTTCTGTTGAATATCATCGAAATGGGGTCAAAGGTCAGGACACAGGAGCGAGATTTATTCCACAGCCATTATCCACATAACTTGAGTAATAATTTCTGGTATGTTGGAAAGCGTATCATAATCAATGCAGTGCATGATTTTACTAATTTGTTTAATGAATGCTTACAGTTAATGCGTTCCATGGTTGCATATTTACCCTAATAAATACTTTCAAACGTTAAAAACTGCAATTTCCTTAATGCGTCTCAAGGTTAAATATCGAAATTGTTAGTAAAATTAATATTTTTGAGCAAGGGTTATAAATAAATCAGAATTACGCTGGTAACAACAGGAAAGGGAAAAGATTCACCTTGTTTCAGCTTTCCCATGTTAAAGCATGTTGAAGGCATTTTTTTCGGGTTCAAATCAATAGTTTCCTGGATTGAATAGCTACTTATTGATTTTAAATATATTACTTGCTTCTTCATGATTTTATATCTTTGCCATATTACTGTCTTCAGACTTCTTTATCTAGTCAATTTCCATATATGCATACAATACCAGTTTTAAATTTATCTTGTTAACTAACACCTTCCCATATATACATTATACTGGCAAAAATCACCGGACACCCATCCAAAAGCAAATGAACGGATCCGCTGCGTTATTAAGATGCGCAGTACAGCTGCAAACGGTATAAACCAAGCCTGCAGCTGACCGCGATCATATCGCAGTGTGAGGTTGAGTGAAAATGTCGCGGCGTGAGAGAACTGACTTTAAGAAAGAAAAGATTTTTGGGTGTTATATTAGTGGGTTGTCTATAAGAGAAACCGAGAGGCGTTTAAACATACCCAAGTCAACTGTTTTGGATGTACTGAATAAGTGGAAGACACATGGCGTGCCTGAAGCAGCAAAACGTACCGGAAGACCAAAGAAAACCAGTGATAGGGGACGTCGAAGCCTCAGGAGAGTCATTACAGCTAGTCGACGGAGTACTGCACAAGACCTCAGTGTATAGGTGAGTAAAACTGCTGGAACCTCGGTATCTACACGTACCATTCGCAGAGAACTAACTTTATTCCATGGGTTACCGTGGTCTTGTGGCTGCTCATAAGCCTTTCATCTCCATTCGGAATGCTACTCGTCGTTTATCATGATGTATAGAACATTTATCGTGGACCGTAGATCAATGGAAACGGGTCCTATGGACTGATGAATCTAGATACACGATCCATCAGTCTGATGGCCGTATGTGGGTATGGCGGCAGCTGGGAGAACGTCATTTACCACAGTGTACTGTTCCTACGATCAAGTTTTGAAATGGCAGTGTACTCGTGCGGGGGTGTTGTTCGAGGTATGGTTCCGGCCCATTGGTATCGTAGAAAAACCTGTTAACCAGCACATCTATCTCGATATTCTGGACAATTATGCCCTACCAACTTTGTCGCAATATTATGGAACCGAGCTTTGTTGGTACTAGCAGAAAATGTACCGAACCATAAAGCAATTACTGTTACGGCGTGGTTTGACGATAATTCCGTATCGTGTGTGGACTGGACATCACAGAGCCCTGATCTTAATCCCATAGAGCACTTATGGGATGAATTACAGCTCGCATAGGAAGTTTGGAACCAAGACCTACTGCTAAGCAACAGTTAGCGGCAGCATTATGTACTGAATGGAAGCGCATACCTATCGCTGTGTTCCAAAGCCTTGTCGAAAGCATGTCTCGAAGGGTCAGTGCATGTATTAAGGCCAAAAATTGACCCACACCGTGCTAATGTATGTCAATGAAGGCTATGTTGTGTTTCTCTTCTAAGTGTTCGGTGTCCTTTGTCAATATAGTGTATATGCACCAGTTGAGCTTTGCACTTTGACTTGAGCAGTAAAAGGACGCTCTGTGGAGTGATAAATCACGCTCCAACGTCTTGCTGTCAGGCGGACGAGTCTGGGAGCGGAGGATGGTCGAATGAAAGCTCCATACCCGACTGTGTTCGTCCAATTGCGAAGCTTGGTGGTCCTCCTCTTTCCAATGCCCGAAAATCGCAACTCTGCTGCCTATAATGACATGATTGGCAATTCTGTGCTTCCAACATTATGGCAACAGTTTGCTGAAGACCCTTTTCTTCCCGAAAAGGATAATCCCCCATCCACAAAGCAAAGTCCATGCAGGAAGAGTTTTATGAGATGAGTGTGGAAGAATTTGACTTGCCTGCGCGGAGCGTAGACCTCAACCTCATAGGACACTTTTGTGACGAACTGGAACTGCGAGCCAGCCAGAACTGCTCGATATCAGTGACGAACCTGACTAATGCTTTTGTGGCAGAATGGAAGGCAGTTCCCCCAGTAATGTTCCTATGTCTAGTGCAAATCCTTTCCAGTTTAGTGGAAGCTCTGACAGCAGAAACAATATGGGCAGGTTCGATAATAATCCCTTTCCTGCTATAGGAAATTTGCGGGTAAGTAAGTGTCCGGATACCTTTGATCAGACAGAGTTGACAAACGCACCGTTAGTGAGTGTAAAGTCGTCAAAGGGGAAGGACAAAATCTTGTCGTAGTTTAAACGGGGAATTATTATCTGCGGAAGGGCGGGTGGGGGACGGGGGTGTATCATCTCAGCAACATCTGGTATTCTTGACTGTTTCGGGGGCTTCCGTAGCAAACAAGTGGAGGGAATGGTCTAAAGAGAGACGCGCATCCACACAGTGAGCCGGAAAGGAGAGACCACTACTTATTGCAATCGAGATGAGCGCTGCTCTGCACGTGCTTTCCGGAACAACAGACGCTTCTCAAACACTTCATCAATGGCAAACTAAGACCAAGCGCACAATCAAATAAACGCATCCTGTGGAACGACCTAAGGATTGGGCTTCTCTTTTTGACCGACCGTCATCGACAGCTCCTTATGCAGTTACCAAAAGTGAAAGGATCACCATGGCTAGACATTGAACGCCTGGATATGAGGAGGTTTTGTCCGATTGTTGTTTGTTTCTTTTGGGGCTTTGCGACCACCATGAGCAACTCGATGGACTATAAAGCAGCCGTCCGTCTCTAATTCACGACCACTGGTTCCAGAAAAAGGAAAGAGCCTGTGCCGTAAGACAAACACAACATCCATGCCTCACCAGAATTGGGATCCATCTGAACTCGCTTAGACCACTGCGTCATTAGGGCGACGGTGCCTGGTCCTATAACTAGTGCAGGTTCCAGTTCCAACATATTCACGGAAGAGTCCGTGTTCGCACTGCTCTGGTGAACAGCTTCAGCCAGACTGCACAGTTCTGAAGTGGCGGTATGGTGGTACGGCGATTTTTCTCGTTGACATAACTGCTTCCTCTCATTACCGATGGACATACATCGTCGTGAAATCCTGCCTAGTCATTGTTTAGGACTAAATATCTCCCTATGTGGTTACCCGGATGACCTTGTACAATTTCAGCAAGACAACGTCTTGTGTCCCAAGGTAGCATTGTCTAGAAATGTTTGGAGGATCACGTCCAACCATTTTATGTGCCCTCCTGGCCGTTAAATCACCGATATGTGAATCCCATGGAATAATTTTTGAGGTGCATTAAAAGGATATTGTTCACTTGATCGAAAGATCATTTGACCAAAAATCAGTTCGACGAAAATCACTTGACCGAAAAGTTCATTTCACCGAAGGGTCACTTGACCGAAACTTCATTTCACCGAAAAGTCACTTCACCTAAACGTTTATTTCATCGAAAGGTCATTTGACCGAAAAATTCATTTCACTGAAGAATTACTTCACCAAAAAAATCATTATATCGAAAGATCATTTCACCGAATGGTCAGATTATCGGAAACTTAGAATTTTGTTATTGGAGATCTGTTGGAGTGTCGTGCGGGTTTTTGAAAAACTGGCCACCTAAACGTTATGGGAGTGTATAAAAAATGCACTTTTAATTTCTATGAACACCTCTCCATAAATAGGTTTTTCGAAATAAAGCATTAATTAAAAGGCCTAGATCTGGTCCTTTCTTTCAAATTTTAATCCTCCGAGCTCAAGTTCATAAGGGTTACATAGCAAGTCAAGTAAAAATGTTCCATCTTTTACTCAGACACAAAACATACATTTTTTGACCGTAGGCCTAGATACAGGCCATTTTAACATATTTGAACCCTACTCATATTCATAAGCGTTACATAATATTTAAAGTGAGATATGTTGCACTCTTGCTCAAACCTGAAATATTAATTTTAAGGCCTAGATCTGGGAATTTTTAATGTTCACAAAGTTTTTATGTAAACCTTTTGAACATGAGTACGCAAGATTAAAATTTGCTAAAAAAAAGGCCTAAGCCGAGGCTTAGGAACTTAAAATTAATTCTGTTCCTGTTCTCTGTGACACGGAGAAATCAAAAGTGCCATTTTAATATGACCCCCTAACGTTTCAGTGGTCTGTCTTCCGAAGTGGCACCATGCTTCAACAGTTCCTGTAATGAAATCCAGAGTTTTCGATAAACTGACCCTTCGGTAAAATGGCCTTTCGATGAAATGAACTTTTAAGTAAAGAGACCTTTCGGTGAAATAAACTTTTCGGTCAAGTGACCATTCTGTAAGATGAACGTTTCGATCAAGTGATCTTCCGGTGAAACTATCTTTTCTGTGAAGTGCTTTTCGGTTCTTCGGTGAAGTAAACGTCGGGCAAATAAACCAGACATGCATTAGAAAGCAGTGTTCGGCTGTCCACGACATAATCCCGCTCCGTAACGTTATGTGATGTTACGTACTGAGGTGAAGCTCAAAGGCGACAAAGTTGCAGCGATAAATTCTGTCGGTGTTGCTTAATTGGGAAAGCAGTCGGCTCCGGAGCAGAACGATGCGAATTCGATCTCCGAACCAGCATCCTTAAATGTGTATTGCATCCTTAAATTTTGTACCACCACCGGTAAATTTGCATTTTGTCATTGGCACCCGATTGTGGAAATGGATCTGCTTGCCGTTGGGTTCTTCGAAAAATGTGTGATGTTCCTTCCACTCATCGTCTGGAATTAATGAGAATTCATTCTTCGTTTCGAGAAAATGTGTGATGCTTCTTCCACACATACGCTGAAGATCAATTGAATTAGAGATACCTGTCTAGTAACGCATAGCACCACCTTTCGTCCTGATGACGGCGGCGATTCATCTCGGCATGGACTCGATAAGACACTGGAAGCGTTGAGAAGCCATACGGATCATCAACCCCTGAACAACCTCCCACAGTTCACGAAGATTTGATGGAGCATGTCAGAGCCTCAAAAATTTATCTCGATGGCATCACAGATGTGCTCGATGGGATTGAGGTCAGGTGACCTAACTGGCCAAGGAAGCGAGGTCACGTCGGTGGAGTGTTCATCCAACCATTCGGATACAATTCGGGAGCTGTATTGTCTTGTTGCAGGATGAGGTCCCCAGTGGGATGTTGAAGAAGCACAAACGAGAGCAAATGGTCGTCCAGGATATTCCGGAAACTTTTACCTATGAGGGACGATGTCACACGTACCAGGGGTCCCATTTCAGTTCACGTAAACAGGCCTCAGACGAGAAAGCCATCCCCACTAATTTGAAGAGTACCCTGCTGGCAAGAAGGATCCATCGCTTTATGTGGTTTGCGCCGTACTCGTATCCTGCCATCCGCATGTACCATCGTGAATCTCGACTCATCAGTTTAGGCAACATTTTCCCACATGTCTAGGGTCCAGTGGCAATTTTCCCGCGCCCATGCTAATCTTTGCACCCTGTGATGTACGGTCAGCAGCGGTACCCTCGTGGGACGATGGCTTCTGTGTCCCATAGCGAGGAGATGATTCTGGATGGTGTGGCTGCTTACACGTCTTTGTGCACCAGCGTTAAATTGACGAAGGATTTCTTGCACTGTGGCCCGTATATCTGCTCTTACAATGCGAGCTAGCTTACAATGACCCCCTCATCCACACGCTGTTGTCCACGGCTCTTGCTCGGATGGTTTTACCGGATTCGATGTACTCACGGTGCACCCGTGACACAGTGGCTCGTAAAAATCCCAGTGCCTGCACGACTTCCGAGATGAAGTGACCCATTCGCCGGGCCCCAACATTTTTCCCACGATCAAATGCGCTTAGATCCTTCGTCTTACCCATACTGCGTCGGACTCTTAATGATTCCCGTCGCATCACTCCTTATATTGTCGGATCGCTGCATACGTCATGTCGTTTCCGTCTACAGGGCCGTCCACAGCGCCACATTTGCATAACGCCAGCTGTCTCTAATTCAATTGCTCTTCAGTGTAGTCTAAAATTAGCAAGAAATTCCTTATTCTACAGAGAGTTATTTCAAACATGGTTTACAACGGACCTGTGACCTGCGATTTTGTAACCCCGCCTTTCTCAATGAGGGGATATATGGGACATACTATAGAGGCGAAACACATATCAAGATCGCAAATTTGCAACGATAAATTCCGTCGGTGTAGCTTTATTGGGAAAGCATTCGACTCCGGAGCAGAAGGATGAGAGTTAGAGGATCTGCACATGCAAATTTGTGTTTTCACTGTTATTTTGTCCAGTTGGTACAAAATGCCTGAGAAAACCCCTAATCTAAGACGATTCCGCGGAAGGTGCAGGAAGTAAGACAGAAAAAAGACGACGCTACATAGGTGGTCATAATGTTATAGCGGACATGAAAACGTTTTACACAATGTAGGCATGGGTAAACAAATTAATTTTAACACCTTTTCTCTGATGCACCTTTTATGTACATTCCTAATAGAAGTCAGCCTTAAAACTATATTTTCCAATAAACAAAGGTTTGTGTTCTACCATCCTCATCTTGTACTGCTGCCTTCTCTTGCTAACCAACGGGCAAGCGTATTTCACAAATTTCTCGGGCAATTTTGCACATTTTGGAACACCGTTTGTGGCTAACACAAGATACACTATCTACCAACAAGTAATTGGACACCTGTGATAGCAAAGGAAAACGAAGTTATTCACCTTCAATAGTTGGTGAAGCCTCCACGAGCGGCGATTACAGCTGCGACACTCCTGGGCATACTCTCAACCAGGCGTTGTATGACAGCTAGCGGTATTTTCTTCCCCTCGGCTTGTAGAAGACGGGTCAGTTCCTTCACCGATTTCGGACGGTGGGGGCACCCCTTAAGTCGACGCTCCAACTCGTCCCAGAGCTGCTTGATAGGGTTAAGGTCCGGGCTCTGCGCAGGACAGTCAATTCGATCAACCCCATTGTCACCATACCAAGCCATGGTGGACCTCGCAACATGACAGGTGGCATTGTCATCCTGAAAGTAACATGGGTCCACCCCGTAAAACTGCCACAACGTAGGAAGCGCATGGTCATCCAAAATGGTGCAGTAGGTCTCGGCGTTGAGTCTACCAGGAATTGCGACCAAGGGTCCCGTGCCATACCAGGAGAAACACCCCCATAACATAATTCCACCGCCGCCGAACTTGACAGTTGGCACAATACATTCCGGCAGGAGGCGTTTTCCAGGTAGACGCCAAACCCAGACCCTTCCATCCGAACGGTAGAGGGTGAACCTTGATTCGTCGCTCCAGAAAACCTGTTTCCACTGTTCAACAGTTCTCTGTCGACGTTCTTTGCACCATGTTAGCCTAGCAGCGCTATTGGACTTGGTGATCAAAGGCTTGTGGGCGGCAGCACGTCCATGATAACTAAACAGATGGGCTTCCTTACGGATGGTATTCATCGAAAGAACACTTCCGGATGCCTGTTGAAACTCCTCGCGGATGTGGCCCATCGATTAGGTGCGGTTCTTCCGAATTTCTCTGACCAGCGCCCGTCGGTCTCTAACTTCCAGTTTTGTGGGTCTGCCGGGTCGGGGCACATTCCGACAGTCACCTCTCATCTTCCACTTGCCAATTACGTAGGCCACTGTCGACTTTGGGTACTTCAACTCGCTGGATATGTCATGTATGGATCGGCCATTTCTGTGATACCCGACGATTACACCTTTCTCGAAATCAGAGAGCTCCGAACTACGTGACATCTTGCATGCGACTGGCTGCGTTTTTGTTTCCCACACGATATTTAACGGCGGCGACCTTGACGTGCATCAGGACCGCAGATATCGTCGATTGCAGGGGTGTCCAATTACTTGTAGGTAGATAGTGTATATGATACATAAAGGGTTCCCTGGTTTCAGAATTTTTATTGACCTGTCCTTTCATTTTTTATCTGCAGCGAAAATCGTACCAAGGCGTCTTCCATAGTTTTATTAATTAATAAAAAATACTTAAAGAGTCAAAAATGAAAATCTGAAACCAGGGAACACTTTATTTATCATATATCTTGCGTTAGCCACAAACGGTGTTCCAAAATGTGCAAAATTGCCCGAGCAATTTGTAAAATACGCTTACCCGTTGGTTAATAAGAGAAGGCACAATACAAGATGGCGGGTCTCGTAGAGCCTAAGACCTCGTTTTACACAGTAGTGCCACAATAGACACTGTTCTTATGGCGTAAAATTCTCAGTTTCTTTATGAACATTGGTTTGGATTACTGTTTGGAGCTGTAGATCGAAGGATCTTAAATTATATGCAGTAGAAACCCACTTATAATGAATTCGTATTTAACGACATATCGGACTTAACGAGCAAAACGGGAACTCTTGTTTGGTAAAATGTTAATTCAAAGCTAACTTGATGACTTTCTAATGAACAAAATTAAATGAAATCCCCGGATTTGACGAGAGCGAGAAAGTAAAAAGTTCACTTTTAACATGCAAAGTAACAAGATTTTCATGTTTAAGTAGACAGAGAAAATCGGCAGCGCACCGTCTCGGAATAGAGGAACACAAATGTAAGCATACAAGACAAAATTGCAAAGACGCAGTGAAATCTTTGTGTGTTAGGGGAATAATGTCGATAGAAAAGCAATGGAAAGGAAGTATATCACATGCTCAACAATCGAGTTGTGCAAGAGGATCTCCACCTCCTATTTCAATGTGTTATGACTTGAAATATTTGAAAACAGGAGCCTAGTCCTACGCAAAAAATAAGATACGCCGGGTGCATGAACATGTATTAAGTAGATTTCTGTGCTTTGATTGCAGAGAGGAATAGGGAAGTACTGGAATGGGATGTGACTTGATGGAAAGAGGAGATAACTATTCCTGTAATTGTGTCCATTGCCACTTTCACCCTCCAAGTGAGCCCAACATTGGAAGATCGATGCTGCGTTTACTTGGTATCTGTAGTTGAACAGCGATGAGTCTAACGTAACCATAGAGCAAAAAATACTGAACTTTTATAACTCACAAAATGTTTAAGACAAAACAGTTATCCGTAAACGACGAAGTAGCCAACATTAGAAAGCCAAAAAATTATATATGTTAATAATTTGGTTATGTCTCCATGACCGCCATGAGCAACTCTCTGGGTTATAATCAGTCTCTCGTTCCTTATTTAGGGTCACTGGTTCCAATGAAGGAGCCAGTGCCGCCGTGGGACAAACAGAACATCCATGTCTGATCGGGATGAGAACCCAGACCTATCTCGAACGGAATTATCAAACAGACTGTAGACGAACTTCGTGTTACATGTGATACTCATATGGAAGTAGACATTCGTCATACATAACACGATATGCAACTTGCTCATCAACCACCTTTGACGAAATGATGAAGATCACTTCTACATTTAATCAAATTAAAAACGGTATTTACAAGTTAAAACATATGATAGATTAAAACACTAGATCTTTCGATCACACTAGTGATCTTCATCAGGTAACTCACCTAATGACATCAAGGTACGTTGACACGCAATATATAGGGATTTTTGATGACCCAAACAAGACTCACCTTGCCTTTTTGAATAACTGCAAACAGCTACATGTTACACCTAAGTTTTTAACACTGACAAGATTCGCTATTTCCAAGCAAGACCTATGTGTATTGAGGCTGTCAGAGACCAAGAGACTAAATACCGCAATTCGTTTGAAACGAACCTACATAGATTACCTTGCACGTAGGGCTTACTCACTACATGGACAATTCACAAGAACATACCATCCTATTACTGTTGATCACTCGCTGATTATTTTGCATGCTATTATAAAGAGTGAAACTGAATCACAGCACAACCGTCATATGACTAAGCTCCGTGGCTTGGTTGCTTCGGAAATCCAATCTCGACCCATTCGTTTTGAAAGATCGAATCAACCAAACGGACATGAGTCCAGAATGTATGTTAACTTAAGCTCTACCGAACTCTCTGATGTTCAGAAGAACGCTCTGGAGCGGGGGTTTAAATTTTGCTATCCGAATACTAGACCGAATCTTTTTCACCTTGTGCCACAAGCTGAAAGTATCATCCGGGCATTGCCTGCAGAACACCAGGACGACGCAAGAACTAAATTTGTTCAATCATTTCGGCACGGGTCCGCCCCGAGTCAACGAGATTCACACCAAGGCGCTACCACGACATTGAATCAAAATCAAGCCTACAAAGAAGAGAGGCGTCAACTATGTGAATTACAAAAAAACACTAACTTGGCTATCATATCCGACGATAAATCGAATAAGATTGTAATCTTGGACCGTGATGCATACCACTTAAAGATGCAAGAAACTATTCAAGCAATTCCACATAAAATTTTAAGATTTGATCCTGTCGCAACAACCGTTGCGTCTGTCGCAAAGTTGAAGAATCATGGCCACTTACCTAAAGAAATTTCCGATAGTATGAACCCTCCTAAGGGCCCTAGAGTACCCGAAATCTTCGGGAAGATCAAGCTCCATAAACAAAATCACCCCCTCCGCCCCTTAGTTTCTTCGTATGCGTCTCCTATCCGCCCACTTGAAAAAGCCCTTGCAAAATTTCTCTCCCCCATCCTAAATCATTCTCAGTTTTCAATTAACAGTCCTCTACAAGCTATTAATCTTATAAAATCCTTCAGTTCGCAAGGCAAGCCGTTTATAAAGGCATCCTTGGTTGTTGTGGCGCTATACCCCAGTATTCCCTTTCAAGAGGCACACAGCATCATTTGTCAAAAATTATATACTCATAATCCACCTCTCCCACCTTTGGAAATAGAGGCTGTCCTTTCAGCTTTAAAGCTCGTTGCATCCAGGTCTTATTTTAAATTCAACGATGTTATTTTCCAGCAGAAAAAAGGCGCCACTATGGGCTCACCCCTCTCAGCGATTCTCGCCGAGGCTGTCATGCAAACCCTGGAGAATGAGGTACTTGGCGTATGTACGCTCAAATCCCTCCTCTACACCCGCTATGTGGATGACGTTCTTGTCTTTTGGCCACATCCGCATTCCGACCTGCTGCATTTTCTCAGTTTGTTAAACTCTAAATATCGCTCCATAAACCTTACTTTGGAATTGGAAAATAACTTAAAACTCCCGTTCTTAGACTTGCTCATAGAGCGGGACCCCCAAAATTTCACTTTAAAATACTCAGTGTACCGTAAACCCACATCCCACCCTATTGTAGCCCCATACAACTCAGCGCAGCCTTTATATGTTAAGCTGGCTTCCCTGCGCTACCTGGTAAGACGGGCATTTACACATTCGTCATCTGTACGCCTTCGGTGCATTGAACTTTAACGAATTTTTGTCATTGCTAGTGAGTTCGGGTACCCGAAAGACCTGGTACACACCATTCTCCGCAGGCATCGACGACTTGCGTTTACCGAATTAGAAAAACCCGCACCCTTACCAGGTACGTAGGCTCCATGAGCTATTTTCCAGGCTGCACCAGCGTTCTAAAACGTGCATGTGCCAAGTTTAATATAAACTTTGGTTTACAAACACGCAGTTTGTACACTCTAATTAAACGTGACAGGGATCCCGTTGAAACCAAACACAGGTACGGAGTCTACCTTATTCCCCTGAGAGCGTTAAACCCCAGTGAAATAGATCAAGTGTACATAGGTTCCACCCTACGTAATTTAAAAACCCGTTTGCTTGAACACTCACGCGATGTCAGAACAGGCTCACATTCGACTGCCCTAGCCCGATTGGTAGCTAGCGGCACACATAGACCATTATGGGATGAATGCAAAATCCTCATTACACACAGCACGAAAAGCATGACCCTCTTTGCAGAAAGCTTATATATTCACCATTATAGAGGTATTTGCTGTAATGACGATGTACCTTCTTTCCTCCCATGAACATGGACTGCTCTACTTGAACATTGCGGAAATAATCATTACAGCTGAATTATTAATACTTGTGTAACATCATTTTTACTTTCTTCGTTTGCAGTACTGTTACCTGTCTCTCTCTCTCTGTGTCCACAACAACTTTCGTGAGCATGCGCTTTACCCATTGTTTGGGTCATCAAAAATCCCTATATATTGCGTGTCGACGTACCTTGATGTCATTAGGTGAGTTACCTGATGAAGATCACTAGTGTGATCGAAAGATCTAGTGTTTTAATCTATCATATGTTTTAACTTGTAAATACCGTTTTTAATTTGATTAAATGTAGAAGTGATCTTCATCATTTCGTCAAAGGTGGTTAATGAGCAAGTTGCATATCGTGTTATGTATGACGAATGTCTACTTCCATATGAGGAATTATCAAAAGCCAGTTTTAAACCACTGCGCCACCGAGGCTGCAATTTTAATATACACTGAAGTGCCAGAAAGACTGGCACACCAGTCTAATACTTAATAGGTGCCCCACGGAAGCGAAGGACTGCAGAAATACGACGGGGCATGGACTCCACTAGCTTCTGGAAATATGCTGTAGACAATGCACACCATACTTCCTGCAGAGCTTTCCACAATTCGGGTGTATTCCGAGGTCTCGGATTCCTGTGTTTGATAGCGCGTTGCATGGCATCCCAAATGTGTTCTATCACGTTCAGATCTGGGGACTTGGGTGGGAATGACAACACCCCAAACTCAGACGAATGCTCCTCTAACCATAATGTGGCGTTCCGACACTTGTGTAGAGGTGCATTGTCCTGTTGGAACAGGCACAACCATCAGCATGAACGCAGGATATGAACGGGTGTTACTGGTCAGAAGGGAGGCGCATATAGCGTTGACCGGTCACAGATGTTTGTAGACGTACCAGAGGTCGCAGGGAAGTCCAACTAAACACACCTCAAACCATTACGGATCCTCCCACCAGCCTGTACAGTTCCCTGTTGACAGGCGGGATCCATGGCTTCATAGGGTTTGCACCACACACGAATCCTTCTATCTGCCCGATACAGTTGGAAACGAGACTCGTCCGACGAGGCTACTTGCTTCCAGTCATTAAGTGTCCAGTGGCGGTGTTGCCGTGCCCAAGCGAGGCGCATAGCTCTGTGTCGTGCACTCAACAAGAGGACTGGAGTTGGGCTTCCAAAGCCCATATCGTGCAGGATATGTTGCACAATCCGGATGCTGGTGCTTGTTGAGGCTCCAGCATTAAATTCCGATGCTACCTGCGAGAGTGTTGCGTGAAACGATTCTTGACAGCCGACGATGGTCACGTTCACCCAATGTCTTTTTTACGGCCACACTGGTACCGTAGGTTGGAGGTTTTTCCGGAATTCATGTAGTCACGGTACACCCTTGCAATGGTCGTCGGTGAAAATCCGAACTTCGTTTCTACCTCCGAAATACTATGGCCCATCTCACGAGCGCCAACTATGACACCGCGTTGAAAATCGCATGAAACGTTCTTACTTGTCATTCTCATGCCGAAAACAGGTCTGACAGCTGGCAAGGATGTCTATCGCTTTATATACGCACTGGCGGACACAACCGAGTACGCGCATAGGTGACGTTGCTATGTATTTTGCATAAGCTCGTCTGTACCTGTTTTCTGGCACTTCAGTGTACACTCGCAAAGGACAAAGCATCAGATATACCTACCGAATGATGTGATGGTCCTCTTCTAGCGCGAATAACAGCCTGTACACGCCGAAGCATTGGCTCAACCAGATTACGGACGGTTTCTGGAAGCAATGCCTCCATGCGTGTTGCATCATTGCCCAGAACTCCGCCTGAGACATCGGTGGTGAAGAATCCATGGAGCTGATGTTCCGCTCCAAGGCGCCCCAAAGAGCTTCCACTGGGTTTAAATTCGGCGACCTTGGGGAACCACTGGATGTTTCTCAACTGAGATGAGTGTTCCTCGAGCCATGCCTGGGCGGCTGTTGCACCGTGGGACGGCGCACCTTCCTGCTGGAACAGACCATCGGCCGCAGGATGCTCGAAGGTTATGAGAGCGTGTAGGTGATCAGCCAGCGCATGCTTGGTAGCGCACAGCGGTTCAGGACCTCTCCAGACACAATAAGGGGCCTAATGTGTTCCATGAAGAGGCTCCTCAAAACAACACACAACCACCCTCGCCTTGAACAGATCCGATTTGGAAGGACCTGGGCACGTTTTCATGCTGTCAAAGCTACACCCACACTCTCTTGTCAGCTCGATACAGCTCAAAACGAAATTCATGTGACCACACGACGCAGCGCCACTCTGCAGATGTCCTGGGTTTTTTCACCAACACCAGGCGAGGCATACAGAGATGAGCCATCCCATTATGACCACCACCAGCTTAGAGAAATCAGCGCGCCTGGATACCGAACGGTGGCGCAATAAAAGTTCACAGAGCAGTATATATACAACCCGAGGACCGGCGCTTTCGGTGTTTTCGGAGTCAGAATGGGAGAAGCTGGCGATTAATCGGAGTTTGACAAATGACAAATTGTGATTGCACGGCTCTTGGGAACTACAATCTCGGAAACGGCGCGGCTTTCCGAGATCGTAGTTCCCAAGAGCCGTGCCATCACGTTCACGTGCCGATGTAGTGAGTACGCATCAAACGTGATGCACAGATGGCCATACGACGAACCGTCGTCCAGCAGCGTGTCGTCCGCAGCTCACTGATGCCAAAGGTGAGCGGAGATTGTCGCGTATTGTTCACAGTGACCGCAAGGCTGTAACGTACCAGGAGATGTGACGTACCTGCCAGAAGGACGCACACGACATAAAGGCAGATAGGAATCAGAATAAAACGTCCGCGTAGCTCAATTGGTAGAGCAACTTATTCCGGAATGAGGGGACCCGGGTTCGAATCCTGGCGCGGATAAAAATGACGGAGAAATTTACTTCGTTATAAGGCCACAGTGCGGCAAATCGCTCGCAGCTACAAGAGTGGTGATCAGGGCAATGTATCACAGCACGCAATTCATCGCCCATGCCGTCCGCGCATGGGCCTACGTGGCCGAAGACCGAGCCGGGGTCCCCATGCTCACTGCACGTCATCGCCAATAACGCATTAAATGGGCCCAAGATCATCGAGATTGGACCGCGGATGATTGGAAGAAAGTGACCAGGTATGACGAATCAAGATTCCTGGTGCATCATGTAGACGGCCGAGCGCGGATACGCCGATTACCAACGGAAGCTATGACACCTGGATGCATTGTTGGGTGGAGACAAGCTGGTGGTGGCGGTATTGTGTTGTGGATGCTTTCTTGGAACACTTCAGGCCCCATTATCCCAATAACACAATACCTGGCAGTTGTTAGGTATCCGGACGTCGTTGCGGACCATGTTCAGCCATTCAGGACAACTGTGTTAATTGCTGGTGATGGCTATTACCAACAGAATAATGCGCTATACCACACTGACGTAATCGTCAAGGAGTGGTTCGAGGAACATGCTGGTGACTTTCTGTTAATTCCCTGTACTCCAAATTCACCAGACATGAACCCAATCGAACATTTGTGGTTCGACTTGGAAAAGAGGGTTTGCGGTAAGTCACTATCACCCCGAGATGTATGGGAACTGGAAGACCTGCTGTTTGCATTTTGGTACCAGATGCCCCAAGATACCTATCGCCACCTCATCGAATCAATGCCTCGCCGAGTGACCGCTGTTTTGCTGGTTAAAGGGGTTTGTAAAGCTTATTAGGTAGGTGGTTATAATGTAATGGCCCATCAGTAATATGTCAGTTGACGAGCAGTCAACAGCGACACACGGGTAGGGTGTCAGTCCCCGTAGCCCGTGGCATACAGAGTGCGCCATACCGTTCGATCGCTGACGTTGCTTGGACCTCCCTCATTTAACCTGGACTTGATTTGCGTCGTCATTGCCCAGTGATCGGTCGGTACGATCCTAGATAGTCCACTTCGACCCATGTCCTCAATGGCGTCTGGTCGGCCACTGCTTTCTCCCTGTGCGCTGGTATGTCCGTTAAAGGTATACTCGCGGTACACCCTCGATACAGTTGCTGTCGGGAACACCAGAATTCTTAACACTAGAGCGATACAATGATCCATCTGTCTTGCGCCGACAATGCATCGACGGTCAAAGACGCTCAGATTACCACGTTTACCCATTTTCGTCGCCGGCGATATACTGTTTGGAAGTTCTACTGCCCGCTTATTTATCGCCGGCATTAGGTTTCGGTTGGTTCCACTCTGCGCAGATAATGCCCATGTCGTGTGTGTGTGTGTGTGTGTGTGTGTGTGTGTGTGTGTGTGTGTGTGTGTGTGTGTGTTCCTGTGTGTGTGTGTCCATGGCCCTGTCTCTAATGTTTTGTCTACTGAGTACATATGAACATAAAAAATACACCGATGAGCTAAAACATTATGACCATCTACCTAATAAACTATAAGACACCCTTTATCCCGCAAAACAGCGGCAACTCCAACGAGGCAACGATTCGATGAGGCGGCGATAGGTATCCTGGGGTATCAGGTACCATAATGTCAACAGCAGGTCCTCCAGTTCCCGTACATTTCGGGGTGGTGGTGATTTAGCGCAAACCCGCTTTTCCAAGTCGAACTAGAAATATTCGATTGGGTTCATATCAGGCGAATTTGGAGGTCATGGAATTAACAGAAAGTCACCAGCATACCCCTCGAACCACTCCCTGACGATTCTGGCAGTGTAGCATGGCGTATTATCCTGTTGGTAATGGCAATCACCAGCAGGAAACACAGTTGCCATGAATGAGCGAACTTAGTCCGCAAAGATGTTTAGATACCTGACAGCTGTCAGGGATTGTGTTATTGGGATAATAAGGCCAAACATGCCTCAAGGAAGCATCGCCCACAGGATAACACCGCCGCCGGCCTGTTTTCGCCCAACAGTGCATCCACGTGTCATGGTCTCCGTTGGTAATTGGCGTATCCGCGCTCGGCCGTCTACGTGATGTACAGGGAATCTTGATTCGTCAGACCAGGCCACTTTCTTCAATCATCCACGGTCCAATCTCGATCCCATTGCATGTCATCGCCAACAACGCATGAAATAGGATCGAAATTGGATGGGTCCTCGGCTACGCAGACCCATGCTCAGAAGGCTGCGATGAACTGTGTGCTTTGACACATTGCCCTCATCACCACTGTTGTAGCAGCAGGTGATATGTCGCACTGTGGCCCTGAGGTCGCTGTGAACATTGCGCGACAGTCTACGCTCCCCTCCGGCATCAATGAGCTGCAGACAACACACGCCTGGACGACGGTTCGCCTTTTGGCCATCGCTGCCCCACTTTTGATACGTACTCACTACAGCGGCACGTGAACAACCCACAAGCCGCGGCGTTTCCGAGATCGTAGTTCCGCGGCACCGTGCCATCACAATTTGTGCTTTATCAAACTCCGATAAATGGGCAACTTTTCCCGTTCTGACTCCAAACACTCTACTAACTGAAAGCCGGTCCTCGGGTTGTATATATACTGCTCTGTGAACTTCAGCTGCGTCACCGTTCGCTCTCCAGGCGTGCTCATTTCTCTAGGCAGTGGGTGGTCATAATGGAAGGGTTCATCCGTGTAAACGTATATGCATAATTTTACTTGGTGGGATTTTCCACCTCTAAAATGATTTAATGTGGTTTTCAGTCAGATTCAAGCCCTGCTTATAGGCAGCTTCCACTTTATATATTTAGCAAAGGTGATATTCATGAAGAATGTTATTGAAAAGGCTAACATCGATAGTTTTTTATCGAATTCTAAGAACATCGGACGCTGTTGAACTCAAATTAAAACCTATGCATTGGTGATTTTGGTACTTACTACTTAAAAAGATATTTGTCGTTTGGAATGAACAGAAAAATCTTTGCATTGAATGATCATGATTATGTCTTCCCCGTTCATATTTTCGAGAACTTATTAATGATTACAAAATTTTAAGTGTCTAAATTTTCAGTGTTTCAAAGAAAATTCAATCACTCCTCCCCCTTTCACACACACACAAACTTTCGGGCACTGAGCCTTTCATTTTATTAATAAAGCGTTGCGAAAAATTATAACTTGTTCAAAATGAATGAGTGCTTCGAACTGAAACCTAAAAATCAAACTCACCACAAATTAGCTGCTGAACAGTTCCTTTACCTACAAAGGTCGCATTATTAAAGAACGAACCTCTTGCTCAAGATAAATAAATATTTTACCACTCAACCCTCGATTCTGTTTAGATGACTTATTTCCTTTAACGTTCCGTCAAAGGAAATAATCAGAAGAAAGGAACTTTCTTCTAATTTGTTAACACGCTTCAGTAAATGTTTATCGCAATCGCCAAACTTGGAACTCCCAGATACGAAACTTCCGGAACTCCTTCTTCAGTTTCCAGCGCTGCATCTAATCAGTGAAGAGAGAGAGAAAGAGAGATATACCATCGCGATGAGATTTATCAGTTACAAATTCTTTCTACTTGAATGGTCCGTCTCGCTCGCTTGCAGATGCACGATTTTAAAATTAATAAAGTGACTTTCGTAATTACTTCCCTTATCCGTCTTTGTGTCAATCCCTGAACATTACAGATACGGAAAAACTTTTCTTCATTATCGTCATCCGCTGATTTTTCACTGTATACTAAAAATACCAGAGGACTTGAACTTTTCAGGTAATTATTGTTCATCTGAATCTTCTGAGGAACTGCATACCTAACCTTGCTCTTGAAGCAAGCTTCAACATTTTCAGGTATGCATACCTCTCAGTTTTCTAGTTCGTAGATTTTTGGTACTACGTTGAGCCTTTCTCCTGCTATGCGACATGTACACCGAGGCGCAAATACATTATGACCACCTGCCTAATTAGATATTAGTCCTCCATGTGCCACCAAAACAGCTCTCACTCGGTGAGGCATGAACGCTACAGGATTTTTAAAAGTTTCCTGTGGTATCTGGTACCAGTACGTTACCAGCATATCATTTAACCCCTGCGTTCGATGTACCAGAACCAAATGGTGCCCAAAATTTACTAAGCTTCCCAAACAGAAATGTCTACATAGCGATCGGGTTTAACGAAAGCTACAACAAAACACTTCCTTTCCCATTCTCGTCTCAATAGTACCGACCGTGCACCTGTCACTGGTTCTCATATATACACTGGCGGAAAGGGATAAAAGAACACCAAGAAGGAGACGTCTGATACCAACGAAATTAATACAGCGTAATAACGGAATACAGAGGATAACGTGATCAAAACATTATGGCAAAATACAGCTGCATTTGCTGGTAAACTGAAAAATAACATTTCCATGTAACATGGTTAGTACGAGGTTGAACCGCCATGAACTGCGCCACACTGTGCAATTCTGGCATGCAGTCTGTCGTACAGATGTTGGATGTAAGTTTGAGGTATTGAGTTCCAAGCATCCTCAACCTGGACGCGTAATATGGGGATGGTCGTGGCTGGCCGTGGAGACCGGATAAGTCGTTGCGCTATAAAATCCCACACGTGCTCAATGGGGTACAAATCCGGTGAACGTGCAGGCCATGGAAGTTGCCTGGACCGACCTTTCAAATGGCACAATAACGGGCTGAATGATGTTGTTGATGTAGGAGGTGCTGTTTAACGTACCCGGTACAAACACTAGTTCTGTACGGGAGTGATAGCTGATCGCTCCCCACACCAGGTGACCAGGTGTAAGCCCTGTGTGTCGCTGGCGGATGCAAGAAGGGTGGAGACGCTCCCCTGTGCGTCTGCGAACACGCATACGGCCATCGGAGGCTGCCAAGCAGAATCTGCTTTCATCGCTGAACACGACAGATTGACATTGCGTTCTCCAGTGCAGACGTTGGCGACACCGCTGCAGCTGTTCCTGACGGTGGGCTGGAGTCAGAGGCACACGTGCACGTAGTCCTGCATCCAGTGGACGGTTGCGGATTGTTCGTACAGTCACCTCAGGTGCAACAGCACCCCGGATTTGCGTCGCAGTGGATGTTCTGCTTGACAACGCCGCTCTTCTTATGCGTCGATCGGTCCGCTCATCAGTCCGTCTGTGACTCCCGGTTCCACGTCTTCTCGTGTGAGAATGTTCCTCAGACCATGTACGCTACCATCGTACCACCACCGCTACTTCCCGTCCAATTCGCTCCGCAATATGACGATACGACCACCCGGCCTCACGGAGTCCGACTAGACGACCTCGCTCAAAGTCCGATAAGTGCTGAAATCGTACACGTCTTCCATGTCCAGGCATCGCAGCTTCTTCAGGGTCTTCGCACGTGTCCATACGCCGACGACTGATTACATTCACTTCGCCGTATTCCTTTAATACCACCGACGATAATTTGCATATCATGCCGTGCTGTGGGGGTAAGCGCTCACCGGTTGGTCCAGAAATTAACATCACACCTACGTAAACTCGACCGCATTAACATACGTAAATTTCATGATCATCCGTCAATTCCTTCTTGGTGTTCTTTTTCACTTTCCGCCAGTGTAATATACCCTTCTAGCGCTCTCTTTTAGTCTGCTCTATGACCTAAGGAATGAAGGGAAAGGGCTTGCTTCTTTCCAGTATCATTGTGTCAGTGTCTAGTCCCGTTGACACGGACATCATGCCACTAGGCAGAGAAACAAATTAATCAAATATCTTCTCTCGCCCTTTTTTTTTGGTTCGTCGCCATTTTTATAGCCATTTTACCAGGTAATCAATAACAGATGGTTAAAGTCAATCTTCCTCTAAAATAACCACTTCTAATAAAAACGTTAAGAGGAAAACAAGGCTTATTAACGAGCAGGTTCACTCGTTTCAGCCGCTTACGACCCACTTCTTCTACAGCGAATATATTCGTTTAAGGTAATTTCATCGCATTTTGCCAACCGCGAGTTAATTTCTCCGGCAAGTTAGAGGGTTAAAAGAACACAATGGGCGGAGTGTTTTTCATAGTGGATCAAACTAACCAAAAGCTATCATAGAACGTCGGCAAATGTAAATAGCTGTGTGCGATAATGGCTGATTGCATCGCCATCCAACAGCTTTCCAGGCAACCGTAACTGCTCACAGCTTTAGTGACAGAAGGGACGAAAGTTGACGGTGAAAGCAATGTCGTTCGAGAAGCAACATTTGAGGCACTGCCTCCTGTTCGCGTTTCAGCTGACAAAAAGTGCCGCGGGAGCTCAGCAAATGATCTGTGTCCTACAGTACGTGTGAGAAGTGGTTCCCGCGGTTTAAGCAAGGAAAGTTTGATCTCCGTTATGCAGAACGTCCGGGACAGCCACAGAAAGTTGACGATGAGGAACTGGAACAACTGTTAGACGCGAATCCATGTCGCTCACAGTCAGAGCTCGCCCAGGAAATAGGAGTAACAAGGCAAGCCATTGCAAAACGCCTGCACAAGCTTGGACGGATTCACAAGGAGGGCCGTTGGGTGCCCCACTAACTCACAGTTTAGTCGCTACAATGTTGCTGTGTCCTTGCTCTCCAGATTCAATTTCCTCCACAAGATTTTGACCTGTGATGAGAAGTGGATCCTCTACGATAATCCTAAGCGGCGCAAATCATGGGTTTATCCAGGTCAGCCTACCACCAGTACCGCCAAACCGAAAATCCATGCCAGGAAGTTGTTCCTGTGCATATGGTGGGATCAGCGCGGTGTCGTACATTATGAGTTGCTCAAACCTGTTGAAACGGTCAATGCTGAGCGTTATTGTCAGCAACTCATTCGTGTGAGTAACGCAATGGAGGCGAAAAGGCCATACACCGGCAAGAGCTGAAGGTCGGTCCTGTTGCTTAAGGATAACGCGCGTCCTCACACCGCGAAAACGCCTTTAAACATGATCACCGACCTGGGATGGGATATTTTGTCTCACCCGGCGTATTCTCCAGACTTCGCCCCGTCGGGTTATCACCTCTTTCGCTCCCTGCAACATCACCTGAGTGATACGCACTTCACTTCTGTCGAGGAGGTCCGCACAAGTATTGATGACTTTATCATCTCGCAACAGCCCTCTTTTTTCCGCAGTGTCATTCGGCAGCTCCCTGACCGATGGCTCAAATGTATCCAACACGACGGGGATTATTTCCCTGATTAGGTACGTATTCGGTTTGCTATAATTTACTGTTAAAGTTTCGTGCCTGTGGCCGAGAATTGGGTTACACACCTAATACAGTAGCTACCTACGTGCACTGGTGGCCAAAATACATATAAAATGTTTTCCACAGTGCGTTCTATTCGTCCATTTAGTTCTTTGGAGATTATCGTTAGCAGTGACCAACTCCGGCAGCTATAAACATTCGAACGCCCCTAATAGGGTCATTGGTTTCATAGAGGGAACAAAGCCAGGGCCATCGGATAAGCGTAGCACCAATGCCTCTTGCAGGACCCCTAACAGGTACCCCATCTGGGACAAATGGTCAGAAGACAGCTGCTCACACCACTTGGGCACCCAGACGGCAATGAATTTTTCCCATCTTACCTTTTAACGAAGAGAAACAGCAGTGTTAAAACAGAAATATAGACGTACCCTCTCTGGCCGTAAAATAATGACTTACGAAATATTAACATTCATGATTTTTCACTCGAAACTCTATCAGACGCAAATATAATTTCGTTTTACATCAGATACAGGGCGTTGGACAGGATAATGTGAACACCTAGGAAAAGAAGGTTTTACTTATACCTAATAGGGTGTGGGACCACCTTTGGCATTCAAAACCGCTTGAATCCTCCTTGAAATGGATGCATACAAAGCCTGGATGGTGGTTAGTGGGATGTTACACCATTCTTCATACAGAAACTGCTCCAGGTCCTTGAGAGATGCCGGATGAGGAGAGCAAGATCTTACTCTGTTTTTCAATACAGACCACAGTGGCTCGATTATGTTCTGGTGATTGGGGAGGCCACGGAAGGTGAAAATTCGTCCTTATGTTCCTCAGACGATGATTGAACATTCCCAGCCTTGTGAATTGGGGGCGTTATCATCTTGATAGATGGCATCCCTTGCAGGAAACAATGTCTGAGCCATTGGATGGACTTGGTTGGCTAAAATGGTTTCATACGCCCTGCCAGTCATCCGTCCTTTCAAGGTGATCAGGGGACCTGCTGAAAATCACGATATGACCGCCTTCAGCATGACAGAACTACCACCATGCTGCACTATTCGGAGCAGAGAGTCTCGTTTGAAATCTTCAGAAGATGTTCTCCACACGTAAACACGTCCTGTGATGGAGAATAGTGTAAATGTGGATTCATTCGAACACCTTACACTCTTCCATGCATCGGCAGTCCATGTTGTGTGTTCCTCGAACCACTGCCGTCGCCGTTGTGCATTCACCTGGGTCACCAGAGGTTTTTCGATAGCAGCTCTGCCATGCATATCTTGTTTATTCAGTTCCCTGCGCGCTGTTTTCGTTGATATTCAAGTCTGGAGACACAAATTGAGCTCCGCACTAATTTTCGGCACCGTTGTCGTCTTATTACGGGTAACAATCCTCTTTAATGTCCTCCTGTCTCCATCAGCCCTGGTCGTTTTTCGGCTGCTCTTGTGTTTTACACACGAGGTTTTGCCACGAACACGGTATGATGTCATAACTCTAGACACAGTAGCTCTCGATACCTGCACTACCCTGGCGTCTGTTGTCACGGAGGCACCAACTTGCTAGCCAACAATTAGCCCTTTTTCGAAGTCCGTTAGGTCGCTCATTTCGTCGTCACCTATAACGAAGTAAATTTCTCCGTCATTTTTATCCTCGCCAGGATTCGAACCCGGGTCCACTCATTCCGGAATAAGTTGCTCTACCAATTGAGCTACGCGGACGTTCATTCTGATTTCTATGTGCCTTTATGTGGTGTGCGTCCTGCTGGCAGGTACGTCACATCTCCCCTCCCCCCTCCCCCGAAAGAGGGCCGGGGGCATGGCCTACTGGTCAGCCGTGACCATGAATCGTTGCAGGCAGCCATCCACTGTAGAACGTGCACTTGAGAACTCCCAGTCAATCTGGTGTGTGGAATGCAACATCACACATTTTTATTTTTCGAAGCGCTGGAGAAGGGATTCTCTGATTTTTCCTATCTCGCGGTGTGGAAAGAACATCACACCATTGCGAGATTTTGAACGGTCGGGTCATCCGGATAGTTCGGGCGCCATTATAACGAAGTGAATTTCTCCGTCATTTTTATCCGCGCCAGGATTCGAACCCGGGTCCACTCATTCCGGAATAAGTTGCTCTACCAATTGAGCTACGCGGACGTTCATTCTGATTTCTATGTGCCTTTATGTGGTGTGCGTCCTGCTGGCAGGTACGTCACATCTCCCCCCTGAAAGAGGGCCGGGGGCATGGCCTACTGGTCAGCCGTGACCATGAATCGTTGCAGGGAGCCATCCACTGTAGAACGTGCACTTGAGAACTCCCAGTCAATCTGGTGTGTGGAATGCAACATCACACATTTTTATTTTTCGAAGCGCTGGAGAAGGGATTCTCTGATTTTTCCTATATCGCGGTGTGGAAAGAACATCACACCATTGCGAGATTTTGAACGGTCGGGTCATCCGGATAGTTCGGGCGCCATTATAACGAAGTAAATTTCTCCGTCATTTTTATCCGCGCCAGGATTCGAACCCGGGTCCACTCATTCCGGAATACGTTGCTCTACCAATTGAGCTACGCGGACGTTCATTCTGATTTCTATGTGCCTTTATGTCGTGTGCGTCCTGCTGGCAGGTACGTCACACACCTTGAAAGAAATTTTGCAACAAGATACTTTAAATGCTCTGAAACAGGACCTTGAGATTCAAAACAAAGCTATTGCTACCAGAAAGTGGTGTATACTTTTGCGTATTGCGACGTACACAGCTGCATTAAAAGTCACGTCTCTGAGCATGGTGTGCACATTATACTGTCCAACCCCTGTATTTTGAAGCAGATATATAGAAAAACTGCGATGTATGTTTTACATCCAAGAGGGAAAACATTTACTATTCTCAGCTTGAAATATGCTCAAAATGTTTTCCTTAGCAAGTGGTATCTCACAACAGACGCATTTTTGCAGACTGGGATTTTGACAACGTAAATAAGACTGCAAATATTTTACAAATAAAGATATGCACTTGGCATCCGTATAGTATTAAAATCATGCATTACAAATGATTAAAAATTATATGTACAGGGGTTGTCCAAAATAATGGAAACACATTGAAACAATAGGTGTTACGCACATAATATGGTGTGGGAGCACTCTTGGTACTTAAAACTGCTTGAATCCACCTTGGAATGGACACATACAAGTCCTGGATGGTGGTAAATGGCATGTTGCACCATTCGTCCTGCAGAAACTGCTGTAATTCCTTGATAGACGCCGGAGGAAGATAACGGGATCGCACTGTGTTTTCAAACACAGACCACAAGGGCTCAATGATGTTTAAGTCCGGTGATTGTGCAGGCCAGGGAAAGTGTGCAACTTTGTCCTCATATTCCTCAAACCGTGATTGAACAGTTCAACTTCTGTGAATCGGGGCATTATTATCTTGAAAGGTGCAATCCTCTGACGGAAACAATGTCTGCGCCATTGAATGCACATGCTTGGCCAAAAGAGCGGCATAGGCACCGCTATTGATCCGTCCGTGTAAGGTGATAATGGGAACTGCTGCAAAACCACGAGATTATGGCCCAAACCATTACGGAACGGCACCCATGCTTCATTGTAGGAAGGAGACAGTCAGGGTTGTAGGCTTCTGCGGTGGTTCTCCACACGTAAGCCCGTCCTGTATTGGAGAATAGTGAGAAGCTTGATTCATCGGTAAACAATACATGCTTCCATTGATCCGAAGTCTTAGTTTGATGTTCCTGGCACCAATGTAGTTTTCGTTTCATATTCACGTGTGACACCAGGGGTTTTGCAATCGCATCTCTGCCGTAAATATTGTGCTTATACAATTCCCTTCGCACGGTATGGGTCGACACTGGGTTTTGGAGATGTGCATTAAGCCCAGCAGTCACTTTCATCGCCGTGGTCTTCCTCCTTGCGATCACAATAATCTTTAATGTCCTCCTGTCTCTCGCAGTGAGTTTGATTTTCCTTCCACATTTGTGTCTCGCAGATGATGTTGCGCCATGAACATTGTATGCTGTCATGACCTTCGACACAGTACCTCTCAATACCCCCAATACCTGTGCCACTGTGGTTACCGATACACCAACCAGACAGGCTTCTATTGTACAATCTGCCCTCTTTGGAACTTTGACAGGTCAGTCATTGTGCCTTCACCTGGAACGAAATTATGTAAACACCTATTTACAATGCAATCACACAGACTTTTGAGACTGTAAGCAACACTTTTTTACAAAACAATTGTAGCTACATATTCGTTTTACACAAAAAGCAGCACATACCAAAGTCCCTGTTTTTTCAGCGAGGTGTTTCTATAGTTTTGGACAACCCCTGTAAAGTATTCTTCACAAACGCCATAATGGAAAGCGAGATATCGGTAAGAATGGCGTCTACGTTTGCGCCCTCTAGCTGGAAAACGTTTTTGAAGATGAAATAAGAAATTGCGGTAAAAGGGATCAAACATAATTGTCTGGATCGGATTTTTAGAAACGACATGGAGTAAAATGTATTTTGAACCCAACAAGCATCTGTATTTACGCTCTCTGGTGGTCAAATTATGAATCGTACAAAGACCAAGAGGCATAGGTTATCGTTCTCACAGTTCAACCGTCCCAATGCGAAAAAGAATTTTTAGAGCGGACTCACAGGTGTAAAGGTATGAGGTAGACGGACGGACGGACGGGAGGACATATGGATATTATAAGCAGCTTCTCTACTTTCAAAAAACGTGCAGATTAATCCGCTTGTATCATTCAAGAATCTCAAACGCAAAAGTACTATTTCGACTAGATAAATTACAATCTACGCTCGTTTCTGTTTTTAAAACAATTCTTAGTAACTAGCTTACAGCCCGTCCTATGAAGACTGCTTTTAAATAAATAATCATATAATGGGGGATGTTGCCCGACCCAGGACCGGGTGAAATTTTTAATTGAAGCAGATTGAAATCAAATCAAATAGACGCTGGATTTCTGTAAGGAAATATAGTAAAAACTCATTCATGAGAAATGAAAATGTGTTTAGATGCGACTTTGCTCACTTTGACATCTCAAAATTTCAGTTTTTATTGTAGGTTAGAGCGTTTTAAATAGATCTGGGTAGTTATATTTGTAACAAACAGCCCGCAAGCGAAATATTCTGCAAAATGTATGATATTGTGGCGTATTTGAAGTATTTTGAAAAATTTATAAGATAATCAACACTAAACCCAGAAAATCGATAAAATAAAAAAAATAAAAAAAAATTATTAAAACGTACAAATTAATGTTCGAATTGTGCTAAATTAAATTAATATGCAAACCCAATTTGCCATGCTATTAAGAATTAAATTCCAATTTTGTAGTTCGGATAAATACGACGTAGAACTCGAGTCATAGATAATCCAGTGTTCTTAAATTAGCACGCGATCACCTTGACATCTCAAATGTGATCGCGTGCTATTATATAGCATGCAATCACTTTGATATATCGACAGCACACACGAATTGGTCGATACTTTCAGTAGTTAAAAACTGATTTTCGACTCGCAGAGCAATTAAAATATGAGCACGATTGAGTTCCTCGCTTTTGAAACTCAATCGTGTAGATATGAGCTGTCGATTTTCTCAAACCACAGAACTGTCTGATCTTCCATGAGTGATTTCACCTTCAAGTAAGCTCGTTGCGAAATATTTTGCAAAATTTACGATAATGTGGTGTATTTGACTACGTTTCCTCTCAGCATCAAGAGATGGCGCCACAATGCACACGTTGCTGGGACGTCAAGCGTTCCAGACGGAGAGACAGAGAATGACAGAGAGATCTGGCTGTTCATATGTATAACGGTATCTCATATACTCGACTATAATTTCTGTATCATCATCATCATTGTCAACCATTATCAATCCACTGCTGGACGAAGGTCTCCTCAAGTTTCCTCCACAACGGTCTGTCTTGTGCCAGTCTCCTCCATGTCACTCCCGAATACTTTCGAATTTCATCCACCCATCTCCCATGTAGTCTTCTTCTGGGTCTTTTCCTGTCCCTTGGAATCCAATCTAAAATTTCGGCTGTCCATCGATGTTCTGTCCTTCTGGCAGTATGTCCAGCCCATTGCCATTTCAGGGTTTTAACTCTGATCATGATGTCTTCCACTCTTGTCATTTTTCTGATCCACGAGTTCCTCTTCTTATCTCTCCTGGTTGCACCAAGCATGCACCTCTCCATGCTTCTTGGAGTTGTATGTCTCTTTTAGTTAAGGTCCACGTCTCTGAACCATACGTAAGCCCTGGAAGGATGCATTGATCAAACACTTTTCTTTTAAGACATAATGGCATATTGCTCTTTTATACATATCTGAGGATGTCCCAAAATTATATGGGCAATTGATATTTTTTTGTTTAAATTCAAATATTTGATCCATTGTTACGAATTGTTTTGACGACTTTGATTAGGCGTGCTTTGGACCAGGTTTTGTGAAAGTTCAGGCTTCAGGGACCACCAACAAAATCCTTTCTCCTGCTTAAACTCATTCACGGTTGAAAACGTACGACTATTAGTATATATACACAACACGTGAAGTGCCCCCAGAGGTTTTCAACTGGATTTAGGTAAGAACTCTTGGCTGGCCATTCTACAACAGTCACTTGGTTAGAGTCTAAACCACGGGTGTGGAAGAGAAGTGGATCGGAGCACTGTTCTGTTGAAATGTTCAATGTTCGCCTGCTATTGTTTCTACAATTGAGGGTAAATGGCTTTCCAGTACTTCTTACAGTCACCTGATGCTTGCCCACCTTACAAGAAAGAATTATCAGTCGTATCAAATGAAAATCGCAAGGTCTCTTCACAAACACAATCCACGACGGTGTAAAACCACCGAAGAATGCCAGATTCATGAGGAAATGCAGCAGCTGATTGAATTGAAAAAGGACCCAGATATTGCCATTCTTTTAGCTGATAAAACTAGTCAAGTTGTGCTCTTAAATCAAAGTGATTATATTAAAAAAATGCTCAATGCCATTTCTAGTGTCCCTCATGTAATAGTGAAACGAGACCCCACCAGGGCTACTGTTAGTGCTTTAAGCCGCCTTAAGAACTCTTCAGCTCCTCCGGACTCCTTTTCAAAAGCCTTCAATCCACCCCCGGCTGCCATGTGCCTGATTTATTTGGTAGATTAAAACTACACAAGGAAGGGTAATCTATTCGTCCTCTTGTATCAGGTTACATTGCCCCCACCCGACCTTTGGAAAAAGCTTTGGCAAGTTATCTCACCAAATTTACAGTGAATTCTTCCTACTCAATAAAGAGCACCACACAAGCTATTGATAGGTTAAAGTTAATTCAACCACTACCAAATTCCTATTTTTTGGCGTCCCTAGATGTAGTTTCGTTATACACGAATGTACCTATGGAAGCTACATTTCAGTTGATTCAGGCTTTGCTCATTGATTCTGACATTCCTGCCAATGATATTGCTTTCATAATGAATGCTCTTCATCTCATTAAAAAGCGTTCATTTTTCAAATTTCAGAACATATTTTACCAACAAACCGACGGGACAGCCATGGGTTCACCTTTATCCGCAGTCTTAGAGGAAATTCTTCTACAGCATATTGAAAATAAAGTCATACAAGAATTCCCACAAAAACCTAGTCTCTATATCCGTTACGTTGATGACATCTTGGTAATTTGGCCATATACCATAAATCAGTTACAGCAGTTTGTCAACGCTATGTCTGCTCAATACCCCTCCATCAAACTCACGATAGAACTTGAAAATAATTTCGTCTTACCTTATCTTGACTTTCAAATTACTCGTACCCCTTCTGACAATTCCCTGTCTTTTGCTGTTTATCGAAAACCTACATCCACACCCACTCTAATTCCGTACAATTCTGCTCACATTTTTCAGCATAAAATTTCTGCTCTGCACTTCCTATTTAGAAGAGCATATTCACATTCTTCTAGCCATTTCGCCAGAGCTCAAGAACTACAATGGATATCATCCCTTGCTAAAAACTATGGTTACCCGGACAACGTTGTTAGGGAGTGCACAATAAAGTACGGTTTTCTATGTCAACTGCTTTAATTAGTGAGCAAGTGCCTAAAAAGTATGTTGGATCTGTTGATTTTAATCCACATATTGTAAACCTCCTTACCAACATATGTTCTCGTCATAAAATACAATTTGGAATACGATCATGCAATCTATATACCATTATCCGCAATGATCGTGACAAAATTGACAAAGGGAAAAAATGGGGTGTGTATGTTATTCCTATGCTTGACACTATCTCTGGTGAACTAAACAATCATTATGTGGGTTCTACCAAAAGAAATTTGGATTTGAGATTAAATGAACACAGATATGATTTAAAAATGAATCACCAAAGCACCTCTTTTGCAAGAGCCATAAGTGCTGGAAATTCCATCCCAGACTGGGACAACGCTAAAATCATAAACACACCTAACTCTGTTCATTCCTTGTTATTTGCAGAAAGCCTCTATATTTCGGCTTATAATACAAGTTGCTGTAATGACTATTATCCTTATGTTTTACCTGAACCTTGGAGCAATCTTGTTGGGAAGGACAGCACAATAGCAATTGCTTCTGTTAAGTGATCATTGGCTAACTATGCCTTTTTTTGATTGTCTTGTTATCTGGTATATCATGTGACATTGACATTACCTTTCCCATGATGCATCTACTCCACGTACTTAAGACCAGCATGTAGCCACATGGTGAAATTACATCTGATGAAGGTGTCAATGTGACACCGAAAGTGATCATGTGTTTTTAAACTGTATATAGATTTCATTTTTTAGCTGAATAAATATCATCGTGCAACAAGACGGATTTCTTTTAATATTAGTATTTATGCACGAATTATAGTGTCAACCATCAGTCGTATCATTTCAGTCGAACACCCCTCCACACGATTACAGAGCCTCCTGCAAGTTGTCGGCAAAAGAAAGGGCGACATTCCCGTCTTAGATCCTGTCAGTAGTAATCCCATCTATCTGGACCATCCAGACTGAACTCCTCATTGTTGAATAACACTGTTAACCATTCGTCTTTACAGTTCATGTGTGACTTGGCCCACGAAAAACGTGCTTCTCTGTTGTGTTGCTGTACGGCGCATACTACGATCGGTATGAAACTTACTCGACTGCAAACGGTGATGAACTGTAACCTTTGATACTCGGACATCTTAACCACTGGCAATTTGACGTAGAGATTTACTTTGGCTAGAAACTAATCGCACAATCTCTCTATCATCTCGATTAGTCATCTTCTTTGGATGCCCAAAGTGTTGTTTTCGAGCATCATTATCACCATTCGATATCATTTGATAAATACTCGACATACTACGATTCATACATTTTGCAATACTTTCAACGGACACAGCGCATCGCTCATTTTTTTATCTCTATGTGTCATCACAGACAGTCATTTTCTTGTAGGACTTCCGTCCACAGTGAGTAGAGTTTATGTCCCAGCCACCTACAGCGAGAACGCCTTTTGGGCAGGACACAGAAACGAAAGGAATGAGAGCAAGTCTAGCGACTTTGACAGAACAGTTTGTGGTGAGATTAGAGTACAGTAGATGGCGCCACCGTACAAGTATGATGTTGCACACAGATGGGTGAGAGAATTTCAGGGCGGGGCATAGGAAAGGATACCTATTTAACCAGTGGGTCCAGTCACTTAACGTGCTCGTCCGATGCACGGCGAATGTTCAGCGATTGTTAGTAAATCACACCATCTCTTAAAGATCAGCTCAGGTTCGAACCTGGGGACCTTGCATCGATAGTCTGAATCGCTAACCACTAGGCCATCCGCGGCTCCAATACTTTCAACTTCCATAACTTTGTCCTTTAAACGCCACATTTTAGCAACCTTAGCTTGAGAAAAATTGTATGGTGCGGGGCATTTTACTATCAACAGGAAACAAATTTCCCTAAAACTTTAAAATTAAGACCATTACGCCATATGCTGGGAGCTTGTATATTCTAATATTTTAATTTAATTCTTGGAAACGTCGAATTATTTAGTTGTTTATATACTTTTTGAGACAGCTTCATTTTTCTGCATATTTTCTAATTAAGCTCTGAACATTTTGTGTTTTTTGAATATCGTATAATTATTCTCTTTTTAATTTATTCATGCATAAATTTGTTTGTAAACATTTCTATAAACTTTTGAGAAGCACTTTATAAGATATTTGTGTCTTTCTCGTTGCCTATTTTAAAATAGCCCTTACAGTTTGTGTCTTGAATAGATAACGTAGTGAATGCAGCTAATCATTTGCGAGGATTTGGTGGAATAAATCTTGCTTAGAGTTACAGAAAAAGGTTGACTTTAATTTTTTATGGCAGATCTATTCATAATAGAGCAACGTCATTAGAAGAATTTAGTATAATTAAACATTCTGTGAACGAGTACGAAATAAGTTGCAGAAGTTGCCGTAAATATTGAGCTAAATGCACTCACTCACTCACCAAACACATATCGAAATACAGAATTTCTACTACTTGTAAAATACCTGGCTGGCGTTATTATCTAGACACAACGAGCGCGCCATAAACCCCACACTTGCATGTAAAATATGACTGACGAGCTGAAGATTGTATTTCAAGTTGCACTCCAAGTTCTCAATTACGTCGAGCACAATTAATAGTCTGTGAAAACGACTCTTTACCAAGTTAAACGAAACGTACTCGTCTGTGGAACACTTGGAGATCCCAAGTTATTGTAAAGTGCAGCGAATATATCGAATAAACTAGCATCACGGGGCATTAAAAACAAAAAAAGAAACAGCTACATCTCCTTCGTAGTAACAACGGGAAAATAAATTTGTTTGGGAACGCAGATTATGTTTCGAAACTAGGTATTTTCCGCCCATTTTCGCAATTTGTGTAAATCAGTGAAAGTCCTCGAAATTAAGATGTGCCTTTTCTCCGCATTAAGGATAATGCATTCAACAAAACTTTAACGCTCCGAAATGCTACCTGCGGAGGAAAATGAAAATAGCAAGAACGCGCTAGGAAAATGTATTTAATTTATTTACATATTTGAAACTAAAAGCAAGATAAAGTAATGAACATAAAATGCGCCATTTATCAGTGCTTCATAGAGGAGATGTACACTCAGTGGACAAAATGTTAGAGATATCTGCTTAATAGCGTGATGGTCCACCTCTAGAGCGAATAACTGCCAATATATACGTTAGGGCACTGACTCCACCAAATGCAGGAGGTAATGCCCGCCATGCCTGTTGCAGCATTATCGACATCTCAGCCTGAGACGTCGGTCCAGGATCCACGTCTCTGATATTTTGCTCCACGGCAAGCCAGAGAATTTCCACAGGGTTCATATCTGGTGGACCTTGGAGACCAATCGATGGCTACAAACTGACATGAGTATTTCTCGAGCAATTGCTACGTGATTGCAATCCGATGGGGCGACTCATAGTCCTGCTAAAACAGACAATCAGCCACAGGATGCGTGAAGGCCATGAAGCCCTGTAGTTGATCAGCAGCACGTGCTGGTAGCGCGCAGAAGTTAAGGACCTCTCCACACTGTGAAAGCACAAGGTTGTCCGTAACGGAGATCGCGTCCCCTCAGTCCGGAGTAAGTTGCTCTCCCAACGAAGCTACATAGATGGAATGTATCGCTGCAGATTTGTCGTCTTGACACGTGCTTTACCTCTGTAGTACATCATGACACACACTAAGGGACCTATTGTGTCACATGAGCATGCTTCCCCAAATCAGCACACAGACACCACATTCTGGAACAGAGCCGACTTGGCACGACGGGGCCATAGCCTCATGTTGTCTACACCACGGCACGACGGGGCCATGTCCTCATGGTGTCGACGCCACGGCACGACGGGGCCATAGCCTCATACTGTCGACGCCATGGCTCGACGGGACCATGGTCTCATGTTGTCTACACCACGGCATGACGGGGTCATAGCTTCATGCTATCGACGCCACGGCACGACGGGGCCATGTCCTCATGGTGTCGACGCCACGGCACGACGGGGCCATAGCCTCATACTGTCGACGCCATGGCTCGACGGGACCATGGTCTCATGTTGTCTACACCACGGCATGACGGGGTCATAGCTTCATGCTATCGACGCCACGGCACGACGGGGCCATGTCCTCATGGTGTCGACGCCACGGCACGACGGGGCCATAGCCTCATACTGTCGACGCCATGGCTCGACGGGACCATGGTCTCATGTTGTCTACACCACGGCATGACGGGGTCATAGCTTCATGCTATCGACGCCACGGCACGACGGGGCCATGTCCTCATGGTGTCGACGCCACGGCACGACGGGGCCATGTCCTCATGGTGTCGACGCCACGGCACGACGGGGCCATAGCCTCATACTGTCGACGCAATGGCTCGACGGGACCATGGTCTCATGTTGTCTACACCACGGCATGACGGGGTCATAGCTTCATGCTATCGACGCCACGGCACGACGGGGCCATGTCCTCATGGTGTCGACGCCACGGCACGACGGGGCCATGGCCTCATACTGTCGACGCCATGGCTCGACTGGACATTGGTCTCATATTGTCTACACCATCGCACGACGGGGCCATGGCCTCATACTGTCGACGCCACGGCTCGACGGGGCCATGGCCTCATGTTTTCTACACCACGGCACGACGGGGCCATAGCCTCATACTGCCGACGCCACGGCTCGACGGGACCATGGCCTCATGTTGTCTACACCACGGCACGACGAGGCCATGGCCTCATACTGTCGACGCCACGGCTCGACAGGGCCATGATCTCATGCTGCCAACGCCACGGCACGACGGGGCCATGGCCTAATGCTGTCGATGCCACACCCTCACCGTCCTGTCAGCTCGGTGCTGACAGGACGGTGACAGTGTGGATCAGAGACCGTTCTGTCCACTCTCTGATGCTGCTTGAGTTCCGACATTTAACCTGGATGTGATTTGCGCTACCGTTGTCAAGCGGTTGGTCTGTACGATCATGGATACTCAACCTCGGCCCCGGTCATCACAAGTGTGCGGTCAGCTACCGCTTGCTCACTGGGCGCTGGTACGTCAGTCGAGGGTATAGGATTTCTTAGGGCAACCGTATCAAGATTATACCACACTTGATACGTTTGCCCAACGGAACCCTAGTGTTCTTACCATTTGGGTGTTAGAATGACCCATCGGTCTTGAGTCGACAATACGTCCATGATCAAAGTCGCTCAGATCACTACGTTTACCCATTTTCGTTGATTGCTATACACTGTTGAGACTATCTACTGACCACCTATTTATCGGCTGGGTTCGGTTAGGGTATGTTCCACTCTGCGCGAGGGATGCCCGTATTAACTGCTCATCACCCCTATCTCTAATGTTTTGTCTACTGAGTGTACATCGGCAGCTATGTGCGTTTGTGTGTTTTTGTGCATTTTCCTTTAATTCTGAGCATCACTGGATGCACAAATTGCACACAGATAAATATTTTAATGACAAAATCCATATACAAAGTTCGGAAGAGGATATGGGGATGAAATTTTTGATACCGCCGAAGTGGCGTGATGATCAAAGCACTACCTTTTGTCAGCTTGTTCGAGGGGGCCCAGGTTCAAGTCCCGGATGTGGATTGGATTGTGTGCTTGATTTACGGTACTGCCCCCTTTCCTGGAATCAGTGGCCTTTAATTCGGGACGGGCAACTGCTTACAATCCATACAGTTTCTTAATGTAGAGGAAAGGGGAATCGTCGGACAACGAAACAAAAGAAAAAAACGTTTCGTAAGCTGATTGCGTGTCATTATGGGAAGATTTGTGCAACAATTAAGGACGAAGAGGAGAAATTAGCATCACAGTGGCACGAGCAGGCAGAACGGGCCGAAAGACCACTCAGGAGATAGACTAGGGTCCAGTCTGTCGGGACGTCCGTTATCGCGACGTCCCGATAGACTGGACCCTACAGGACGTCCGTTATCGCGTTTTACCATGGCCAGGAGGCTGCACAAATGTGGTCTATTTGCACGACGACCAGTACGGTGTGTGCCATTAACGCCTGCTCATTGGAGACGACGGTTGCTGTGGTGCCAGAAACACAAGAACTGGACACATCACCAATGGGGTCGAGTTCTCTTTACGGATGAGAGCCGATTTAGTCTGACGAGCGATTCTGGACGTATACACATCTGGAGAGAGCAGGGAACACCCAATCACACCTCCAACATCATCGAAAGGGACCAGTTTGGAGGTGGCGGAGTTCCCGTTTGGGGCGGTATCGTGCTTGGTAGCCATACTGACCTACACATCTTCCAAGGAGGTTCAGTCACTGGTGTCCGCTATTGTACCGAGGTTCTCCTGCCTCACGTGCGTCTGTTTAGAGGTGCTGTGGGTCCTGAGTTCCTTTTCATGAACGACAACTCTACACCTCATCGTTCAGTGGCTGTCGCAGCGCTGTTGGAGAGTGAAGATATTCAACGCACGGATTGGCCCGCAAGGACCCCGAGCCTAAATCCAATCGAACACGTGTGGGACCTTCTCGGGAGACGCTTGGCAGCACGTCTCCAGCCGCCAGCAACGATTCATCAGCTGCGATTGGCGCTACAACAGGAATGGCCAGCGATACCTCAACAGCTCCTTGACAACCTCGTCCTCAGCATTGACAGACGTTGTAATCCTGCAACGCAGTCAGGGGTGATCATATCCCCTATTAAAGACTGGATTTTTCTTGGCAGCCGCCTGTCACATGGACGTTTCTGTCTTCTGTCCAGTTGTGCTCGAAGCTACCTTTTCAATAAAGTGCCTTTGTATCCTTTGGATTCCTTGTTTGGACGGTTTTGCTCACTTGTCCCATATTCTTACATCTTGGGGATCTTATGCTTTGATTTGAGTCGATACATTCGAAAAACCGTCTCATCCTTAATTTTTGCACGCCAGTGTATTAAGGCTTAAGTACAGAGACATTTTTCATGTAAAATTAAACAGCATAAAACATATGAAGGAAGAAGAAAATATATTTGCAACTTCGGTATCACTAAAAAGGCTTTTTTTAATAGTTGTTTTGGTTAAAAAATAATTACATCGAAACTATATCCCCTATTAAACTGCAAGACATTTCATGAAATATTAAATGCGCCGCGCAAACGTGAAAACAAATATTGGCTTATAGATATTTAACTATAACATCGCTTGTAATTAATGGAGACTGATGGAATAAATTTGCTGTGTCGGTTTATTTTAAACTTGTTTTGCAATAATGTTTATTTAGTATATTAAAAGATTAGTAGCAGCGAAATAACTGCAAAAGCTTGCCGTCACTTCGTTTCAATATTTAAGATTCAAAATAAGGAATTAAACACGAAGGCTTATTTATAGCTTGTGAAATAAGCTGTATTACGTATTTGAACATGTTAGAAAAAGTAAATTGATTCAGCTGATTTAATAACAAATAGTTTCGCTATTAAATGCATTTAAAATTTTTAGGCGTTTTACTTTGATCGTCGAAAGGGAAAGAATGTAACGTTTAAACTAAATTATTCACAGCAATCTGACTGGGTTAATGAATTGCTTTGTTGTTTACAGGTCAACGCGTGGCACCTATCAGAAAACTTGAAAATTACATATCCTTAGAGCGGGAATCGAACCCGAATAACCCAATTTCAGTTCCAGCCTGTTTTCAGTAACCCTATCCAGGAGAAGGAAGTTCCAACTAACTGAAACTAAGTATTTATAGTTTAGGATGGCTTTGTAATTATAGCTTTGGAGGGGTTTAAGCTAAGTAATAATAGCTTTTGGGAGAGCTTTGGGGCTTATGCTTCCCCAAAGATATTAAGAACGACCTACGTCCACTCTTTTAACTGCCTATCTAATGTATCTTATACACTATATACACTGGCGTGCAAAAATTAAGGACGAGACGGTTTTTCGAATGTAACGTCATGCAGAAGTGCTCCACATTGACTCAAATCATACCATAAGGTCCCCAAGATCTAAGAATATGGGACAAGTGAGCAAAACCGTCCAAACAAGGAATCCAAAGGATACAAAGGCACTTTATTGAAAAGGTAGCTTCGAGCACAACTGGACAAAAGACAGAAACGTCCATGTGGCATGCGGCTGCCAAGAAAATTCTAGTCTTTAGTTGGGGATATGATCACCCCTGACTGCGTTGTAGGATTTACAACGTCTGTCCATGCTGAGGACGAGATTGTCAAGGATCTGTTGAGGCATCGCGGGCCATTCCTCTTGTAGCGCCAATCGCAGCTGCGGAATCGTTGCTGGCGGCTGGTGACGTGCTGCCAAGCGTCTCCCGAGAAAGTCCCACACGTGTTCGATTGGATTTAGGTCCTAGGACCTTGCGGGCCTATCCATGCGTTGAATATCTTCACTCTTCAACAGCTCTTTGACAGCCACTGTACGATGAGGTGTAGCGTTGTCGTCCATGAAGCAAAACTCAGTACCCACAGCACCTCTAAACAGACGCACGTGAGGCAGGAGAACCTCGGTACAATAGCGGACACCAGTGACTGAACCTCCTTGGAAGATGTGGAGGTCAGTACGGCTACCAAGCACGATACCGCCCCAAACGGGAACTCCGCCACCTCCAAACTGGTCCCTTTCGATCATGTTGGAGGTGTGATTGCGTGTTACCTGCTCTCTCCAGATGTGTATACGTTCAGAATCGCTCGTCAGACTAAATCGGCTCTTATCCGTAAAGAGAATTCGACTGATGTGTCCAGTTCTTGTGTTCCAGGCACCACAGAAACCACCGTCTCCGATGAGCAGGCGTTAATGGCACACACCGTACTGGTCATCGTGTAAATAGACTACCTTTGTGCTGCCTCCTGGCCACGGTAGAACGCGATAACGGACGTCCAGTTGTCTGTTGCATGTGCCTTGCGATATCTCCCGCTGTCTGCCGTCTGTCTCTTCTCGCCTGTAGGACAATATACCGGTCGTCCGCGACCGTGGTTGCTCGTGGACGACCACTGCTAAACCCTCGAACAGGTGTTCCTGTCGTTTGAAGTGCTCTCCAAGCTCGTGAAACGACGCTGTGAGCGATCCCGAACTCCTCCGCCACACTAGTCACACTTCTACCTTCTTCCCAATGACGCGACCTCAGGTAAAGTCATCCAGATGTCGTCCACTGGACTGCCTGTTGGCCATATCACACGGTGGCAGCAACTCGACGTCGTTCAAACCGATGTACACCGTGCAATAGCTTTCACCGAATTGCTGAGCGTACACCGCCCGTGTGCTTTATACCCTTTCGACACTTCCCCTTCCCCCCATCCCCACGTCATGCTGCATATATGCGCATGCCCTAGCGTACTGGACCCTATTCTATCTCCTGAGTGGTCTTCTGGTCCGTTCTGCCCGCTCGTTCCGCTGTTGTGCTCATTTCTCCTCTTCGTCCTTAATTTTTGCACATCAATGTATATAGCTCCCCCCTCCCCCAACAGGAATTCCTGGATACGCCTCTGGCTTAAGAATCTGAACACAGCTAGTCGAAGTAATGTTCTGCCTCCTCTTACTGTCCCTTTCAAATCCTGAAACGAAATTTAAAGTGACCTTTATCATTCGTCCGAGATGGGTCCGGGTTCGAATCCCGGTGAGGCATGGATGTTTTGTTTGTCTTACGGCTCTAGATCTCTCCCTTTCCTGGAACCAGTGGCTCTAAATTAGGGACGTGCGACTGCTTATATCCCAATAAGTTGCTCACGGTGGTCGTTAAACCTCAAATAATAAAAAAATGCCCTTAAATTTCCCCGTGCATTTATGAGGAATATTTCTTTCTTAATTCCTACACAGTGCGACAACTAAGAAATTAGTGAATTTAAAAAAAAACGGAAACTCAGGAAAACTTTCGTTAATATACTGTATTTTATTCGAAGTACATTCAGCCTGCCATAATGCAAGAAGTGGAACGATGAGCCAACGAAAAGAAGGACTTACAAAGGTCATGTTTTGGTACGGAATGAAGAGCTCATGTCACAATTGTTTGCATTACTACAGTGTCTTGGTAAACTATTTCTTTTAAACGCAGCGTTAGTTAAGGAAATAGGAAAGAAATCACACGGAGACAAATCTGGAGAATAGTAGGACGGTGGTAAATCTGGAGAATAGGGGGACAGTGATAAATCTGGAGAATTGTTTGTTTTCGTGCCAAGAATTTCTGTGCACTGACTGCTCTGTTTCAGGGAGCATTATCGTGAAGAAGGAACTGGTTCTCTTTTCTGTACTCAGTCCTGACACGAATAATGCTCTTCCACAATCGTCCCAAGATGGATGTGTAAGCTTTGCCAATGGCAGTTGTACCTTTAGGAATGAACTCGTGACACAGAATTATCTTGCAGTCGTAACAGCACACAAGCATTGCCTTAATTTATCACTCCTGTTATCTGATTTTCTGTCCTTTGGGCGACTGTGGCGACTTCCACTGAGCAACTCCGGCGCTTTGTTTCAGGATGATAACGAAAATACCATGTCTCCTCACCTGCCACAATTCTTTGGGAAAAATGTCGCCTTTTTTTTTCTTTTCTTTCTTTTTTTTTTTTTTTTTTTTTTTTTGCAGTCCTCAAGATGCTTTTTACGTACTCCACTCGTGCGTGTTCTGATCGTCTGACAAAGCATGCATAGCAAAACGAGCACAAACCTTTTTGCTCCCAAATGTTGCACTAAAATTTGACGAATCGTCTCCTTATTAACGCCGAGATCGCATTCCATCATCCTCAAGGTCACAAAACGATCACTTTTTTACGCTAGACCGTAGATTGAAGAAACGTATATGCTCCAACCGTAGATTGAAGAAACGTATATGCTCCAGCTCTGTCCGTCTGTCCGCACGATAACTCCCATAAAAACGGTTTGATTTCAATGAAATTTTAGTATGTGGTAGGGCACCACATGGGGACGAACCCTATTGAAAATGGACGGAGTGGGGTCAAAGGTTACGACATAGGAGCGGGATCCATTCCGTTGCCGTTATGCGTCATAACTTGCGTAACTATGGTTCGATGTCAATGAAATTTTAGTATGTTGTAGAGGACCACCTGGGGACGAACCCTATTGAAAAAGGAAGAAATGGGGACAAAGGTCAGGACATAGGATCGGGATCCATTCCATCGCCCTTATGCGTTACAACTTACCTACAAATGCTTCGATTGAGACAAAACTTTATCATGTTGTTCCGGAAGTATACTTAACCTGTTCTGTATACTTAACAGGAGCGAGATTTTTTCAACCGCCATTATCCTCATAACTTTAGTAATAATTGGAGTAATGATTTCTGGTATGTTGGAAAGCGTATCATAGTCAATGCATTGCATGATTTTACTAACTAGTTATCCTTTCGCGACCTTTTTCAACCAGTTCAGATGTGCGCGCTGAAATAGGGCGTCCGGGCCTTTCATCACTTTTCAAATCTTCCCACCCATCCTTGAAACGTGCATACCATTGGAGTATTTGTGCACGAGGTAGGCAATTAACCCCATACATATCACGCAACAACTCAACTGTCTCAGATGCAGTTTTACCGGTTTTTAAACAAAAGCGGGTGTTTTCTCTCTGTTCCATCACAAAGTCGTAACAATGTTCTTCCACGGAATGACGTCATGAGCAGCGCAAATAACCATCTGCGCAATTTTCACGCAACCGCTGTTGCGACCTCATAGATGATAAATGACTCATCAAAAAACTATGCCTTCCCGATTCGTGTCTTTTACGGGGATTTAAAAAACATTTAGTCACATTACTTAATTGCCGCACTGTGTACTGGTGATTTATGACCCACACCAATGAGTCATTACGTCATGACCACCCCCAGCCTAGAGAAATGAGCGTGCCTGGAGACCGAACGGTGGCGCGGGTGCAGTTCACAGAGCACTATGTATACAACCTGAGGACAGGCTTTAGGTTAGTAGAGTGTTCAGAGTCATAATGGGAAAGGCTGCCGATTTATCGGAGTTTGATAAAGGACAAATTGTGATGGCATGGCGCCTCGAAGCTACGATCCCGGAAACGGCACGGCTTGTGGGTTGTTCACGTGCCGCCGTAGTGAGTACGTATCAAAAGTGGTGCACATATGGTCAAACAACGAAATGTCGCCCAGCCGTGTATCGCCTGCAGCTTATTGATGCCACATGGGAACGGAGACTGCCACGCATTGTTCACAGCGACCGCAGGGCCAGATTGCGACAAATCACACGCAGCTACAACAGTGGTGATCAGGGCAATGTGTCATAGCGCACAGTTCATCGCAGCTCTCTGCGCATGGGCCTTCGTAGCCGAAGATACAAACGGACCTCCATGCTCACTGCACATCATCGTCAACAACGCGTGAAATGTGCCCAAGAAAATCGATATTGGACCGTGGATGACTGGAAGAAAGTGGCCTGCACTGACGAATCAAGATTCCTGGTGCATCACGTAGACGGGTGAGCGCGGATACGCCAATTACCAACAGAGTCTATGGCACCTGGATGCACTGTTGGGCGGAAACTGGCCGGCGGCGGCGGCGGTGTTATGCTGTGGGCGATGTTATCTTGGGGACTTTTTGCCCCATTATCCCAATTGCACAATCCCTGTCAGCTGTCAGGTATCTGAACATCTTTGCTGACCAAGTTCACCCAATCATGGCAACTGTGTTTTCTGCTAGTGATGGCCATTACCAACAAGATAATGCGCCACGCCACGCTGCCAGAATCGTCAAGGAGTGGTTCGAAGAACATGCTGGTGACTTTTTGTTAATGCCCTGGTCTCCAATTTCAACATTTGTGATTGCTGTTTGGCGGAATTGAACATTTGTTGTTCGACTTGGAAAAGCGGGTTCGCGCTAAATCTCCACCACCCCGAGATGTACGGGAACTGGAGGATCTGCTGTTGACATTATGGTACGAGATATTCCAGGATATCAATTGCCACCTCATCGGATCAGTGCCTCGCCGAGTGGCTGCTGTTTGGCAGGCTAAAGGTGGTCCAACAGCTTATTGGGTAGGTGGTCATAATGTAATGGATCATCGGCGTATATCCGTTATCTTTTAACTTTGCTTCAACTTGCTGAATCTGAAATTTTCGGATTCGTAAGCTACAAATGTTTAGCTTCAGTGACTTGGCCTGTTGTCTTAGGTTGTGTAACGGATTTTCAAGTTTTCTGAGAGGTATTGCATGGTGACCACTAAACTGCAAAGCAATTCAGTCTGATTGCTGTGAATAATCTAATAAACTTTCCTTTTATTTATGAGGAATATTTCCTCCTCAGTTTCTATTTAATCTAAAATATTCACATAAGATGAAAAACGTTTTGTGTGTAACGTTATTTCCAAACTGATGCGGCGCAAGTGTGACATCCCAGTTCTCAAAATGCGCTAATGAGGAGTTGTAAATGAAGAGAATCCCAAAGCGGAAGTTGAAACTCTGTAGGAATCTCGATCGGCTGAGGCACCATTTTCAGATGATTTATCAGATGGATCACCAGTGTGCCTCTGGAGTCAGGTCACTGACAATGTGACATGATGGAATGTTTATCCCCTTTGTCGTTCATCAGAGAAGGAGGAAGGGCCAAATGACAGAAGTCATCAATATCTGACAGCGACAGAATCCTTGCTTTTACCAGCGATCGGTATTCTCAATGTTTTGCTCTGCTCACGGCGTCCAATGTTTGGGGTCCATCTTCAACTCCGTCAGCCGAAATCGAATCGTCTGTTACTTAGCATTTTGTTACTGTAATTCGGAGTCTGGAAATACCCAATGGGTACTAATAAAGTCATACACCAGTATGGGACGCCACGATCTATGGCACGACAGCTTGACGGCTCCGTATAAATAATATGGCGCCGCTAATGTCTCGCCTTTGCGCTCGTAAATTGTCAGAAACAAGTTACGTGGCAGGCAATGAATGAATTATTCTCACGTGTAGCTTGATGTATTGGGAAAAACAATCGGTGTTTCATTTACGATGTGCTTGAAAAATAAAAATAACCAGAAAAAATATTTTTATGTAAGGATTTAATATCGTCAGTTATTTATATTATCAATTTTGTTTATAGCATTTGGGTAGTGTTTCTTGAAAAACAGGATCAATAACTTCATATCCTTATTATTACTCAAATTTCGTAAATGAAACGTCTTCATCAGTGAGCATCACGTATAACCTTTCTTTGCCGACAGAGGGATTCGATCCTACATCTTTCTACTCCGGAGCAGCTGCTCTCCCAATTGAAATACGATGGAAGGCTTATCGCAGTTTCATTGTCCATTTGAACCATACGGTAAATCCCCCCTCCCACCTTGAGAAAGGCGTGGTCACGAAATAGCTCAGCTGGTTTCGGGTCAACTGACAGTAACACTCTTCGACCATTTCCTTTCAAGAGTATTTATTATACGTACTTTTTGCGGAAAAACTATTCTTTCCTATCGGGCACTCCAGCCCAAATCTCCTACACTGAGAAAATAAGTTTGTTTGAAAAAATAAAATAATTTTGGTGAGCTGTTTTGTCGATTTATTTTGTTGCTTTTGCAAAACTCCATCGGAATTATTTTGTTGGCAAAACAAAATTATTTTGTTAATATAGTTGATATATGGAGGTGCACTGAGAAAAAAGTTTGTTTGAAACAACAAAATAATTTTAGTGAGCTGTGTTTGCCGATTTATTTTGTTGCTTTAGCAAAACTCCATCGGAATTGTTTTGTTAGCAACACAAAATTATTTCGTTGGCTATATTTTGTTAATTCAACTATATGGAGGTGGCATCGACCTTATGACAAAGTGTATGTGATTACTAACTATTCCATACAAGGGTTACGAGCACTACCAGACTACCACTGACCAGAAGAATCTCGTTTTGCGCTTAAGATTTCGCTTTGAATTATGGCTGACTACGAAGAATCTCGTTTTGCGCTTAAGATTTCGCTTTGAATTATGGCTGACTACGAAGAATCTCGTTTTGCGCTTAAGATTTTGCTTTGAATTATGACTGACTACGAAGAATCTCGTTTTGCGCTTAAGATTTCGCTTTGAATTATAGCTGACTATGAAGAATCTCGTTTTGCGCTTAAGATTTCACTTTGAATTATGGCTGACTACGAAGAATCTCGTTTTGCGCTTAAGATTTCGCTTTGAATTATGACTGACTACGAAGAATCTCGTTTTGCGCTTAAGATTTTGCTTTGAATTATGACTGACTACGAAGAATCTCGTTTTGCGCTTAAGATTTCGCTTTGAATTATGGCTGACTACGAAGAATCTCGTTTTGCGCTTAAGATTTCACTTTGAATTATGGCTGACTACGAAGAATCTCGTTTTGCGCTTAAGATTTCGCTTTGAATTATGACTGACTACAAAGAATCTCGTTTTGCGCTTAAGATTTCGCTTTGAATTATGGCTGACTACGAAGAATCTCGTTTTGCGCTTAAGATTTCGCTTTGAATTATGACTGACTACGAAGAATCTCGTTTTGCGCTTAAGATTTCGCTTTGAATTATGGCTGACTACGAAGAATCTCGTTTTGCGTTTAAGACTTCGCTTTGAATTATGGCTGACTACGAAGAATCTCGTTTTGCGCTTAAGATTTCGCTTTGAATTATGGCTGACTACGAAGTGAGTGGATTGTTAGAAGACTGGGAACTGTCAACTGTGATAGAGACATTCAGAGGGAAGAATTTCTAACTTATCTTAATAACCCCAATGTATTTGTATGCTAGTGTTTATTGTGTGTTATTTTGGTTGGATTCAGTGATAATTTGGCCTCATTTTGTAGACTCACAATTACAATGAACATGATAGAATCCGCATCTTCTTAAATGCACAGGGGCACGTATTAAATTTAAACCCAGATTTCTGATAAACAATAATACATTTCTTATAACGGTTTGCGGTTCGTGATCGCAAATAAAAATTTGCCCGTTAGGTAATGATAAGAGTTGTAATTTATGTTTAAGAGCTTGATTTCATGTATAGGCTATATATACAAGGTGTTTCAAAATTCGTGTGGCAACCAAAGATTGCATGGTGATGGTACCCTGGAACAAATAGAACGTTAAAAAAAATATTACGATTTTTTTTTTTTGTCTAACCAAAAATGTCAATAATTTGTTTCATCAAAAAACTAAGGAAAACATTTAAAATGAAATCGGATTTAGATACATGTTACACATTCGCCAAAATATTGTCAATACATCGTTATGTCAAGTACAAATCGTCCGCAAACATTCCAGAGGGTTTAAAACCCACCTTCAAATGCTGAATTCGCAGGTAAGAATTTGCTTGCAAGGGCAGGTGCAGCCGAGTCGTAAGCACTCCCAGTTCCTGAACTAAAGGTCTCAGGTTCGAATCCGCTCAGTAAGAGAATTTCGCTGGCTCTAAAAAAAATTTCTTCGTGACGTAACATAATCCAAATTCATTTAAGCACCACTAGAAAGTAAATGCGTCCAGAAAAATTAAAATACGGCGGGGGAAAAATGGCGGACACCCAGGGGCGAAGGGCACCGTCTAAAATTATTGAACCGTCAAAGTGTTGCCTTCGGAAAAAAGTTTAGGGACAAAGTGGCCCTGCTACATAATTCTAAATTTTGTTGGAGCAAGAAATTACTGTGTCACGATAACAATATGTTTGGTTGCAGCAACAAAACTTTTTATCACGATAACAATACATATTGGTGGATTAAAGAAATTCCGAAAAATCGGCAAAATTAAATAATATGTTTTGTCATGATAATAATAAATTTTGTAGAATCAACAATAATTTTCAACAAAATACATTTTTAAGTTCAACAAACATTTTTGTTGACTATATATCGACAATATTTTTTGGTTGATTCAACATTTTGTGTGCTCAATTAACAAAATATTTTTCTCAGTGTAGCTTCCTATTTCTAAAGGTTGTTTAAGACCTAGAGTCAGACACTCCCTTCCCAAAATCCTCGACATGCGATCTGATCTAGAAGAACTATCACACAGTTTTTTCAATCCTTACGGGTAGGAAATCATTTTTCGTGCCGACGCCAGTGTAACCTTTCTTTTGCAGACAGTGGAATTCAAACGCACATCTTTCTACTCCGGAGCGGCTGTCCTCCCAACTGCACCACGCCGGCAGACATTTCGCTGCTTCAATGATCATTTGGCTCATACGTTATATACGCTGACCACTGCATTCTTAGTTTATTAAGAATAACATGAAACCGCAAAACTGGCGGAGATGCGGAAAACAAAATATGAAGAAAAGGGCTGAACAAAGAAATGTCCAGTGGAGAAAAAAATTGTGTCACACTTGTGGTTTTCCAAAAAGGAAAAATTCAGCACATCGCGTCAGAACACTGAAAAATAAGTGGTGCGAATTCACGCAAAACATTTCTGAAAATAACGTGCAGCAAAGTTGTCGGTTGGTGTCTGTGTTTTTCAGAAATTTTCATTTTTAAAAGTGCCCGTTTAAGTTATAGAATTTGTTTAATTAGAATGTTTGTTGTTTGTAGAATGTTTGTTTGTGAAGGGGCGCGATGATTATTTATTTTCCCATTAATGCTAGTGAATTAGTCACTCTATTTTCTATTGAAACTTATTACTTTTTTAAATAGGTTTGTAATAATTTTATTTTTTCTCCTGGAGGAATTATCACAAATTAAGTATTTTTTCACTGTGATTTTTCAACGCAACAGAATGCTTTGAAACTTGAGATATTTTCAAATTGACAGTGACTTTCAATTATTTTCCAGAAAAGGTGAAATGTACTGCTTTATAGTATTATTTAACAAAACTGCTATATACACTATCTACCAGCAAGTAATTGGACACCTGTGATAGCAAAGGAAAACGAAGTTTATTCACTTTCAATAGTTGGTGGAGTCTCCACGAGTGGCGATTACGGCTGCGACCCTCCGGGGCATACTGTCAACCAGGCGTTGTACGACGGCTAGCGGTATTTTCTTCCACTCGGATTAGAGAAGACAGGTCAGTTCCTTCACCGATTTCGGACGGTGGGGGCACCCATTAAGTCGACGCTCCAACTCGTCCCAGAGGTGTTCGATAGGGTTAAGGTCCCGGCTCTGCGCAGGCCAGTAAATTCGATTAACCCCATTGTCACCATACCAAGCCATGGTGGACCTCGCAACATGACAGGTGGCATTGTCATCCTGAAAGTAACATGGGTCCACCCCGTAAAACTGCCACAACGTAGGAAGCGCATGGTCATCCAAAATGGTGCAGTAGGTCTCGGCGTTGAGTCTGCCAGGAATTGCGACCAAGGGTCCCGTGCCATACCAGGAGAAACACCCCCATAGCATAATTCCACCGCCGCCGAACTTCACAGTTGGCACAATACATTCCGGCAGGAGGCGTTCTCCAGGCAGACGCCAAACCCAGACCCTGCCATCCGAACGGTAGAGGGTGAACCTTGATTCGTCGCTCCAGAGAACCTGTTTACACTGTTCAACGGTCCACTGTCGACGTTCTTTGCACCACGTCAGCCGAGCACCGCTATTGGGCTTGGTGATCAAAGGCTTGTGGGCGGCAGCACGTCCATGATAACCGAGCAGATGGGCTTCCTTACGGATGGTATTCATCGAAAGAACACTCCTGGATGCCTGTGGAAACTCCTCGTGGATGTGGCCCATCGATTTGGTGCGGTTCTTCCGAATTTCTCTGGCCAGCACCCGTCGGTATCTAACTCCAAGTTTTGTGGGTCTGCCGGGTCGGGGCACATTCCGACAGTCACCTCTCATCTTCCACTTGCCAATCACGTAGGACACTGTTGATTTTGGGTACTTCAACTCGCTGGATATGTCACGTATGGATCGGCCATTTTTGTGATACCCGACGATTACACCTTTCTCGAAATCAGAGAGCTCCGAACTGCGAGGCATCTTGCATGCGACTGGTTGCGTTGTTGTTCCCACACGATATTTAACGGCGGCGTCCGTGACGTGTTTCCGGACCGCAGATGTCGTCGATTGCAGGGGTGTCCAATTACTTGTTGGTAGATAGTGTGTAAAATTTCTTCTTGTTAGGTATAATAGCTGGCGTCTTAAGGGAGTCCACAGACTTTTACATAGACATCATACAATCACGTGTACTTAAGTACAAATATTATAGCACAGTGTACGATCTTTAAGCAAAAATATTATATACTAAAGACTCGCCTGGTGCAAATGAACATGCTAGTTAGAAGTCGGATGACTAGCAAAAAGTGCGGTGGTCTGATCAGTAGCCTTTTTATTCCATTCCGTGGATGGTCGTATAGGTATTTGGCGCAAACAACAGGAGGCACTCGATCCATCCTGTATGGCCTCCACAGCGCAAGACGGTGCAGGCGAATTGTAAGGCGTGGAGCATGTTTACCTGGCAAGAACTTGGACACCTGGTGCATGTGGAACAACGTATGACTGGTGCCTACTATCGTGAATCTCATGCTGACTCTGTACATCCAGTAATATTGCACTTTTTCCCGAATGGCGACGATGACAATGCGCCGAGCCACGGGTCCAATGTTGTGCACGAATGGTTCGAGTAACACATTTCAGACTTCCAGCATATATGCCGGCCTCCGAACTCTCCCCATATATCAAACCAATAGAGAACTTGCGGGACACTATGGAACGGCATATTAGGCGTTTGAATGCACCAATCACATCCATACCTGCATTAAAGGCCGCATTACACACAGTTTGGTTGGTCACACCTCCCAATTTCTTCCGTAATCTTATTGAATCAATGCCACGTCAGATAACTGCTGAACTGAGAGCGAAATGGGGACCGACAAAATATTAGATAGGTGGTCATAATTCAGTAATCACTCAGTGCATGTTGAATCGATGCCACGGCAGATAGCTGCTCTACTGAGGGCGAAAAAAGGACCTACGAAGTATTAGGTAGGTGGTCATAATACAGTGATCACCCAGCGTATGTTGAATCGATGCCACGTCAGATCGCTGCTGTACACTGAGGGCGAAAAGAGGACTTACGAAGTATTAGGTAGGTGGTCTTGAATCAGTGATCACTCAGTGTATGTTGAATCGATGCCACGTCGGATAGCTGCTGTACTGAGGGCGAAAGGAAAACCTGCAAAGTATTAGGTAGGTGGTCATAATTCAGTGATCACCAAGTGTGTGTTGAATCGACGCCACGTGGGATAGCTGCTGTACTAAGAGTGAAAGGAGGACCTACGAAGTATTAGGTAGGTGGTCATAATTCAGTGATCACTCAGTGTATGCTGAATGGATGCCACGTCGGATAGCTGCTGTACTGAGGGCGAAACGAAGACCTGTGAAGTATTAGGTAGGTGGTCATAATTCAGTAATCATTCAGTGTATGTGAATAGTTGAATAAGTGTCGGAGCTATTTGATCAATAAACTTATTGAAAGAAGAACTGTGGTAAGGTGGCAGCGGTGCGACTTGCTAATTATAGAACAAACAGTTGCATTTACTTAAGTCTTTTGCAGATTATTTCTACATATATTTACTTAGTTATTTCAGAAGAGTGGGTACATAGACAAGTTCAACGAAGCTGTCTAAGAACACTAGCTAATTATTTAAAAAACAGGATCATAAGAGTAAAAACTCAACATAATTTACATAAGAACATAAAAAGGAAGGTTAATTTAGAGATAAATGTCCACAGCTCATTTATTTAAAAAATTGCCTAGTTTTGCAAGTTCATAAGAAACGATTCAGTGAAGATAAAAACGATTTCAGATCATTAACCCAAAACAACGTGATGTAAATTGGAGTTAAATAGGAAAAAGGAAATTCATACATTTGCTGCGTGTTCATGAATGGAGTAGTATTCTTTTGTTAATTTTTAAGAATATTTACTCATTGTTCCTCGGATTAGTGCTTAAAGATATGGAGTGCTCTTTCGGTTCGACAACTACGCACGTAAGTTTAATTCAGATTTACTCGAACTCTTTGCCTGAGATTTGTACCGACCTTGTTTCAAATACGAACAGAACATTTTTAGGTTCCTAGTCAGACATCCCAATTTCATCGCGATTGATTTTCACTCAGTTGAATAAATTTTAATTTTATTTCTCCAGAAACACTTAAGATGGAATGAATTATTTTCTTTTCACCAAAATGCATTCGGAATTACATAAGAGAAGGGAATTGAATTAATGTGTGCCGAATTCTAAGTAGTTGTAGCTAATAACTCTGAATTCTCCCTATTCTTTGGCTAACGGTTGACAGAATGGGAAATAATCTTACATGACATTTTACAGCCTTCGTCTCTGAGTTTCCTTACTTTGTAAACAATGCAGATTTATGCACCCTGTTTTCATGGAATTCATAGAATTTTCTACCAGCGAAAGCAGAAGCTGCATGCAATTACGTATTTTATTGTACTTATTGAATTAGTAATGACATTGAAAACGAAAGGGATTACAACCTGAGTTACAGAAATTAACATTCGTTTTTTCTTTTTTTTTTTTTGGGGGGGGGGGATTAGGTGATTGCATTTGTTTTACAAATGATAGTATATATCAGCTAGATAAAAAAACTACGGTGACATCGATAATATGTAAGGACACGAAACCAAGAGTGTGTTTATACATGCCAAACAGTACAAATTTTATTAAATTTGTGAGTCACGTCCTGTGTTTCCTTACGTAAATTAACGAAGCATATTTCCTACAACGCCTTAAGGGAAATTATTAAAAACAACACTCCTGAATTTCGCGGAATTTTTTGTACGCCAGGAAAATTCTGAATTTTTATAAACCTTTCTGCAATTGTATTCGTACATCATCATCATCATAATCATCATTGTCAACCATTATCAATCCACTGCTGGACGAAGGTCTCCACAAGTTTCCTCCACAACGGTCTGTCTTGTGCCAGTCTCCTCCATGTCACCCCTGCATACCTTCGAATTTCATCCACCCATCTCCCATGTGGTCTCCTTCTGGGTCTTTTCCTGTCCCTTGGAATCCAATCTAAAATTTCGGCTGTCCATCAATGGTCTGTTCTTCTGGCAGTATGTCCAGCCCATTACCATTTCAGGGATTTAACTCTGATCATGATGTCCTCCACTCTTGTCATTTTTCGGATCCACGAGTTGCTCTTCTTATCTCTCCTGGTTGCACCAAGCATGCACCTCTCCATGCTTCTTTGAGTCGTCTGCAGCCTTTGCATGTCTCTTTTAGTTAAGGCCCACGTCTTTGCACCATACGTAAGCACTGGAAGGATGCATTGATCAACACATTTCTTTTAAGACATAATGTCATATTGCTCTTGAAAATTATGCTGTTTCTTCCAAAAGCTCTCCAGGCAAGTTCTGTACGCCGATTAATTTCTTCATCAATGTGACCCTCACTTGATATCTGCTGTCCAAGATAAACGTACGTGCCTGTTATCTCCAGCTTTTCTCCATCAATCGATAAATCTTCATTTCTTGTAAAAGCATTGAACATCACTTTTGTCTTCTGAAAGTTCATTTTTAATCCCACTTCTTTACTCTTGTCAGCAAGTTCCTGGATCATACTCTGCAGCTCTGATGGGGTAGTTGGAAAAATGACTACGTCATCAGAAAAATGAAGGTGGGTTAGATAATCTCCATTAATCTTTATCCTCTTGTTTTCCCAGCTCAGCGACTGAAAGACACAATGCAATGTGGCATTACAGAGCTTCGGAGATATAGTGTCACCTTGTCCCACTCCCTTTCCAATTTTTATGTGTGTTGTATTTTCAAACAGCCGAATCTTTGCACTTGCATTTTCATAGATGTTATTAATAATATTAATGTATGCATCTTCAATGCCGCAGGATTTCAGAGCCATTGTAACTGCTGATGGTTTCACCGAATCAAAGGCTTTTACATAATCGATAAAAGCCATGCACAATGGAAGTTCATATTCCCTCGCTCTTTCAATAAGTTCTCTCAGAACGTGGATATGATCTATTGTGCTGTAGACACTCCTGAATCCAGCTTGTTCTCTCGGTTGAGCCATGCCCAGTGTCACCTTCAAGCGGTGTGAAAGAACTTTAGTGAAGATTTTATAAACCACTGATAGGAGGCTGATAGGTCTGTAGTTCCTGAGATCCTCAATGTCACCTTTTTTTATGTAGCAGGATCATTGTAGCGTTGTTCCAATCCTCAGGAATCTGCCCTTCATTAAGGCATCGAGTGAAAATTTGGGCGAGTACTGTTTCGATTTCTCCACTTGCTTCTTGTATGATGTCTACAGTAATTCCATCTTCTCCTGGAGCTTTTCCCCGCTTCATGTTCTTGATTGCATGTGCAACTTCAGCTGGGAGGACTTGAAGAACTCTGGTACTGGTATCTTTCATGATGTCTGGAGTGCATGTATCATCCCTTTCATATAATTTGGAGTAGAAATATTTCACTTTTGTCAAAATTTCGCCTCTATTTCTTGTTACAGAACCATTTTCTTTTCTCCGTGCCATAATCTGTTTTCTTCCCTTACTGAGATGTACCTTTGCTATCTTTAGGTTTTGGTTGTTTTCATTCAATTGCTTTCCTCACTAGTTCACAGTTGAATTTTCTTACGTCTTCAGTGATACTTTTTCTTACCGTCTTGCATAGCTCTATATATTCCACTTTGGAAGTCACATCTTCTTTAGTTGCCCTCATCTCTCTTTTTTTTTGCATCAACATTTTGGTTTTTCCTGATAATTTGTTCACATGCAACTTGTTCTTAGACCAACTAATTTTGTTGCTGTTTCCATAAGAGCTTTGGTTACTTTTCTGTTAACTTCAGAAATATCCATTTCTTCCGATGTTAGGCCTTCTAAAGCAGAGAATCTGTTCTTCAGTTCCAACTTGAAGGTATTATGGTGTTTTTTAAGGTTGGTTATGTCAATATATTTTGTTTGTTTTATGAGCTTGCCACGTTCAAGTTTAGTGTTGAGGTGCATCTTACATCTCACCAATCTATGGTCACTACCTGTGTTGAACTTGTTTAGCACACTGCAGTCTTCTATGACGAATTTTTTGTTACACATAATAAAATCAATTTCACTTGTTGTCCCATTTGGATGTCTCCATGTCCATTTCCTGTGTGGCTTTTTCTTGAAAAAGGAGTTCAAGATGAAAAACCCTTCTGCCTCTGTAAACTCAACGAGAGTATTTCCATGCTGGTTTCTGTTGCCGTGACCGAATTTACCTACTGAAGTTTCATTCTGTTGCCGTTGCTCTATTTTTGCATTGAAATCTCCTATAATTATCTTCAAGTGCTGCTTACCTTTATTATTTAGATGACGAATTTCCTCATAAAATTCTTCAATTTCTTCTTCAGGATGACTTGTGGTGGGTGCATAAGTTTGAATAATCTGAGCCTGGTATCTTTTCGAGAGTTGGATAACAAGTCGTGCAGCTCTGTCAGAGGAACTTTCAACTTCTACAACTTTATCCTTCAGTTTCTTGTTTATTATAAATCCAACACCACTAGTTCTGCCAGTATCTGTCCCACGATAGTAGAAGAGATGTCCACTTTTCAGTTCAATGAGATCTTCTCCTTTCCTCCTTACCCCACTTAGCCTGACGATGTCCCACTTGATCCTTTGTAGTTTCTCTTCCAATTCAAGAAGCCTTGAATCAGAAGGTAGGGAGCGTCCATTATACGTAGCCAAGGTCAGCATCAGATGGCAGCCTAGTCCGGTCCTCCGGGGATTCTTAGCACCCTCTGCCTTCATGTCGCACTGGCCGCTGTCTTGGCCAGGTACATTCCAGCTGCCGGAGACTGAGGGCCAAGATTTAAGTTGTGGAATCATTTTGGAGGGGTTTGGCTATAACTCACCACGCTGGCCAAGCGGGTTGGTGAGTGTGGGATAGCATTTCCTCTGATCCCGATGGTATAGTTATACCGCTATTGGCGGTCGTCAGAGCCCCTTTTGTGGGAACAGGATGCACCACGAGAAGGCGGGGTTGACCTTTGTCAAGGAGAGTCTGTGATGTTACGCATCACCTGACCTTACATCCCATTCGTACATCATCATCATCATCATCATTGTCAACCATTATCAATCCACTGCTGGACGAAGGTCTCCCCAAGTTTCCTCCACAACGGTCTGTCTTGTGCCAGTCTCCTCCATGTCACCCCTGCATGCTTTCGAATTTCATCCACCCATCTCCCATGTGGTCTTCTTCTGGGTCTTTTCCTGTCCCTTGGAATCCAATCTAAAATTTCGGCTGTCCATCGATGATCTGTCCTTCTGGCAATATGTCCAGCATATTGCCATTTCAGGATTTAGCTCTGATCATGATGTCTTCCACTCTTGTCATTTTTCGGATCCACGAGTTCCTCTTCTTATCTCTCCTGGTTACACCAAGTATGCACCTCTCCATGCTTCTTTGAGTTGTCTGCAACCTTTGTATGTCTCTTTTAGTTAAGGTCCACGTCTCTGCACCATACGTAAGCACTGGAAGGATGCATTGATCAAACACTTTTCTTTTAAGACATAATGGCATATTGCTCTTGAAAATTATGCTGTTTCTTCCAAAAGCTCTCCAGGCAAGTTTTGTACGCCGATTAATTTCTTCATCAATGTGACCCTCACTTGATATCTGCTGTCCAAGATAAACGTACGTATCTGTTATCTCCAGCTTTTCTCCATCAATCGATAAATCTTCATTTCTTGTAAAAGCATTGAACATCACTTTTGTCTTCTGAAAGTTCATTTTTAATCCCACTTCTTTACTCTTGTCAGCAAGTTCCTGGATCATACTCTGCAGCTCTGATGGGCTCGTTGCAAAAATGACTACGTCATCAGCAAAACGAAGGTGGGTTAGATAATCTCCATTAATCTTTATCCCCTTGTTTTCCCAGCTCAGTGACTGAAAAACACCCTCCAATGTAGCATTAAAGAGCTTCGGAGATATGGTGTCACCTTGTCTCACTCCCTTTCCAATTTTTATGTGTGTTGTATTTTCAAACAGCCTAATCTTTGCACTTGCATTTTCATAGATGTTATTAATAATATTAATGTATGCATCTTCAATACCGCAGGTTTTCAGAGCCATTGTAACTGCTGATGGTTTCACCGAATCAAAGGCTTTTTCATAATCGATAAAAGCCATGCACAATGGAAGTTCATATTCCCTCGCTCTTTCAATTAGTTCCCTCAGCACATGGATATGATCTATTGTGCTGTAGCCACTCCTGAATCCAGCTTGTTCTCTCGGTTGAGCCATGTCCAGTGTTACCTTCAAGCGGTGTGAAAGAACTTTAGTGAAGATTTTATAAACTACTGATAGGAGGCTGATAGGTCTGTAGTTTCCGAGATCCTCAATGTCACCTTTCTTATGTAGCAGGATCATCGTAGCGGTGTTCCAATCATCAGGAATCTTTCCTTTATTAAGGCATCGAGTGGAAATTTGGGCGAGTACTGTTTCGATTTCTCCAATTGCTTCTTGTATGATGTCTACAGTAATTCCATCTTCTCCTGGAGCTTTTCCCCGCTTCATGTTCTTGATTGCATGTGCAACTTCTGCTGGAAGGACTGGAGGAACTCTGGTATTGGTATCTTTCATGATGTCTGGAGTGCATGTATCATCCCTTTCATATAATTTGGAGTAGAAATCTTTCACTCTTGTCAAAATTTCGCCTCTATTTCTTGTTACAGAACCATCTTCTTTTCTCAGTGCCATAATCTGTTTTCTTCCCTTACTGAGATATCCCTTTGCTATCTTTAGGCTTTGGTTGTTTTCAATTGCTTTCCTCACTAGTTCACAGTTGAATTTTCTTACGTCTTCAGTGATACTTTTTCGTACTGTCTTGCATAGCTCTATATATTCTACTTTGGAAGTCACATCATCTTTAGTTGTCCTCATCTCTCTTCTTTTTTGCATCAACATTTTCGTTTTTCCTGATAATTTATTTACATGCAACTTGTTCTTAGACCCAGCTAATTTTGTTGCTGTTTCCATAAGAGCTTTGGTTACTTTTCTGTTAACTTCAGAGATGTCCACTTCTTCCAATGTTAAGCCTTCTAAAGCAGAGAACCTGTTCTTCAGTTCCAACTTGAAGGTATTATGGTGTTTTTTAAGGTTGGTTATGTCAATAGATTTTGTTTGTCTTATGAGCTTGCCACGTTCAAGTTTAGTGTTGAGGTGCATCTTACATCTCACCAATCTATGGTCACTACCTGTGTTGAACTTGTTTAGCACACTGCAGTCTTCTATGACAAATTTTTTGTTACACATAATAAAATCAATTTCACTTGTCGTCCCATTTGGATGTCTCCATGTCCATTTCCTGTGTGGCTTTTTCTTGAAAAAGGAGTTCAAGATGAAAAACCCTTCTGCCTCTGTAAACTCAACGAGAGTATTTCCACGCTGGTTTCTGTTGCCGTGACCGAATTTACCTACTGAAGTTTCATTCTGTTGCCGTTGCCCTATTTTTGCATTGAAATCTCCCATAATTATTTTCAAGTGCTGCTTACCTTTATTATTTAGATGACAAATTTCCTCATAAAATTCTTCAATTTCTTCTTCAGGATGACTTGTGGTGGGTGCATAAGTTTGAATAATCTGAGCCTGGTATCTTCTCGATAGTTGGATAACGAGTCGTGCAGCTCTGTCAGAGGAACTTTCAACTTCTACCACTTTATCCTTCAGTTTCTTGTTTATTATAAATCCAACACCACTAGTTCTGCCAGTATCTGTCCCACGATAGTAGAAGAGATGTCCACTTTTCAGTTCGATGAGATCTTCTCCTTTTCTCCTTACCTCACTTAGTTAATGGTAAATTACCGTTTTTAAGTGGTGTTAACGTAAAATCTAAATTTCCAGAAACGTTTCCGCAATTTCTTTGGCATAGTAACGGAAAAATTCTGTTTTTACTTTTTCCGTATCTATATGACTGAATATTTCCGGTAATAGGAGCGATTCGCGAGGGTACTTGAGGTATTATTAACTTCAATCGTCTGTCGGAGGATCTAATTTCAATGTTCTGCTGGGAGATAGGATCTTGTGGATAGCATATCTTTTTTATTTATTTATATATTTATGCTGTTACGTAACATAAGAGTATTACAGTAATTTATGCGTACAAAGGCAATTAAGCACCAAAGGGAACAAGAGAAAAAGCCTTTGGGCCGCGGGTGGCCTAGTGGTCAACGTTCGTGACTGTCACGGAGAAGACCTCAGGTTCGATCCCAGACAGGCATGAACGCTCGAGCCACTAAATACCTGCCGTGTGTCGTATGCGCACGTTAAACCGTCGGGTCCCGGGTACTGACCCCCAGCCCCCCGGTATTAAATAAGGGCGTCTCCCTCCCCTTTCTACTTCGCTTCCGTGTCACTTTCCTATCGAGCACTCTAGCCCAAATCTCCTAGCTTCCTGTTTCTAAGGGTTGTTTAAGACGTGGGGTCAGACACTCCCTTCCTAAAATCCTTTACGTATGATCTGATCTGATCTACTCCAGAAAAGGCCTCTTAGGAGTCCTGACATACCCCTTAGTTCCCTCAAAAACATGAGACAAGTGAGTATGGCCTTATCATAAATTATTTTTAGTAACTAATTAGTTATTTTATTTGCATTTAATTAAAGAAGGTATCTATTATTTTTTTTAACTCAGTAGGTATTTTTATATGTTTTTAAAGACATTTTGGTTATTAATATTTGTTAAATTTAAAGGCAATGAGTTCCAATAACCTGGGCCAGCATAATTTAAACTTCGTTTTAATAGCTGTGTTTTAGGCTGTATGGGGCGAACCAGTAATGTATATCTTGTTTGGTAGTTGTGCCTATATTAATTGATTTCAATTAAATCTATATACAAATTGTTTCTAAGTCTCTGAAACGTGATTTTGCCAAAGTTATAATAGAAAAGTTGATGTTTTGTTAACATTCGGAAATCGTTCGGGTAAACTGGAGGATGTAGATGTGACTGTATGTGGGTTAGACGTGAATGGATGTGTGTAGTCATAGTAGTACTTCGTTTTGAATGTAATTCTATTATTCTAATACATTTATTTTGTAATACCTGTAATTTATTTAAATTTGTTTTAGTTGTTTGACTCCAAAATAGAAAGCAGTAGTTAATGTGAGTCTGAATTAATGAGTAATACAAAAGAATTAGTGTTTTACCTGAAAGAGTTGTTAATATTGTACTAATAAGGTAAATATTTCTAGAGAATTTATTTGAAATTATTTCTATATGTTTAGTCCATCGTAAGTCAAAGGTAAGATTCACACCCATATAATTAAAATGTGGTACTATATCAATTTTTTTTGCTAATAATAAATTCATAGTATGGCTCCATTCAGATCTCTGTCTGGAGAAGACCAAAGCTTTACTTTTAGATGTGTTAATTATCAGTTCATTAGTAGTTAGACAATTTGAGTATAGCTGTAAATAAGTGTTAGCTTTATGTTGTGTTGTGCCCCCTAAAATGTAATGTTGTGTCATCTGCGTATTGTATGACATTGTTTTCTGATGTTATGATAAATATATCATTAATATATAAATTAAATAACAAAGGGTCACAAAATCGATCCCTGTGGGACTTCATAATGCTTGATTAATTAAGAAAATGAAAGTTTGTTTATTGTGGCACCAGAAATTCCTTCCTCTCCTTCATGTTGTGCGCCAGCTATTGTATTTTGAACTAGGTATTTCACCATATAAGCACACCGGACAGAACATTAGTCACCCCTAACAGAAATGACAGTAGGACGTTACCAGTTTCACAGAGGGCACCGTGATAGCATCAGTGAGAGATAAATAGCACTGACGTGGTTTACAGGATCATTTCTGTCTCGTGCAGTGGTGAAGAGCAAAATGTGTGTTGAATTTAGTCTGCAATATGGGTCGTAAGACATAAGTTGCTGAGTGGCAAGAAGGAGCCATCGTGTTTGGCCGTGCCCACTGACACAAAGTGAATGAAGTCGCCCGATTTGTTAGTGGGTCGAAGCGTACTGTCCAGCTGGTCAACAAACAGTGATGTAGTTCGCAGTCAACGGAATATCGGCAACGGAGCTGTGGCCGGAAAACGATTCTTACCAATAAAGACCCCCACCATGTTTCACGCCTGATAACTCCAAATCGGTTTCAAACCAGGGAACAATTGCTCCAAACAGTCAATGAAAGTCCACTCCAACCAATTTCCCAAAGGACATTGCGACGAGAACTGCATACGATGGACATCTGGAGCAGAGTACCACGGAAGAGGTCTCTTTCAACAGCAAGTCACAAAGTCGCACGTTCGTCCCAGTGGGTCCGGGTTCGAATGGGCTCAGAGGCACCGAAACTTTACTGTGAAAGACTGGAAATGAGTAATTTGGTCTGATGATTCTTGTTTTTTGTTTGTACTCCAATTATGGGAGGCGACCAGTGCATCGCAGGCCCAATGAAGCCTTTATTCCTGGTTGTGTCGAAGGTGTTCAAGCTGGAGGGGTTCTGTTATGTTTCGGGGATGTTTTTCGTACCATGAAGTGGGCCTTCTCGTTGCAAAGACGATGAATCTAATTCAGCATGCGCCCCTCCGTATTCTGAATGACGAAGAGCTGCCCTTCCCTCCACATTTCCAGGAGTAGCATCGCATTGCCACTCTTGTCTTCCAAGACGACAACTGCATGTGTGCAGGGCTAAACCTGTGTCAGAGTAGCACGACGAACAATCTGCACCACTGTGTCACGTCGACTAGCCCGGCAAATCCCCAGATTGGAGGGGTTCTGTTATGTTTCGGGGATGTTTTTCGTACCATGAAATGGGCCTTCTCGTTGCAAAGACGATGAATCTAATTCAGCATGCGCCCCTCCGTATTCTGAATGACGAAGAGCTGCCCTTCCCTCCACATTTCCAGGAGTAGCATCACATTGCCACTCTTGTCTTCCAAGACGACAACTGCATGTGTGCAGGGCTAAACCTGTGTCAGAGTAGCACGACGAACAATCTGCACCACTGTGTCACGTCGACTAGCCCGGCAAATCCCCAGATTGGAGGGGTTCTGTTATGTTTCGGGGATGTTTTTCGTACCATGAAATGGGCCTTCTCGTTGCAAAGACGATGAATCTAATTCAGCATGCGCCCCTCCGTATTCTGAATGACGAAGAGCTGCCCTTCCCTCCACATTTCCAGGAGTAGCATCACATTGCCACTCTTGTCTTCCAAGACGACAACTGCATGTGTGCAGGGCTAAACCTGTGTCAGAGTAGCACGACGAACAATCTGCACCACTGTGTCACGTCGACTAGCCCGGCAAATCCCCAGATTGGAGGGGTTCTGTTATGTTTCGGGGATGTTTTTCGTACCATGAAATGGGCCTTCTCGTTGCAAAGACGATGAATCTAATTCAGCATGCGCCCCTCCGTATTCTGAATGACGAAGAGCTGCCCTTCCCTCCACATTTCCAGGAGTAGCATCACATTGCCACTCTTGTCTTCCAAGACGACAACTGCATGTGTGCAGGGCTAAACCTGTGTCAGAGTAGCACGACGAACAATCTGCACCACTGTGTCACGTCGACTAGCCCGGCAAATCCCCAGATTGAAATCCTATTGAAAATCTGTGGGATCATTTGGAAAAGAAGGTGAAACACCGGAATAGACACCCACGTACTCTGGCGGAACTTCGGGACCAATTGACGCACAAGCTGCAGCAAATCAATGTTCAATACATCTACAATCTCGTGGAGTCTCTACCACACCGGATTCATGCTGTTGCCAAGGCAAGAGGCGCCATCACCTGTTATTAGGAAAGTTCTGCTAGGGGTGACTAATTTTTTGTCCGGTCTGCTTATTTACATATTAGCCATATGTGAATTTTCCGAGGAGATGCCAGACTGCCCCGATGGTTCAGTTGTCGTAGCTCTGGTCTCTGACCGTACGCCCCAGTGGGCCCGGGTTCGAGCCTAGTATGGGCGGTGTGCTTGTCTTACGGCATTGTCTCTACACCCTCTTTGGAACCACTGTTCTCAACGTAAGGACGGCCGACTTCTTATAGCCATTACAGCTGCTAACGGTGTTCGTTAAACCCCAAAATAAGTACAAAAATAAGATTCAAGTTACCATCTACTTTTCTTTTCTTCTTTTTTTTTCAGAGTAATAATCCTCGTGAGCAGTAGAGGTTAGAATGATTCGCCCATCCCATATGTGTGTTACTGATTCGAGTGATAGAGAGAACCAGCCAGATAAAGGACAAGCAAAGTATTCACGTGTCCCCCATGACTAGAAATCAGGTCTATCTTTCCGAAATACAAGAAATTCGCACTACTGACCACTCGAACACAAAGTAAGCAGATATCTGGTTATGAAAACTAACTGTTGTGAATATTAACTTCATCATAAACAAAAATTTAATATATTATTCCGATGAGCACTTTATTTTCTTTGAGAAAGGCGATAATCTGCCATTTGAAATCTATGACGCCACTTGAACGAAGTAAAGTAACGCATGAAACAGAGAATTACATACGTCTAAATTCTGAAAACAAATTGTAGCCCTCTTCTAAGAAGAATGAACAGTGGAATATTCGACAGTAATAAAGCTGTCTATGGCACATTAAACCTCAAAGTTCATTTGCTAATATATCATCAGGTATAAACTCTAGCTATTTAAAGAAGGAAAAAGTACTCTGCAAGTTTTTTTTTAGTCTGTAGCTCAAATAATTCCGTGCAAGGATGCGAACTTAACGATAGCCCTCCTTATTAATATGGGTGAAGATCCTGCGGTGAAAACTTTAGGATGTTAAAGGAATACATTATTTGAAAACAATATCGAATTGCAAAGCACTGAGAATTTATGCATTGTCTGCACGTTTGCAAAAGTTTAGGGTGGTTGTTTAGTAAATCGCCTCAGTAGATACACCACACCTTTCCCTTCACGTTCATTTGCCTCGCCATACAACTTCATTCTGAGTTCTGAGCTTTCATCAGAAATGACGAATTTAAATTCAGATTCATGATTGCGAGCTCCAGTTGTGTAAATCCATATAATCATCTTAAAATCCCACGCAGAATGTTCTAGTCTATAGTGACGAGTATAATAAATTGAGTAAATGTACTAATAGCCTACCTATTATACAGTAGTTCGCTTTTAAGCTTAGTTAAGGTTGCTTTATACCGTTAATAAAGTGCAAACACTAAAAATATCATGATGTTGAATACCAAAACTAAAATGCCTTGTCATAAGAACATAAGGAAAACTAAGCCATGAAAGAAAATGAAAAATAGTAAAGTGATACGTTGCATTACTAAAATCGAAGTTAGTGGCTTTTTCATCTCTGCTTCTTCAGAGGTCAACAATATACACAAAAAAGTAAAAATCAATTTTTTCCGCACTGAAATACAAGAATCTGTGACTTTGTTCAAAATTCCTGTTACTCTAACATAATGATCTTCGGAAAGCGTTCAGTATCTGAAAAGGAGCAAGTATTTGAAAGCCTACAAAGAGGGACACTTAACAAAAAGCATCCAATATATTCGTACGCCCTTGCTTTATGAGGTGATCTGCGTGACCTTTCTTTTAGATTCTTATTTCTATTATTAACGGTGTCCCAAACAGTTTCTTGAGCATTGGAGGAATAATGTGTTTGAAAAGCGCATGTCCATTTGTTTGCGTTCCACAAGCCTGCTATTTTTCTCTGTTTGCTCTTGTATCCGCGTTCCATTTTCACTACGTTCTGATGACACCCTTGACCAACAAACTAATGTTCGAAGTATTTCTGAAATTGAAGAATTGAACATTTGATGACTCTTTCTCATTCCCGAAAAATAGAGTCTCGCTTTGTAACGTCCAAAATTCGCTATGTCTTTTTTGTTTGTTTGTTTGCTCCAAATTTATTCTTTCCTCAATACATTGTTTTTATTCCCTCTCCCATAGCTTTGTTCTTATTTAATATTATCTCTCACTCCCTCTCTCTCTCTCTCTCTGTCTGTCTGTCTGTCTATCTATCTACTTATCTATCTATCTCTCTCTCTCTCGAGACATGCTTTCACTTTTTCACTCTCCACCTTCTTTCTTCCACTCACACTGACCCTCTCTTCCCTGTTCAACTGCACTCCGAGGTCTTTCTTTCTTTGTATATCACCCAACTACTTGCGCCCCTTCACTCTGTTTTTTTTTTTCTTTATTTTTATCCACCTCTCACACTTTATTTCTGTTACTTTCTTACCAAACTTACACTTTATCTCTGTTACTTTGATCCATTACTTTCTTCCCCTCGATTTTCCGTTTCTTCACCTGTTGAAGCTCTTGCTCGTATTCCAGCCTCCCAGGCTGATTGTTCCTCTTTCCGCATATTTTCCTTAGACGTCGTTTCTCTTTTCCCTAACATTCTGGTCCCCATTGTACACGATTTAGTGGCATCCAAACTACAGATTTCTGGACGTCCTCAATCCGAAATCGATTCCATTCTTTGGCCTTTGCGATCTGTCTATACCCCTTCCTTTTTAGCACGTCTTTTGTAAAAAAAATATCGTGCTTTTGTTATCGGTTTGTCCGTCCATCCGTCTGTACCCACGGTATCTCTGCAACTATTAGTCCGATTTGAAAAATTATTTTTGCATTGGGAAGCTTGAAATATGCGAATGATGATCCTTCATTTCGTTTTTTTTTCACGATGTACAATTTCGCCGCCAGAGGGCGTAGATGCAGATGATGTCGAATTCAAAAATACGTTTTATTCCACATATTTGCTTCTAAACATCCGATTGAAAAAATCTTTTATCTTTCGATTCCATTTATGTCGAAGAGTATTTTGGATATAGTTTCTTTTTCAAATTACGCATAGATTTTCCGCCAGGGGGCGTAAAGGTAAATTGCATTTTTCGGATAACTCTTCTTCTAAAACTCCGATTTGATTTTTTTTTTTTTTCAGCGATACATCTCCTGATGCAAAAACTTTTGCGTATAATTTCGAATTTTTTATAAAGAATACTTTGGCCACCAGGGGGCGTAAGTGTTAATTTTCGCTTCTGATGTATTTGCCATAAAATCTGAGCTTCTAAAATATCGATTGAAAAAATTCTTTCGTGGACTGATGCCACTGACATCGATAAACCTTTTCGGAATATTTTCTTCCTAAAATATTCCACAGTTTCTCCGCCAGGGGGCGTAGATATATATCTTATTTTTGTCAATATCTCGACTTATAAGAGTCCGATTTGAAAAATTCCTTCTTTGTTGGACAGCGTTTTCCGTGTGACATGTTTTTCATATAACTTCAAAATTTTCAAGTAATTCATAGACTTTCCGCTAGTGGGCGTAAAGATAAATTGCGTTTTGCCCTATATCTCTGCTTCTAAATCTCCGATCTGAAAAATTCTTTCTGCTCCGGATACATCTTCTGGTGGGAAATCGTTTGCACGTAATTTCTTATTTTTGTAAAAAAATGGTTTGGCCACCAGGGGGCGTAAACCTTAATTTCCGCTTCTGATGTATTTGCACCAAAATATGAGCTTCTAAATTTTGGATTGAAAATAACATCGTTTGTAGACCGATACTAGTCATGTCGACAAACCTTTTAGAAACATTTTCTTCTTAAAATAGTGCACGGTTTCTACGCCAGGGGCGTAGATGTATATCTTATTTTTGTCAATATCTCGACTTCAAAGAGTCCGATTTAAAAAATTCCTTTTTTGTTGATTGTGTTTCTAGTGTGACATGTTTTTCCTATAAATTCAAAATTTTCAAGTAATTCATAGACTTTCCGCTAAGGGACTAAAGGTAAATTGCGTCTTTCCCTATATCTCTGCTTCTAAATCTCCGATCTGAAAAATTCTTTCTGCACCGGATACAGCTCCTGGTGGGAAATCGTTTGCACGCAATTTCGAATTTTTGTAAAAAAATTTGGCCACCAGGTGGCGTAAGTCTTAATTTCCGCTTTTGATGTATTTGCAGCAAAATATGAGCTTCTAAAATCTCGACTGAAAAAAGTCGTTTGTTGACCGATACTACTCATGTCGACAAACATTTTAGGAACATTTTCCTCTTAAAATAATGCATGGTTTCTACGCCAGTGGCGTAGATGTATATCTTATTTTTGTCAATATCTCTACTTCTAAAAGTTCGATTTGAAAAATTCCTTCTTCGTTGGATAGTGTTTCCGATGCGAAATGCTGTTCCTATAAATTCAAAATTTACAAGTAAATCATAGACTTTCCGCTAGGGCGCACAATGGTAAATTGCGTTTTCTGCTCCTAAAACTCCGATTTGAAAACTTCTTCCTGTATCGCATACAAAACCTGACGGAAAATATTTTTCCCGTAATTTCTAATGTTTGGTAAAGAATGGTTTGGCCACCAGGGGTCGTAAGTGTTAATTTCTACTTCTGATGTATTTGTAGCAAAATCTGGGCTCCTGAAAATTCGACTAAAATTTTCTTTCTTGGACCGATACCGTTTATATGAATAAACCTTCTGATAAAACTTTCTTCCTAAAATAATGCATGGTTTTCCCACCAGGGGACGTAAAGTCACATCCTATTTTTGTCGATAACTCTGTTTCTAAGAGTTCGTAAGCTCACGATTCCGTTTACAGCAATATCTGAGGGATTAAAGACCCGATTGAAAAACTCATTTCTTCCGTCAGATATAATTGTTTTCCATACCGGCTCCATTGACTTTGAATAGCTTTGATAAATTTAATTTGTGTCCGAACGGATTCAAAAGATGTGCTTATTACACCCGAAAATTCGGTGTCAGCTTTCTTGTTTTAAGTTTAGTGGTTATAATTTTTGCCAATTGGCTGGGTCTTCCATGGGTTCCTCCTTATCTCCTGTCTTGGCGGAGATCCTTCACCAAGACCTTGAAGAAAATACATTACAATCTTATCCCCATAAACCTTTATTTTTTTTACGTTACGTTGATAACGTTCTTGTTCTTTGGCCCAATTCATGGGAAGATAGTACCGGTTTCGCCTTACGGCTTTCTTCAAGGCACGAGACCATAAACTTTAAAATTGAAGCCGAAAGTGAGGGGGTTTTACCTTATTTAGATTTTTCCTTGATTATGGATTAGGGAAACAACACTCTTACGTTCTCAGTTTATGGAAAACAAACTTCTGTTCTTTCACTTATCCCGTTCAATTCATCTCATCCACTTTCCTGCCGGCTTTCTGCTTTTCGCTCGTTGATTAAGCAAATTCACACATTCTTCGTCGACTATTCGTCGAGATGCAGAATTTGCCTATATTCCGGGGACTTGCACTTTGTTTTGGTTACCCAGGCTTTCTTGTTAATAGGCGAATTAAGAGTTCTGTGACGTATATTCTAAATTAACTTTCCTTTTTAATTTCTTTCCCTATGTAAATCTTGAGTTTATTCTGTTATTCTTCACTCTTAACATAATATCTTTCTCTCAAACGAATACGTTTGGCAACACAATTGAGGTTGAATGAACGTGACGTGTGCCTGAGTTTTGATAAGAACAAGAGATAAAAACGACGACTAATCTATTGCTTCAGAGCGTTGGGTTGTAAACTGATTATTGAAAGGAGCGTTGTGAAAAGAGCGTTGTGTTAAAGAGTTGTGTGGTGTGTGGAGAGTTTAGTGCAATATGCTATGCTGCGATGTGTTTGCTACATCCTGAATAAAGCATCTCTTTTCGTAAGTGTGGCTTCTGTTGTTTACATGTTTCGTCTGGCCGTTAAGGTTTCTTTCATTTAGGAACTATTTCTTAGTATATTGATGTGTTAAATTAACGTAGAAGTAATACAAGACGTCTAGGCCATAATTCCTTGAGAGGACCTGTTTCCACAATATCTAGAGAGCAGAAGACTATTCGTTTCGTTGTCTCACTACCTTTCTTTCCAAATTTGACAAATCATTCGAGGAACATTCGTAAAAACACAGTCTAAGTTTTGGAATCGAAACACAGAATAACATGAGTGTCATACAGAATGACCGGGGTCCGTAAGGGGTCCGGGTTCGAATCCCGGTCAGGCTTGTGTTTGTCTTACGGCACTGGCTCTTTCCCTTCCCTGGAACCAGTGACCCAAAATTAGGGACGGGCGACTGCTTATAGCCCATTTGAGTTGCTCACGGTGGTCGTTAAACCTCCAATCAAAAAAAAAAAAAAAAAAAAAAAATGACCGGGACTCTGTCCTAACTGAAGATAGACATGGCGTATATGACATTCCTCTACAGGCCCTTGAACAGGGAATAAACAATAGTGTCTACGTGGGCTATACACTTAGAACTGTTAAAAAACGTCTGTATGAACACAAGTACAACATCAAGACCGGTTCGTCGACCACTGCTTTGTCAAGACATTGCATCAACGGGGACTTTCACTCCCATGTGGGAAGATATTATATTACTTCACTCTCATAATACTATGTCTGCCGTTCTGATTGCAGAGAGTCTTTACATATATAATCTGGGCTGCTGTTCTAGTAACGATGATACTCCCGTGCAGATCCCACTGCCGTGGAAGTTATTGCTGAATTCCGTTTCCGAACACAATCAAGCCAGACGGGAACAAGCATGAAGGGAGGAAGGGGTAGCAGTCACAGGGGAGGGAGGGGGTTACGGTAAGGGGGTTAGCTGCGAAAAAACAGTATTGGGGGGGAGAAGAAGAATAGTGCGTGTGTGGGGTGGGGGAGGGGCAGTGCTGTATTCAAATATTTGTTTGTGAGGGAAGTGGGCAGCTGAGCTGAGGGGAGCAGGAAGTTTAACCTTATTTAATGTTTATATATCTTGTAATATATGTTTTTATGTGTTGTCGTCTCAGTTCGCAATCTTTGTTAAACATTTTGTGTCTCTGAACTTGCGCCGAACCGTTTAGACACTTTGTCATCAACTATTAATATATAATCTATGGTGCTTGTGATGCAGCTGCAATTCTTCAGCCATCTGAAGAAGGAACTCTTGGAGTTCCGAAAGATCTCGTGGGTTTTAGTGTCACTTCTATTTTTCATGTGGTTTTAGAACTCAATAGAAATATTTTATCTCGTGCTCAGACGGCTTGTGTTGTTTCTGAAGGTAATGATTAGCTTACGAGAAAGAACTGGATTACATCGACAGCAGCCATAGCATACGCTACAATTACATGAGAATTAGCTATAACTGAGAACGTAAGAGTGTTTGTTTAACGATATTACTCATGTCGACAAAACTTTTAGAAACATTTTCTTCTTGAAAAAATGCATGGTTTCTACGCCAGGAGGCGTAGATGTATATCTTATTTTTGTCAATATCTCTACTTCTAAGAGTACGATTTGAAAAATTCCTTCTTTGTTGGATAGTGTTTCCCATGCGAAATGTTTTTCCTATAAATTCAAAATTTACAAGTAAATCATAGACTTTCCGCTAGGGGGCACAAAGGTAAATTGCGTTTTCTGCGTTATTTCTGCTCCTAAAGCTCTGATTTGAAGAATTCTTCCTTTATCGCATACAAGACCTGATGGAAAATATTTTTCACATAATTTTTAATGTTTGGTAAAGAATGGTTTAACCACCAGGGGTCATAAGTGTTAATTTCTGCTTCTGAAGTATTTGTTGCAAAATCTGGGCTCCTGAAAACTCGACTAATTTCTTTTTCTTCGACCGATACCGCTTATATGGATAAAGCTTTTGAGAATACTTTCTTCCTAAAATAATGCATGGTTTTGCCACCAGGGGACCTAAAGTCACATCTTATGTTTGTCGATATCTCTGTTTCTAAGAGTTCGTAAGCTCACGATTCCGTTTACAGCAATATCTGAGGTATTAAAAATCCGATTGAAAATCTTTCTTTTGTCAGATCTATTGTTTTCCATACCGGTTCCATTGACTTTGAATAGCTTTGATAAATTTAATTTGCGTCAGAACGGATTCAAAAGACGTGCTTATTCACCCGAAAATTCGGTGTCAACTTTCTTGTTTTTTTGTTTGTTTGTTTGCCTTTGAAGCGAAATAGAAATTTTTCACTAATTCCAAATAATGTGTACAGCAAACATCACTCATTTTTCTAAGAACCCAACGGCTAGTGGCTCCATTTTCCACGATCGGGCGCATATGTGAAAACACAAATTTGTCCGCGATGAACATTGAAACCGTGTCCTCTCACTCCGGTGTTAGTCGCTCTTCCAACTGAGCTACGGGGACAGAATGTCTCGCTGCAGATTTGTCGTTATGACACATGTTTTCACGTCTGGGGTACATCACAAAGGATGTATGTAGACTTTTGTGACTGACTTTATATCTGGAGTGATCAGAGGTGCTTGTCAGATTGCAAATGGACAACATATTCGATTGCAATTTCAGACGAAGACGTAATGGCATCGTCACGGGTCTCAACACACGACCACAAACTACACAAACTATTTCCAACCGGTACTAGCGATGACCAGAGGGGGGATATAATCGCGTCGATCGGAGCTTCTGGTAATGTCGCGCATTCCATACTGTAAAAACACGAACAGTGTAACTTTCATAATTTTCGGTTCGCAGGCTCCACGGACTCCCTATTTAAAAGGGTGTCATTTAAACCCTGGGGTTCAGTCCCAAAAGGGGTCCTTGACTAAGGGATCAACCGAGGTGTTGTCAATCACGCCATGGGTAGTTTTATCCTTAGTCAAGGACCCAACAGGGTTCCTTGACTAAGGGATCAACCGAGGTGTTGTCAACCACGCCATGGGTAGTTTTATCCTTAGTCAAGGACCCAACAGGGGTCCTTGACTAAATGATCAACCGAGGTGTTGTCAACCACGCCATGGGTAGTTTTATTTGCAAAACCTGCTCTCCACATTTGGAGGGGGACCATGTGGATTCCATATTCACTGCAGGCGAGTCCTGGCAAACAGACTCAGATCTTGCCCGTCGCTAGCTATCAGTAATACGCGGAACCTCAGTTGGATGATTAGTTGAGAGCTCTAGGAACTCGAGATCATATTAGAAAACTGCACCAACTGTGTGCGTGGTGGGGTCTCATCCCGTTCATTATGAGCAAACTAAATTTGAAGAGGAACATTATTTTCCGAGGGAGCAAAAATAAAATTAACTGCTGAAATCGGTGTCGCAGATAGGAGGACACGTTCTGAAGTTGAAGCGTCACTAGCTGATTACGCCATCGGTAACTTTATATGAAGATTGCAAAACCTATTCTTCTCACATTCGGAGGGGGATCGTGTGTGTTCTCAATTCATTACAGGCGAATCCTGCGAACCAGACTCAGATCTTGGTCGTTGCTCACTATCAGTAATATGCTGATCGTTAAGGGACTACGGAGGTTTAAAATATCGAAAACTCGACCGGGTGTTTTGCATATTTCGATAGATCAATTCTTTAAATATATCTTCCCGTTTGAATTTTCGAAAAATTCAGAAAATTGTGGTCAAGAGATCATAACGTAGTGTTGCGCACTGCCGGCCGAACGCAGGTAGTCCCGCAGCCAGTGCTACTTCCCTTACATAAGTACAATCAGTAGAAGTTGAGTAGAAAGTCAGAACCTTACGGACCTGATCACATGCAAAAACGTATGGGTACCAGACTACGTAACGTAAAAACACGGGGAAGTGCCTTAGTGGTAAAAACAAATTGACAGATGTTCTTATACAACAATTGACACTATACTACGGTAACGCGTTCAGAAGTAATGATACTGTTGAAAGCATGAAGAATACTATATGGGCGACATTCCATCATAAATGGTCTACGAATGATGCGCCTCAACATGACCACTGCCCCTCTGGACTAAATAGCTGGTATGCATGGCAAAGAGCTAAAGTGTCTAGCACATTGGCAGAGTATAAACACAAGCCAGCACTTCATGTCGATGTAAAACAAGCGATAAAGCCAGTATGTGAATCATTGACGAAGAATTATTGGAACGATGAGTGGGTCACTTTACACAAAACACCAACGAAAGTGTCCATTCGGTAGTGTGGAAAATAGCTACAAAAGAATCATTCAGCCGCATAGAAATCGTGCAGATTGCTACATATATTGCAGTTGTGATCTTCAATGATGGCTACATTCGTCTGCTGGACATAATGAATGGATTAGATTTACAAGTGGGCCCGCGTGCTTTCGAGATGTCCAGCGAGCAAGACAGTATTCGCTTAGCAGGCACGGATAAAAAGGAGCTCGGCAGTACAAAGCAGGCTCGACAAAAAAAACAGACGTTCTGCGGCTGCTACTGAAGCTGAACGTACTTTGGAAACTGCATTCTATAGTGCAGGATTTTTTTAAAGCGTAAGCACTACTGTTCAAACATAAATATTATATCGAATATTTGAACGCGCTTTTCTGGAAACTGTACACGTTTTGGTGATTTTACCACGATATCTCGAAAACCGCTGGAGATATCAACTTGAAGTTTACACCGGAGTTGTAAAGCACGATGACACATTAATTATACCTGATATCTGATTGAATAAAAATGTTTCCACCATTTTATAATAACTCGCATTTTCCCACACTTTTCGTTATCTGGACACCATTTTTTGCATTTTGTTTTCATTTAACATTTTTCAGGTATAATCAATAGAGGGAAGCCTAAGAAGGAGAAATATCCTTGGGATTTCCCAAAATCTTTCTCCATTCAACTGTAATCGTGGTATAATCGGATTTCACATAGTTTGTCTCATTACGTTGGAGCGCCAATATTATTCACCGGGGAATAAATATCGCGACATTTTCTTATTTTATCATTTTATACTAAATACCCATGCACAGGCAAAACGTTTCATATTTATTCGTGACCTTGTTACAAACAATTAAACGCAAGCCACTTTTTGAAACGTCAAACCTCCCTAGTCTCCTTAATTGGGATGATCAGTTGAGAGCTCCAAGAATTGAAGACCATATTAAAAAACTTAACTGAGTGCATGTGGAGGAGGTAAGAGTCATCCCGCTCATTATGAACTGACTAAATCGGAAGAAGAATATTATTTGCCGAAGGAGTAAGGGTAGCGTAAGCTACCGAATTTGCATTCAAATGGACAGGTTCAGAAGTAGCAGCATCACTGGCTGAGAACGACATTAAGTTCAACACTGGACAGTATTTTCTTAAATGCCTCACTTATTTACATTTGAAGCAAATAACGCTTGTTCACATCTAAAATGTGTAGGAAACACCCAATGCAGTGATATTAACCGATTTAGAAAGTTGAGCTAAATCCGCATCAGACAGAAAAATTATACACGTCGTACGTCAAAAACTCATTACATATTCAACATGAGGGTTGTTGGTGACAGTTGGAACTCTCCGTATAGGTCCCAAATCCTTAACAAACAAGAAGAGACGCGCTCTAAAATATGCATCACGAATTTCGCTTGTGGTGAGTTAGAAATGATCGCTGTTATTGGGAGTTAAGGTGGACGTCAAGTAATTTTGCTCCCTATACTTCCAATGTAAAAACTTCTGCACACATTTTCTTCACAATTAATGCGTTCCCAAGGATGAAAATTTGAACATCGATTAAAATAGCTTCATTTTATAACTTGGAATACTTAATATTTTCCAAAACATAACCATAATTATTCAATCCAACATTTTTTTGTCTACTGACGTCATCAAAGTACAGGTCGCGCCATCTTTTTTTTGGTTTCAACACCTCCAAAGGAAAAGTTATTGATTTTAAATATAATTATGGTTGTGTTTTAGAAAAAATTAAGTATTCTAAGTTATAATATGAAGTTACTTATATCGATGTTCAAATATTCATCCTTGGGAACACACTAATTGTGAAGGAAATGTGTACAAAGGTTTTTCCATTGGAAGTATAGGAAGCAAAATTACTTGACGTCCACCTTAAGCGAACGACAGCCTAAGCGGTTCTGGTGCCCTATATCAATTCCAGTTGTTAAAAGTAAGTATCGATCAGTCATGCTGTAGAAAAAAACATGCTTTTCCGATCACGCGAATGCAGCCGGCGTTTTGGGGGTGACCACAACATCTGACAGGACAAGGTAAACCCCAATAATTACACCCGGCAGGGAGGAAAATATAACCCATGTTCACGCTTCTATAAAACATGCGGAACATATTTCTACAATGGTACAGTTTTCGAGTTTGAACCATTACGAGTTATGCCCACCTGTGAAGCAGAAATGAGCACTTGAACAACTGTTGCACTTAACATAGATGTTTTAGTTGTAGGCGTAGTAGCGACGATAAATAATGATGCGTACAAGCACATACATACACACGAACCAACACTTCAGGAAGATAATTTAAGTACGCATGACACAGAGGCACTACATTTAGACACTGGATGTAAATCACTACAACAGACTACAAGGAAATAAATCTTGCCTTGTAAATTAATAAATAGACACACTCGGCTACCTTATCATTGAGAACACCACATTTGTGGAAGTCGATACGTGAGGTTCACCAGTTTTTTCTTACGCGAGCATAAGCTCAGAAACTTAAGAATTCAGTAATTTCGGTAATCGATACAGTGCTGAAGCTCTTTCGCCCAGTTGAGGTGTACAGTCTTGTGATGTGGCGTTATCAATCGGCGGCTCCCATAACGTATTGCTAATGACCTCCTGATGGTCTTATTGGAGACGATTCCGACACCTCCCTCAAAGTAACCGGTGATTTGTGTCACTGTCACTCTCAGAATGGTTGCAACTATGCGAGCCAGACGTCGACGGCCTTGGTTATCCGCCATCTTTCTCCTACTACACAGCACTGTGCACGATGAGATGTTATTCCGTAAATGGCGTATTTCCAATACACTCTTGATACTGTCGAATGGGAATACTTCAATTCCTGTACCACCTCTGCGACAGAATTGCCCATGCGTCGGGCATCTGCTATTATCTTTCTTTCAAACTCTATTAACTGACGACTTTCAATCATACTGAAAATGTTTTACCGTCTATGTGAAAAGGGTGATGCCCTATTACTTATGTACTTGCGAAGTTGCGGGTTCTTCCACTAGCTGGATGGGTGACAGCGTAGGGTTGCCCAGGGATTAAATATTCCATTATTTCTGTACTCTCAGTGTACATGGTATGAAAACGAGGGAGAGAGGCTTGTCTATTACATACCCTTTTTTTTTCCTTTTTGAATTTTGCTCTATGAGATAATTTAAGAAATTCAGTTGTAACCTGAGGTAAGTATTGTAAACTATCAATTATAGAAAATGTGTCACTTATAAAATTACGCTCTGCATGTCTGTTGAAATCTGAAATCGTTACACTATGCATATGATCTGAATGATCGAAATATTTTATGGGGTTAAGGGGGAACGGGATGAGAGGAAAGTTTAAGGGGCTGGAGCACACCTTAGCCCATTACCTTACCACTAATTCCTTGGGGTCTAGCCTCTCCCACAATGATTCACCAAAGCTCTTTAGGACGCACGTAGGATATGATAACAATTATTTTGCCGTGTGAATCAGTAATTAACCCTTTAAGCGGCCGATGTACCTGAAACATATGGTTCCCAAAATTTTCTGCGCGCCCCAAACAGTAATGTTCACATAACGGCCGGGTTTTACGAAAGCTTCGGCAAAACAATTCCTTTATCCACCTAATCTCAGCAGTACCTGCCAATGATGGTAAGTGCTCACTTCTGTTTCTTTATTCTCCGTTCTATGACTAACGGCATGAATGGCACGCCATTCCATGGCCCAGTGGCATGACGTCCGTGTCAGGCTAGACCCCCTGATACCTACATCGTGCCACTGGGTAGAAACAAGTGGATAAAACCTCTGGTGTCCTTTCTCTCTTAGGTTCGTCACATTTGTTGTAGCCCTTTCAGCATATATTAGTCAGACAGGATTACTGATCATCCCCCTAAATCGCTACTTTGCATAACAAAGTTAAGGGGAAAGCGACGGTCCCTGATGCGCAGCTTCCCTCATTCCACTGACTTCGGCCCACTTCTTAGACAGCGATTGTGTTCGATATGATTTTAACCCATTTTACTAACCCCGAGTTAATTCGTTCCAGGCAGTTAAAGGGTTAATACGAGTGTATGCCAGAACTGTTTTAATGTAAACTGTGACGTGCTTGCTTCGCAGGACGTACATGAGATAAAGTCAGATAGCAGTGAGAGCACATGCCAGTATAGTACAGTGGATAGCTCTCTGAGTTTCGGAGCCGAGAGTTGTGGGTTCGATTTCTACACCTGGCATAAGATTGATGGAGAAATTTATTTCGTTATAGAACATAATTACCAAACACAAAACCCTAAGTAGAGAATTAATTATCAGTGCAGTTCAGTGGTTCGACTATCTTTGCAGTACCGTTTGCAAAGGTGCAGCAAATTATGGGATTTCCCAATACCAGGGAAACTCTAAAGTTCGTGCCTTTTTGCAGCTAAAAAGTTTAACACCTGCAAGATACCGTATTTGCTCATCTCATTCTGCAAAATATAAGCTATTGCTTTCTATAGTCCTCCGCCAACATTCCGCCAGAGGCATGGTCCCACAGTGATCCACAGGTTTCCAGGATAGACAATCTCTGATACTGGATTTCACATCCACAACTGAAGCGATGTGCCGTCTTTTTAAGAAATGGGCCATGAAGCGAAACAGGTGGTAGTCGGATGGAGGAAGGAGCACGATCTCATACATCTTCCTATTCCTGCTGGACACCCACTCTGAAGGTACGATTTGTGACATTTTCCACTTGAAGCAACGCCTCCTTTCTATTAATGCACACTTCACAGAGCCTCACGAACTCATTATGGTTGTTTGGCATAGAGATTCCCGTCTTGCCTGACTCTCCGGCATGAATTCCCAGCGCCAAGTGCCTTCACATTTCCGTCAAATGCAGAGCATGACTTTCCTCTCGAACTGCTCTCTTTGCACCATTTTTTATCAACTGTGACGATACGACGTCAAAACCTATCGTATTGTGGATTTGACAGCATTCTACGACAGAGAGCGACACGTTGTTTCTCTTGCTGGGATGTCAATGCTTATGGAACCATTTGCTGGACCCTGGAGGAGGAATAAAGTTGGTGCAGGTGAGACGAAAGATGATGAATTGAGATCATACCTCAGTTTTCAGTTAGAGTAGTGGCTGAAATTGTGGAAACCTTTTGGAGAAAGTGTATTTTTGAGGTTTGATGGCTCAAAACATCACTTTTTTTTAGTAATAAAATAAAATTATATATCAATGGAAAGTTAATTTCATCACGAATGTAATGCAATAAAGTTTGTTCAATTATCTGTATTCTATGAAAAGATATAGCTAAATAACCAGAAAAAGGAAGCATAACTTGCTTAGGTTGATATGAAGTTGCTTTCCTTCATTTAAATGTAGCCAATGAGCATAAGTGTTTAGAGAGCCAATCAGGTGTCATCTTGATTTGGCAATGAGCCAATCAGTTTACAGTAGGATTCAGATATTGATCTCATGTGTTGGAGCTGAGGGGAAGACATTTGTCAGTGTGTTATGTGATTGTTATCAAGTTGGTTGGGTTTTTTTGTGTGTTCTTTCATTTTGTGAGCTTGTACTAATGAAACGTAATAAAATTAAAAAAATGGCGCAAAGAGTTGACTGGTGTCCCAGACAGCGATGTAAAATAGTACTATTAAGTAAACAAGGCTTCAGTTATGAAGAAATTAGAAGAAACATTGGTGGAAACTTAACCAAAGATGACATTTCCTAATTTTTGAAGAAGTGTAAGGAGACTCAGTCACTACAAAACCAGACTGGTAAAGGCAGGAAAAGGTGCACAACAGCAAGTGATGATAGAAGAATTAAGAGAATGTGCCTAGGTGACAGAAGAAAATCATCTGGGTGTATACAAGAGGAATTGACAAAATGCAATGTGAAGTTGAATGCAAGGACTGTTCGGCGCAGACTGCAGGAATTTGGTCTAAAAGCTAGAATTCCACGAAAAAAGCCATTTTTATATCTCAAACAAAGGTTGAAAGATTAAACTGTGCTAACACCCATGCTAACTGGACAGCGAAACAATGGGACAGTGTTATTTGGAGTGATGAGATCAAAATTTCCCTGTTCGGTAGCGATGGCATAAAATACATAAGGAGAAGAATCGGAGAAGATTTGCATCCTGATTGCATTACAAGTACCGTGAAACTCCCAGTTAGAGTTATGATCTGGGGTTGTATGACATCAAAAGGCATGGGCAGAATTTGTGTGATTAAGGGGAATATAAATGGCCAAAAATACATTAATGAAATACTTGAGCCCAAACTGAAGCCTTCCGCATGTGAACTTTTCCAAGATAATGAAGCATTTATATTTCAACAGGATTCAGCTCCATGTGATGTTGCTTCTGTGTGCAAAAAGTGGTTTCAAGATAATCATATTCCATTGCTGGAATGGCCTGGGAATATCCCAGACCTTAACCCCATCGAAAATCTATGGAGCCGACTAAAGAAACTTTTTAGTCAGAAGCAACCCAGCAATAAAACCCAATTAATAGATGCAATAATTCAATCTTGGTTTCACATTATATCATCTGAAGAACTTAAACACTTGGTTCACTTCATGTGAAGGCGTTGTAAGGCCGTAATTAACGCTAAAGGTTAGCCAGCTAAGTATTAACTGACATGTTGAGAATTTTGTATATCTCATTTTTTCTATGTGTTTCACTTTTCTTCTTTATAACTGTTGTTCTCAAACAAAATCTTTCATAAAAGTTATTGCATTACATTCTTGATGAAATTATATTTCCATTGATATATAATATTATGGTATTACCCCCACAAAAGTGGTGTTATGAGCCACCAAACGTCAAACATACACTATTTCCAAAAGGTTTCCACAACTTTGGCTACTACTGTATGTACTGGTAGCGCCTTTGCTGTCACAGCTTCGACCAGGGTGTCAGTGTTGGTAATCTTTGGGCATCCTGACCTCCGCTGGTTTTCCAAATTGGCGTTCCCAGCATTGAAAAGCCAGAATGTTTTTCAAACAGCGCTGCTGTACGCTGTTAGCTCGCTCTGAACTGCATAAATTCCAATAGCTACTGCTGCCGCTTTTAACCTTTTTTTTCAATAAACACGGGGCACCCGACCAGCATGTGCATTGACCTGCATCCTCTGGTCACCTGAAAACTAAATGTGGCTCTGTTTTGTTGTTGTTTTTTATTTTTTTATTGAAATTTTAACGACCACCGTGAGAAACTCGATGGGCTATAAGCAGTCGCCCGTCCCTAATTTAGGGCCACTGGTTCCCCGTAAGAGAGAGAGAGAGAGAGAGCCAGTGTCATAAGACAAAGATAAGATCTATACCTGACCGCAGTTCGAACCCAGACCCTTCTTGGACAAATGGTCATAAGCCAGCGCTTAGACCACTGCGCCACCAGGGCGGCAAATATGGCTCTTTGCCAATGCACGTCATTAGCCTTGTATATTCTACGTCATCGCGGTAACCTTGTGCGCGCGTTTCGTGTAGCTAAAAACGGGACGAATTTTTTCATGTATCACAACATGAAAGAAAGAAATATTTTTTCATGCATCACGATGAAATTTTCAAATTTTCGGATATTATCTGACTTATCAAATTTTCGCATATTATCTGACTTATATGTCACATTTACACCAAAAATCGGATTGTCATCTTCAAAGTTTGTGTTGCCGCCTCGGTGGCGCAGTGGTCTAAGCGATGGCCTCTGATCATTCGTCCGAACGGGGTCCGGGTTCGAATCCCGGTGAGGCATGGATGTTGTGTTTGTCTTACGGCACTGGTTCTCTCTCTTCCCTGGAACCAGTGACCCTAAATTAGGGACGGGCGACTGCTTATAGCCCATTGAGTTGCTCACGGTGGTCGTTAAACTTCCAATCAAAAAAAAAAAAACAAAAAAAAAGTTTGTGTTATATGGTGTAATCCCGTATTTCTTTCATGACTTATCTGCTCCTCCGGGCAATCACGGGATAGGATTCTTAACCTCCAGATTCGCTAAACATGAATGCCGGTTGCTTCGACTAGCGAATTATGTGATGGTTATATTCAAATTAATCGGAAACTTGAGACTTGGTCGTTCTGGGTGGTGTTGTGGTTAGCATACACGGGCACTATCTGGGAGACGCGGGTTCACGTCCCGCTCCAGGATGATGAAGTTTTCAAATTTTCGGATATTTTCTGACTTACCATCCTTGTCACATTTACACCAAAAATCGGATTGTCATCTTCAAAATTTGTATCATGTATCACATTATGTGTAGCTCAAAACGGGACGAATTTTTTTGGTGCAGCATATTATGTGTAGCTTAAAACGGGACGAATTTTTTACTCACCCTTGTAAACGGGGAGAAAGGTAAGAGAGTCGAGTGTAAAAGCTCTTTAATTTACAACAGCAGTCTTATGAGTGATGGCGTGCGAGGGCTCACAGATTTTATAATTACATTTCATAAATAATAAAGTCGCATGAGAACGAGGATAATTGCCGTTTCGCAAAAGTAGAGAGAAAAAATAAGGATACACCTTAATCTAAAGAAATTTGGTTATCTTTTTCTGAAAAGTTGGGGCTCATCTCAAGAAGATTAAAAAGAAAGTTCCTCCGTGATTTTTTATACCAAAAAGTTTTTCAGCCTTTTTTCCTGTCAGCGCTTAAGAATTCATCTTTAAAATATTTGCTCTCAAGAGCAAATATTCATCATTTAGCTCAAGCTAAGTGATCCGAGAATAAAGCTGGAGTTTATTACATTTTTAATTAACATCAGTTACGATAACCAAACAGCAGGTGAAATTTCGCGCATCATCTGGTGAAAGCATATTTTTAGATCGCAATAGAGAAAAGCTTATTGTATTTATCCGTTTCGCAGCAGTTTGCAATTAATTAAATTTTTGCCGTGATGCTTCCGAATGAAACATGAAATACTGTTCCATATATGCGCCGGTATGCTGCATGTGAAATCCCTTAAGACATTAAGATATTATCTACTTATTTAGATAATAAGCCAAAGGCAGTTATATGTAATTTTCTTTATAGAAATAATAGTGTCTGAAATGGAATTGGAAAGCTGTCATTAATTATGCGATATTTTGAATTCCAAGACAAAAATTTTAATCTCGTGTCTCGGGTTAAAATTGTATTAATTGCTTTTAACGATGACAGCTTTACGAGTGGCAAGCTAGCGATAAATTTCTGCGGTCAAAAAATAAATGCTGTTAAAAGGAGAACGGAAAATCACGTTTCTTTTTAATGCAAGATAAAGAGGAACGTAAACGACGATTTTCTTTCCATGCGAACAAGGCTAAGCTATGTAGATTTATGAGTTGAAGAATCTAAAGCGCTAAAGGCGTTGACGTAAAGAACAGAGATAAATAAAAGTGATACAATTAAACGTTTGACTAACAAAAGAAAAAAAGAACTTACAGTTACATGAATTCTTAATATACGCAGAAAATTAAGCATTTATAACGTCATGAATATGCGATATCAGAGGGATTTTCAGAGCAATACCCGCCACCAGCGATAAGAAAATGATAAGAAAATGCATAGCGAAGAAAATTCGCATAACAATAGTGAAATTAAGATGGCCTGTATTATTTTTGTTTTGATCTGAGTTTTATTTCAAGAAAATTAAAAGTGGAATGCTCATGTTGCATCTGTTTCGGTAAAGTTGAGATCGCGCTTTGGAGTTCTATGTAGAGTTTCGAGTTTCTTACCAATACAGATAAAATTAATACTTTATTTCTTTTTTGTCTATCCCCATTTGTCTTATTGTCCTCTGTCATGGCAAAGTAATGCTAACAGAATTTTTTCATTACAAAAAAACTTATTTCTTTGCTGAGTCCATCGGATAATGTGAAGGTCCTGTTTAACCGTCACAAATTGTTGACATTGAAGAAAGCGTATAATTTCTGACTTATGTTGCTAATGCTTGAGCGCGTATAACGAAGTAAATTTCTTCGTCATTTTTATCCACGCCGGGGCTCGAACCCGGGTCCCCTCATTCCGGAATAAGTCGCTCTACCAATTGAGCTGCGCGGACGTTCGTTACCGCTGATATCTGCCTTTATATCGTGTGCGTCCTGCGGGGCAGGCACGTCACATCCCCCCCCCCCCAAAGAGGGCCGGGGGCATGGCCCACGGGTCAGCCGTGAGCGTGATACGTCGCAGGCAGCCATCCACTTTAGAACTCCCAGTCAATCTAGTGTGTGGATTGCAACGTCACACACATTTATTTTTCGAAGCGCTGCTCTTATTTTTCCTATCTCGCGGTGTGGAAAGAACATCACACCATTGCGAGATCTGAAACGGCCGGGTCATCCGGGAAGTTCGGGCGCCATTATAACGAAGTTATCTAAGCGATGGCTTCTGATCATTCGTCCTAGTTAGGTTCAGGTTTGAAACTCGGTGGGAAGCATGGATGTCTTACGGCAGTGGCTCTCTCCTTTCCCTGGAGTCATTCGCCTTGCATTATGGATGGGCAACTGCTTATTGCGCACTGAGTGGTCGTTAAATCGCCACTTTAAAGAAAAAGGAAACAGAAAAGCTCTCACAAATGCGCAGTACTTTGATATTAATGCCCATTGACCCCGTCGCTGGAACGGGTTGCCGAGTAATAATAAATCAATTGTTAATTTCAGAAGGGCACCTAAGGAATACTATGTTTATAGTTAATTTACATTCAGTTCAGTTATATTGTATTATGATCATATACACCGATTTTTTTTATTGGAGGTTTAACGACCACCGTGAGCAACTCAATGGGCTATAAGCAGTCGCCCGTCCCTAATTTTGGGTCACTGGTTCCAGGGAAGGGAGAGAGCCAGTGCCGTAAGACAAACACAACATCCATGCCTCACCGGGATTCGAACCCGGACCCCTTTCGCACGAATGATCAGAGGCCAACGCCTTAGACCACTGCGCCACCGGGGCGGCCTATATACACCGATGAGTCATTACATTATGACCACCTACCTAATAAGTTGTTCGACCAACTTTGTCCCGCAAAACAGCGGCCACTCGGCGAGGCATCGATTCGATGAGGTGGCGATAGGTATCAGGAAGCATCTGGTACCATAATGTCAACAGCAGGTCCACCAGTTCCCTGAATGTTTAGGGTGGTGGCGATTTAGCGCGAACCCGCTTTGCGAAATCGAACCACAAATGTTCGATTGGGTTCATATCAGGTGAATTTGGAGGTCATGGAATTAACAGAAAGTCACCAGCATGCCCCTCGAACAACTCTTTCACGATTCGGGCAGTGTGGCATTGTGCATTATCCTGTTGGTAATGGCCATCGCCAGAAGGGAACACAGTTGCCATGAATGGGTGAACTTGGTCCACAACGGTGTTCAGATTCCTGACAGCTGTCAGGGATTGTGCTATTGGGATGATACAGCCTAAGGTATCCGAAGAAAACATCGCCCACAACATAACACCGTTTCCGCCCAACAGTACATTCAGGTGTCATAGCCTCTGTTGGTAATCGGCGTATCCTCGCTCACCCGTCTACGTGATGCACCAGGAATCTTGATTCGTCAGACCACGCCCCTTTCTTCAAATCATCCACGGTCCATTCTCGATTACATTGGGCCCATTTCATGTGTTGTTGGCAATGACGTGAAGTGAGCCTGGGGACCCGGCTAGGTCTTTGGCCACGCAGGCACATGCGCAGAAGGCTGCGATGAACCGTGTGCTGTGACACATTTACCTGATCACCACTGTCGTAGCTGCTGTTTATGCGTCGCCCTGTGATACTGCGGTCGCTGCGAACAATGCGCGACAGTCTCCGCTCTCCTCTGGCATCGATGAGCTGCGAACGACACACAGCTGGACGGTGGTTCTTCGTTTGGCCATCTGTGCACCACTTTAGATACGTACTCACTACAGAAGCACGTGAACAACCCACAAGCCGCGCCGTTTCCGAGATCGTAGTTCCGAGGTGTCGTGCCATCACAATTTGTCTTTTATCAAACTCCGATAAATCCGCAGCTTTCCCCATTCTGACTCCGAGCACTTTAGTAATTGAAAGCCGGTCCTCGGGCTGTAAATACACTACCTACCAACAAGTAATTGGACACCCCTGCAATCGACAATATCTGCGGTCGTGATACACGTCACGGCCGCCGCCGTTAAATATCGTGTGGGAAACAACAACGCAACAAGTCGCATGCAAGATGCCACGCAGTTCGGAGCTCTCTGATTTCGAGAAAGGTGTAATCGTCGGGTATCACAGAAATGGCCGATCCATACGTGACATATCCAGCGAGTTGAAGTACCCAAAATCGACAGTGGCCTACGTCATTGGCAACTGGAAAATCAGAGGTGACTGTCGGAATGTGCTCCGACCCGACAGACCCACAAAACTGGGAGTTAGAGACCGACGGGTGCTGGCCAGAGAAATTCGGAAGAACCGCACCAAATCGATGGGCCACATCCGCGAGGAGTTTCAACAGGCATCCGGGAGTGTTCTTTCGATGAATACCATCCGTAAGGAAGCCCATCTGTTCGGTCATCATGGACGTGCTGCCGCCCACAAGCCTTTGATCACCAAGTCCTATAGCGCTGCTCGGCTAACGTGGTGCAAAGAACGTCGACAGTGGACCGTTGAACAGTGGAAACAGGTTCTATGGAGCGACGAATCAAGGTTCACCCTTTACCGTTCGGATGGCAGGGTTTGGGTATGGCGTCTGCCTGGAGAACGCCTTCTGCCGGAATGTATTGTTCCAATTGTGAAGTTCGGCGGCGGTGGAATTATGCTGTGGGGGTGTTTCTCCTGGTATGGCACGGGACCCTTTGTCGCAATTCCTGGTAGACTCAACGCCGAGACCTACTGCACCATTTTGGATGACCATGCGCTTCCTACGTTGTGGCAGTTTTACGGGGTGGACCCATGTTACTTTCAGGATGACAATGCCACCTGTCATGTTGCGAGGTCCACCATGACTTGGTATGGTGACAATGGGGTTAATCGAATGAACTGGCCTGCGCAGAGTTCGGACCTTAACCCTATCGAGCACCTCTGGGATGAGTTGGAGCGTCGACTTAAAGGATGCCCCCACCGTCCGAAATCGGTGAAGGAACTGCCCTGTCTTCTCCAAGCCGAGTGGAAGAAAATACCGCTAGCCGTCGTACATCGCCTGGTTGAGAGTATGCCCCGGAGGGTCGCAGCTGTAATCGCCGCTCGTGGAGGCTCCACCAACTATTGAAGGTGAATAAACTTCGTTTTCGTTTGCTATCACAGGTGTCTAATTACTTGTTGGTAGATATCGTATATTGCTCTGTGAACTTCACCTGCGCCATCGTTGGGTCTCCAGGCGCGCTCATTTCTCAAGACTGTGGGTGGTCATAATGGAATGGCTCGTTGGTATATACAAATGCAAGGTGATAAATGTGTAAATTCTTGACTTGACATTTTGCTTTCTTTTGGGGACCCCGGGGATGGTCAAGTCAGGCTCACATTAGCCTTTTACCCTGGCTCCCTGCTATTATGTTGCTTTTTAGGTGTTTATATAGGTGTTTCGTATTTGCATATAATGTGGTTTTCATTTGATTAGTTATTTCTGGTATATGAATCATTTTTTAGGATTTGTAGTATATGTTTGACTGTATGCAACATGGTAATAAATAAATAACTATTTTAATTGCAACACACTGAAAAAAGAATCAGCAGCGCTTGCTTTGCCACCGCGGTTGCGCAGTCGTATAAGCGCTGGCTTCTGACCATTTATCCTATATGGGGTTGGAATCCCGGTGAAGCATGTATGTTGTGTGTTTGTCTTACGGCACTGGTTCTCTCCCTTTCCTGGAACCAGTGATTCTAAATTAGGGACGGGCGGCTGCTTATAGTCCGTGAAGTTGCTCGCGATGATCGTTAAACCTCCAATAAAAAACATATAATGGCCTTGCGTTTTCGCCAGTCTTGGTTGAAGGATGGCATCGCACTTTTAGCCGCCCCTGTGGCGCAGTGGTCTAAGGCTCTGTCTTATGATCATTTTCCTTACTTGGGTCTGGGTTCGAATCCCGATGAGGCATGGATGTTTGTGTTTTGTCTTTCGACACTGGCTCGCAATATGTTACTTGTCCAACACTGGTTATCTGTGTACATTGGTCATTTTAACATACTGTCAAATCCATGTTTAATGTATAATTGTTCGCAATGTGTTACATGGTCAATACTGGCTGTATATGTGTAAATTGGTCATTTAGCATGCTGTAAACCATGTATGATATGTACTTGTTGCTGTGAGCTATCTGTATCCTGTTTATGTCTGCCTGTTTGTCATGTCTTTGTACCACCAGGTCCAATAAATCTTTTAAAACAACAATAAAAAAAGCGCTTGCTTATCAGTAGACGACCATATAGAAAAAAATATTTTCTCCTATGCCGTTCCGGTAGCGCAGTGGTTTAAGCGCTGGTTTATTACTGTTCGTCCGAGGAGGGTCCGGATTTTAATCCTAGTGAGGCATGGATGTTGTGTTACTCTTACGGCCATGGTTCTCTCCCTTCCCTGGAACACGTGGTTCAAAATTAGGGACAGACGACTGCTTATAGCCCATCAAGTTGCTCACCTTGGTCGTTAAACCTTCAATAAAAAAAAACTTTTTTATTACAGCTAAAAAATTTCAGTGGTAGCAAATTTCTGTAGTGACAATAGGCACAGAAAAAGCAATTCTATGCGTACTAACTGGATTATCTGAATTCCGTTTTGCAACAGCTAGAGGATTTCTGGTTTCTGTTGTAAGCTGCTCTTGCTGCCAAAGCAATATTTTTGCTGGGTCTGGTTCACCAAAAATCCCTAACTATTTTAAATTCATTGGTGGAATAAAAAACAGTCATACACGTCAAAAAGACACTGATACCGTGCAGTAAGGTTTGGTCTAAAGCAAGAGCCAACGCCTAACAAACGATTTGTGGAAGCATTAGATCAGCACCCACACATCACTAACGTACTATGTGCTTAAAACATGTCATACAGTTTGGTACCCGATCAACGAATCTCATACCGTTTATTAAAAAAGATCGGGCAACAACTGACATAATTAGCGAATGGGGAGTGTATGACATTCCAATGTTGGACTCCTCAACAAGTGAATATGTTAGCAACTACGTGGGGTCCACAAGGAGAAGTTTGGGTATTCGTGAAGAGGAACACAAATATAATATCTGAACCAACAGCAATAATACGGCATTATCTAGGAATGTTGCACATAGAACATTACAACCAAACTGGGCGAATATCAGACTGTTGGACACTCCGGCAAACGTACACTCACTACACCTTGTTGAAAGTCTGTACATTGAAGACCTGGGGGACAGATGCTGAAATGACAATACACCTGTGGACATATCAAAAATATGGAAAAACCACGTAGTTAATTTGAACTTTGTAATTAAAAACAACATGTGAATTTGACAATATCCTTTAATAATGTAACAAAACTTCTGTATAACTATGTGAATGTTCTGATGTTGGAAATTACATGAGTGTGTTTACTCGGTTGCGATGGTAACAATCAAAACTTTGTGGCGCTTGAGATCTTTACCCGTGGGGCATTGCTGTACTCCTATATACACTATCTACCAACAAGTAATTGGACACCCCTGCAATCGACGATATCTGCGATCCTGAAACACGTCACGGCCGCCGCCGTTAAATATCATGTGGGAAACAACAACGCAACCAGTCGCATGCAAGATGTCACGCAGTTCGGAGCTCTCAGATTTCGAGAAAGGTGTAATCGTCGGGTATCACAGAAATGGCTGATCCATACATGACATATCCAGCGAGTTGAAGTACCCAAAGTCGACAGTGGCCTACGTGATTGGCAAGTGGAAGATGAGAGGTGACTGTCGGAATGTGCCCCGACCCGGCAGACCCACAAAACTGGGAGTTAGAGACCGACGGGTGCTGGCCAGAGAAATTCGGAAGAACCGCACCTAATCGATGGGCCACATCCGCGAGGAGTTTTAACAGGCATCCAGAAGTATTCTTTCGATGAATACCATCCGTAAGGAAGCCCGTCTGCTCGGTTATCATGGTCGTTCTGCCGCCCAGAAGCCTTTGATCACCAAGTCCAATAGCGCTGCTCGGCTAACGTGGTGCAAAGAACGTCGACAGTGGACCGTTGAACAGTGGAAACAGGTTTTCTGGAGCGACGAATCAAGGTTCACCCTTTACCGTTCGTATGGCAGGGTCTGGGTTTGGCGTCTGCCTGGAGAACGCCTCCTGCCGGAATGTATTGTGCCAACTGTGAAGTTCGACGGCGGTGGAATTATGCCATGGGGGTGTTTCTCCTGGTATCGCACTGGACCCTTGGTCGCAATTCCTGGTAGACTCAACGCCGAGACCTACTGCACCATTTTGGATGACCATGCGCTTCCTACGTTGTGGCAGTTTTACGGGGTGGACGGACCCATGTTACTTTCAGGATGACAATGCCACCTGTCATGTTGCGAGGTCCACCATGGCTTGGTATGGTGACAATGTGGTTAATCGAATGGACTGTCCTGCGCAGAGCCCGGGCCTTAACCCTATCTAGCACCTCTGGGACGAGTTGGAGCGTCGACTTAAGGGGTGCCCCCACCGTCCGAAATAGGTGAAGGAACTGACTTGTCTTCTCCAAGCCGAGTGGAAGAAAATACCGCTAGCCGTCGTACAACGCCTGGTTGAGAGTATGCCCCGGAGGGTCGCAGCTGTAATCGCCGCTCGTGGAGGCTCCACCAACTATTAAAGGTGAATAAACTTCGTTTTCGTTTGCTATCACAGGTGTCCAATTACTTGTTGGTAGATAGTGTATTTGTGCGAGCATCACATAACCTCTGTTCCACTGATGACGTGGTGAATGTCACCCCGAAAGTACTAGTGGGGTTTTTAATTGTAAATACTTTTCATCTTTTAGCATTAAATATCGCACATAGACGGCGTTGTTATTTATGTGATATTTAGTACAAATTTTTTTTTATCTGTAAGGTTATACATGTTTTTTGTTCTTGCGATTGCTGTTAATGCGGTTAGTTTTCAGCTGAAAGTTATAGAAATCCCGCGAAGTACCTCATTTCGGCAGGCATTCTGAAAGTAATGCCTCCTCCTTAATTACTTTTGGCAGCTTTCACGATGCCAGGGAAGGGACATATCCAGTGCCGTAAGGCAAGCATTGAATCCATGCCTCACCGGAATTCGACCCCGAACCCATCTCGGACAAATGATCAAAAGTCAGCGCCTAGACTACTGCCCCACCGGACCGGCTATGGGTGAAGTTGCACATGGAGAATGTTCGACATCTTGTTGAATCTGCTCCTAGGCGTCTGCGAGCCGTGATTGCACAGAAGGGCGGACCAACGCGTTATTAGGTACGTGTTCCTAATGCAAAGCTGACTAAAGGTGTAGTCCCACAAGCCGAAGAAAACCTGTTTGTTAGGAGGAGCATGATATATTCAGAAAGCGAAATTTTGGAATCTAGTTTGTTGGAACGCAGATACTGCTGCAAAAGAAATATGCACGTACGCCCCCTGTCGGCGAAAAATAATTAGGCGAAGGGCATTCTTCGTCACCAAATCTATTCCACGCAAAAAAGAATTTCTCGCATAGTAGTACAGATTTTGGGGGAAATGTTTACGCCCCTAGGGGTAAAACAGTGCTTTATTTTGAGAAGAAACTATACAATAACTGTTCTTCCTCTGAAAAGTATTGAAAGAAAAAATAATTGTTCAGCCGAATTTTCAAGAGTAATGACATCGAATAAAATATATTCAGAATTCTATAGTATCTGCATTTATGCCTGCTAATGGTGAAGAAGAGCATGGAAAGAAAAGACAAGGATTACATGCCCGGTTTCTTTAAAGCTGATTATAGTACGAAATTTTGTTTTGTTAGCAAATGTGTTAGAACCTAATGACCTCAGAATATCATTAGAAATGTCTTCGCCGAGGAAGAAGAGAAATATTTGCTTAGCAATTAATATGCTAGAACTACTTCTCCTGTTGCCATTTTCGGGAAAGGATAAGAGTATATATCCTTCAAATGATTGCCTCATTTTATTATTTTTTTTCGAGTACATTGAATTTACCTTTCAATGTTTGTTTAGAGGAAAGACATCACTCTCAACGTCCATCAACAATAATTTTTTTTTCAACTTAGTTCAATTTGCATGTAGTGGTTAATTGAAAAATATTTTTAAAATCCGGAAAACATCGGAACTGAGATTTCTTTATCGTCCTATTCAATTACAGCATTTCTCATTAGAGAAGCATGTTGTTTTCTATTAAGTGTGTATCGCAGAGATTACGGAACAGGCATTAAATCCATTCCTTTGAAAGAAAGAAATGTTTTTCCCATTTAAAGGGCCCTTTGAAGTGAGAAGAGCAACCTTTTTTTTTCTGCGGACTGCGTTTGATCAATGAAACAGGAATTCAAAGCTTAATGTAATGTTTTGCCAGATTCGTATGATGTTTTAAATAAAACTTTGGAACAAACAACACAAGTAAATTTACCAAGTGTATTCTGAAAAATAATTATCAATAGGAGCAGAAGGTATGTATAACTTACTAGTACATCCAGTAATGCAATTAGAAGTACTTAAGGCTATTTTCGCCGCCCCAGTTGCGCAGTGGTCTAACCGATGGGCTCTGATCATTCGTCCGAAAGGGGTCCGTGTTCGAATCCCGGTGAGGCTTGGATGTCGTGTTTGTCTTACGACACTGGCTCTTTCCCTTCCCTGGAACCAGTGACCCTAAATTAGGGACGGGCGACTGCTTATAGCCCATTGAGTTGCTCACGGTGGTCGTTAAACCTCCAATCAAAAAAAAAAAAGGAAATTTTCTTTGAACGCGCAATGATACAAATGGCTTTGCTCATTTAACAAAGAACTGTTCTGCTTTTATAATTTGGTGTTTAACGACCACCGTGAGCAACTCAGTGGGTTATAAGCAGTCGCCCATCCGTTATTTAAGGCCAATGGTTCCAAAGAAGGAAGAGAGCCAATGCCGTAAGACAAACACGACATCCATTTCTCAACGGGATTCAAAACTGGATACATCCAGAGCCCCGATACATCTCAGAACAATGATCAGAAGCCAGCACTGAGATCACTTCGCCAGAACTCTTTTTTCTCCAGGGCTAAGAAAACTATCTTTTTTTTAATTTGGGGTTTAACGACCACCTGTGACGTATGAGTCAAATGGACAATGTGATGCATTTGACTGTTTTCCCAGATGGAGTAGTTCAGCTATTGGAGTAGTGGTAGTAGTTCGACTATTGAGTAGAGTTAAGTAATTTGAACTGTTGTTGGAGTAGTTCAAAAATTTTCCTTTTTGGCAGTTTCTTTTTTTGTTGTTGGAGTAGTTCAATGTTCTCCTAGTTGGAGCAATTCAACTGTTGGAGTAGTTGGAGTAGTTCGACTGTTGAGTAGAGATGAACATTTTTTTGTTGGGGCAGTTCAAAAGTTCCTTTTTTTGTTCTTGTTTTTTTTATTTTTGTTGGAGTAGCTCAAAAATTCCCTTTTTTTTTTTTTTTTTTTTTTTTTTGTAGTTTCTTTTTATTTTTGTTGGAGTAGTTTAATGCTTTCCCGGTTGTACTAATTCAACTGTTAAGTGGAGTTCAGTAGCTTCAGCTGTTGCTGGAATAGTTCAAAAGTTTCTTTTTTTTCGATTGAAGTAGTTCATTGTTCTCCCAGGTGATGTACTACTATTGGAGTAGTTGCAGCAGTTCGATTGTTGAGTACAGCTGGGCAATTTGAATTGTTTTGGGAGCAGTTCAAAAGTTCCTTTTTTTTTTGTAGTTTATTTTCGTTTTTTTGTTGTTGGAATAGTTCAATGTTCTCCTAGTTGGAGCAGTTGAACTGTTGGAGTAGCTGGAATAGTTCGACTGTTGAATAGAGTTGACTATTTTTTTATTGGAGTAGCTCAAAAGTTCCTTTTTTCGTAGTTTTTTTTAATTTTTATTGGAGTTGTTCACCTGTTGGAGTAATTCAGTGATCTTGTTAGAGCAGTTGTAGTTGTTCAACTGCTGAGTAGAATTCAGTAGCTTCAGCTGTACATTGAACTACTCTAACAGTTCAACTACTCCAACAAAAGTTTTTTTTCTTGTAGTTTCTTTTCTTTTTTTGATTGGAGTTGTTCAATGCTCTCCCAGCTGAAATAGTTCAACTGCTTGATCGGTTAGAGTAGTTCGATTGTTGAGTAGTTTCAACCGTTGTTGGAGTAGTTCAAAAGTTTCATTTTTTGTAGTTTTTTTCTTTTTGTTGGAGTAGTTCAATGTTCTCCCAGCTGAAGTAGTTCAACTGGGAAAGCAGCTCCGCCGGAGAAGAAACGTGTCAGCTCGAATCCCACTGTCGGCAAAAGAAAGGCTACATTGGCGTCCGAATGTAAAAAGGATTTCCTGGCAGTAAGGATTGAAAAATTTGTGTAACAGTTCTTCCGCACAAAGGACATAAATACAAAATAAATACTTCTGCATGAAGTGGTCGCCGAGTGTTGTTGTCCCGACACTTTCTGACCGATCTCGTGCCACCTTCTTTCTCAAAAGGGGTTGGGGGATAATGCGACATATGAGCCGAATCGACATTGAAGCAGCGATAAGCCCGCCAGCGTAGTCCAATTGGGATAACAGTCGCTCCGGAGTAGGTAGACGTGGATTCGAATTCCACTCCCGGCAGAGAATGGTTAAACCCCATGTGTTATTTTAAGGATTATAAGAATCGCCCGTTACTAATTTAGGGCCACTGATTCCAGGGAAGGGAAAGAGTCAGTGCGGCACGATAAACACACCACCCATGCCTCATCCGGGGCCGGACCATGGCCTAATCAATTAGAAGCCAGCCCTTAGGCCACTGCGCCACCGGTGCGACGTATTCAAATGCACATAAAACATCATATGGGATTCCGCCGAATTATCTAGTCATACCGTACCTCCTCTCACGAGAATACAATTGCATTAGATTTACAAGTGATGTAAATCTATGCAGTGTGATTAAAACGATGAAGATAAAAACAAAAATAGTTGTGAATAAAAAAGATGGCTGAAAATACTAGTACTTTAGAACATACAAAAATACTACACTCTAAAAGAACTCTGCAACCTAGTATAATGACACGAACGGCTATGCCATATGTTGCAACAGAATAATGTGCTGTCACTAAGGACTGAACCCTGCTATGTTTCGTTTATACGGTTTTTTTCAACTGTACGCTAATTTTACTTGAACCTTGAAAAACGTACAAAAGAGGTCCCACTGTAATTAATTTAATTTCTTGTTTCAAATATTCTGAAACAACAAATACAATGTGCAACCAGTTAATTTGTCCCACGAAAGGCAATGATCTGTTAGTTCTTTTCTTCAGGACGTTAGAAATTGGCAAAGCACCCATGAGGAAAAGCCCCTATGTGACATCAACTTAGCACAATTAGACGCAAGGAACAGAAAATGTTACTTCTCATTTCAAATACTACCAACTTGCTAGCTGGCATACTTGAGTTATTACCATCTTTTGCGTCATAGCCCTTTTCCTAGCATTATCTTAAACTACCACTCTGACAGATTTAAATAAATGCATTATATTTTGCTGCAAATGCCTCTTTGCACTTATTTAGCACGTTTTTTGTAAAAAAAAGGTCGTGCTTATGTTACCGGTTTGTCCGTCCGTCTGTACTCACGATATCTCTGCAACTATTAGTCCGATTTAAAAAACTATTTTTGCATTGGGAAGCTTGAAATATGCGAATGATGATCCTTTATGTCGTTTTTTTTACGATGTGCGATTTTGCCGCTAGAGGGCGTAAATGCAGATGATGTTGAATTTAAAAATACGTTTTAATCCACATATTTGCTTCTAAACATCCGATTGAAAAAAATATTTTATCTTTCGATTCCATTTATGTGGAAGAGTATTTTAGATATAGTTACTTTTTCAAATTACGTACAGATTTTCCGCTAGGGGGCGTAAAAGTAAATTGCATTTTTCCCGATAACTCTTCTTCTAAAACTCCGATTCGAAATTTTGTTTTCTTCAGCGGATACACCTCCTGATGGAAAATATTTTGCATATAATCTCAAATTTTTGGTAAAGTATACTTTGGCCACCAGGGGGCGTAAGTGTTAATTTTTGCTTCTGATGTATTTGCCATAAAATCTGAGCTTCTAAAACATCGATTGAAAAAACTATTTCGTGGACTGATGCCACTCACATCGATACACCTTTTCGGAATATTTTCTTCTTAAAATATTCCACAGTTTCTCCGTCAGGGGGCGTAGATGTATATCTTATTTTCGTCAATATCTCTACTTCTAAAAGTCCAATATGAAAAATTTCTTCTTTGTTGGATAGTGTTTCTAGTGTGGCATGTTTTGCAAATAATTTGAAAATTTTCAAGTAATTCATAGACTTTCCGCTAGGGGGCGTAGAGGTAAATTGGGTTTCCCCTATATCTCTGCTCCTAAATCTCCGAATTTAAAAATTCTTTCTGCACCGGATCCAGCTCTTGATTGGAAATCGTGTGCACATAGTTTCTAATTTTTGTGAAAAATGTTTTGGCCACCAGGGGGCGTAAGTCTTAATTTCTGCTTCTGATGTATTTGCAGCAAAATATGAGCTTCTAAAATATCGATTGGAAAAAACGTCGTTCGTATACCGATAGTACTCATGTCGACAAACCGTTTAGAAGCATTTTCTTCTTAAAATAATGCATGGTTTCTACGCCAGGGGCGTAGATGTACACCTTATTTTTGTCAATATCTCTACTTCTAGGAGTCCGATTTGAAAAATTCCTTCTTTGTTGGATAGTGTTACCGATGCAAAATGTTTTTCCTAAAAATTCTAAATTTTCAAGTAAATCATAGACTTTCTACTAGGGGGCACAAAGGCAAATTGCGTTTTCTGCGTTATTTCTGCTCATCCGATTTGACAAATTCTTTCTGTATCGCATACAAGACCTGATGGCCACCAGGGGGCATAAGTGTTAATTTCTGCTTCTGATGTATTTGCAGCAAAATCTGGGCTCCTGAAGACTCGAAAAAAAAATTTTTTTTTTTTCTTGGGCCGATACCGCTGATATGGAAAAACCTTTTGAGAATACTTTCTTCCTAAAATAATGCCTGGTTTTCCCACCAGGAGACGTAAAGTCACATTTTATTTTTGTCGATATCTCTGTTTCTAAGAGTCTGATTTGAAAAATTATTTCTGTGTTGGAGAGCGTTTCCGATGCGAAATGTTTCTCATATAAATTCATATTTTTCTTAACACACAAGTCTTCAACCAGAGAGCGTAAGCTCATGATTCAGTTTAAAGCAATATCTGAGGGATTAAAACCCCGATTGAAAAACTTCTTTCTTCCGTCAGATGCTATTGTTTTCCATATCGGTTCCATTGACTGAATAGCTTTGATAAATTTAATTTGCGTCAGAACGGATTCAAAAGACATGCTAATTACACTCGAAAATTCGGTGTTATCTTTCTTGTTTTTTATTGGTGACATCTTGCTTCGAATTCCAACAAAATTTGATAAAAAAAAAAACTACATGATCTTTGGTCTATTCTACTTAAAGTTCTCAATATGCCACTCTTCCTATTTCTTCCCTTTTTTTCTATTTACGCTGTTTAAAACACCTATAATATTTACTTTGAAAAACTGTTTCCCCTTTGCGTGAAGTCAGTAATAAAATTCAAGTAACCAAAAACACATATTTAAATCACTTCTGAGATTTTGCGTCTCTTGGTAAAGGTCAAGTGGTTTAAGGTTAGACCTAAATGGTTACTTGTGGTAGATGCAAGGTGTAAGGTTTCATTGCTTAACTAAGAATTTATAAAAATGAATAATCAACACTCGTAAGTATAGAAAAACACTAACGCCCTAGGATAAGGTATAAGCAAGCAGCAACTTAATCGACTATTTACCAAGTCGTTAACTCTAAGACACACTATGAAGACCTGTGACATCCTACAGAAGTGACGCACATGTCAAAATGGCAAGTGGTAGTGATAAGCCCTTGCCGGCATAGCTTAATTGGGAAAGCATTCGGCTTCGGAGAAGCAGAAGGATGTGGTTCTAGTCTCGCCATCTGCACAGAGAGAGTTTTAATTCCACAGACGTTACTTCAACTGCGTTCTCTGCTCAACAAATCGTTATCTCAAACTGCATTGCACTTAACAATTCGCTAACTGGCTTGCACACTTTTTACATTCAATGATTACGTCATACTGACTAGAGATGAGCTCGGGCTCGGACGGGCTCAGAATTCATTAACTACCGGAAAACCCGGGCTGGGCACGGGCTCGGAATTACAAGTCTTGAATCTCATTACTGTATTAATTCAACACGTGTAATTCCGAGCCCGGTTGAATTACACGTGTTGAATTTCATTGTGGATTTGTTACCATGGTGGAAGGATTTTCAATTTCGTAAGCTAGCTGCTATTGCAAGACAAATTTTGCTTATCAAGACTTGCATTGTCCAAAGCTATGGCCGAAGCAAGGATTAGTTTACATTCCCATTTTTTGTATTTTATTAAAAATGAAGAATCTTATCTTTAAAATGATGTATTAATTTCCAAAATTGTGCAGTTAGAAGTATTATTAATTTTTTTAATTTCCTCACTCCCGCGATTTTTGTGGTGACGTTGATTTTTAGTGCAGCAGGTCGAGTTTTACAGAAAAGAAGATCAAGTTGAAGCGCTGAGGCATTAGATGCAATTCTCTCTCTCTCTCTCTCTCTTTTCATGATGAATTTGATCTGGAAACTGCACACACACATGATAATATTGTGATTATTATGCTATTAAACGCAAAGCTTTGTTAATGTTACAAATGCAGAATAATCTGGTCTGGAATGCTTTTACGTTCTTTTTTTTTTTTTTTAATTTTGGAAATTTCCCTACATGCTTTTTTTTTTATATTCTACTACATCCCTCTAAACTACCTATACCAATTAGCATATATGTAAATTATATTGCAAAGATTAGTTTTACAGAGCCAAAATTCCAAACTCTTGCAACTGTCTGTACGGCGTTGTACGTTTCATAACGAAATTTATTCAAAATGAAAGTAAATTTAGAAATCAAAAAGAAATAACGAATGGAATGTTTTGTTTCTAAACAATTTTCTTTTCTTCAGCTTTTACCAAAATTACTGATTCCCCTGATACGGTCGAAGGGCACGTTGATTAATTATTTTTAAATCCACATTTTAGAACATTTGGCTTTATGTGTAGTATTTCTAAAAACATATTAATACTGTAAAGTGGATTAACTGAACTAAAGTTTTTAAACTAATGATTTTAAAACTAATCCTTGCTTGGGCCATATCTTTGGCCAGTGTATAATGCATAAATGCAAGCCTTGGTAAGCAAAATTTTCCAAGAATCCTGGTCCGGGCTCAGCAAACATGTAATCAAAGAAAGCGGGCCGGGCCCGGGCTCTAGGCCTTTGGACCCGGGCGGACCCGCACATCCCCGGGCTCCTAAAATTGAGCCCAAACTCATCTCTAATACTGACCTCTGATCCACTGCCAGTGATGCCAAACTTAGGATGGGGAAATTAATGTGGCGTTAAGTCATATAACTCTTAACGAGAAGAAACTAAATTTTCATAACAACACGGGGACTCATAAAATTTAAATTAGAGGTATACGTCTCTCTCTCTCTCTCTCTCTCTCACACACACACACACACACAAACACACACTTTACCAGTTTGAACGCTAGTAGCGCTTCAACCGGAACTTATCACTATTTGTATCGACCGAATCCTCTTCTTATTAGGATAGCACACCAGTACTCCAAACAAAACTCGCCCATACTTGATAGAATAGTACTTTTTCTTTTCATAATGTTTGAAGTTCATGGTTTGCATAGTTTGTATTGTAAAACAAGTCACTTAAGCAATAAGCACTTGAACAAATAATATGCGGCCAGAGTTCATTTGACTAGGAACAACTTACATATAAAATACAAGTTATTTTACTTCCTCGTAATTAGACAAACTACAGCGTAGAGACATATATCTACGATGACATCAACAAGTTATCTATTACCATGAGACAGCAGTTTAAAACTTCTTTAACAATTCACTTAACAATTCACTCAAAGATGATCTGCACAACTGCACTGCACTGAACAATTCGCTAACTCGCTTGCACACTTTCTGCAGGGTGATTCAAAAGTCCCCGAACTCTGAATTCAAATATTTCTACCACGAATATGGTGATGTATAACTATTTTTACATACTGTTATATTGACACTCATGCTTACATGTTGTAACGTACCAGGAGATGTGACGTACCTGCCAGAAGGACGTAAAGGCAGATAGGAATCAGAATAAAATGTCTGCGTAGCTTAATTGGTAGAGCAACTTATTCCGGAATGAGTGGACCCGGGTTCGAATCCTGGCGCGGATAAAAATGACGGAGAAATTCACTTCGTTATAATGGCGCCCGAACTATCCGGATGACCCGACCGTTCAAAATCTCGCATTGGTGTGATGTTATTTCCACACCGCGAGATAGGAAAAATATGAGCAGCACTTCGAAAAAAAAAAAAATAAGGGGGAGATCATGTAACGTACCAGGAGATGTGACGTACCTGCCAGAAGGACGTAAAGGCAGATAGGAATCAGAATAAAATGTCTGCGTAGCTTAATTGGTAGAGCAACTTATTCCGGAATGAGTGGACCCGGGTTCGAATCCCGGCGTAGACCAAAAATGACGGAGAAAACCACTTCGTTATAATGTAATGAAAACCACTTTACAATAGATGCTGGAATTGTCCACCATTCACAAATTCACCCGACAACACATGTTGGCGGACACTCTTTTCAGCGTGTTCGCTGGTATGTCCCTCACGGCTGTAGTGATGTTGTTCCGCAGGTCCTGTACCGTCTTAGGGTTGTTGTGGTAAACTGTGTCTTTCAGATAGCCCCACAAATAAAAGTCTGGTGAGCGAGGCGGCCAAAGTTTTTTCGACATTAATGGGTCGTGGAAGAACTCACGGAGCATCTCCATTGTGTCGCTTGATGTGTAGCACGTTGCTCCATCTTGTTGAAACCAAAAGTAACGTTCGTGTTCTTCCAGCATCGCTACAAATTGATGGATGATGTCTGCATACACAGCGGAATTTGCAGTTGTGTCGAAAAAAATGACCCAACAATTCGCCGTCTAGACATGGCGCACCACACCCAAACTTTCTCAAGAAATACATGTGGATTCTCTGCAGCCCATATGCGAGTGTTTTAGCTATTGACGTATCCATTCAAATGAAACCATATCCCGTCACTGAAAAAAGTGTTGTTAAGATTGTTAGTCACATTGTTGCGCGTGAAACTCTTAAACCATTAGCAGTAGGCAATTCGCATTTCCGAGTTCAAAGGACGTAGATCTTGCACTACTCGAATTCTGAACAGCCGTAGCTTTAGACGTTTAGTAGCCCTCTGGCAGGTTGAATGCGATGACCCTAACTCTTGAGACAGCAGCCGGAATGACTTCCGGGGAAAGCGCTGCAGGGAAGCGTGAATTTTCTCCAGAAACATGATCGTCACCACGGACGGCCGGCCGCTTTTAGGCTTATCCTGAACACTGCCTGTCTCACGAAACCGGTTCACAAGGCCCTACACAGTTGTTTTCCCTGGTATAGGAGCGTCAGGAAACTTCCTTTTAAAGAGCGGGATGCAACGTTGGTAAGATCCTGAACACTGCCTGTCTCGCGAAACCGGTTCACAAGGTCCTACACCGTTGTTTTCCCTGGTATAGGAGCATCAGGAAACTTCCTTTTAAAGAGCGGGATGCAACGTTGGTAAGATCCTGAACACTGCCTGTCTCGCGAAACCGGTTCACAAGGTCCTACACAGTTGTTTTCCCTGGTATAGGAGCATCAGGAAACTGCCTTTTAAAGAGCGGGATGCAACGTTGGTAAGATCCTGAACACTGCCGGTCTCGCGAAACCGGTTCACAAGGTCATACACTGTTGTTTTCCCTGGTATAGGAGCATCAGGAAACTTCCTTTTAAAGAGCGGGATGCAACGTTGGTAAGATCCTGAACACTGCCTGTCTCGCGAAACCGGTTCACAAGGTCCTACACAGTTGTTTTCCCTGGTATAGGAGCATCAGGAAACTTCCTTTTAAAGAGCGGGATGCAACGTTGGTAAGATCCTGAACACTACCTGTCTCGCGAAACCGGTTCACAAGGTCATACACAGTTGTTTTCCCTGGTATAGGAGCATCAGGAAACATCCTTTGAAAGAGCTGAACGCAACGTTAGGCTTATCCTGGACACTGCCTGTCTCACGAAACCGGTTCACAAGGTCCTACACAGTTGTTTTCCCTGGTATAGGAGCATCAGGAAACTTCCTTTGAAAGAGCTGGATGCAACGTTGGTAAGACTTTTAGGCTTTATCCTGGACACTGCGTGTCTCGCGAAACCGGTTTAGAAGGTCCTACACAGTTGTTTTCCCTGGTATAGGAGCATCAGGAAACTTCCTTTGAAAGAGCTGGATGCAACGTTGGTAAGACTTTTAGGCTTATCCTGAACACTGCCTGTCTCGCGAAACCGGTTCACAAGGTCATACACAGTTGTTTTCCCTGGTATAGGAGCATCAGGAAACATCCTTTGAAAGAGCTGAATGCAACGTTAGGCTTATCCTGGACACTGCCTGTCTCACGAAACCGGTTCACAAGGTCATACACAGTTGTTTTCCCTGGTGTAGGAGCATCAGGAAACTTCCTTTGAAAGAGCTGGATGCAACGTTGGTAAGACTTTTAGGCTTATCCTGAACACTGCCTGTCTCGCGAAACCGGTTCACAAGGTCATACACAGTTGTTTTCCCTGGTATAGGAGCATCAGGAAACATCCTTTGAAAGAGCTGAATGCAACGTTAGGCTTATCCTGGACACTGCCTGTCTCACGAAACCGGTTCACAAGGTCATACACAGTTGTTTTCCCTGGTATAGGAGCATCAGGAAACTTCCTTTGAAAGAGCTGGATGCAACGTTGGTAAGACTTTTAGGCTTATCCTGGACACTGCGTGTCTCGCGAAACCGGTTTAGAAGGTCCTACACAGTTGTTTTCCCTGGTATAGGAGCATCAGGAAACTTCCTTTGAAAGAGCTGGATGCAACGTTGGTAAGACTTTTAGGCTTATCCTGAACACTGCCTGTCTCGCGAAACCGGTTCACAAGGTCATACACAGTTGTTTTCCCTGATATAGGAGCATCAGGAAACATCCTTTGAAAGAGCTGAATGCAACGTTAGGCTTATCCTGGACACTGCCTGTCTCGCGAAACCGGTTCACAAGGTAACACAGTTGTTTTCCCTGGTATAGGAGCATCAGGAAACTTCCTTTGAAAGAGCTGGATGCAACGTTGGAAAAATGTTCCCGCAAAGTAAATTTCTAACAAAGCGGCTTTGTGTTCTTGCGTGGGACTCATGACTGACTGAACGTTACTGCTTGCCAGCGCCCGCATAAGCGTAGTATCACGTGGTGCTCTCACGTGCGCAGCGCGTTCCACAAGGTCACACACAACAGCCACAAGCAGCAATATTTGGATATCGTTTATGGTTTTACAGCAAATACGTTTTAAATATATAGTTCGAGGACTTTTGAATCTCCCTGTATATTCAATTATTACGTCATATTGACCTATGATCCATTGCCAGTCATGCCAAACTTAGAAAGGAAACAAAAATGTGGCGTTAAGTCAGAAAACGCGTGAATTGTAAAGTGCAGTTCAGCGGGCAAATCATCTTTGACTCTAGCAATATCAAGGCAATCGATCTTCAAACAGTAAATCTCGTACGTGCTGTTAAAACCTAATTTTCTGGTGGCGATTGGAACCCACATCCTTCTGTTTCGGAGCCGAATGCTTTCCCACTTAAGCTAAGCTGGTAAGGGTTTTTCATTGCTATTTGCCGTCTAGACATGTGCGTCACCTCTATAGTAGGTCACATACATCTCCCCCTTGACAAAGGGTAGGGACGAAATTATAGGTTTTCGGGTTAGCCTGTGAACCATGCTCACTGTAGAAGAAGGAATTCTGACTAATTCTAGACGATGTGTGTGGATGAAGCATCATACATTTTTCGAAGCGAAGCAGGAATTCTCATTAATTCCAGACGATGTGTGGAAAGAACATCACACATTTTTCGAAGAGCCAGATGGCCAAGAGATACATTTCCACAGTCGGGCGTCAATGTGAAACCCCAAGATTTACATGTGGAGGGATTTGAACCAACATCCTCCCGCTTCGGAGCTGAATTCTTCCCAATTAAGCTACGCCGGAAAGAGCTTATCACTTCTATTTGCAGTCTCGACATGTGCGTTACTTCTGTAGTACGTAACAGTGCACACACGCACAGACTCACTCACACCGCTTTACACTGAGCGTGGCTACTTTTTTATCTCTGACTCGCTGTTAGCCGTTGCCAAAGGTATGAAGAAAAATCGGAGGTTTTGACGTGCCTTTCAGAAAGAAATATAATGGCAAACAGAAGTCATCGCTCTTTCCACGTTAATGAGTGAGTCACGGAAAAATTCTCATCGGCCGCCACCGGGAATCGAACCCAGGGTCTTCCAGTTACGCGCTGGTCATGCTGCCACTGCACTACAGCGGCCTCGAATTCTCCAGACTTGCAAGTGATTAACTGCCAAACCACATGGCAGGTTGCTTCATGGAGCCCCGCACACTGCTGGGTATTCAACAAAGATGGAAAGCAGCACATAACTAGGAGGCGATTGAATAATTAATTCCTACACTTGACGTGGATCAGGAACACCAAACAGAAGTCATCGCTCTTTCCACATTAATAAGTGAGTCTCGGGAAAATTATCATCGGCCGCCACGGGAATCGAACTCAGGTCTTCCAGTTACGCGCCGGACATGCTACCACCGCACCACAGCCGCCTCGAATTCTCTCAGACTCACAAGTGATTAACTGCCAAACCACATGGAAGGTTGCTTCATGGAACCGGAGGCGGCCAATGAGAATTTTTCCGTGACTCACTTGTTAACGTGGAAAGAGGGATGACTTCTGTTTGGTGTTCCTGATCCACGTCAAGTGTATGAATTAATTGAAATATAATGGAAAAGCAGCGTACCGTAAATTTCGGAATAAAAGAAGCTCCTTTATTCTTTGAGAAACAATCTTAAGAAAGAAATTAAGTGCCACTTTGAAAATTTTTACTAAGGAAAATAATAAAAATGTATGCTTAAAAACAGCAGCACTGGATCCTTTCGATCAATGTGCGATACCGCTGATGAAAACAACGTAGAGCAGAAAGCCACTCAGTCCGTGAACCAATGGCATACGTGGATTTGCCCACGATATCACACCTCATTAAAACACAAGTTTGTCCGTGATGGAGATTGAATTCGCGCACCCTCACTCCGGAGTAAGTTGCTCTCCCAACTAACAAACACGGACGGAATGTATCGCTGAAGATTTGTCACGTGCTTTACCTCTGCAGTACGTCACATCATCTCACTCTTAATTTTTGTTTTTCTTTTTTGGAGCGCAGAAAGAATTTTTATTAATTCTAGACGATGTGTGGAACAAATGTCACACATTTTTCGAAGAACCCAACAGCTAGTACATCCATTTTTACCTTCGGGCGCCAATATGAAAGCACAAGCTTGTTCGTGATGAACATCGAATCTGCACCTCCTCACTCCGGAGTAAGTTGCTCTCCCAACTAAGATACACAGACGGCATGTATCGCTGCAGATTTGTCGTCTTGACACGTGCTTTACCTCTATAGTACGTCACAACCTTCATACAGCTAATGGCCTTCGTTATTGGTTGGGATAATCATCCTCGCCGCATGATTGATGTGGCTGACAGTTTTTGTTACGCTTTCCTACCGTAGTTTGAAGAAGCGTATATGCTTAGCTTTATCCGTCTGCCCGCCCGCACGATAACTTGCGTAAAAACGGTTCGATTTCGATGAAATTTTAGTATGTGGTAGGGGACCACCTGGGGACGAACCTATTGAAAATGGACGAAATGGGGTCAAAGGGGTCAAATAGGAGCGGAATCCATTCCATTGCTCTTATGCGTCATAACTTGCGTAAAAAGGGTTCGATTTCGATGAAATTTTAGTATGTGGTGGGGGACCACCTGGGGACGAACCTATTGAAAATGGACGAAATGGGGTCAAAGGGGTCAAATAGGAGCGGGACCCATTCCATTGCTCTTATGCGTCATAACTTGCGTAAAAATGGTTCGATTTCGATGACAGTTTAGTATGTGGTAGGAGACTACTTTGGGACAAACCCTATTGCAAATCGGAGAAATGAGGTCAAAGGTCACGACATAGGAACGGGATCCATTCAATTGCCCTTATGCGTCATAACTTATGTAAAAATGCTTCTATTGCGACAAACCTTTGGTATGTTGTTTCGGATGTTTACTGAACTGGTTCTGTTGAATATCATCGAAATGGGGTCAAAGGTCAGGACACAGGAGCGAGATTTATTCCACAGCCATTATTCTCATAACGTGAGTACTTGAGTGATGATTTCTGGTATTTTGGAAAGCGTATCATAACCAACGCATTGCATGATTTTACTAACTTGTTTTCTATGTGCGGATCCACCAGTATTTTCGAAGACGTATGTGCAAAGGAACATGCAGATGTTATTTTCTATATACGCCTAAAGGAATTGGCTGTCGCAAGGTTCAGCTGCTTAGCAATCGCACACTATATTCGCTGACTGCAAGCCTCCAAAATACGAACAAATCTAGCATTTTCTGGCTACGAATTACTGTCGTTGGCTCAGTTTTAGATTTGCGAAATTCTAAAACCTTGGATTTTGTTACAATCACGCAATTTTCGATTTTCCATTTCAGAACTAAAATCACTTGAGGGAGGCCACGCGCGCGGGATTGCGTCTGTGTGTACTTCTATAATCGCCTATTGCTTTTCACTGTCTGGCGTCTAGATCTGAATGAATTGATAATATTTTATCAGTAAATTGGTTGACGTACTTGTAGGCAGCCAGAAGTCTGCCGAACAGAATGCAAATACTTGTTGGCAAATGTTTGTTTTGGGAGTTCGGCTTTAGCATGACTGCCCCAGCATCGATTTCCAATCCGAAATTAATGGACTCGGAAGCTCAAAACGGTAAAGTCAAAACTGCGTACTACAAAGTTCGTAAGATAAACGTTTTTGAATTTCTGTACTTTAAAATGCAAGTACTAAATCAACAGAGTTAAACAACATACCGTGATGATTCAGATATTCGAAATTAGGCAAAGAAAAAACGAATTAGATTTCAAATTTTGAAAATACAGCTCCTCAGGCCAAGGCAGACTTGACTTTCGAATTTCCACATTTTGACAATATGCAGTCACATCGAAATTTCTGAAACAATACGGGAAATGCGCAGTATTGCCCACGCACGCTTAATACCGCTCATAATTTTCAAATCTGATGTCACCTAGTACGTGGCTAAGTGCTGAGAAAAACTGAAAAACCAGAGCATTTAGAACGTGTGTAATATAACCAAAAACAATTTTTCACCGATCTTTCTGGGACCTACAAAGTATTTGAAAACGAAACACTTCAACAGCAGCTTTATTGTGAAAGAAATACGTAATCCCGTATTTCTTTCATGATTTATCTGCTTCTCCAGGCTAACACGGGATAAGATTCTTAACTTCCAGATTCGCTAAACATGAATGCCGGTTGCTCAGACTAGCGAATCCTGTGATGGTTATATTCAAACTGATCGGAAACTTGAAGCTTGGTCGTTCTGGATGGTGTAGTGGTTACCATACCCGGGCGTTTTCTGGGAGACGCGGGTTCGAGTCCGGCTCCAGGACTATGAAATATTTCAAGTTTTCGAATATTATCTGACTTACCATCCTTGTCACGCTTACGCCAAAAATCGGATTGTCATCTTCAAAATTTGTAGCAGCTTTATTGTTTTGATAAGAATGCTTACGCGGGGTGTAATACGAGGGTTGTTCAAAAAGTAACGAGACTGATTTTACATGGGGACAGAAGTGTAATGCAGTAAACATACTCAGACTTACATACTTTCGAAGTATTCTCTCTGCCTGAATGCGCCGCTCCCACATTTCTGTCCACTTCCGAAAGGTGTGTATGAAATATTCTCTAATTTAACTTTCATTTTTAGTTTCTTTCTCTATGTAAATTTGCGTTCGTTCTCTTTAAGAATTTTCTACCATAACATTATGTTTTCTCACTCGCTGAATGGTGTTGGAAACTGGCTTGAGGTCAGAGTGCGTGACGTGTGCGTGTTGACAGATAAGAACGAGAGATATATAATGTTGAAGCAAACAGCGAAAACGGGTGGTGGTGTGATTTGCGTAATCGTGATATACACTGAAGAGCAATTGAATTAGAGATACCTGTCTAGTAACGCGTAGTACCACCTTTCGTCCTGATGACGGCGGCGATTCGTATCAGCATGGACTCTACAAGACACCGGAAGCGTTGGGAAGCCATACGGATCCACGACCCCTGAACAAGCTACCACAGTTCACGAAGATTTGATGGAGGAGGGTCAGAGCCTTGAACATCTCTCTCGATGGCATCCCAGATGTTCTCGATGGGATTGAGGTCAGGTGACCTAGCTGGCCAAGGAAGCGAGGTCACGCCAGTGAAGTATTCATCCAACCATTCGGATACAATTCGGGAGCGATGGCACGGTGCATTGTCTTGTTGCAGGATGAGGTCCCCAGTGGGATGTTGAAGACGCACAAACGGGAGCAAATGGTCATCCAGGATATCCCGGTAACATTGACCTGTGAGGGACGATGTCACACGTACCAGGTGTCCCATTTCAGTCCACGTAAACAGTCCCCACACGAGAATGTCACCCCCACCAGCTTGAAGAGTACCCTGCTGGCAAGAAGGATCCATCGCTTCATGTGGTTTGCGCCGTACTCGTATCCTGCCATCCGCATGTACCAACGTAAATCTCAACTCATCAGTCCCGGCAACATTTTTCAACATGGCTAGGGTCCAGTGGCGATGTTCACGCGCCCATGCTAATCTTTGCACCCTATGATGTGCGGTCAGCAGCGGTACCCTCGTGGGACGATGGCTTCTGTACCCCATAGCGAGGAGATGGTTCTGGATGGTGTGGCTGCTTACGCGTTTTTGTGCACCAGCGTTAAATTGCCGAGTGATTTCTTGCACTGTGGCCCGTCTATCCGCTGTTACAATGTGAGCTAGCCGACGACGACCCCGCTCATCCACACGCTGCTGTCCACGGCAGTTGGGCCTTGTAGGGATGGTTTTACCGGATTCGATGTACTCACGGTGAAATTCCCAGTGCCTGCACGACCTCCTGGATAGAGTGACCCATTCGTCGGACCCGGACAATTTTCCCACGATCAAATACGCTTTTATCCTTCGTACTGCGTCCGACTCTTACTAATTCCCGTCTCATCACTCCTTATATTGTCGGATCGCTGCATACATCTTGTCGTTTACGTTTACAGGGCCGCCCACAGCGCCATATTTGCATAACGCCAGCTGTCTCTAATTCAATTGCTCTTCAGTGTATGATATATAAAGTACTGCTGCAAATTGTTGTTGTTCTTGTCGGAAGTAAACAAGTCGAACCTAAGTTGATAAAAGTTCAGTATTATGTGGATATGATCGTCTCTGAATAACTGGGAGTACCGTACAGCATGTTTATGCATTTTCTGGAACAACAAATAAATACCATTTATGTGCGTAATTGAAGTCTCTCTCTCATGGCCATTAGGTCGTCTAATTTAGCTCAGTGTATAGGTCAGGTGATGCGTAACATCACAGCCTCTCCTTGAAAAATGTCAACCCCGCCTTCTCGTGGTGCATCCTGTTCCCACTAAAGGGGCTCTGACGACCGCCAATAGCGGTATAACTATACCATCGGGATTAGAGGAAATTCTATCCCACACTCACCAACCCGCTTGGCCAGCGTGGTGAGTTATCTCCAAACCCCTCCAAAATGACTCCACAACTTAAATCTTGGCCCTCAGTCTCCGGCAGCTGGAATGTACCTGGCCAAGGCAGCGGCCAGTGCGACATGAAGGCAGAGGGTGCTAAGAATCCCCGGAGGACCGGACTAGGCTGCCATCCGATGCTGACCTTGGCAACGTACAATGGACGCTCCCTATCTTCTGATTCAAGGCTTCTTGAATTGGAAGAGGAACTACAAAGGATCAAGTGGGACATCGTCGGGCTAAGTGAGGTAAGGAGAAAAGGAGAAGATCTCATCGAACTGAAAAGTGGACATCTCTTCTACTATCGTGGGACAGATACTGGCAGAACTAGTGGTGTTGGATTTATAATAAACAAGAAACTGAAGGATAAAGTGGTAGAAGTTGAAAGTTCCTCTGACAGAGCTGCACGACTCGTTATACAACTCTCGAGAAGATACCAGGCTCAGATTATTCAAACTTATGCACCCACCACAAGTCATCCTGAAGAAGAAATTGAAGAATTTTATGAGGAAATTTGTCATCTAAATAATAAAGGTAAGCAGCACTTGAAAATAATTATGGGAGATTTCAATGCAAAAATAGGGCAACGGCAACAGAATGAAACTTCAGTAAGTAAATTCGGTCACGGCAACAGAAACCAGCGTGGAAATACTCTCGTTGAGTTTGCAGAGGCAGAAGGGTTTTTCATCTTGAACTCCTTCTTCAAGAAAAAGCCACACAGGAAATGGACATGGAGACATCCAAATGGGACGACAAGTGAAATTGATTTTATTATGTGTAACAAAAAATTCGTCATAGAAGACTGCAGTGTGCTAAACAAGTTCAACACAGGTAGTGACCATAGATTGGTGAGATGTAAGATGCACCTCAACACTAAACTTGAACGTGGCAAGCTCATAAGACAAACAAAATCTATTGACGTAACCAACCTTAAAAAACACCATAATACCTTCAAGTTGGAACTGAAGAACAGGTTCTCTGCTTTAGAAGGCCTAACATCGGAAGAAGTGGACATCTCTGAAGTTAACAGAAAAGTAACCAAAGCTCTTATGGAAACAGCAACAAAATTAGCTGGGTCTAAGAACAAGTTGCATGTAAATAAATTATCAGGAAAAACGACAATGTTGATGCAAAAAAGAAGAGAGATGAGGACAACTAGAGAAGATGTGACTTCCAAAGTGGAATATATAGAGCTATGCAAGACAGTACGAAAAAGTATCACTGAAGACGTAAGAAAATTCAACTGTGAACTAGTGAGGAAAGCAATTGAAAACAACCAAAGCCTAAAGATAGCAAAGGGACATCTCAGTAAAGGAAGAAAACAGATTATGGCACTGAGAAAAGAAGATGGTTCTGTAACAAGAAATAGAGGCGAAATTTTGACAAGAGTGAAAGATTTCTACTCCAAATTATATGAAAGGGATGATACATGCACTCCAGACATCATGAAAGATACCAGTACCAGAGTTCCTCCAGTCCTTCCAGCAGAAGTTGCATATGCAATCAAGAACATGAAGCGGGGAAAAGCTCCAGGAGAAGATGGAATTACTGTAGACATCATACAAGAAGCAAGTGGAGAAATCGAAACAGTACTCGCCCAAATTTTCACTCGATGCCTTAACGAAGGAAAGATTCCTGAGGATTGGAACACCGCTACAATGATCCTGCTACATAAGAAAGGTGACATTGAGGATCTCGGAAACTACAGACCTATCAGCCTCCTATCAGTAGTTTATAAAATTTTCACTAAAGTTCTTTCACACCGCTTGAAGGTAACACTGGACATGGCTCAACCGAGAGAACAAGCTGGATTCAGGAGTGGCTACAGCACAATAGATCATATCCATGTGCTGAGAGAACTAATTGAAAGAGCGAGGGAATATGAACTTCCATTGTGCATGGCTTTTATCGATTATGAAAAAGCCTTTGATTTGGTGAAACCATCAGCAGTTACAATGGCTCTGAAAACCTGCGGTATTGAAGATGCATACATTAATATTATTAATAACATCTATGAAAATGCACGTGCAAAGATTAGGCTGTTTGAAAATACAACACACATAAAAATTGGAAAGGGAGTGAGACAAGGTGACACCATATCTCCGAAGCTCTTTAATGCCACATTGGAGGGTGTTTTTCAGTCACTGAGCTGGGAAAACAAGGGGATAAAGATTAATGGAGATTATCTAACCCACCTTCGTTTTGCTGATGACGTAGTCATTTTTGCAACTAGCCCATCAGAGCTGCAGAGTATGATCCAGGAACTTGCTGACAAGAGTAAAGAAGTGGGATTAAAAATGAACTTTCAGAAGACAAAAGTGATGTCCAATGCTTTTACAAGAAATGAAGATTTATCGATTGATGGAGAAAAGCTGGAGATAACAGTTACGTACGTTTATCTTGGACAGCAGATATCAAGTGAGGGTCACATTGATGAAGAAATTAATCGGCGTACAAAACTTGCCTGGAGAGCTTTTGGAAGAAACAGCATAATTTTCAAGAGCAATATGCCATTATGTCTTAAAAGAAAAGTGTTTGATCAATGCATCCTTCTAGTGCTTACGTATGGTGCAGAGACGTGGACCTTAACTAAAAGAGACATACAAAGGCTGCAGACAACTCAAAGCAGCATGGAGAGGTGCATGCTTGGTGTAACCAGGAGAGATAAGAAGAGGAACTCGTGGATCCGAAAAATGACAAGAGTGGAAGACATCATGATCAGAGTTAAATCCCTGAAATGGCAATGGGCTGGACATACTGCCAGAAGGACAGATCATCGATGGACAGCCGAAATTTTAGATTGGATTCCAAGGGACAGGAAAAGACCCAGAAGAAGACCACATGGGAGATGGGTGGATGAAATTCGAAAGTATGCAGGGGTGACATGGAGGAGACTGGCACAAGACAGACCGTTGTGGAGGAAACTTGGGGAGACCTTCGTCCAGCAGTGGATTGATAATGGTTGACAATGATGATGATGATGATGATAATCAAAGATGTTTGTGTGCTAGCTGTCTGACGCTTAACACTTCGAAGGTACAGTGATACAAGTTCAGCTGACTAATAGAAGGAAAGGTAAAGTTTTAAGTAGTGAAGTAGAGATAATTAAACGAAAAACTGTGTATTTGTTCGAAGCCCTTTCTCGACATGTGATTCAGAATGCCCATCACAGCATTGTTCAGTATTTGATGCAAACCGACACTCACAAAGTTGTTTTTTCTCTTTAGGGAATAGGTGGAAGTCACACGGGGTCACATCAGGTGAATACGAAGGGTCCACCATCATTTTGATGCCTTGATCTTGGATAACATACTGGGTAAGCAAAGCACGATGTGCAAGGGCATGATCGTGGTGCAAAATCCAGCCAGTTTGTGCATATTCTGGACGTTTGTGGGGGACTGTTTTCTTTAGAGGACCTTTGATAACTTCAGAATAATAGGCACCGGTAACAGTTTTCCCTTATGGACAACTTCAAAATAATAGGTACCGGTAACAGTTTTCCCTTGTGGACAACTTCAGAATAATAGGTACCGGTAACAGTTTTCCCTTGTGGACAACTTCAGAATAATAGGTACCGGTAACAGTTTTCCCTTGTGGACAACTTCAGAATAATAGGTACCGGTAACAGTTTTCCCTTGTGGACAACTTCAGAATAATAGGTACCGGTAACAGTTTTCCCTTGTGAACAACACGGTCATACACAATTCGCTTTTTATCGAAGCAAACCAGGTGCATGTCCTTCCCTGCACTTGCTTGAACCTTTGCTTTCTTGGATAGAGGACTCTAAGTGTTTCTATTGGATGCTCTGTTGTTTTGTTTCTGGATCGAAATGGTGAAAAAACGTCCCAACACATGTGACGACTCGATTCAAAAAATGTGGCTCACGTCGTAGATGGCACTTCCATTGGCGACAAGTGATAACACGATTTGTCTTGTGTTCACCCGTGAGCAAGTGGGGAATCCACTTTGCCGCGACTTGTCGTTACCACAACCAGTTTCTCATATTGTCAACAACGGAACCAATGTACATCTGCATCACATTATCAACTGCCTCAATAACCATTCGGTAGTCTTCGCGCAGGAGTGTCTCGATGGCATTGGCATTAACCTCCGTAGTCGATGTCTGAGTCCTACAGGAGCGTGGCGGATTTTCCACACACTCTTCACCATATACAAATATCTTTTGCCCCTCAGAAACTCTCGCACGGGACCAAGCGTCTTCCTTCTAGGCTGTTTTAATCATTTCGCGCGTTTCTGTGACGGCTTTATTCAAACGCACGCAAAATTTTATAGCTGCTCCAATTTTGAAATCCATATTGGGTTACAGAAACGCGTCTGGACTCTACGCCGTCTACTACAAGAATGAACTAGAGGCGCGCTGTAACGACGCGTCGCCACGTGACTGACTTTGCAGGTGTTCCGGCACAGGCAGCCATATTTTTCTGCTGAGGTTTGTTTTGGCGCTATGAGGTGTTACTTTCAGAACGACCTATTATGGCCAAAGCGTTTTTATGCAGATCGAAGCAGCAGCAAAAAAACGATGGCCCGTGCGAAGGTCACGAAATGGTATAAATAACACCTGCTTTGCTAATCAGTGTTATTCTTGTTCTTTAGATAAGAAAGGCAGAAGACTTAAGCGCGTTTGACAAAGGCAAAAAAATTTTGTTGTTGTTTTGATTGGAGGTTTGACGACCACCTTGAGCAACTCAATGGGCTATAAGAAGTCACCCGTCCCTAATTTAGGGTCAATGGTTCCAGGGAAGGGAGAGATCCAGTTCCGTAAGACAAACACAACATCCATGCCTCACCGGGATTCGAACCCGGACCCTTTTCGGACGAATGATCACAGGACATCGCTTAGACCACTGCGGCAAAGGGAAAATTGCAATGGCCGGACGACTATATCAGAGCATGCTCACGGCCAACCGAGGCTAATATACCTGAAAAAAGTGGTCTCAAGAGGGAAAAATTTCTGTATTCAGTTATTACATCACCGCAGGCAAGGTGTGAGCTAACCACGATTCATCGATGTTAGAGGTGAGGGAAGGCTGTCTCTGTATGGCACGAGCCAACAGAAGGGATAATGCAGTGCAACTCGCCAGTAATTTGAATGCTGGTGATGGAAGTAATATGTCCTGCCACAGCACACAGTACATCGAACCTTACTGAAAATAGAACTGCGTAGCATCAGGCCACCCCGATTGCCCATGCTAACCTCGGTTCGTCGTCGAGAGCACCTACAATGGGTACGCGAGCATCACAACTGGACATTGAATGATTGGAAGACGGTCGTCTTATCCGACGAATCTCGTTTTCTGTTGCACCATGTGAACAACAGGATACGTGCGAATATTTTACCTTAGGAAATGTGGGCACCAGGATGAACCGTGGGACGAAATCAAGCCGGTGGAGGAAGTGTAAGGCATTGTGCAATGTTCTGCAGTTAAATCCTGAGTCCAGTCGTTCGTGTACAGAAAACTATAACGTCTACCACCTACGTAAACATAATTTCAGACTAGGTATTGGGTTGATGCATTAGTTCATGCCGTTTTATTTCACGAGAGTTTCCCAGGTCAGTATTGACGGTGCAGCTCACCAGTTGTTTATCAAAATGTAGCCAGTAATATCGTGTATCTAGATGATATTGCGTTGGGTGATTGTGGCTAATGGTTTTTTGGTTTTCAGGTCGGAAAGTACGAAGTGTCAAGTAGAGAGGAATGAACATTTCCGACGTCTGCTACTCTACAAGTTTAACAAACAATCCACAGCCGCCGAGGTCACTCGACAAATTCGTGCTGTGTATGGGGAGGATGCTATTGCTCCGAGGACAGCCCACAAATGGTTTGAGCTGTTCCGAGGTGGCAAGTTTGACCTCAACGACTCTCCACTATCAGGTCGTCCATCTCACTTTGATGAGGATCGTTTGAACCATCTCATCCACTTTTATCCGCGTCAAACCACACGCGAATTGGCCACTGAGATGGACTGTCATCAGGCCACAGTGGTGCGACACCTGGGACGTATGGGAAAGGTCCAGAAATTGGCCACTGAGATGGACTGTGACCAGGCCACAGTGGTGCGACACCTGGGACGTATGGGAAAGGTCCAGAAATTGGCCACTGAGATGGACTGTGACCAGGCCACAGTGGTGCGACACCTGGGACGTATGGGAAAGGTCCAGAAATTGGCCACTGAAATGGACTGTGATCAGGCCACAGTGGTGCGACACCTGGAACGTATGGGAAAGGTCCAGAAATTGGCCACTAAAATGGACTGTGATCAGGCCACAGTGGTGCGACACCTGGAAACATATGGGAAAGGTCCAGAAATTGGGGGTCTTGGATGCCTCACACTCTCACTGTGGACAATAAGAATCAGCGTGTTGCAATATGTGGTTACTTTCTCGCCCGTTATCGCAAATGTTCTCAGCAACACAAACCCTTTCTGTAAAGTATTTTTACTAGAGATGAAAAGTAGTGCCTGTACGTGAATTTCAGGCATCAGAGGGAATCGTTAAGCCCAAACAAGACGTCTACACCACGTCCTTCATCCTGCGAAGATCATATTGTGTGTCTGGTGGGACATGGAAAGTATTACTCACTGGGAAATGCTACCGAGGAAACGGACCATCAACGTTTCACTCTATTGTGAGCAACTCCGCCGTGTAAAGGAAGCAGTTCAGCAGAAACGGCTACATCGGCGCCATGGTGTCCTTCTCAAACATGATAACGCAAGCCCTCACAGTGCAAACATGACCAAAATGGCCATTCAGGACATGAAATCGGAGATCCTTCCACATCCGGCCTATTTGCAAGATGTCGCCCCTTCAGACTATCACTTGTTCAGATCTCTGTCGAATGCACTCCTTGGCAGAAGGTTCAACAATGATGTTGCTCTCCAGAATTTCCTTGATTTCTTCGCAGCAAAACCCGCACGTTTTTTCAAGAATGGCATTGCAGACCTATCCAGACGTTGGGAAACCATCGTAGGCAATGCAGGAAACACATTTGATTGATTACGTATTTTCTTCTGATGTAATACATTCCTGTAGTTTATTGAAAAAAACGGCATGAACTTATTCATCAACCCAATACGTCCTTTCATGGAAATGGTATTCCTTTCTGGTAGTGCATTCTTTCAGGAGGATAATGCGCCACGGTACACAGCCCGGATAATTCGAGAATGGTTCGCAAGACCTGACGATGACGTCATTCCTTACTCATCAATCCAATCGAGCATCTGTGGTTTGGGTTGGATCAGCAAATCCGATCTGCTGTGGCTGAACCACGTGACTTACAAAAATTAAAGGATCACGCTGGTAACGTGTTGGTACGAGATAGCACGATACACTTTTGGAAATCTTGCGGCGTCTATGCCTGGCCATGTATGAGCTACACTATCTACCAAAATGTAATTGGACACCCCTGCAATCGACGATATCTGCGATCTTGATACACATCACAGCCGCCGCCGTTAAATATCGTGTGGGAAAGAACAACTCAACCAGTCGCATGCTAGATGCCACGCAGTTCGGAGCTCTCCGATTTCGAGAAAGGTGTAATCGTCGGGTATCACAGAAATGGTCGATCCATACGTGACATATCCAGCGAGTTGAAGTACCCAAAATCGACAGTAGCCTACGTGATTGGCAAGTGGAAGATGAGAGGTGACTGTGTAACGTACCAGGAGATGTGACGTACCTGCCAGAAGGACGCACACGACATAAAGGCAGATAGGAATCAGAATAAAACGTCCGCGTAGCTTAATTGGTAGAGCAACTTATTCCGGAATGAGTGGACCCGGGTTCGAACCCCGGCGCGGATAAAAATGACGGAGAAATTCACTTCGTTATAACTGTCGGAATGAGATCCGACCCGGCAGACCCACAAAACTGGGAGTTAGAGACCGACGGGTGCTGGCCACAGAAATTCGGAAGAACCGCAACAAATCTATGGGCCACATCCGCGAGAAGTTTCAACAGGCATCCGGGAGTGTTCTTTCGATGAATACCATCCGTAAGGAAGCCCATCTGCTCGGTTATCATGGACGTGCTGCCGCCCACAAGCCTTTGATCACCAAGTCCAATAGCGCTGCTTGGCTAACGTGGTGCAAAGAACGTCGACAGTGGACCGTTGAACAGTGGAAAAAGGTTCTCTGGAGCGACGAATCAAGTTTCACCCTCTACCGTTCGAATGACAGGGTCTGGGTTTGGCGTCTGCCTGGAGAACGCCTCCTGCCGGAATGTATTGTGCCAACTGTGAAGTTCGGTGGCTGTGGAATTATGCTATGGGGGTGTTTCTCCTGGTATGGCACGGGACCCTTGGTCGCAATTCCTGGTAGACTCAACGCTGAGACCTACAGCACCATTTTTGGTTGACCATGCGCTTCCTACGTTGTGGCAGTTTTACGGGGTGGACCCATGTTACTTTCAGGATGACAATGCCACCTGTCATGTTGCAAGGTCCACCATGGTTTGGTATGGTGACAATGGGGTTAATCGAATGGACTGTCCTGCGCAGAGCCCGGGCCTTAACCCTATCGAGCGCCTCTGGGACGAGTTGGAGCGTCGACTTAAGGGGTGCCCCCACCGTCCGAAATAGGTGAAGGAACTGACTTTTCTTCTCCAAGCCGAGTGGAAGAAAATACCGCTAGCCGTCGTACAAAGCCAGGTTGAGAGTATGGCCCGAAGGGTTGCAGCTGTAATAGCCGCTCGTGGAGGCTCCAGCAACTATTGAAGGTGAATAAACTTCGTTTTCCTTTGCTATCACAGGTGTCCAATTACTTGTTGGTAGATAGTGTATTTTGGCGCGCGTGAGAGATCGTATTAGGCGGGCAATCATAATGTTTTGGCTCTTCGGCGCATATGCAGTAGAGTAGCAGATTATTAGTGACACTCAACAGTAATTAGACATGTGCTATCTTCACTTGTATAACGCAAAAAGGACTTTGAGATGGTTTTATAAAAATTTTATATGGCATCAGAAGATGCTATATAAAATGTTCCCTTGATTCTCGCAGGAACCTAGGAAAAAAATTTATTTCTTTTTATTTTATTTCTTGTTACATTTTATTTGAACTTATGAATTTTATTTTGTTTTTGAAATAACCGGAATAGCATAAACTCATTTTACGAAACACAGTAATCAAAACTTTCTATTATTTTAAACATGTTTTGAAGTCAATTCTTCGTTTCAGTGAATTTAAAATAGAGATTTTGTTTCGAAAAATAACGCCTATTTACGTTTATTACTAAATCTGAAATATTATTAAGTTCTAATATACTATTTAATTTCAGATATTACTAAATTTTACGACCCGTATAATGCTGAATTTTAAATGTTATAAAAATTTCGAACTTTAATGATAAATTTAAATAGGTGTAATTTTTTAGAAACGAAGTCTGCCGTATTCAAGTAGAAATTAAAAAATACTAAGCTTTGCCGTCCAGATAGGTTAAAAATTACAGATTTCTTTTGTAACTGTGCTTTGGAACTTTTTTGGTTATTGTTTATTTTAAGAAAAATAAAGTTCTTAAATAAATTTTAGCATTAGAATAGGGAGTAGAATAAGTGTCCGAAGTTTGGCCAGGCATTCAAGAAACATTCTGGGAAATAGAGAAAATCATATTAGTTGATTTCTTGATCGTGTACACACGCACACGCGAGCGCGCAACTAAAAGTTCAGTTAGAGAGAAAGGTAAACGACATCAGAAGTGGAAGCTCTTCTACAGCATTATCAGAGAACGGTATACAATATCAGAAGTGGAAGCTCCTCTACAGCATTATCAGAGAACGGTATACAACATCAGAAGTGGAAGCTCCTCTACAGCATTATCAGAGAACGGTATACAACATCAGAAGTGGAAGCTCCTCTACAGCATTATCAGAGAACGGTATACAATATCAGAAGTGGAAGCTCCTCTACAGCATTATCAGAGAACGGTATACAACATCAGAAGTGGAAGCTCCTCTACAGCATTATCAGAGAACGGTATACAATATCAGAAGTGGAAGCTCCTCTACAGCATTATCAGAGAACGGTATACAACATCAGAAGTGGAAGCTCCTCTACAGCATTATCAGAAAACGGTATACAACATCAGAAGTGGAAGCTCCTCTACAGCATTATCAGAGAACGGTATACAACATCAGAAGTGGAAGCTCCTCTACAGCATTATCAGAGAACGGTATACAACATCAGAAGTGGAAGCTCCTCTACAGCATTATCAGAGAACGGTATACAATATCAGAAGTGGAAGCTCCTCTACAGCATTATCAGAGAACGGTATACAACATCAGAAGTGGAAGCTCCTCTACAGCATTATCAGAGAACGGTATACAACATCAGAAGTGGAAGCTCCTCTACAGCATTATCAGAGAACGGTATACAACATCAGAAGTGGAAGCTCCTCTACAGCATTATCAGAGAACGGTATACAACATCAGAAGTGGAAGCTCCTCTACAGCATTACCAGAGAACGGTATACAACATGAGAAGTGGAAGCTCCTCTACAGCATTATCAGAGAACGGTATACAACATCAGAAGTAGAAGCTCCTCTACAGCATTATCAGAGAACGGTATACAACATCAGAAGTGGAAGCTCCTCTACAGTATTATCAGAGTATACAACATCAGAAGTGGAAGCTCCTCTACAGCATTATCAGAGAACGGTATACAATATCAGAAGTGGAAGCTCCTCTACAGCATTATCAGAGAACGGTATACATCAGAAGTGAAAGCTTCTCTACAGCATTATCAGAGAACGGTATACAACATCAGAAGTGGAAGCTCCTCTACAGCATTATCAGAGAACGATATACAACATCAGAAGTGGAAGCTCCTCTACAGCATTATCAGAGAACGATATACAACATCAGAATTGGAAGCTCCTTTACAGCATTATCAGAGAACGGTATACAACATCAGAAGTGGAAGCTCCTCTACAGCATTCTCAAGATTAATTCAGTGTGGCACTTATTCCCCTACGCGGGAAGACGCATATGGCCTTTTAACCTTGGGGACAAAGAGACTATATTTGCAGAAAGTTTGTACATATATAACTTTTACGATCGTTGTTGTAACGACGAACTACGTACGACTATTCCTTCGGTCTGGAAACCTCTTATCCAGTGAGTATTTTGTCAGAGCATTGTACTTTGCTTCCACCACCACCTGTAAACTGCAAATGATTATCATTCGTCTAACTCCATGAGTCTGCGCAGACTGCAACTCTCCGGCTTGTATACTGTATAAGGCTTCGTCCGCCCGTTTCCCTCTTTTAAATAATAGCCTCATGATGAACAATATGATTGTTCGAAAGATCTTGCAAGTATATTTTAACTTGTACATATGTGTTTTAACTAAAACCTTTTTTAACTTTGTGACCAACTTTAGTTAATCGCTGTGTTTTTCTTTTTTTTTTTTTTTTTTTTTTGGAATCGTGTAGCGACAGAATTCGGAACCTTAAACATATTGTGTGTACACGAATAATTATTGCCTAGTAGTAAGATACAACCACTTTTTGATAACAGATGCTAACGAAAAGAAATCGCGTAACGGTACGTAGGGAAAGGGTTTGAAGAGACAAAACACTTTTTGAAAGCACATACACTATATTGACAAAAGTCACCGGACACCCCTTCAAAAGCAAATGAACGGATCTGCTGCGTCTGCGTTGTTAAGATGCGCGGTACAGCTGCAAACGCTATAAAAGCAAGCCTGTAGCCGACCGCGATCATATCGCACTGTGATGTTGAGCTAAAATGTCGCGGAGGGAGACAAATGACTTTGAGAAAGGTAAGACTGTTGTGTGGTATATTAGTGGGTTGTCCATAAGAGAAACCAAGCGTCGTTTAAACGTACCCAAGTCAGCTGTTTTGGATGTACTGAATTAGTGGAAGACACATGACTTGCATGAAACAACAAAACGTACCGGCAAACCAAAGAAAATCAGTGGTACAGGACGTCGAAGCCTCAGGAAAGTCGTTACAGCTGATTTATAGATCAGGAAAGTCGTTACAACAAGACCGCAGTGTACAGGTGAGTAAAAAGCTGGAACATTGATATGTATACGCACCATTCGCAGAGAACTTCATGTTACCAAGGTCGTGCTGCTGCTCATAAGCCTTCCATCTCCACTCGGAATGCTACTCGTCGTTAAGTATGGTGTAAAGAACATTTATGGTGGACCGCAGATCAATGGAAACAGGTCCTATGGACTAATGAATCCAGATACAGTATCCATTAGTCTGATGGCCGTGTATGGGTTTGGCGGCAGCCGGGGGTACGCTATTTACAACAGTGTACGTACTACTGTTCTTACGGTCAAGTTTGGAGTTCGCAGTGTACTCGTGTGGCGGTGTTTTTCGTGGTATGGTCTCGCATCATTGATTATCGTGGACAGACCTGTTAACCAGCACGTATATCTCAATATTCTAGACAATTATGCCCTACCAACTCTGTGGCAATACTATGGAACCGAGTCTTGTTGGTACCAGCAGGATAATGCATCGAGCCATAAAGTAAGGACTGTTACGGCGTGGTTTGACGATAATTCCGTATCGTGTGTGGACTGGCCAGCACAGAGCCCTGATCTTAATATCATAGAGTACCTATGGGATGAATTAGAGCTCGCATAAGAAGTTTGGAACCAAGACCTACTACTAAGCAACATTTAGCGGCAGCATTATGTACTGAATGGAAGCGCATATCTATCGCTGTGTTCCAAAACCTTGTCGAAAGCATGTCTTGAAGGGCCAGTGCATGCATTAAGGCCAAAGGTGGACCGACACCGTATTAATGTATGTCAATAAAGGGTATGTTGTGTTTCTAACCTAGGTGTCCGGTGTCTTTTGTCAATATAGTGTACTTGCCGGTAACGGAGCTCGAACCCGCTTTGTTCTGCTGCGAAGCCGAATGTTTTCGTGATTAAGCTACTCCGACAGAATTTGTTGTTGCAACTTGGACGCCTTGACATGTGCTTCACGTCTGTAGTATGTCACATATATCCCCCACTCCTTGAAAAAGGAGGGGCACGAAATCGTAGGTTTCGGGTCCACCGCAAATCATGCTTGAAGTAACTCTCTGTAGAAGAAGCAATTCTAAATAAATCTAGACGATGGCTGAAAGAAACATCACACATTTTCCGAAGGAAAAAGGAATTATTAATTCCAGACGATGTGCGGAAGACATTTTTCGAAGAAATCCATTTCCACAATCGGGTGCCAATGTGAAGACACAGATTTGCCGGTAACGATGATCGAACCAGCATCCTTCTGCTCCGGAGCCAAATTATTTCCCAATTTACACCGACGGAATTTATTGCTGCAATTTTGCCGTCTTGACATGTGCTTCACCTCTGTAGTACGTCACAATTTCACCTGTGAGTTTCCTTCATATCTTAGAATAATACCTACGAGACAAATGTTCCCAATCATGTTACAAATTTCCACTATAAAATTGTCTTCCTGCAAGATATCGTATTTCCTTTTGAACAAGCAGTTACATAAAAGAAAGTTCGCATTACTTATTACATCTTCTTTTTTACAAGAAATAAAGCAAATACCGAAGGTTTTTGCTGCAAGATGATGAAAGAAAAAAACGTTCCCATATGCGGGCTTAAGACTAGTTGAAAGAACTTCTGCCAATACTCATTTTTCTCCCGGTGACTTCGAAGATCATACACAGTTATTTGAAAACTAGTGAAATCTATTTCTTCTACATTATTTTATATATTATTTTGCCTCGGATTAAAGAGCAACCCAAATCAAAGGAAATATGTTGTCTTCAAGAATTTATTACAGTGATTCATAAAACAAATCTATTTTTTTCCAAGAAACCTAAATCAAATTAAAGCATCTATCTTTTTTGAAAAAATTTTTCAAGGTACTGGCATTATACGGACATAAGTCAAGCTGTTCTTTCCATGTAACACAACTACAGAAATCTGCAAATTTAATCGTCCTGACGAGAAACGAAACGAACCCGCATCTCCCGATTTGCTCTCTAGCATGCTAACCATTACACCACCCAGGACAATGAAATCCAAACAACTGAAGCATTTGCTGGCATGTTAAATTTAAATAAATCTAGTTATTTAAATTTAAATAAATTTAATTATTTTTTTTAATTAAAACGTTAAATTTTCAAATTTCTGTAGTTATGTTACATGGGAAGAACAGCTTTTTTTATGTATCTGTATTAATTATTTCATGTATTCCCAATTTGATACTGGCATTATATTTCATTACTTTAAAGAAATACTTTATTTAAACATTTAAAGCGACGGAATAATAAATATGGATTTTTTCTTCATATTTGGAATCACAAATAGTGAGGAATAATTAATTAACCAGAAAGGATGTACTAAATTCCTAACCTTTCGTCAAAGCGCTTTCTTTTATTATTCTTATAAAAAAAATTAAAGATGATTCCAACACTTCCTGAGGTTTTTCTCTTCCTTCTGGGACAAATACGACGTACCAAGTCTGGGAAGTGGTATTTCTTTTCTCTCAATTATCCAGGAACTTCCTTACTTTCCTATAAGTGTTCAAGATAGCTTCCTTCTGTAGTTCCATGTAGGTGTTAGGTTGAAAGTCTAGTGTCTGTATAGAGCTGTGAATGGTCTTACAATTCCTGTGGCTTATATTACTATGGCGACCGTGGTGACGTTCTCCATATGCCACATTTCCTTGACTTCGTATCATAGGTCGTTATACTTTGGCAGCTTCTATCCGTGCGTCTTCTAGATGTTGCTCGTGTTGGGCACGGCTATGTCAATGAGGTATGTTGACTTCTTCTCCTTGTCGACCAGGACGATGTCTGCCCGATTGTGGGGGATGGTCTTATCTGTTCTGATCGATCTGTCCCAGTACATCGTGTGGGTGTTATTCTCTAGAAGCGTTGTTGGCTCATCTTTGTAGTAGGAGACAGACTCAGTTGTAATGAGGTGGTGCTTGCTTGCCAATTTCTGATGGACAATCTTGGCGACTTCGACTTAATTGTGCCTGTTCGTGTACTCTGTTTGTGTGAGGACTCTGCACCCTGCTGTGATATGTTGGATGGTCTCTGTCGATTGATGACATTGCCTGCATATTATTATTATTATAGTAAACTATGGTTGAAAATACTATTTATCATTTCTGTACTATGAATTTTAGTGCCTTATCACGCATTTTGACTTAACATAAAAACATGTCAATAGCATTTCTGTGTACACGCCTATTTATCCGTCATTTTGTAAGTAGATATATCCGACAGGAAAAACTTTTCTAAATTCTATATCCGTAATCATGATCAGATGTATTACTTTGTTTTACTTGTCTGTCTGTATATTGACAAATTATCTAGGTTTTCTATTAGACAGGTAAATAAAAACACAATATTCAAGCTGGTTTATCACCTTTTTAGCACGTCTTTTGTAAAACACTGATCGTGCTTATGTTATCGGTTTGTCCGTCCGTCTGTACCCACGGTATCTCTGCAACTATTAGTTCGATTTGAAAAATTCTTTTTGCATTCGGAAGCTTGAAATATGCGAATGATGATCCTTAATCTTGTTTTTGTTTTTTTACGATGTACAATTTCGCCGCTAGAGGGCGTAAATGCAGATGATGTCGAATTAAAAATTACGTTTTATTCCACATATTTGCTTCTAAACATCCGATTGAAAAAATATTTTATCTTTCGATTCCATTTATGTCGAAGAGTATTTTAGATATAGTTTATTTTTCAAATTACGCCTTGATTTTCCGCTAGGGGGCGTAAAAGTAAATTAAATTTTTCCCGATAACTCTTCTTCTAAAACTCCGATTTGAAAAACACTTTTTTCAGCTGATACATCTCCTGTTGGAAAATATTTTGCATATAATTTCGAATTTTTGGTAAAGAATATTTTTGCCATCAGGGGGCGTAAGTGTTAATTTTTGCTTCTGATGTATTTGCCATAAAATCTACAATTCTAGAATATCGATTGAAAAAATTCTTTCGTGGACTGATGCCACTTACATCGGGAAACCTTTTCAGAATATTTTCTTCCTAAAATATTCCAAAGTTTCTCCGCCAGGGGCGTAGATGTATATCATATTTTTCTCAATATCTCTTCTTCTAGGAGTCCGATTTGAAAAATTACTTCTTTGTTGGATAGTGTATCCAGTGTGACATGTTTTTCATATAATTTGAAAATTTTCAAGTAATTCATAGACTTTCCGCTTGGGAGCGTAAAGGTAAATTGCGTTTCTCCCTATATCTCTGCTTCTAAATCTCCGATTTGAAACATTCTTCCTGCACCAGATACAGCTTCTGATGGGAAATCGTTTGCACATAATTTCTCATTTTTGTAAAAAAGGTTTTGGCCACCAGTTGGCGTAAGTCTTAATTTCCGCTTCTGATGTACACTGACGGAAAAAAATCCCAACACCAAGAAGGGGTTGTGTTAGATAAACGACAGTTGGTAGGGAGTGAGAGTACATCTGTAAGATGAAGTCTATGCAAATTTCGTGCTCGGAGCATACGTGTGGCGCTAGTAGCGCCTCGGAACATGCAAAGCAGGTTTGCTGTAAATACGCGCTGTAACGTTCGTGAGCGTTAGTTATCGTCGAGATTCGACGTAGTGTGTTGATGTTAGTCAAAAATGCCTTTAAGAAGAAGAAGAAGTCATTATCAACAGCTCACGGAGTTTGAACGAGGTCGTGTAATAGGGCTACGAGAAGGTGGATTTTCGTTCCGCAATATTGCAGAACGACTTGGCAGGAATGTAGCCACTGTGCATGATTGTTGGCAGCGGTGGTCAAGGGAAGGTACTGCCTCAAGAAGACCGGGTTCCGGCCGGCCACGTGGCACTACTGAGAGGGAAGACCGCCGTGTAGGGCGTATGGCCGTGGCGCATCGTACCGCGTCTGCGGCAGCAATTCGAGCTGCAGTTTCCACCACAGTGACACAACGAACTGTTACAAATCGGTTACTTGAAGGACAGCTCCGAGCCAGACGCCTTGTAGCGTGCAATCCACTTACTCCAAACCACTGCCGTTTGCGACGTCAGTGGTGTCAAGCTAGAGCTCATTGGAGAACGGAGTGGAGATCTTTTGTGTTTTCTGATGAAAGCCGGTTCTGCCTGGGTGCTAGTGATGGCCGTGTGTTGGTTAGAAGGAGGCCAGGTGAGCGCCTGCAACCAACCTGTGTGCGGCCGAGATACACTGGACCTACACCTGGAGTTATGGTCTGGGGAGCAATTTCCTATGACAGCAGGAGCACTCTCGTGACTATCCCACGCACCCTGACGGCACAGTTGTACGTCGGTCTGTTGATTCAACCTGTTGTGCTGCCATTCATGAACAGCATTCCAGGGGGTGTTTCCAACAGGATAACGCTCGCCAGCATACCGCTGTTGTAACCCAACATTCTCTACAGAGTGTCGACATGTTGCCGTGGCCTGCTAGATCACCAGATCTTTCACCAATCGAGCACGTATGGGACATCATTGGACGACAACTCCAGCATCACCCCCAACCAGCATTAACCGTCCCTTTATTGACCGACCAAGTGCAACAGGCATGGAACTCCATCCCACAAACTGACATCCAGCACCTGTACGACACAATGCATGAAAGTTTGCGTGCTTGCATTCAACATTCTGACGGTTACACCGGTTATTAATGTACCAGCATTTCACATTTAAAATGGCTCTTCTCGCGCTTACATTAAGCTGTGATCTTGAAACCTTAATCGATTAAATATGTTACCTATACAAATGTATTGCCGCCATTTCATTCCTCTACAACTATTTCTTCGTGGTGTTAGGATTTTTTTCCGTCAGTGTATTTGCAGCAAAATATGAGCTTTTGAAATCTCGATTAAAATAAAAGTCGTTTGTTGACCGATAGTACTCATGTCGACAGACCTTTTAGAAACATTTTCTTCTTGAAATAATGCTTAGTTTCTACGCCAGGGGCGTAGATGTATATCTTATTTTTGTCAATATCTCGACTTCTAAGAGTCCGATTTGAAAAATTCCTTCTTTGTTGGATAGTGTTTCCGATGTGAAATGTTTTTCCTGTAAATTCAAAATTTTCAAGTAAATAATAGACTTTCCGCTAGGGCGTACAAAGGTAAATTGCGTTTTCTGCTCCTAAAACTCCGATTTGAAAAATTCTTCCTGTATCGCACACAAGACCTGATGGAAAATATTTTTCACATAATTTCTAATGTTTGGTAAATAATGGTTTGGCCACAAGGGGTCATAAGTGTTAATTTCTGCTTCGGATGTATTTGTAGCAAAATCTGGGTTCCTGAAAACTCTACTAAATTTGTTTTTCTTGGACCGATACCGCTCATATGGATAAACCTTTTGAGGATACTTTATTCCTAAAATAATGCATGTTTTTCCCACCAGGGGACCTAAAGTCACATCTTATTTTTGTCGATAGCTCACGATTCCGTTTAGAGCAATATCTGAGGGATTAAAGACCCGATTGAAAAACTTCTTCGTTCCGTCAGATACTATTGTTTTCCATACCGGTTCCATTGACTTTGAATAGCTTTGATAAATTTAATTTGTGTCAGAACGGATTCAAACGACGTGCTTATTACACCCGAAAATTCGGTGTCATCTTTCTTGTTATTTATAATATGGTTAGTTATTGACAAAATGCAACGGGAAATCTGGGGATTCTGATGTGGCGTTCAGAATGAAAATAAGACTAAGAGGTCACATAATTTACATAAAGAAATTATGCACTTCCTCCACTGAATTAGAAACTTTTATGCAGTTGTACGTGAACGCCCCTTACGCAGCGCAGCGTATATGCAAAATACGTGATCACATGATTGAAGCAACTGCTGCTTGTCAGTTGTCGTCAGCAGTGTTGATCACAATGGGAGAAACAAAGGATATTTCGGAGCTCGATAAAGTAAGTGCTTGTTGTGGGTACGCGTCTGGCTGGATCAACGATTTTGAAAGTGATTGGTTTCTCAAAAGGGGATATATTCCGGTTGTGAAAAAAAAATCTACATTGCTTGTCTAAGAGCGTAACTGTGGCGCGATCACAATCTGTCAATAGCGAGATCGCCGTCGTCTGAGAAGACTCGTACGGAGAAATAGGACTTCCTGTGTGTGGCAGTTGACTAAAGCATTTAATGAAGGCTGTTCCCAGCCCATATCTCAGCAAACTATGCGCAGGAGTTGAAGAGGATAGGTATTGACAGTCGCATGCCTATACGAAAGCCACTGATTTCTGCGATGAGTCCAGAAGTTTGTCTACAGTAATGTCATGTGGTGCGACAAATCGTGGTACACTGTGACGTGCTACAGAGGTGAATCACGTGTCGAGACGACAAATCTGCAGCGATGAATTCTGTCCGTGTAGCTTAGTTGGGAGAGCAACTTACCCCGGAGTGAGGGGGCGCGTGTTCGATCATCGTCACGGAATAATCTGTGTTTTCGCAACATCTTGTTTTGTATACTGACAGTGTGCAAAGAGCGGCCTAAGCCCCGTGAAGCAATGAACCAAGCTTGCCTTCTAAACACAACTCAAAGTTACGGAGATGGTGTCACGGTGTGCAGCGCGTTCTGTTGATACGTAACGGGTCTCTTGATATTGCTGGAATGTAGAGTTTCCTCCAACGATTATCTGAGCATTGTTGCCGATCAAGTCCGTCCAACAATGTTGACTTCAAATTCATCCTGAGGCTGCTTCATGGACAATGCTTGTGTCAATCGTACGGGATGTGTTCAGTGGTAGTTCAGCGATCAAAAAAAAATGTCCACCACCTTTTTTGGCCAACACAAAGCCCGAATCTGACCCCATTGAGAATGTATGGAACATATTGCAAAAACAGATCTGAGAGCAAAGTCCTCTATCATCAAATCTGAGACAGTTAAAGAACTGTGTGGTGAGCGCCTGTTATACTGTAGACGTAGATGTATGTTTAACCTATTTAGATGTACGTATATATTCAACCTATTTAGATGTAGACGTATATTTAACCTATTTAAATGTATACATTTAACGTATTTAGATGTAGATGTACACTGAAGAGCAATTGAATTAGAGACAGCTGGCGTTATGCAAATGTGTCGCTGTGTGCGGCCCTGTAAACCGAAACGACATGGCGTATGCAGCGATTTGACAATATAAGGAGTGATGCGACGGGAATCAGTGAGAGTCGGACGCAGTATGAGTAAGACGAAGGATCTAAACGCATTTGATCGTGTGCAAATTGCCGAAGCTGACGAATGGGTCACTCCATCTCGGAAGTCGTGCAGGCACTGGGATTTTTACGAGCCACTGTGTCACGGGTGCACCGTGAGTACATCGAATCCCGTAAAACCATCCCTGCAAGAGCCAACTGCCGTGGACAACAGAGTGTGGATGAGTGGGGTCATCGTCGGCTAGCTCGCATTGTAACAGCTGATAGAAGGGCCACAGTGCAAGAAATTATTCGGCAATTTAACGCTGGTGCACAGAAACGTGTAAGCAGCCACACCATCTACAACCATATCCTCGCTATGGGGTACAGAAGCCATCGTCCCACAAGGATACAGCTGCTGACCGCACATCACAGCGTGCAAAGATTAGCATGGGCGCAGGAACATCGCCACTGGACCCTAGACATGTGGAAAAATGTTGCATGGACTGATGAGTCTAGATTCACGTTGGTACATGCGGATGGCAGGATACGAGTACGGCGCAAACCACATGAAGCGATGTATCTTTCTTGCCAGCAGGGTACTCTTCAAGCTTGTGGGGGTGGCATTCTCGTCTGGGACTGTTTATGTGAACTGAAATGGGACCCTTGGTACGTGTGACATCGTTCCTCACAGGTCAACGTTACCGGGATATCCTGGACGACCATTTGCTCCCGTTTGTGGGTCTTCAACATCCCACTGGCGACCTCATCCTGCAACAAGACAATGCCCTGGCCATCGCTCCCGAATTGTATCCGAATTATTGGATGAACACTCTACTGACGTGACTTCGCACCGACGTGGCCAGCTAAGTCACTTGACCTCAATCCCATCGAGCACATCTGCGATGCCATCGAGAGAGATGTTCGAGGCTCTGACCCCCACCATCCAATCTTCGTGAAGTGTTGGAGCTTGTTCAGGGGTCGTGAATCCGTATGGCTTCCCAACGCTTGCGGTGTGTTGTCGAGTCCATGCCGAGACGAATTGTCGCCGTTATCAGGGCGAAAGGTGGTGCTACACGTTACTAGACAGGTATCTCTAATTTAATTGCTCTTCAGTGTATATTTAACGTATTTAGATGTATATATTTAAACTATTTAGATGCAGATGTATATATAACCTATTTATATATATAAATAATGAAAACATTACAGAACAAAAATACAAAATTTTTAAAAAAGGAACTTCAAAAGACGTGTAAACTAAAACAGGTTGCCGTCATCAGGATCTCATCAACCTGTGGAAGTGGCCTTTCTAGTACGAACAAAATGACAAGGCAAGCCAAATTGTCGGTTGGTCATGCTCCCTAGGCCACAAAACCAAATTCTAATAAGCACAAGAATTCCAAAAATCAAATTTATAAAACTAAAAAAAAAAAGAAATTAAAAGCTTACCGGCAGAACAAACCCACCATGACAAAAATCAAACAAAACTGAACAGAGCACCCACAAGAACCCAAATATATACAGTGATATAAAAGGTGGTCACGGTTAATCAACTACCTGGTAGGCCAAAAAATGTGTGAAATGACAAGATGCAAAACTGTGTATGTAGATAGGATCTTCAGCTATAAGGGACCCACCAAATAGCACTTTACGTTGCCTATATATTTAAAATTGTTAGGTCCTAGGTTAATAAAGAATGTCAATGAGCAATTTGAAACTCTTGGACACCGAATTATAGTACAAAATTAAATGATTTTTTTTTTTTTTTGATTGGAGGTTTAACGACCACCGTGAGCAACTCAATGGGCTATAAGCAGTCGCCCGTCCCTAATTTAGGGTCACTGGTTCCACGGAAGGGAGAGAGCCAGTGCCGTAAGACAAACACAACATCCATGCCTGACCGGGATTCGAACCCGGACCCCTTACGGACGAATGATCAGAGGCCAGCGTCTTAGACCACTGCGCCACCGGGGCGGCCAAAATTAAATGGTTAAAATGATGTCTTAAGAATTTTTTAGGAAAGTTGTTAGATTGCAATTTAGAAAGAAGAGCTTTCAGATTTTTTACAAGTAAGAGCTGTGTAGAGCAAATTTCAGCTATTCTATGAAACTGAGAGATGTATAGATTGCGATGTATAGCTTTTGAAATGTTGGATGACCAGTGAGTGTAGTGAATGATATCAAACTCAAAAGAGTTTCTTTTGTCAAATAAGTTCACCACACCTCTTCCCTCATCGTCCACCTGAACCTCTAAATCGAGGTAACAAACACAAGTAGACGATATGTTGGTTTTTCTAGGGTAAGGTCGTCAGGATACAAGTCAGTGGCGCAACACAAAGTCCGGAATGTTAATGACAAGGATGTCATCAACATATCTTAGAGCAATCCCAGGTAAAGGATGATTGGCAACAAATTTATCCTCAAAGAAATTAAATAAATTAAATTTTCTTCATCTCTACTCATCTCTCAGTTTCATAGAGAAATTAAATAAATTAATTTTTTTTTTTTGAGGATAGATTTGTTGCCAATCATCTGTTACCTGGGATTGCTCTAAGATATGTTGATGACATCATTGTCATTAACATTCCGGACTTTTTGCGTTGCGCCACTGACTTATATCCTGACGACCTTACCCGAGAAAAAACCAACAGATCGTCTACTTATGTTTGTTACCTCGATTTAGAGGTTCAGGTGGACGAGAAGGGAAGAGGTGTGGTGAATTTATTTGATAAAAGAAACTCTTGAGTATGATAACATTCACTACACTCACTGGTCATCTAACATTTCAAAAGTTATACATCGCAATCTACTCATCTCTCAGTTTCATAGAATAGCTAAAATTTGATCTTGCTTGTAAAAAATCTGAAAGCTCTTCTTTCTAAATTGCAATATAACATATATATATCATCATCATCATCATCATCATTGTCAACCATTATCAATCCACTGCTGGACGAAGGTCTCCCCAAGTTTCCTCCACAACGGTCTGTCTTGTGCCAGTCTCCTCCATGTCACCCCTGCATACTTTCGAATTTGATCCACCCATCTCCCATGTGGTCTTCTTCTGGGTCTTTTCCTGTCCCTTGGAATCCAATCTAAAATTTCGGCTGTCCATCGATGGTCTGTTCTTCTGGCAGTATGCCCAGCCCATTGCCATTTCAGGGATTTAACTCTGATCATGATGTCTTCCACTCTTGTCATTTTTCGGATCCACGAGTTCCTCTTCTTATCTCTCCTGGTTACACCAAGCATGCACCTCTCCATGCTGCTTTGAGTTGTCTGCAGCCTTTGTATGTCTCTTTTAGTTAAGGTCCATGTCTCTGCACCATACGTAAGCAATGGAAGGATGCATTGATCAAGCACTTTTCTTTTAAGACATAATGGCATATTGCTCTTGAAAATTATGCCGTTCCTTCCAAAAGCTCTCCAGGCAACTTTTGTACGCCGATTAATTTCTTCATCACCGTGACCCTCACTTGATATCTGCTGTCCAAGATAAACGTACGTGCCTGTTATCTCCAGCTTTTCTCCATCAATCGATGTCTTCATTTCTTGTAAAAGCATTAAACATCACTTTTGTCTTCTGAAAGTTCATTTTTAATCCCACTTCTTTACTCTTGTCAGCAAGTTCCTGGATCATACTCTGCAGCTCTGATGGGGTAGTTGCAAAAATTACTATGTCATCAGCAAAACGAAGGTTGGTTAGATAATCTCCATTAATCTTTATCCCCTTGTTTTCCCAGCTCAGTGACTGAAAGACACCCTCCAATATGGCATTAAAGAGCTTTGGAGCTATGGTGTCACCTTGTCTCACTCCCTTTCCAATTTTTATGTGTGTTTTTTTTTTCAAACAGCCGAATCTTAGCACTTGCATTTTCATAGATGTTATTAATAATATTAATGTATGCATCTTCAATACCGCAGGATTTCAGAGCCATTGTAACTGCTGATGGTTTCACCGAATCAAAGGCTTTTTCATAATCGATAAAAGCCATGCACAATGGAAGTTCATATTCCCTCGCTCTTTCAATTAGTTCTCTCAGCACGTGGATATGATCTATTGTGCTGTAGCCACTCCTGAATCCAGCTTGTTCTCTCGGTTGAGCCATGTCCAGTGTTACCTTCAAGCGGTGTGAAAGAACTTTAGTGAAGATTTTATAAACCACTGATAGGAGGCTGATAGGTCTATAGTTCCCGAGATCCTTAATGTCACCTTTTATATATAGCAGGATCATTGTATCGGTGTTCCAATCCTCAGGAATCTTCCCTTCATTAAGGCATCGAGTGAAAATTTGGGCGAGTACTGTTTCGATTTCTCCACTTGCTTCTTGTATGATGTCTACAGTAATTCCATCTTCTCCTGGAGCTTTTCCCCGCTTCATGTTCTTGATTGCCTGGGCAACTTCTGCTAGGAGGACTGGAGGAACTCTGGTACTGGTACCTTTCATGATGTCTGGAGTACATGTATCATCCCTTTCATATAATTTGGAGTAGAAATCTTTCACTCTTGTCAAAATTTCGCCTCTATTTCTTGTTACAGAACCATCTTCTTTTCTCAGTGCCATAATCTGTTTTCTTCCCTTACTGAGATGTCCCTTTGCTATCTTTAGGCTTTGGTTGTTTTCAATTGCTTTCCTCACTAGTTCACAGTTGAATTTCCTTACGTCTTCAGTGATACTTTTTCTTACTGTCTTGCATAGCTCTATATATTCCACTTTGGAAGTCACATCTTCTTTAGTTGTCCTCATCTCTCTTCTTTTTTGCATCAACATTTTGGTTTTTCCTGATAATTTGTTCACATGCAACTTGTTCTTAGACCCAGCTAATTTTGTTGCTGTTTCCATAAGAGCTTTGGTTACTGTTCTGTTAACTTTAGAAATGTCCACTTCTTCCGATGTTAGGCCTTCTAAAGGAGAGAATCTGTTCTTCAGTTCCCACTTGAAGGTATTAGGGTTTTTTTTAAGTTTGGTCATGTCAATAGATTTTGTTTGTCTTATGAGCTTGCCACGTTCAAGTTTAGTGTTGAGGTGCATCTTACATCTCACCAATCTATGGTCACTACCTGTGTTGAACTTGTTTAGCACACTGCAGTCTTCTATGACATATATATATATATATATCATCATCATCATCATTGTCAACCATTATCAATCCACTGCTGGACGAAGGTCTCCCCACGTTTCCTCCACAACGGTCTGTCTTGTGCCAGTCTCCTCCATGTCACCCCTGCATACTTTCGAATTTCATCCACCCATCTCCCATGTGGTCTTCTTCTGGGTCTTTTCCTGTCCCTTGGAATCCAATCTAAAATTTCGGCTGTCCATCGATGATCTGTCCTTCTGGCAGTATGTCCAGCCCATTGCCATTTCAGGGATTTAACTCTGATCATGATGTCTTCCACTCTTGTCATTTTTCGGATCCACGTGTTCCTCTTCTTATCTCTCCTGGTTATACCAAGCATGCACCTCTCCATGCTTCTTTGAGTTGTCTGCAGCCTTTGTATGTCTCTTTTAGTTAAGGTCCACGTCTCTGCACCATACGTAAGCACTGGAAGGATGCATTGATCAAACACTTTTCTTTTAAGACATAATGGCATATTGCTCTTGAAAATTATGCTGTTTCTTCCAAAAGCTCTCCAGGCAAGTTTTGTACGCCGATTAATTTCTTCATCAATGTGACCCTCACTTGATATCTGCTGTCCAAGATAAACGTACGTGTCTGTTATCTCCAGCTTTTCTCCATCAATCGATAAATCTTCATTTTGTGTAAAAGCATTGAACATCACTTTTGTCTTCTGAAAGTTCATTTTTAATCCCACTTCTTTACTCTTGTCAGCAAGTTCCTGGATCATACTCTGCAGCTCTGATGGGGTAGTTGCAAAAATGACTACGTCATCAGCAAAACGAAGGTGGGTTAGATAATCTCCATTAATCTTTATCCCCTTGTTTTCCCAGCTCAGCGACTGAAAAACACCCTCCAATGTGGCATTAAAGAGCTTCGGAGATATGTTGTCACCTTGTCTCACTCCCTTTCCAATTTTTACGTGTGTTGTATTTTCAAACAGCCTAATCTTTGCACTTGCATTTTCATAGATGTTATTAATAATATTAATGTATGCATCTTCAATACCGCAGGTTTTCAGAGCCATTGTTACTGCTGATGGTTTCACCGAATCAAAGGCTTTTTCATAATCGATAAAAGCCATGCACAATGGAAGTTCATATTCCCTCGCTCTTTCAATTAGTTCTCTCAGCACGTGGATATGATCTATTGTGCTGTAGCCACTCCTGAATCCAGCTTGTTCTCTCGGTTGAGCCATGTCCAGTGTTACCTTCAAGCGGTGTGAAAGAACTTTAGTGAAGATTTTATAAACTACTGATAGGAGGCTGATAGGTCTGTAGTTTCCGAGATCCTCAATGTCACCTTTCTTATGTAGCAGGATCATTGTAGCGGTGTTCCAATCCTCAGGAATCTTTCCTTCATTAAGGCATCGAGTGAAAATTTGGGCGAGTACTGTTTCGATTTCTCCACTTGCTTCTTGTATGATGTCTACAGTAATTCCATCTTCTCCTGGAGCTTTTCCTCGCTTCATGTTCTTGATTGCATGTGCAACTTCTGCTGGAAGGACTGGAGGAACTCTGGTACTGGTATCTTTCATGATGTCTGGAGTGCATATATCATCCCTTTCATATAATTTGGAGTAGAAATCTTTCACTCTTGTCAAAATTTCGCCTCTATTTCTTGTTACAGAACCATCTTCTTTTCTCAGTGCCATAATCTGTTTTCTTCCCTTACTGAGATGTCCCTTTGCTATCTTTAGGCTTTGGTTGTTTTCAATTGCTTTCCTCACTAGTTCACAGTTGAATTTCCTTACGTCTTCAGTGATACTTTTTCTTACTGTCTTGCATAGTTCTATATATTCCACTTTGGAAGTCACATCTTCTTTAGTTGTCCTCATCTCTCTTCTTTTTTGCATCAACATTTTGGTTTTTCCTGATAATTTGTTCACATGCAACTTGTTCTTAGACCCAGCTAATTTTGTTGCTGTTTCCATAAGAGCTTTGGTTACTTTTCTGTTAACTTCAGAGATGTCCACTTCTTCCGATGTTAGGCCTTCTAAAGCAGAGAACCTGTTCTTCAGTTCTAACTTGAAGGTATTATGGTGTTTTTTGAGGTTGGTTATGTCAATAGACTTTGTTTGTCTTATGAGCTTGCCACGTTCAAGTTTAGCGTTGAGGTGCATCTTACATCTCACCAATCTATGGTCACTACCTGTGTTGAACTTGTTTAGCACACTGCAGTCTTCTATGACGAATTTTTTGTTACACATAATAAAATCAATTTCATTTGTCGTCCCATTTGGATGTCTCCATGTCCATTTCCTGTGTGGCTTTTTCTTGAAGAAGGAGTTCAAGATGAAAAACCCTTCTGCCTCTGCAAACTCAACGAGAGTATTTCCACGCTGGTTTCTGTTGCCGTGACCGAATTTACCTACTGAAGTTTCATTCTGTTGCCGTTGCCCTATTTTTGCATTGAAATCTCCCATAATTATTTTCAAGTGCTGCTTACCTTTATTATTTAGATGACAAATTTCCTCATAAAATTCTTCAATTTCTTCTTCAGGATGACTTGTGGTGGGTGCATAAGTTTGAATAATCTGAGCCTGGTATCTTTTCGAGAGTTGGATAACAAGTCGTGCAGCTCTGTCAGAGGAACTTTCAACTTCTACAACTTTATCCTTCAGTTTCTTGTTTATTATAAATCCAACACCACTAGTTCTGCCAGTATCTGTCCCACGATAGTAGAAGAGATGTCCACTTTTCAGTTCCATGAGATCTTCTCCTTTTCTCCTTACCTCACTTAGCCCCACGATGTCCCACTTGATCCTTTGTAATTCCTCTTCCAATTCAAGAAGCCTTGAATCAGAAGATAGGGAGCGTCCATTGTACGTTGCCAAGGTCAGCATCAGATGGCAGCCTAGTCCGGTCCTCCGGGGATTCTTAGCACCCTCTGCCTTCATGTCGCACTGGCCGCTGCCTTGGCCAGGTACATTCCAGCTGCCGGAGACTGAGGGCCAAGATTTAAGTTGTGGAATCATTTTGGAGGGGTTTGGCCATAACTCACCACGCTGGCCAAGCGGGTTGGTGAGTGTGGGATAGAATTTCCTCTAATCCCGATGGTATAGTTATACCGCTATGGGCGGTCGTCAGAGCCCCTTTAGTGGGAACAGGATGCACCACGAGAAGGCGGGGTTGACATTTGTCAAGGAGAGGCTGTGATGTTACGCATCACTTGACCTTACATCCCATTTAACCTATTTATATTTATATATTTAACCTATTTAGATGTATATGTATATTTAACCTATTTAGGATTTATAATTTAACCTTCCCTTTTACACCTTGAGGAACCAATGACAAACTGCATACTTGCTGTAATTCGGGCTAAAAAAGGTCCAACCCAGCATTGTGTAGAAGTTTGCAATTCATTGGACGGTATGTGTGAAAGGGAAGGTTAAAATATAAAAGTATATCAAAGTTCTGAGTAAGAAAAGCGAAATAAGACTGATTAGTATATAATCAGTCTTATATCATCGATTTATTGTAAAAACTTTAGCCAAACGCTCACTTCCAACATGGAGGATCTGTTTTGTAGAAAGCTGCAGTAAAGTGGTCATAATATTATATAACTAATGTTCCAGAAATCTGTGACCATGCGCTTCAGTTTTCCATCGTTGCAAGTATTTCGAATATTTTAAAGCCGTGAAATATTTCCAATACTTTGCGTGATTTCAAATAGTTTACTGCTTTGAATTTTCCTTGAACAGCAGTTATTGCGGGCAAACAGATAAGATGTTAATCTAGCTCGGTGACTTACTCTTTCCTCCCACTCATGAACTACAATGCTTAAAGACATCAACGAAACATAAAAGTTCCATGCATGCAGTTCATTCACGTACAGAATAAATAAAACCGTGATGGTTGCACTGGAATGAATGAAATTAATTTCATAACTAGACTTTTATTGCCCGGACCCTATAGCAGATGGCTGTTAAGAAAACTTTCCGGAGCAGATAAGAAGCACATTGGGCAGAGAAGCTAGGGAGTTCCGAAAGCTGCTTTCTTCCCAGAAGGCATTCTGACCATATGCGTCCATCGATTTGCCATAACGCCGAATTTTCATCCTCTAAGCGCCCGTCGAAGAAGCTTTACGGTGTTGTTCTCTCTGCGATGTCGAAAGAAAGTTATGATGGCAACACATACAGCCGCGCCAGTCTCATAGAGAAAAAACCCGATCCGATCATTTGTCTTTTACCACAGTGCTCCTGAGATAGCTATCTGGTGTGTTAACGACGGTCATGATTGACAGTGGGAGCGAAGAAAATGGCCGGAAACCTAACATAATGCACAATTGATTTTTGAAAGAAGTTTGTGCTTGCGATCTTCACTGTACAACCGCGATTTGTAAAACGTTTCAAACTTATGTAATATAGCAGAGAAACGGTAAAGAGTTATTGAAGTTCATTTTATTTTCCATTTGAATAAGGCGCATAATTTAGTTGAAGTTTTAGATGTGTACGGCTTGCACAAAACATCCGCTCTTAAAAAGTGGTGACAGAGCTTGAAATTATAAATAAACTCATCGTCAAAAAAATAGTTGCACACAGAAGCACGCGTCGGATTGCAATGCTATTCGAGAGGAAGGTAAAGGTTCACAGGAATAATAAATGATTAAACATCAAGACTGATATGGGCAATATTTATTGAGCTACACGCCAATAAGTAGTGTCTCTCAGTATGGCGTCGAGCCACCATGTTTGCTCACACAGCATGCCAGACGTCTCGGCATGGAGTTGTACAGGTTCCTAATGGTGTCCTACGATACACCATTCCATGCAGCTTGAATCTTCTCACGCAGTTCTTGCAGATTGTGCGATAGGGGTGGAGTGTAGATAGCGCGTCCAATAGCTTCCCACACATTCTCAATCGACGATAGCCATGGCAGAGTTTCAGTGCCTAGAAGGCAAGCTCTCGAGATGGCAGCAGTATGCGGACAAGCGTTGTACTGCTGGAAAATCGCACCGGAGTGAGCGTTCAGAAAAAGTAGGGCCACTGGTTGCAGGACCTCATTAACGAAACGTTAGGCTCTCAAAGTGACTGTAATTAACACCAAAGGTGATCTGGCATCGTAGGCGATTGCACCCCACACCATGACTCCAGGCCTTCTGGACGTGTGACGATCGTCAACAAACCGTTCATCTTGGCGCTGACCACGGTGCCTCCATCCGTGACAGTCTGTCGTGCCAGACTGTCACGGATCTGAGTGGCTCCATGACAGTCTGGCACGACACCATTGCAGTCTTTCGCGACGATGCAATGATGTTAAGGGCAGTCATCGTAACGGTGTCGGTGCGTGTATTCTTACGTCGTGCAGCCGTCTGCCAATGGTGCTGGCACTTATCGGACGATGCATGGAGAGCACCACTGCCCCCTGAATATCCGCAATCGTGGCTGTTGGGTCACTCCGCGTATGTCGAAACCCGTCGGTCCTCTCCTCCGTGGTTCGTCTAGGTCTCTCAGACCATTCATGTCGCTATTGCGTGCCTCGTTCTATCCACTGCCGCGAACAGCGTGCTATGGTCATATCCGCACGACAGGTATGGTGCGCAATACGGCGATAAGACCATCGCGCTTCCCAGAGCCCGACGATGCGTCCCTTCTCGAGCATGACACTTGCATAATTTGCATGTCTCCGGTGTCAAACCTGCCCACCAAGTTTCATTCCTATCGGTTGTTTCCTTCTGGGTACAACTATTTTTTGACGATTAGTTTATACTGTAGGTAGACTGCGGATATAGTGAAATATGAATTGTCAGGTTTTTGTTGTTGTAGTTGTTATACCTTAAATGGGCATTATATACTGTAAATAAAAGATTTGTTTAAAAAAAGGACGTACCTCGAAAAGAAATTACCGTGTTTTTCGGTTTATAAGTCGAGATGGAGTATAAGTCGAGTGGGATAAATTTCTCAGTTTCCCTATCTACATTCACAGATAATTCGATCATGAGTGCAAGACGTGGAGAGAACAAGTACAGTTAGTGTTCCGAAATTCTGTACTTATACACAGTCGTATCAGAAAAATATGACCACCCCGGAAGCACATTGTACCCGCACAGGCGCGTCACATGAGTACAATGGGCAGAGGTAATAATTTGACGGACGTTCAAAAAGGAATTATCATCGGCTACCGAGCCAAAGGTGGAAGCATCTCAGAAACAGCAGACTTCGAGGGCTGTTCGAGAGGTGCTATAGTAAGGCTGTGCCAAGAATGGACCGCTGGCTCACCGAGTGCTCTCGACGTTATAACTGTGGAGCCCCAAAGGCCATCAACCCCAGAGGAGAACGTCGCTTCCGTCGACTGGTAAAGGGCAATAGTCTCTCAATAGTGCAGCAATTGACCATGCAAATGAACGCTGAGGCAACCCACGTACGTGTCCCCGACAACAGCAGAGCGGACCCTGTTACGCACGGGCCTCCAGAGTCGACGCTGCGTCAAGGCGCCCATGTTAAACCAGTTCCATCAACAACGATGCCTACAGTTCGCATGGGAAAAGTGGAAACAGGTTGCCTTCTCCGACGTATCGAGGTTTCTACTTCACACAAGTGACGGTCGGTGGCGAATACGGCATCAGACACACATAGAACCAACACCCGGACACACTTGTCGGTCAAGTACAGGCAGGCGGTGGCAGTGCGCATGTCTGGGGGATGTTTTCTTGGTATGATCTGGGACCTCTGGTACCACTGGTTGGGTCCTTGGACGCCATAGGCTACCTGTCCATCGTCGCTGACCACATGCATCCCTTCATGTTGTACGTTTACCTTTGAGGTGTTGGTGTCTACCAACAGGACATTGCTCCCTGCCATGACGCTAAGGGGGTGCGTAACTGGTTCCAGGAACACGACAGCGATGTCTCCGTTCCCTCTTGGCCGGCGAAATTGCCTGACCTCAATCCTATAGAGCACTTGTCAAACTATTTGGATCGACAGGTTCGCCGTGCTGCCCACAACCACGTCATCTCCGGGACCTCTGAGCTCTTCCGCAGTCCGAATGGGCACGTGTGACTCGAGCAACCTTCCAACTTCCGGCGTGGCATGGACGCAATGAGGCCCTGGAAAGGGCCTCATTGCGTTCATGCCACGCCGTCTTGCCGATATCATTAGAGCCAAGGGTGGTTATTCTCATTATTAGGTAGGTGATCATGTTATTCTGATACGACCGTGTGTCTTTAATGTTTCAGTAAGTATTAAAAGGAAGGGAAAGTAAGGTAACTACCGCATATTTCATTTCAGCAAAAAGTCGAATTCAATAAGCCTATTCTTTTTAGCAACTGAAGCTTCCGTATTCGTTCCCTCTGTCCGACCAGTAGAAACCGCAGCGCAAAGGTAAAAAAACAAACGAACGGGTGTGCCAAATCAGAGTGAAGAGCGTGAGTTATCGTTTGCTGCTTTCTCACAGTCCAACTGAAATCAGACACCCAAAAAGCTTTTCTTTTCCATCAGAAACATGAAATAAATTATGATTAGCATAAAAAGTGGAATCAATTGTAGATTTTAATTCAGTTCAGAGCTACAATTCAGAGATTGACAAAGAGAAAAAAGGCTACCTTTGCTAACCGCTGATCATTGTTGTTATTAAAGCACATGCACCTCCGTCTGTCGACACGATTGTCACCAACCAATCAACTACCAGGAAGCCACCTGTTTCAGGGATTCAAAGGTTTCCAGATAAATACTAGTTCTGGCAGCTTTGTAAAACCAAAGATGAATGTGGGTCTTGGAGCAATCGGGAAGCATATGCAATCAACATACAACCACTGCCACTACAAATCGCTTTATGAGTCAAATTGGGTCGTAATGCGGCACTAACATACCGTAATGTGGTCGAGGCATGGAAGGAGGAGGCAACATCTGAACGTACTGTTCGTCGGTCGTGTGAAAAGTTTCGTTCCGGTGACCCGAGCATATGAGATGAGGAGGGAAGATGACGACATTCGGTCGTTGATAACGACGCTCTGTAGGCAAATGTGGAGGTAAATCCTGGCGTCACATATAGAGAACTCGCCATACCGTACAATGTCTCGGTGTCAACTATTTCCGAACATCTCCACCAAATTGGTATGGCCAAGAAGATCGAAACGTGGGTCCAACACGAACTGACGGACCATCAGAAATAACAACGGTTTGCGATGTGCAGTAATCTTCTGCTTCGCAACGAAAGGAGCTCTACTTGATCGCATTGTAACCTGTGATGAAACGTGGGTACTACACGACAACCGTAAGCTATCTGGACAGTGGTTGAATCAAAGTGAATCGCCGAAACAACATCCTAAACCAAGGTTGACGCCAAAGAAGGTTTTGTTGACAGTGTGGTGGACTGTTCACGGTGTCATACGCAACAGGTTCTTGAATACTGGTGAGAGCATTACCTCAATCACATACTATGGAGAAACTGATCGAATGCACCAGAAGTTGTGTTCTAGACAGCCATCTTTGGTGAACAGGAAGTGTCTTATCCTCTTCCATGAGAATGCTAGACCACACATGTTACTAATGACGAAACAAACTATACGAACTGAGGTTCGAAACCCTCCCACATCCAGCCTACCGACCTAACTTGGCACCTCTCTATTTCCACCTGTTCATGCATTTTAGCAATTAACTCAAAAACAAGACCTTCAGAAACTGAGAAGAGGCCGAAGTTGCATTCCGGGACTTTTTTGTGTCCAGGGAGCCAGATTTCTTCCGGACTGGCATTGAAACACTTGTCACGCACTGGCAGAGGTGTGAAGCTGCTGAAAGTACCTTTTTGAATCCGGGGAGCCAGATTTCTTCCGGACTGGCATTGAAGCACTTGTCACTCACTGGCAGAGGTGTGTAGCTGCTGAAGGCACCTATTTTGAATCCAGGGAGCCAGATTTCGTCCTGACTGGCATTGAAACACTTGTCACTCACTAGCAGAGGTGTGTAGCTGCTGAAAGCCCTTATTTTGAATAAAAACCAAGGTTGTGCGATGTGAGGTATGTCTCATTCATTTTTATACTCCAAATCAGCTATTATTTTCCGAACGACTTGGTATTACCTGCATATCGCAACACTACCATCCAATACATCCCTTTCGCAACACTTCGTTTCATTTATGCTTTCAGTTTGAATCTTGTCCAAACCTTGAGCGGGTGGTCTCTGATAACTAGAGATACGATTTCTGCGTTCAGAACGCAGTAGAACATTTTTTGCGGGCACTTATGTAGATTCTAAATCTGATCATAAACATGTAAATTCAACTTATTTTAACACCCCTTATGTGCACTCTCTAGCACGCAAAAGCCATTTCTGAGCGCAATTTTGAATCTTGCACGCAAACCAAATATCAGAACGCGAAATTTACCTTTTTTATGCAAAATTTACAGTTAATCTACCATTTTTTTATGAGTATCTCCGAGAGAGAAACCAAGAGAAAGGGAAAGGTGCAGAAGTACGGACATTCATTTCTTTTTCTCTCTCTCTCCCGCGCAATGAAGTAGGTGCAATTCAGAAGAAGGAGGAGGAGGAAAAACAACGAAAGCAGCGCGCGCGCGCGTGTTATTTCGCGTTCCTTTTCTCTCCCTCCAGCAGCATAAAGACACAAAGCAAAAAATGATTAAATCGGAAAATCTAAATTCTACAGTATTCTAAAGGACTTTCAAAATGATGGGTTTGAAACTGATAGTATTCTGATTTTGTGTACATATTGTGACAAGAAAATCAGGGTGGATGACAAACACCAAAAGCTGCCATTGAAGAGACGTGGAAACCGTCACTCACAAAAAGAACAAAGAAATTAGAACAAAAACCAAGCAAAGCCGTACAAAATATCCGTTCATTGCAGACCCCTTTCGACAAATGTCTAAGAAAGCCGATCAAGTCAACCAGTTTAATGTTGACATTGCCGTTGCTCTAATGGGATCAGGAATCTCTTTATCTAAAGTGAGCCATCCTTCCCTACAAGGATTTCTGTAAAAATACACGCAAAGGAAAATCCACTCTTAGGAAGAACTGCGAAAATCCACTCTTAGGAAGCACTCTTAGGAAGAACTGCGTGGATGTGAACTATGACGTCACTATACTTAAGATCAAAATCATTATACGATTGGCATTCATTCTGGACGAAACAACAGATGCTCAACAGATGTATGTCCTTTCCATTCTTGTTGCTCCTTTGAACAGAGAACCATCTCGCTTCATGTTGTTCAAAATGTATCGTTTGGAGAAGACAAATAACTGCACCGTAATGCAGGCATTCTACGATGCTTGTTCGAAGTTGTGGCCAGAAATTCATTACGACAAGGTATGGTTGGTGGTCCCAGATCAGGCGTCTTACATGCTGAAAGCATTTTCGCACCGGAAGCCTCTCTATCCCAACTTACACCACGTTACCTGCTTGGTGCACTCCTTGCATAGAGTTTGTGAAGCCGTGAGAGAAGAGTACAAAGTTGTAAACCAGTTCATTTGATTACTGAAGAAAGTGCTGCGTAAGGCCCCAGCGAGAAGCAATATGGTCCAGCAAACCACCCAACTTGCCTTTCCTCCAGAGCCTGTGATCGCCAGGTGGGGGCACCTGGACCTCTACTGTGGTACACTACTGTCTAAACTATGCCGAGATCAAGGATTTCATTGCACAACTTGAATTACACTTTCATTGTAGACAGCATCAAGAAACTTGAAGAATGGAACCTAGAAAAGCAAATACAGTGAGAGATGTTTTGGGAAGTGGAAAGCCGTGTGGATGACTTTGCCAAGACAAAGCTGGAAAATTCTCTTCAGAAGAACCCAGACGTCCTTGCCTTCGCCAAGACAAAGCTGGAAAATTATCTTCGGAAGAACCCAGACGTCCTTGCCTTTGCCAAGACAAAGCTGAAAAATTATCTTCGGAAGAACCCAGACGTCCTTGCCTTCGCCAAGACAAAGCTGGAAAATTATCTTCGGAAGAACCCAGACGTCCTTGCCTTTGCCAAGACAAAGCTGGAGAATTATCTTCGGAAGAACCCAGACGTCCTTGCCTTCGCCAAGATAAAGCTGGAAAATTATCTTCGGAAGAACCCAGACGTCCTTGCCTTAGCCAAGACAAAGCTGGAAAATTCTCTTCTGAAGAACCCAGACGTCCTTGCCTTCGCCAAGAGAAAGCTGGAAAATTCTCTTCTGAAGAACCCAGACGTCCTTGCCTTCGCCAAGACAAATCTGGAAAATTCTCTTCGGAAGAACCCAGACGTCCTTGCCTTCGCCAAGACAAAGCTGGAAAATTCTCTTCGGAAGAACCCAGACGTCCTTGCCTTCGCCAAGACAAAGCTGGAAAATTATCTTCAGAAGAACCCAGACGTCCTTGCCTTTGCCAAGACAAAGCTGGAAAATTATCTTCGGAAGAACCCAGACGTCCTTGCCTTCGCCAAGACAAAGCTGGAAAATTATCTTCGGAAGAACCCAGACGTCCTTGCCTTCGCCAAGATAAAGCTGGAAAATTATCTTCGGAAGAACCCAGACGTCCTTGCCTTAGCCAAGACAAAGCTGGAAAATTATCTTCGGAAGAACCCAGACGTCCTTGCCTTCGCCAAGACAAAGCTGGAAAATTATCTTCGGAAGAACCCAGACGTCCTTGCCTTCGCCAATGAGAACCAAGATCTTGACATTCGCATAAAGACCAAGTTTGCGCCTCTGATGAACATGGATGTGGTGAAATATTTTTTTCAGTACAAAGACGTTTTGACTGACAAGCGTCAGAATATGATTTTCCAGAACATTGAAAAAATGTGTATTGTGCGCCAGAATTACTTTGTACGGAATGAAAAGGAAAAAATGGCTTATAAATAACTGGTAAGTCATTTATTTTTGTTACATTAAAGATTGGGAACGTTAAAATGTTGTGTAGCTCTACATTTAATATCGCACGCAATTTAGTAAAAATTTGCACGCAGGAATCCTAACTCTACTAATAACACACATTTTAAGCGTGCGTTTGCATCTGTTTCGCAAGTACAATTTTCACATTTTTCTCTGCTTCACAAAAAAACTTATGTTTTAACATTTTTCCAATTTCTCCCCCAGAAATGGATAAGTGGGTGATTTGGAGGCGGATATACGATGTGCATTGATCTCAGATATCCAACCAATGTTTCTGTAATTTGTCAGACAAAAGGATTGTCAAATTTAGCATTAAATTGTCATACATTTTCAGTTAGGATCATTTTCATCATTTGCTTCTGAGGCAGTGGTAACTGAGCAGCCAAAGTGTTCATATTTTGAATTAACTTGTTCAAACAATGTGTGTTGATTTAAATATTTAAAACAGAAAATTTGTCAATTTTTACATGACTTGGCAAATATCGGTTTTCATTCGCCGCACCTGTGGCTGCATTGAAAATTAGGTTGTCCACCTCTGTAACGGCGTCTTACAGGACGAAACTGAAACAGCGCAGGGAAATCTTGGTGTGCTAATGGAAGAATGTTGATAGAAAAGCAATGAGGAGGGAGTACAGTACGTCTAATGCCAGACAAGCGAGTTGTGCAAGAGACTCTTGCATTAGCAGTTGATGTTTAGGGATGCATTTCTCAGTCTTGCATTCGAAACTTAGAAAAGTTGGGTTGAATAGCTCAGCTAGCTTTTGATGATGAAATGGGTGATCTGGCTGCGACGTCAGAACATAACACATTTGTGTGACGTTCCTGTAATTAGCCATTTTTAATGTAGGGGATGTTTGCACCCTATATGGCGTCCTTTCTGCAGACGTTATTGTACAGGCTGTTAAGTCAGAAACTGCTAAGACGAGCGGAGAAATCCAAGAGAAGAACTCTATGCCACCCTTTTATGAAGCAGCCACTGACTGTGCGAAAAATTTCGAACTTTTCTTTCGAGCAACAGACCAGAGTTGGACACGGATCAAATATTTTGGACCCGGACCCTCACGTCACATAATTGGACCCGACCCGGACGTCACATAATTAAACCTGACCCGGAAAATCTGCTTTGAACTATAAATTCGAAACTCAATTTATAATTATGCATTATTATGTATAATTATAATACAGAATCATATATGCACACAGGATGTTCAAAATGTCTCTCCGCAGTGGGTATCGTAGGTTATATAGAAATCATGTTTAAAAAATGTTTCCACATGATATCTGCCTCAGGATTCGCCATTGTGTGTTCATGTAAGTGCTTATTTTATTATATTACCACTTGTGTTACTATAGTTAGTTATTTAAATCTTTCAAGTACATCTAATTGTTATGGAAATACACTGAGTTACCTTTGTATTAAGAACTACTACTACTTCCCATGCCTACTGACACATAAGGCTGCAACGATGGTTTTCCATCTGCTCCTGTCCCTCGAACCCACTCTCGCCCATCCATCCTTATTCATTTCGGATTCCATCATTCTTCTCCATGTTAATTTTGGGTGACCTCTAGAGCATCTCTCTTCTGGTGCCCAAGTCAATGCTACTTAGGGAATTGCATTAAGAACACCCACCTAATAACACAATGCAACACCTTTCTGTGAAATCACGGCTCACAGACATCTAGGAAAACATTCTACAAGTTGTTGAACACCATCCATATACACTGAAGAGCAATTGAATTAGAGACAGCTGGCGTTATGCAAATGTGGTGCTGTTGGCGGCCCTGTAAACGTAAACGACATAACGTATGCAGCGATCCGACAATATAAGGAGTGATGGGACGGGAATCAGTAAGAGTCGGACGCAGTATGGATAAGACGAAGGATTTAAGCGCATTCGATCGTGCGAAATTGTCGGGGCCCGACGAATGGGTCACTCCAACTTGGAAGTCATGCAGGCACTGAGATTTTCACGAGCCACTGTGTCACGGGTGCACCGTGAGTACATCGAATCCGGTAAAACCATTCCTGCAAGGGCCAACTGCCCTGGAAAACAGCGTGTGGATGAGCTGTGACATCGTCGGCTAGCTTGCATTGTAACAGCGGATAGGTGGGCCACAGTGCAAGAAATCACTGGGCAATTTAACGCTGGTGCACAAAAACGTGTGAGCAGCCACACTGTCTAGAACCATTTCCTCGCTATGGGGTACAGAAGCCATCGTCCCACGAGGGTACCGCTGCTGACCGCACATCACAGGGTGCAAAGATTAGCATGGGCGCGGGAACATCGCCACTGGACCCTAGATATGTGGGAAAATGTTGCCTGGACTGATGAGTCGATATTCACGTTGGTACATGCGGATGGCAGGATGCGAGTACTGCGCAAACCACATGAAGCGATGGTTCCTTCTAGCCCGCAGGGTACTGTTCAAGCTAGTGGGGGTGGCATTCTCGCCTCGAAACTGTTTACGTGGGGTGAAATGGAACCCATGGTGCGTGTGACATCGTCCCTCACAGGTCAACATTACCGGGATATCCTGGAGGACCATTTGTTCCCGTTTGTGCGTCTTCGACAACCCACTGGGGACCTCATCCTGCAACAAGACAATGCATCGTGTCATCGCTCCCGAATTGTATCCGAATGGTTGGATGAACACTCCACCGACGTGACCTAGCTTCCTTGGCCAGCTAGGTCGCCTGACCTGAATCCCATCGAGCACATCTGGAATACCATCGAGAGAGATGTTGGAGGCTCTGACCCCCTCCATCAAATCTTCATGAACTGTGGGAGCTTGTTCAGGGGTCGTGGATCCGTATGGCTTCCCAACGCTTCCGGTGTCTTGTCGAGTCCATGCCGAGACGAATCGCGGCCGTCATCAGGGCTAAAGTTGGTGCTACACGTTACTAAACAGATATCTATAATTAATTGCTCTTGAGTGTATAACTTCACCCATGTCACATGCAGCAGCTCCGTCAGTTCTCGCTCATTCCGTGGAGGAGGATCAGCAGTTCTCATGGTGCATGTGGGAATAGGGGAACACCCCGTTCTGATATATCACGTAAATGCTCAATTGAGTTACAATCAGGGGAGTTTGGGGGCCAAAGCAACATGGCGAATTTGCTGCCGTGTTCCTCCAAACACTCAGTAGTTATACGAGTCCAATGACACGTTTATTGTCCTGTTGAAAGATGGCACTGTGGTCTGGGTATACCTCGTTCAGATATGGATAGAGATGGTCAACTAACAGGTTGGCTAACTGCAGTGTTTCCCATTCAGTGTTTCGGATGATAAACAGCGGACTTAGGGTTTGTCAGGTAAAAGCTCGCCAGACCGGAATACTACCTCCACTTGCCTGTTGAACACCAACTCTGCAGCCAGAGGATAGGGCTTCAAGCTGATTACGCCGTATGTGAACCTGGCCATTAGCATGGTGCAGCAGGAAACGAGACTCATCACTCCAGACGACCTTCTTTCTGTCTAGAGTCCATTGCCGACATTGTTTGCGATTACTGGGAGTCATCATGGTTACCCTCGTTGGTCTCCGGCTGTGGAACTACAGGCGAAGCAAGGTACGGTGCATGATGCATGTGGGAATAGGACGAACGGCACAGCTGTTGTACAGGTAGGAGAACTATGTGACTGTTGCCAGTCGTTGTTGAGATAGTAGTCGTGACACCCAACGTTCACCCCTAGGATCAACAGCGCGTGTCTCACCAATGTGAGCCCTTCTGCTGGATGTCTGTGCATTGTTAATCCAGTCTTGGTACACCCTTGATACGGCAGTACGAGAGCATCCAAGAAGTGTGGATGACCAATGTGAGTCCTTCTGCTGGGTGTCTGTGCATGGTTAATCCAGTCCTGGTACACCCTTGATACAGTAGTACTGGAGCAGCCAACAAGTGCGGATGACCAATGTGAGCCTTTCTGCTGGATGTCTGTGCATGGTTAATCCAGTTCTGGTACACCCTTGATACAATAGTACGGGAGCAGCCAACAAGTGTGGCTGATCAATATGAGCTCTTCTGCTGGATGTCTGTGCATGGTTAATCCAGTCCTGGTTCAGCCTTGATACAGTATTACGAGAGCAGCCAACAAGTGCAGATGTTTCCGAAACACTGGCACCTGCGGTCCAGGCCCCAATTATCTGGCGGCGGTCAAATTGGCTGAAGACGCCAGGTTTTCCCATTACTGGCAAACGTTTACTGATTAATAGTAGCCGCTCATGATGTTGATATCTCGTGGTAATTCATTACTGCTCCGAATATGTAAAACGCGGGGGTGTTTCTAATACAAACCTAACTGTATGAATAGCTATTACCAGGGCTCGATTTAAGCGGTATTCCAAGGCAAACTGCGAATCAAATCGACCTCCAAAAACGCTCCGCAGATACGACTTTGCTTGGCATGCATTGCGATATATTTCACTTTGAACTCCCGTTACGCGAACTTTTATGGTGGTTGCTGTGGCCCTTATGCCAATATTACTTTTTCCCCCAAAGATGATTTCCTCTTCTTTAGAAGTTGTTCAAGATCAATTGCTGTTAATAGATGAACCTCAAAGACCATAAGGAGAGAATCAGTCATAGATTTCCAGACATCACAAGTGATACAGAGAAGTGTCTGAAGGTTTTAGATGTGGCATTATGGCCAGAAAATCGTGATTCCCTTAAATGATTTTGGTCATGATGAAATTAGGCACATGATTCAACATTTTGCCTTATTGCTGCAAGCCAAAAATGGGGAAAGCTTAAGGAATTCTGGCTCCAGAATATGGCAACTTCGTCAAGAGAAGACTTGTGGTTCTTCATTTTAAAATCCAAAAGAAATATCTACTGTAATATTTCTCATCATTTTGAAGTACCTCTAGTTTTGCCAGTGTCTATAATGCCATTGTAGAGAGGGGTTTTTCCTTCATGAATCGCATATAGAGTGATTATCGCAGCAGTCTTAGTGAATCTTCGTTGGACAATTTAATGCGCATATCTGTTGAAGGACCATCTATGGACAAATTTTCACCTGATGAGGCTGTACATTTTTTTCCCAAACCACGTAGGCCCAACACACAGCCACATGGCGAAAGACAAATTTGTGACGTTGAAGAGGAGCAGCATTAAAAATAGGTAATAAATAAATAATGTAGCTGATATTTTCTTCTAGTTTGTTTTCCAGAAGGTGTGACGTATTGCAGAGGTGAAGTCAAGATGACAAATCTGCAGCGAGGCATTCTGTCCACGTAGCTCAGTTGGGAGAGCGACTTACTCCGGAGTGAGGAGACAAACTTGTGTTTTCAGATTGGCGCCCGATTGTAGAAAATGGATCCACTGGCCGTTGGGTTCTTTAAAAAATGTGTGATGTTTGTTCCACACATTGTTTGGAAATAATGAAGAATTCCTACTTTGCTTTAAAGACAAAGCAAAATTAAGAGGGAGATGATGTGACGTACTACAGAAGTGAAAACATGTGTCAAGACGACAAATCTGTTTCGAGATATTTTGTCAGCGTAACTCAGTTGGGAGAGCGACTTACTCCGGAGTGAGGGGACACGGTTTCGATGTCCGTCGTGGGCAAACTTGTGTTTTCACACAGGTACTGGACTGTTATCATAGCGTAATGTCTTAGTGCCAATCAAAAGTTTCACACTGCTACACAAATCTTAATTTGTTTAGCAAATGTTGCTACGCATTTATTTTTTCGCAAATCAAGGGCTGGCTATTACTGTATGAATGGCTATCTTTGTGCAAAAATGAACTCAAGCACCTCATAGAATCCCCGCCGCTACGCATAGCTCCTGTCATTCGCTACAACGGTAGCCCTTCTCGGTACTTTATAAAGGTTACTATTTTTTTTTTTTGCAATTGTGTGTATATGATGCGCAAATTAAAAGAAAATACTTCTACACAAAAAGAATGAAAGCACAGAAGCCCTTTAATGATCCGGAACTCAGAGCAGCGGACCTGACTGCCCGTACCTGTATCTGACACCGTAAATTATCTCGACCTGAGCATTCTCTTTCTTTACGATGTCCCTTCGGCTGCAGTAATAACGTGCTCCAAAACCGGGTCGTTACACTGGCAGCTTGGCAACGAACGGCAGACTTCGAAGGCGAAAGAGAGAGAATTTAGGAAGACATACAGAGAAGTAAAGGGAAAAGAAAAATGGTATTTAACTAATATTACCAAAAGTGAGATTATTGCTTCAGACGGTGAATTATGTAATGCTGATAACATACAAACACCTTCCGCTGAAATATAATAAAACCATTGCGAACGTTTATTTAAACAATGCCGTAATTAGTTTTCTATTGTTCGGAGTAAATGAACTGCCCCGAAGCATTATAAAAAGAATCGTTCATGTATTTCGCAGGATAAAAAATCCCTGAAGCGAAAGTGGCACTCCTAAAAGCTGGATCCTGCACCAAAACTTTATCAACAGCGTACACTAAAAGCCGTTTCAAATTTCGATTTGGAAATGTAAAAACTGAGCAGAATATGGAAACGGTAATACTTGCGTTACACGAAATTTATTTTTAATACTTCGCTCTTCCTTTAAAAAGTGTGTAGAGTATTAATGCATTCAAGTTAAGTTTAAACTTGCAGTTTTCAGTTTTATTATAAATATTGTATAATCTGTCATAAAGTATGTGACATAATACAGAGGTAAAGCACGTGTCAAGACGACAAATCTGCATTGATACATTCCGTCCGTTAGCTTAGTTGGGAAAGCGTCAGTTTTATAAAGCGTGGGAAAGGCCCACGCTTTATAAAACTGACGCTCTGAAAGACGAACACTGGGACATGGAGAAGGCTGGCGTCCCATCTGGTCCCACACGAGCTCAATGGGCGAAAGATCAGGCGATCTGACAGGCTACGGAAGCGTCGAAGCATGATGTAGGGAGTACTGGAAAACCCGAGCCGTGTGCGGACGGGCGTTATCTTCTTGGAAAATTGCTCCGGGACGTCCTGCCATGAAAGGCAGCACATGGGGCCTAAGGATCTCCTGTACGTAGCGCTGGGCTGTCAACGTCTCTCGGATCACTGCGAGGGAAGTCCGGCTGTCATAAGCAATAGCTCCCCAGACAATCACGCCTGAAGTTCGGGACGTGTGCCGCTCCACAGTGAGGTTGGGATTGTAGCGCTCACCTGCTGTCCTCCACACTCTCACACGGTGGTCGTCCGTTCCCGTACAGAAGCGGGATTCGTCGCTGAACACTATACGCCGCTAGTCAGCAGCATTCCACGTTGCTCGCTGCTGACACCACTGCAATCGACGCCGATGATGGCCACGTGTTAATAGCAGAAAACATAAGGATTGTCGAGAGTGCAGATTCGCCTCTTTCAGGTGTCTGGAAATGGTTCTGGCGGACACAGGAGTCCTTTGTGCAGCGGCCACATGTCTCTGGATATTGGACAAGGACGTCGTTTTACCTGTGTGTGCCGCTCTCACGACCCCACGTTCCTCTTTGTTGGTGGTATGTTTGGGTTGTCCAGAGCCAGTCCGCTGTATCTGGGTGCATTCCCGTGTCTATTGCTCTCAACACGATCGCACCATACTATCCGACCGGCTCAAATAGCGGCCGATTCGGCGCGCCGGCCACCGTGCTTCTCTCATCCCGACAATACAGCCTCGTCCAAACTCCGTCAGCTGCACGTACGCAGACCTACTGAGGTTCCTCGGCATGTCTATCGCTCGGCGATCTCACTTGATTCTTACCGTGCACTTTGGCAAGAATGTGGAGTCCCCTGCGTGGCTTATAAACCCCAAGGATTGCGATTGCAGCGCCGGTCTTGGACGCGCATTTCTGCCCTCCCCGTCGCTATTCGCCTAATTTTGCGTTAATCACGCGGTTTTTTCTTGGTGCGCGTATTTTTTATGACTGAGTGTATTTATCTACTTTCTTACTAATTTTTCAAGAACTGTACAAACGCAGCTTGAATTCTCTCAGTCGCATACCAATTGACATTACATGAATCAGTAGTGTTTTTAGCACGTCTTTTGTAAAAAAAGATCGTGCTTATGTTATCGATTGTCCGTCCGTCCGTCTGTACCCACGATATCTCTGCAACTATTAGTCCGATTTGAAAAATTCTTTTTGAATTGGGAAGCTTAAAATATGCGAATGATGATCCTTTATTTCGTTCTTTTTTTTACGATGTACAATTTCGCCGCTAGAGGGCGTAAATGCAGATGATGTCGAATTCAAAAATACGTTTTACTTTACATTATTGCTTCTAAACATCCTATTGAAAAAAATATTTTATCTTTCGATTTCATTTATGTTGAAGAGTATTTTAGATATAGTTACTTTTTCAAATCACGCATAGATTTTCCGCTAGGGGGCGTAAAAGTAAATTACATTTTTCCCGATAACTCTTCTTCTAAAACTCCGATTTGAAAAACTTTTTTCTTCAGCGGATACATCTCCTGGTGGAAAATCTTTGGCATATAATTTTAAAAATTTTGATAAAAAATACTTTGGCCACCAGGGACGTAAGTGTTAATTTTTGCTTCTGATGTATTTGCCATAAAATCTGAGCTTCTAAAATATCGATTGAAAAACTTATTTCGTGAACTGATGCCACTTACTTCGATAAACCTTTTCGGAATATTTTCTTTTAAAATATTCCACAGTTTCTCCGCCAGGGGGCGTAGATGTACATCTTATTTTTGTCAATACCTCTACTTCTAGGATTCCGATTTCAAAAATTCTTTCTTTGTTGGATAGTGTTTTTTGTGTGACATGTTTTTCATATAATTTCAAAATTTCCAAGTAATTCATAGACTTTCCGCTAGGGAGCGTAACAGTAAATTGCGTTTCCCCCTATATCTCTGCTTCTAAATCTCCGATTTGAAAAATTCTTTCTGCACCGGATACAGCTCCTGATTGGAAATCGTTTGCACATAATATCTAATTTTTGTGGAAAAAAATAGTTTGGCCACCAGGGGGCATAAATCTTCATTTCCGCTTCTGATGTATTTGCAGCAAAATATGAGCTTCTAAATTCTCGATTGAAAAAAACGTCGTTTGTTAATCGATACTACTCATGTCCACAAACCTTTTAGAATCATTTTCTTCTTAAAATATTGCATGGTTTCTACGCCAGGGAGCGTAGATGTACAACTTATTTTTGTCAATATCTCTATTTCTAAGAGTCCGATTTGAAAAATTCCTTCTTTGTTGGATAGTGTTTCCGAGGCGAAATGCTTTTCCTATAAATTCAAAATTTACAAGTAAATCATAGACTTTCCGCTAGGGAGCAGAAAGGTAAATTGCGTTTTCTGCGTTATTTCTGCTCCTAAAACTCCGATTTGAAAAACATTTCCTGTATCGCATACAAGACCTGATGGAAAATATTTTTCACATATTTTCTAATGTTTGATAAAGAATGGTTTAGTCACCAGGGGTAATAAGTGTTAATTTCTGCATCTGATGTATTTGTAGCCAAATCTGGTCTCCTGAAAACTCGAGTAAATTTCTTTCTTCTTGGACCGATACCGCTTATACACTGCCAGTGAATTGCTAAGGACGGATGACAATAGCAATGATAGCAACCATAAAATGGAAGGCAGGAAAATGTGGAAATTAGCATAAGTGCGGGATACAGTAAGACGTGTTGTGCGTATGCAAATTTTGGATTGCCGAACTTGTTCGTGACTTCATAGCGCTGATAAGAGATATAAAGGATTTGACGCGTATTGACCGTTGTTGTTCAAACGCAAAGTTGAAAAGGAAAGAATCAATTGACGAACTTGCAATTTTTAGTATGTCTTCCCGACATCACCTAGATGATTTTACACATGGCCGTATTATTGGCAAGATTGAAGACGGGCAAAAAATAACAGATGTTGCCAGGGAGTTCGACGTCAGCCACAGTGTTGTTTCAAGGCTTTGGAAATCATTTCAAACAAATGGAGAGTGTGGCAAACGTTACGGGGGAGGTCGTGTTCGCAGTACGACACCTGCAGAAGATCGGTACATAGTGCTATCAATAAAAAAACACCGGCGCAGCACAGCTAGTGAGGTAGCAAATCAGTTTATGGCTGCTACTGGCAAGCGGATCTCCCGAAAAACTGTCGCCAGACGTTTGCATGAAGGAGGACTATACGCCCGCCGTCCTGTTGTGTGCATCCCATTGTCCAGACGTCACCGTACCGCCCGTTTGCAATGGTGCCATCAACATCGCAATTGGACTGATAACGACTGGTCTGCTGTCCTCTTCTCAGATGAGAGTAGATACAGTCTATCGTCTGATTGTCGACGATAACTGATCTGGCGTGATAGTGGTACTGCATATTGTCCAGCAAACCTACAGGAAAGGGACCGATATCCGACATGTAGTGTCATGGTATGGGCAGGCATCATGATCAATGGCCGTACGTCCCTCTATGTGCTTCCAACTGGGACTATGACTGGCCAACGATACATTAATGATGTTTTGCTTCCTCATGTTCGCATGTTCCGGGGTGCTGTCGGTGATGGATTCATTTTCATGGACGACAACACAACATGTCATCGAACAGTCGCTGTCCAGGAGTGTCTTGAGAGCGAGGATATTGAACGCCTCGTATGGCCAGCACGTTCTCTAGATCTGAATCCCATTGAAAATGTGTGGGATGCTTTGGGGAGAAGTCTTGCTGGTCTTCAATGAAGGACACCCTCATCCGTGCACTGACAGAGGAATGGGATAAATTACCCCAACAGCTGCTTGATATTATTGTGCAAAGCATGACACAACGTGTGGAATCTCGCATTGCCCTCCATGGTGGCCATATCCCGTATTGACATCTTACGCCGGAACGCCTGCGGACGGTAACTGCATTTTTTTCACGTTTACGTATTCTGCACAAAATGGCCTGTTTGTCCCTTGAACACGTTCCAAAGCCTTCTGGATTTCAGAGCACAATAAATTGTCTTTCTTCTAATGTCCTGGCATTCTGACATTATTTTATTTAACTTGGCATCCAACCGCACTTACTTTTTTATGCGCTATATAGCCGTTTATAATCCGTCCTTAGCAATTGTCCAGCAGTGTATAAGCGGTATCGGATAAAATTCTTGATAAAACTTTCTTCCTAAAATAATGCATCGTTTTCCCAACAGGGGACGTAAAGTCACATCTTATTTTTGTCGATATCTCTGTTTCTAAGAGTTCGTAAGCTCACGATTCCGTTTACAGCAATATCTGAGGGATTAAAATCCCGATTGAAAATCTTCTTCCTTCCGTCAGATCTATTGTTTTCCATACCGGTTCCATTGACTTTGAATAGCTTTGATAAATTTAATTTGCGTCAGAACGGATCCAAAAGACGTGCTTATTACACCCGAAAATTCGGTGTCATCTTTCTTGTTAAATTTTATTATCGATTTTTTTTTTTTTTTTTTGCCTTTTTTTATATTTCTGGATATCAGGAATAATAACTTTTAATATTCCAACGTCAATGCACTTTAGGTTTTAGCCACAATCAACAGGTTTGTTTCCCACTTAGAAATTTTTCGAGATGTTGGGAATGGCTGTAAAATTAGTTTTCCAGAGAAAAAAAATGGTAGGTGTTAACACTAATTTTACAACACTATGCTAATGAGCATTTTTTTTTTTTTTTGCTAGCACTGAATGACTACGTATGTGTTTGGTGATCACATTAATGAAGATTAGGAGAAAACACAGCGAACCGTTTGTTGCACTTTATAAAGATTGAAACTAGCGTCGGCGGAGAAGAAGTTAGTTTTTGTATGGTGGTTGGTAGAATTTAACCTTTTAAGTGGCCGATGCACCTGAACCAAATGTTTCCCAAAACTTACTGCGCTTCTCAAAAAACATTATTTTCAAACAACTGCCAAATTTTACGAAAGCTACTGCCAAACAATTCCTTTTCTTCTCTGATTTCAGCAGTACCGTCAATAAAACTGTCACTGATGATAAGCGCTCTCTTCTAGTCCTATACTCTCCCCTTCATGGCCAAGGAATGAATGAAAAGGGCTAGTCCTCCTAACACGGACATCATGCTGCTTGGTAGAAACAAGTGACTCAAGGATATTTTCTTTCCTTTCTTAAGTTCGTCGGCATTGGTCAGCTCTGGTGATCCTTGGATAGTTTAAAGCACCGATCAGAAAAATTCAAGTACTCTCGTAAATATGTCAATGCGTGGTGCACGAGGTTCAAAGCAACTGGAGTTGTGTGTATCAAAAGCTGACATTAAATGTACATGCGGCTCGCTCGTGCAAAACCGGCGCAACTCCATACGGAGTGCTAGCGTAGAACTTGTTTGAGGAATTAAACACCTCCATGAGCAACTCTAAAGGATAACAAGTTAGTAAAATCATGCAATGCATTGATTCTGATACGCTTTCCAACATACCAGAAATCATTACTCAAGTTATCAAGATAATGGCTTTGGAATAAATCTCGCTCCTGTGCCCTGACCTTTGACACCATTTCGATTATATTCAACAAAACCGGTTCAGTATACCTCTGGAACAACATGATAAAGTTTTGTCGCAACAGAAGCAGTTTTAGTCGAGTTATGAGGGTAGGCTGTGGAATAAATCTCGCTCCTGTGCCCTGATTTTTGACCCCATTTCGATGATATTAAAAACAATTGGTTCAATATACCTCCGGAACAACATACTAAAGTTTTGTCGCAATCGAAGCATTTTTGCGTAAGTTATGACGCAAAAGGGCGATGTCATGGATCCCGCTTCTATGTCCTGACCTTTGACCCCATTTAGCCCATTTTCAATAGGGTTCGTCCCCAGTTGTCCCCTACCACATACTAAAATTTCATCGAAATCGAACCATTTTTACGCGAGTTATCGTGCAGACGGACAGACAGACGGACAAAGCTGGAGCATATACGCTTCTTCAACCTACTATTGGAAAGCGTAAAAAACAGCCTATCTTCCCTTATTAAGGTCCACTGTCTCAGGGAAGGGACATGAACTAGTGCCGAAAGACAAACACACTACCCATGCTTCATCAGGGAATTGACTCAGGACACATCTCCAAAAATTGATCAGAAACAAGCGGTTCAAATCATTCTGCTACAATGCGGTAAAATCGTTTCCGCATCCAGGCACCGAATGTGCCTTCGTTGGTGCAGTTTTCGGAGCTCTAAATGAGAAGTAAAATCTTCCGACTTACTTAATTTTCTCAAGCTGAAATACAAACATCCATAGAATAATAAACTTGAGAGCAACATAAAGTAGGAGGAATATCGGGGGAAAAACCACAGCCAGTGTGGTAAAACAAACACACCACCTGGATTCGAACCCAGACCCCAACCTGAACGTCTAGCCAATAACCAACGCGTTTAACTACTCGACCAACGGAGCGGCGCGTTGAGTGTCACCAATCACAGTCCTGAACAACTGTTTCTCTGTCTGTGCAAACAAATAAGATTTAATTGATGCGCTTAGAACACTGGATAACGATTAAATATAGTTGTAAATCATATAATTCTCCGGTTAATCTGTTTTTCACCTAAGGAGCATTGTCAATCAGAAAAATTGTTCCGTTTGAGAAATCGTAAACCTTCACGCGACACTTTAGATACCGAAATCCATTTGGGGGGAGGGCAGGGACGGGCGAGCTAACGACTACCTTGAGCAACTCGATGGGGTACAAGCCGTCGTCCGTCCCTATTTCAGATTCACTGGTTCCAGGGAATGGAGACAGCCAGTACCATAACACAAACACGACAGCCATGCCTCATCGGGTTCCGAACCCAGACCCATCGCAAACTAATAATGGTCATAGGCCAGCGCTTAGACCACTGCGACATCGAGACTGTGGAAATCCATTCCGAAAATCAATGTTTAATGCGTGGTTTCTCATGAAAGATAACTGGTTCGCTTTTCAGTATTGAAAAAAATGCATTACACAGAAGCACCTACCTAAATATGCTGCAAAAGTACTCACGGATAAACTTCAGTGTAACGTAGTTTTTCAACAGGATGGAGCTCCTCCTCATCTGAGTCAGACTGTCATGAAAACTCGTATCAGAAAAATTTCAAACCGATTGTTAGGGCCGGGATGTTCTATCTCTTGGCAACATCGTTTCGCCGATATCACGCATTCATAACTTTTTCCATGACGGATTTCAAAGAATACCGTTCACAGAATCAAGGTTCTTAAATGTCTCTGCACCGCCCCGGTGGCGCAGTGGTCTAGGCGATGGCCTCTGATTATTCGTCCAAAAGGAGTCCGGGTTCGCAACCCGGTGAGGCATGGATGTTGTGTTTGTCTTACGACACTGGTTCTCTCCCTTTCCTGGAACCAGTGGCCCTAAATTAGGAACGGGCGACTGCTTATAGCCCATTGAGTTGCTCACGGTGGTCGTTAAACCTCCAATAAAAAAAAAAAGTCTCTGCTGAAATTTGAATATAGGTTAAATGCTAACGAAACTAAAATTAGTTGCACACCGAATCAAGAAAAATTGCTTTACATATTATTTCAAACCGCTGCCGGATAAAAAAAAAACGACGCCTAAGACATCCACACGATCAAAGCCTGATAAAAATGACAGGCAAATCTTTATTATTTTTGTTATCTCTACGAACATGTTGAAACCGTCCCCGTAATTGTGTAACCCTTGGTTTATATTCATGGTTATGTTTTTCAAAAAAAGCTAACATAAATGAAATTTGCGTCAGGTCAACATTTGTCGGCATAAACTTGTTTGATGCGCCTGCAAATAAATGTTGTACCATGCGAACATCATGAAAAGCCACTAAAAATATAAGGAATAAGGGAATGAATTGCAGAGAAAAATTATTTCTGAAAAAATTACTCAAGCAGGAAGATCCAAATATTTTGAAGTGCAGATCAGTAATCAATTTATATGAAAATAGGAAGAGGTTTTCGGTCCTTTTTTCCATAAAAGATCAAGGATGTAGGATGAGGAACATATAAATAGAGCCTACCCAAGCATGATGATCAAATGCAATGCAGATTCTATCGATTTTCTGTAAATCAAAGACCTTTATTCGTAGTCTCTCGCTTTATGATCTGCAGTCTTCAGATGTTTGAGGGGAAAAAATTGACTTTTTGTTGAACAAAGCATTAAAATCTACGAACGCTATAAAATTAGTTGCAAAAGCAAAAGGCATACTCCTTTTACGGCTACTACAGGAGATGCAGTGTAGAAAGCTTTCGATTTATGACTGAGACGGAACAAACATGCTTCTCTTAGTATTCATAATCTGATGGATGGTGTAGAGCAAAAAATAAAAGCGTCTATGCCACAGAAATCGTTAGCGCCTTCGCGATTTAATCCCGAATGCAGCAGCAAATGATACGACGCAAAATGTGCGAGTTATTATTTTCTTTTTGAAATTTTGCTGTTTTACGACACAGCAAACATAATAAGGAAACAATGCTTTACAGGAACAGTGCGCGATCTGGAAATCTGAGAAGTTAGTAAGAGGATTTTATGTATTACACGTACCAGCTGAACTGTGGGTGCCGTTTGCCTGGGTATACGGTTAGGATTTAATCTGTGTATTTGGTTTATACAGGTATTGTAGTGAAATACTATGTTATGAGTATCACCTCCAGAGCCCCCTTAACGACGTAAAATATTAATTTTCTATTAACTCTATGCGTGCAAATCTCGGTAGCAGTGCATCATCACCATCATGAACAACAACAATTATCAATCGGAATATTATCACCATCATCAACAACAACACTTATCAATCGACTGCTGGATGAAGGTCTTCTCTACAACTTTCTGTCTTGAGCACAGTAGCGGATCTAGAAGCTCATCTTAGGGAGGGGGGTGTTGCGGAGGGCACACACGCACTGTAATTTGCAATCCTTTTTGGCATCGCAAGGCTTTTTAAAATTTTCCATTAAGAAAATTGTTTTAAATTTTAAATCACAAACTGAGAACGAGAACTGACGAAATAAGTATTTCGGCAGCGGATTGTAGCAATCTGTCAACACGGGATCAATAGCTGATATCACAGAAGCTGTGAGTAAGGATCCTAGTTGTATATCAGATAGTAAGTATGATAGTTGTATATCACGGGATCAATAGCTATATTTGCAAGTAAGTATCCTAGTTGTATATCAGATGGTCGTTATTTTTAAAAAAAGTGGAGAATAAATGTCCAAATCTGTTGCAACGTGTACCAAATATAACATCGAAGTAAAAGGATCAAGAAGGTGTACTTCAAATTTTACAACGCATTTGAAGAGGAAACACGGAGCCGGTTATGTAGAGGAGTACTATGAGTATTTGAAAGAAGTGGAGAAACCACTATAACGAAGTAAATTTCTAAGTCATTTTTATCCACACCAGGATTCGAACCCGGGTCCCCTCATTCCGGAATAAGTCACTCTACCAATTGAGCTACGCGGACGTTTTATTCTGATTCCTATCTGCCTTTATGCATCCTTCTGGCAGGTACGTCACATCTCCTGGTACGTTACACTACGAAGAACCACTAGCACATCAGGGGAATCACGTCATAAAGTATTCGAAAAGAAATATTATTCGCAAGAAGAGTTCGATAGGAATGTACTAACATATTTTGTGGATTCCATGATATCTTTTAGATGCATTGACAACTTCTATTTCCACAAAATAATCGAAAAGCTAAATGGTGATTCCAAACATCTGAAAATAATGAGTCGCAGATCACTTGGCCACAAACTTTCTGATTATTATAAGGAACAAGTGGCAAACATAAAACAAGAGCTAGAAATCACCGAATTCGTTCGCACAATAGTAGACATCTGGTCAAGACGATACAGAAGTTTCTTGGGTGTGACGGTACACTGGATTGAGTCGCAGGCATTACAAAGAGTTTCCAGAGTTTTAGCTTGTCAAAGATTTAAAGGAACGCATAGTAATTATAGAATATATGCAATGCTTCTGCAGATATACAAAACGTTTAGATTGGATTCTTCTAAAGTAGTAACTGCAATTACTGACAGTGGAAGCAATTTCGTTAAAGCATTTCAAATATTCGGGATTCAAGCGGGAAATATTGTTAAGGATTATGTGGAATTTGACTTGGAAAACAGTTCAGGTAGTTCCGATTATGATACGGGCGCTGCCTCGGCCTCAACTAGTGATGATGACGAAGAGCATTTGTCGGCTGCACGTATACATCTTGATTAATGGTTACCCTGGCATTTTAGATGTGCGTCACATACACTGCTGGCCACCCAAAATGCAACACCAAGAAGGACACGAAATAGCAAAGCCAGATTTACTGGATACTATAACGAAGTAAACTTCTCCGTCATTTTTGGTCTACGACGGGATTCGAAACCGAGTCCGCTTATTCTGGAACAAGTCGCTCTACCAACTGAGCTACGCAGACGTTCATTCTGATTGCTATGTGCCTTTATGTCGTGTGCGTCCTGCTGGCAGGTACGTCACATCTCCCCCCCGAAAGAGGGCCGGGGTCATGGCCCACGGGTAAGCCGTGACCATGAATCGTTGCAGGCAGCCATCCACTGTAGAACGTGCACTTGAGAACTCCCAGTCCATCTGGTGTGTGGAATGCAACGTCACACACATTTATTTTTCGAAGTGCTGGAGAAGGGATTCTCTCTTTTTTTTCCTATCTCGCGGTGTGGAAATAACATCACACCATTGCGAGATTTTGAACGGTCGGGTCATCCGGATAGTTCGGGCGCCATTATAACGAAGTAAATTTCTCCGTCATTTCTGTCCACGCCAGGATTCAAACCCGGATCCCCTCATTCCGGAATAAGTCACTCTACCAACTGACTGCTATGTGCCTTTATGTCGTGTGCGTCCTGCTGGCAGGTACGTCACAACACATAACAACAGATACAAAGATGAAACGATTGAGCTTACATGCCCGTGCGACTTGCGGAACACGCAGACATCAATAGTTCGTGTGGCCCCCATGGCTGGAAATAACGGCCGCTACACGCCGCGGCATCGAACGAAAGAGGCTTTGGATGTGGGCTTGGGGTATGTCGGTCCAGGCTGCTTCCACACGTTGTCACAGTTCATCAGGCGTAACCGCGGGTGGTGCTTGCCGGCCACTCGGTTGCCGATCAGCGACCAGACGTGTTCGATGGGCGACTTATCTGGAGAACAGGCAGGCCACGGCAGCAGTGACACCTGTTGGGCCGTGAAGAATTGTTGCACGATGCCTGCCACTTACGGGCGCGCGTTGTCCTGTTGAAACGTGGCCGCTGGCAGGTCCTTCAGGTAAGAGAGGACTCCAGGCTCCAAAACGTCGGAGATGTAGCGGTGGCTGTTGAGTGTACCGCCGATGCGTACCAAAGTGGTGCGGGTGTCATATCCAATTGCGCCCGAAGCCATAACGCCAGGCGACGGACCAGTATAGCGATGCATAATGCAGGCGTCATACAGTCTCTCGCCGCGGTGCTGCCACACGCGGATCAGACCATCGTGGTGTTGCAGGCAGAAGCGGGATTCGTCGGAGAAGACAATGTCGCGCCATTCCGCAGTCCAGGTGCATCGTTCAACGGCCCACTACCGCCGCAATTGTCGGTGGTGTAACGTCAATGGTTATCGGAGCAATGGACGCCGTGCGACAAGTCCCCGCTCCTGCAGACGACGTCGAACGGTACGTGCTGACACAGGTTGTTGCGCAACACACCCTAATTCCTGCGCTAACGGTCGTGATGTGGCGGTGCGATCCGTCAATGCCCGCCGCACAACATGCCGGTCCTCTCGTTCGGTGGTGTGCCAAATCTGCGGCAATCGCTCACGTCGGTCCGTCTGTCCCTCCTACACCCACCGCATCCATACTAGCCTCACTGGGGCTGGATGTCGTCCCACACGGGCGCCGATGTCTCGGTACGATCAATCGCTGTCGCGATAAGCCACTATTCGTCCTCTGTCGAACTCCGAAACGTGCTGGAATGACTGCCGTATTCTTCGACGAGACATCAGGAAGTTTCCCACGCACAGGTCCGGCAGCACAACACACTTCCACTGCTTACACTCCGTCTTCCGTGCACCCTTCTTATAGTGCTTCTCGGTGGAGTGCCGGGCGCAAATGATTTGCATATGCCCTGCAATGCTAATCGTTTGCATGTCCTCTCGCGGGCGATGCATGCTGCGAATTTCAGGCCAATCGGATGCTTCCTTCTTGGTGTTGCATTTTGGGTGGCCAGCAGTGTATCTGAAATGCAAGGGTAACCATTTCTCTTTATGTGCAACTGCAGATACTCATAAAGTACTAGAAGACCGCAATACCGATCTTTTCAAAATGCATCAACAAGTGATGAAAAGGTGTAGTACCTTGTGGAGAGCTGCAAATCGCCCGAAATCTGAAGAAATTATCCAAGCTATTTTAGGTCACACACTTAGCAGGCCTGGTGTAACACGGTGGAATAGTCTATGCGATGTTATGAAACAAATTCTACGCATAAAAGACAAGTCAGCTACGTTCCATAAGGCATTGGACTTACTGAGAGATTGAACTTAAGAATGTACTGAGAAATCAAGACTTCAGTTATCTGGAAGAATATGTTAAATGTACTAAACACATCGCCGAGGCCCTAGACATCCTCCAAGGTAAAACTGACATGTATTTTGGCATCCTATTTCCAACTTTGTTATCATTAAAGAGCAAATTGCAAACGTTATTGACTGGAGACCTCACGTATTGCCTACCATTAGCCGAAGCTTATTTGGAAGGTCTAGAACGAAGGTTTAAGGAATACTTCACACTCTCATCTCCCCAGGCGGAAAAGGCTGCAATAGCAGCTTTATGTCACCCTAGGTTCATCTAATTTAAATGGCAATCTTGTATTCCTAATTCCTATTATATCAAATGAAAACATTGCATTGCTCGTAAATGAATTGTCAAAAGAAATTAATCGCAGCAACATCTCATAGATGCACCTGCTACCAGTCGTCACGTCAAAGATGATGTTTTCAATATTGATTCCAATTCTGAAGATGACAGTGAAAACAACTATCCAACAAGGAAAGCTGAATGGCAGCCTTTTCCGACTGGACATTTCAGCCTCGAAGAACCAGGAGATAAATAAATAAATGCATCGCTCTTTCCACGTTCCAGAAACACATAGCAACCGAAAAATTGTTTTCAACCGCCGCCGTGGAATTGAATCACGGAACTCTCCATATCTAGCCGAGGACTTAACTTTCGACATCTGGGACTTAACTAACTCTCGAAAAATTGTTTTCAACCGCCGCCGTGGAATTGAACCACGGAACTCTCCATATCTAGCCGAGGACTTAACTCTCGATATTCTGGAACGTGGAAAGAGCGAGGTATTTATTTATTTACTGACGCCACGTATTTGGAGGATTTTCACCTTGGATCTCGCCCTTTGGATATAACTGCTATAATATAATTATATCCAGTGCCGTTAAAGCCCACCAGATGGAGACGTCTCAGTAGCTGAGCCCATCTTACGAAATTATGATGTCAGAAGCTGACTTAAAAAATACTTATAGCACCGCGGATTGTTAGCCACCGTGGTGAAAAGTAAACGCGCTCGGCTAGATATCGAGAGTTCCGTGGTTCAATTCCATGGCGGCGGTTGAAAACAATTTTTTGGTTACTATGTGTTTCTGGAACGTGGAAAGAACGATGTATTTATTCATTTACTGACGCCACGTATTTGGAGAACCAGGAGATTTACGTGTGTTACATAATTATAAAGTGGTAAAACATCTGTTTGTGTAGTATAATACACCTCTGCCCTCCTCAGCGCCAGTCGAACAGTTGTTCTCATACACTACTGTTACCACTTTACTGCAAAGCTAATAGACTTTTGGATGAAATGTTTGAAAAGAGGGATGTTTTAAAGCAAATCTGACGTATGAAGAAAAAGACCACAGTCTAGGGATTAGTGATAGAAAAATCTTATCTGGTTTTGTGACAAGCCACCTAAATGTTCTACTTCTACTTTACAATTAGGATTTGTCATTTCTTTACTTTTTGATGATCTAGTTGCTCATTCTTTCTGTTGTACTCATAGTTCACTTATAATGAATTAGCTTTATTTTCTTTCCGCTAAGCTAGTTATTATGAATGATTCTCTTCTTACCAGCTAGCTAATGATATACTAGCTCTAAGCTTCAAAATAATGAATTCCCAAAAGGGTGTTGTTACTAGTTAATTATGAACTAAGTAATCAAAGTCATAAACCTAACAGCCAGACAGAGGTCTGACAAAAACTATGAATTGAGAAAGACTGAACTTACTGAAAACTTGTTTATTTCCAAGACTCTTGGTCAACTAAGGCACTCATATATCTTGTACATAATAATGAATAAACTTTCCTCTTATAGTACACACTCTCTCATAACAACACCTCGCAACGCCAACACACCAACCAACGCTACAACCAACGCAACAACCAACGCTACACAACGCAACGCTCCAACCAACAGTTCTCGATGAACGCGCCTATATACTAGCTACCACCACGTCATGACTTACACTCATTGCCAGATCTCATTCAGCGGGTGAAATAATATTTCGTTCAGTAGGAAGATAATTTACATAGTAAAATAAAATAACCAGAGATAGTAAAATCAAAAGGAAAGTGAATATAGAGTATACGTTACACACTTTGTGGTTGCCATATTTTGCAGCCATCAGACCTCTCATTCCTTCCATTTCAAATAATTTAGTGTCTCAGAGTGGTTTCCATTGGCCTTTAATGCACAATTTGTTATTTCCTGACTGTTTTTTGTATGCTTCATTGAATTGTTCTTTATTGAAGACTAAGATCACATGCAACGGCATTGATTTTTCTTTCATTTTTGTACTATTCCCTAACCGAAATAAACATCCCATTCGTACTTTCTTCATATGTATTATTTCATTCAAATCACTTTACTTGCGGCGAAGACGGGACAACTACTCATGTCATGCACGTGCAATCTCCAATACCTACATACACGCATTTGAGGTCCGAGGGGTGGAACAATTGTCAAATAACCTACACAACGTGTAGGGGTGTACTGGTTGCTGGTTTATTCACGTTGTATTGTTACCTATAATTTATTGGTTAATTACCAACATATAGTTAACCATTACGATCATAATGGGTAACTGCCACATGTCATTACAATTACCATGTAATCCTAATGATCAGTTCACCATAACCATGTAAAGGTAACGCTAAGTTCTTGTTTCCATTACCTATACGCTGTAATGCATTTCCGATTATTTCAATTACGATTTTGCCCAACTCTATTCCGTTCACGGCTTGTTTTAGTCCGTCCTATTCGAAGGTTAATTTGAAACTTCATACCGAAGCTTTTTCTACAAAATAATGCAACATCTAGCATTACAAATCAGAACTATTTAAACTATCGATAATGTGCTGATGGGGGCGACATCTGTTTTTAGATGCAATTTTGCTCAGTTCGACATCCCAAGGTTTCAGTTTATATTGTAGGTTAGAGCGTTTAGATAGATCGATATTTTGCAAAATGTATGATATAATCAGAACAAAACTCTGTTAGTTAGTTAAATTAAAAAAGTAAAAAATAATTAAAACATATAAATTAATATTATAGTTGCGCTAAATTAAATTAATATACAAACACAACTTACCGTAATATTAAGAATTCAATTCGAATTTTGTAGATCGGATAAATAGAACCCGAGTTATTGATAATCCAATGTTTTTAAATTAGCAGGCGATCACCTTGACATCTAAAAGTGATCGAGGGCTATTATTATATGGCACGCAATCATTTTGACATCGCAAGAGCAAATTTAACACCTAAAGGTAAGTTTGAGACAACGGGTCAGACACAACGTTCCTAAAATCCTGTACACCATTATTTTTAATTGTTATTTTGAGTTTCATTTAGAATACTACCTTTGGAGAAAGCTCTGAAACCGTTTTCTTTGTGCGTAAGCTTTGTTGCAGTCATTTTATCTTTTGTAACAAGGCAACGGACTAGCAATGTTAACCTAGGACTAAGCTCCGAACAACGGCACTTCCCAACAACGGTTACTTTTCCCTGGTCCGAGCAGCGACCGTGTTTCGGAGAATTCACTATACCGGGTGTTACAAGAAAAATGGAAACAAGCTTTTATCTCTTCAACGGTTGCTCACAGAATACATAATTTGGATTCGAAAAATACTCAAAATGACCTAAATAAAGACTTACGACATGACAGTTGCACCACTGTTGATAACATTTGCATAAAAATAAAAATAATGATTTTTTATACAGCCTTCGCAGCAAAAAAAAAGTTCAATCTAAAAAAAAAACTTGTGCAATGTGTGACGTACCTGCCAGCAGGACGCACACGACATAAAGGCAGATAGCAGTCAGAATGAACGTCCGCGTAGTTCAATTGGAAGAGCAACTTATTCCGGAATGTGGGGACCCGGGTTCGAGCCCCGGCGTGGACAAAAATGACGGAGAAATTTACTTCGTTATAATGGCGCCCGAACTTTCCTGATGACCAAGCCGTTCAAAATCTCGCAATGGTTAGATGTTCTTTCCACACCGCGAGATAGGAAAAATAGGAAAATCCCTTCTCCAATGCTTCGAAAAATAAATTTGTGTGACGTTGCATTACACACACCAGATTGACTGGGAGTTCTCAAGTGCACGTTCTACAGCGGATGGCTGCCTGCAACGATTCATGGTCACGGCTGACCCGTGGGCCATGCCCCCGGCCCTCGTTCGAGGGGGGATGTGACCTGCCTGCCCAGCAGGACGCACACGACATAAAGATAGCAGTCAGAACGAACGTCTGCGTAGCTCAATTGGTAGAGCAACTTATTCCGGAATGTGGGGACCCGGGTTCGAGCCCCGGCGTGGACAAAAATGACGGAGAAATTTACTTCGTTATAAATGCCCTAATCTCTCTATTTAAAAAAAAATAACTGCCGCTGCTGTTTTTGAAATTTCGCGACAGTCGCGCTTTTATAGCTCGCAGCGCAAACCGTATTGAACACAAAAATATGAAATTTACATCGTTTGTAGAGAATTGCTTGGAAAACACTCGGAAACAAACCATTTTTCGAATCTAGTGATACTTCAAGAGCTATTGGTTTTCAAAATTAAGGCAAGCAAAAAAAGTGCTACCAGTTCGCGTTCCGGACATACTAACAACAACAGAACCACGAAACTTTGTAAGCATGTAGGGCCATGGTCAAATTTTTGCACCTCGTTGCCCTTTTTTTGAATTTCGATTTAGTTCACGAGAAATTAAGTTTTTAAATTTCACAAACTTCTCTCTTTCGCGATGGGATACATTTTGAAAAACGGATATACGACAAACTATAAATCATAATGCATTGCAATTTTTATAGCATAAACTCACAACTATCCTCCTTCTTTTAAAAAAAATTAAGAAAAAATTATTTTATGATAATTACGCATTTTTTAAACATGCAAAGGAAAGGAACGAACGGTTTAGTGTCTTCAATGGTAACCACACAGGAAAGTTCTGGTCCCGTGACCTGCTGCCATGGTGCCGCAGCTATTTTTAGCACTCTCTTCCCATTAGGCGAAAGGACAGGATATAGTCAAACTGAAAATGACGCAACGCTTAACGGCGTAACGAAACTTTTAATGTTCGGCGTTTTCCGCCGGCAAGAAATAAAATAAAGTAAAAATAAAAATGGAACACGGAACATTTCTCTGCTTGAAATTTTTTCGTTAATTGTTCGACCGCTTCTACATTACCTGGAGATTTGAAAATTGTCATGCTGATATGTCATAAGGTCCGAATACCTAAAAGCGTCAGAAAACAAAACAAAAAATCAAAATGGCAACTTTGGAGCATTCTCTGCGTGAATTTTTCGCGAATTATTCGACCACTTCTCAATAACCATGAGATCTAAAATAGGCATCCTGATAGTCCTTAAGGTCCGTATACCTAAAAAAGTCTAAAAACATAACAGTTCAAAAGGAAAGCTTTGCTATATACTGTTCAAAATGCTTATAGGTTTAAAGATAATTATGCCAGAAACGTTAAAATGCTGTGAAAATTCCATAAAAATTTTGATTTAAAATTAAGGGACGCCAAAGCCTGATCCGTTTTACGTCAAACCGTATGCATTGACGTCACGACCCTGTTCTAAATCGTGAAACAGTTACGGATCTTAAATTACTTTTATTTCCTTTAATTACTTTTCCTTCATTTAATTTTATTTTCAAAAAACTATAGATTCACCATTCGGAGAATGGGCGTAACTGTTAGTTAGTCTAAAAAAATCCCTCATTCTGCTTGCAAAACTCTCGAAATTATTCGCGATGGAAATTGTAAAAAATGTATCGTCTGGGGCGCTTACTCACTTTGAGTGCTCCAGAGCTACGCAGCGGAACAAGCTACCGCTCGCCTGAACGGGCTCCAGATGATACATTTTTTATAAAATTCATCGCGAATATCTGGTGAATTTGGCAAGTAGAATGACGGGATTTCTTTTGTTAGATTAATTACGACATTGCGCAATTTTTTTTTTTTTTTGTTAGACCTTTTTTTCTGCGAAGGCTGTATATATTTTTTTTATTTTTATGCAAATGCCGCTTATACATACATATTTGGTGTGTGTGTGCGTGTGTGTGAAATTATGTAACATTAAATTCAAAATTGGCAGCTTCTTTTAAATAAATATTCTGCAATTTTCAGTAGATGTTATGAAATTTTTATTTAGCTGACCTCTATTGGAATCTTTTTCGGAATAATGTTTCACCCTTTGGGTAAAAAAGGGTGAAACATTATTCCGAAAAAGATTCCAATAGAGGTCAGCTTTTTTAAATTGAATTTTTTGCATACGTCAAACCGTATGCATTGATGTCACGACACTGTTCTAAATCGTGACGGATCTTAAATTACTTTTATTTCCTTTAATTACTTTTCCTTCCTTTAATTTTATGTTCAAAAAACTATAGATTCACCGTTCGGTGAATGGGCATAACTGCTAGTTAGTCTAAAAAGAACCCCTCATTCTGTTTGCAAAACTCTCAGAATTATTCGCGATGAAAATTGTAAAAACTGTATCGTCTGGGGCGCTTACTCACTTTGAGTGTTCCAGAGCTACGCAGCAGAACAAGCTACCGCTCGCCTAAACGGGCTCCAGATGATACATTTTTTTATGAATTTCATCGCGAATATCTCGTGAATTCGGCAAGTAAAATGACGGTATTTTTTTTTTTTAGATTAATCACGACATTCCGCAATTTTTCTTATTTGACTTTTTTTCTGCGAAGGCTGTATATTTTTTTTATACGAATGCCGCTTATACATACATGTGGTGTGTGTGTGTGTGTGTGTGTGTGTGTTTGTTTGTGTGAAATTATGTAACTTTAAATTCAAAATTGCCAGCCTCTTCTAAATATATATTCTGCAATTTTCGGTAGATAGCATGAAATTTTTATTTAGCTGACCACTATTGGAATCTTTTTTCGGAATAATGTTTCACCCTTTAGGTAAAAAATCTGAAGTTTGTAACTTAAATTTCATATGGACGTTCAAATTAAATCTGCTATAAAACTTTCTTTATTAGGATGAATTTCCATGTTGGATTTGGGTGAACATACAGCGCCGTTTGCACAGAAATGTGGGTAAATATATCGGCACGTGCTTTCTTTTGGAGTAGGGAAGCTATACGCATAGTGCCACAATTGATCTTTGGCTGACCTAGTTTCTCTGAAACCCCTGTTGCCCTATTTTATCCCGTCACTAAGCCACGAATGACCCGGCATCAAGGGAGTTCACAGCCCGTATGCGGTCTTAATTCAAGGAACTAATCCGTGGGATTAGGTTTGTAGTCGTTTCTGATTTTCAAACCCTCTTCTTTCCTCTGGAACCTAAATCTTTCAGCCGTCGAGCTCAGCGCCATGATTAAGAGCATGCATTGATGCATTGATCGAAATTTGGTAACCATTTGTAATTACGTAGAAGTTGTTTGTTCTTAACGTTACAGCGGCAAACAAACAATTTTAATTCGTAGGCTGTTTATTACGCTTTAGACAATGTCAATATTCATTACTGGAGCTGATCAAAGACAATCAAGAATGTTTCTGTAGAAGCTTATGCACTTTATTAAGGTGGAGCGAATTTTGATCCCTTTCAAAGAGGCTTGTAGCCACTGCAAACATTGTTTCTCCTGATAGCGCTCAGTGAACGAGTCTCTTAAATCAAGTTTTGGAATCTTCAATGGCTGTTAAATTGCAATTTATTTCATAGTTTTCGTTTCATCAAGATCTTTTCCTTTTAAATTTTGTGGATTAGTGCAAAAACAAAAACAGTGAGAAAATGTATTTCCTGTTGTCGTATTACACTGGTCAACAACAACAAAAAATTCTGGCCTGGACTTTTGCGGCTGTTTTAGACTAATTTCAGGGTGCTGATTCCAAATCTGATCTCAGATTTGCTCTATCTCATCTCATTTTTATGCTATCGGCATACCCCATTTTCATTGATTTTACCCGAAATTAACTCTTTGTCACTTATGATTGCAAGTTGTTACGAGTCAGTGACTGCTTTAGTGTTCAAATATGGTGTTGTGTTTAGGATAGTGTGTTTATAATATCATTTTATATAAATATCCACATTTATTTAATATTTTGCTTCTGCAGGTCGTGATCTAACAATGGCTACAACATCCGAAAGAAGGAAATGCAGTAATGACCCAAATATCTTCTGCTACATGTGTGGCAGCTTCACTTTGCAGGATTAAAGGCGCAACATCAATACCTTTTTCAAGAAGGTTTATCCTGCCTACTTTAAAGTACGACTTGGAAACCAAGACAAAAATTGGGCTCCTCACAAAGTGTGTAAAACCTGTGTTGAAACTTTGCGATCATGGTCTAAAGGAAAAAATGCTAAGCTGAAGTTTGGTGAGCCAATGGTTTGGAGAGAACCTAAAAACCATTTGGATAACTGCTATTTCTGCCTTGTCAATGTAAAAGGTTTCAATGAGAAAAACAAACAACACTTACAATACCCAGATATCCCATCTGCCAGACGACCAGTTGAGCACTGTGGGTAAATACCTGTGCCTGTATTTACTGATCTACCAGAGATTGATGTTGAATCCCTCAGTTTACCTGCTTCTACAGATGATGATGATGATGCTCAGATGGAATATACGCCATCTGATGCAGATTGTGATAAAATTTCTCTGTTTAGTCAGCCTGAATTGAATGATCTTGTAAGAAATTTGTATTTCCCGAAACAGTCTGCTGAATTGTTGGCTTCCAGGCTGCAAGAGAAAGGACTACTCATACCTGGCACTAGTGTCTCCTTTGATCGTAACAGAGAAGCAGCACTGCGAAAGTGTTTCCATTCAGATGGTCAACTTGTTTATTGTAATGATGCTGAAAGGATTCTTCTCAATATGGGACTGCCCGCGTATGATGCAAGTGAATGGAGACTTTTTATTGACAGTAGTAAAAGGAGGTGAAATGTGTGTTACTTCACAACAGAAATATATATGGTTCAATCCCAATAGAATACTCTGTAAATATGAAAGAAGAGTATGCCAACATCAAGATTGTTCTGGATATATTGGAATACCATGTTCATGGATGGGTAAATTTGTGTTGATTTGAAAATGGTTAATTTTCTGCTGAGTCAGCAAGGAGGCCACACCAAATACCCTTGTTTCCTGTGCTACTGGGACAGTAGGGCTACATTAGAACACTGGGTTAAAAAGAACTGGCCACCAAAAATCAGTTTGACGCCTGGTGACAAGGACATCAAGAACGAGCCTCTGGTTGATAGGAATAAAATTGTATTTCCCCCACTGCACATAAAACTTGGGTAAATGAAGCAATTCGTCAAAGCTCTTAATCACACTGGAGACTGCTTCAGCTATATATGTTCTACCTTTTTAAGTCTCAGTGCCGAGAAGAAAAAGGCAGGAATATTTGATGGCCCTCAAATAAGAACACTCATCAGGGATCCACACTTTGTTACAAAAATGACTGCGGCAGAGGCTAGAGCTTGGAATGCATTCTCTGATGTAGTGAGGAATTTCCTTGGGAACAGGAAAGCGGACAACTATCGAGAGATTGTGGAGGAGCTGCTCTTGAGTTTCCAAGCACTTGGATGTAGAATGAGCATCTAGGTTCACTACTTACATAGTCACTTGGCCCAGTTTCCAGAGAACATGGGTCATGTGAGCGAAGAGCAAGGTGAACGCTTTCATCAAGACATTAAAGTTATGGAAGAACGTTACCAAGGCCGATGGGACTCAAACATGATGGCAGATTACTGCTGGTCCTTGATGAGAGACATTCCACAAGCTGAACATCGGAGATCGTCAAAGAAGAGGTCCTTTATGCAGATGTATCACTATTGTTAATAACCTTTTTGTACATATTTTTCTTATCATAACAATTCAATTCTTACATGGTAATATGCATTCACTCACATTGATATGCAGTCACTCCCTCAACTTTGTGCTATGGCTCATTAAATGTTTGCTTCAGTATTATTGTATCTTATCTTATTCTTGTATGTATGTATGTTTAGCTATTCGTATATGAGCATAAATTTGCTGTTTTTATTGAAAAGGCAATATTTGATATCTCAAAAACCTGATGTGATAGACAAAAACTGATGCCAGATTTGGAATCAGCACCCCAAAATTACCTTAAAACCGCTGGAATACCTTATGCCAGAAAAGGTGTGTTGACCAGTGTTATACAAGCCATGACCAATCACATTTATACACGGTCGAGTCACATTATTGTGACCACCAGCTAATATCGCCGTGTGCAGCGCTGAAAGCAGCTAGACGGGCTGGAAGTGACTCAGTAAGGTGCTGGAAGGTGTTCACAGGTATGTGGAGAAATACTGACTGCAGTGCATCTGACAGCTGCTGGAGGGTGCGTGGTGGTGGATCCATAGAGCGAACAACATGATAGAGGTGGTCCCACAAATGCTCAATTGCGTTTAAATTTGGGGAACTAGGGGACCAGGAAAGTACTTTCAAGTCTTCATCCTGCTCTTCCAACCGCTCTCAGACATTTCTAGCTATGTGACACGTCGCATTGTCGTTCTGGAAGATCCCATCTGGCCTAGGGAAGACAATCGGTATCTATGGGTGTACGTGGGCTGCAAGGGTGGATTCATAACGAATTTGGCCCGTAGTGTCTACCACGACCCAGGGAATGCCACGACAACATTCCCCAGACCATAACGCTGCCCCACAGACCTAGTGTTCTTCCAGCAATGGTTGAAGAGTGTTTGTTCTCCGATATTACACGCCTACGTCCATTCGTTCGATGAAGCAGAAAACGTGACTCATTGCTGAAGGCAATACTTTGCCAATCAGTGGAGGTCCAATTGCGATGCTTCCGTAAAAATGTGAGCTTTTTCCCTGATGCACTTCGTTAGCATAGGTGCAGTGACTATCCGTCTGAATCGGAGCCACATATGCAGCAAGGTTCGCTGAACTGTCGTTTCAGACACACTTCCGATAGCCCCCTGGTTCATTCGGCCAGTGAGTTGCCCCACTGTAGCGTATCGATCGGCTCTCACGCACCTCTCACATCAATGACACGTGGTGCTCCACAGTTCCCGCGTCGTTAATTCGCAATGATGCCATTTCTCCAGTCACGATACACTTTAACCACAGCAGCACGCGAACAGTTCACCAACTGCGCTGTTTCAAAAATACTGTCACCCTTGGACCGAAAGCCGCTAATCATCCCTTTTTGCAAATCTGATTAATCGCTCCTTTTGTCCATGATAGCAACGAGTGATATGTTTTCAGAATGCCTACAGCACACGTTATATACCCCCAAGCCAGCTCATGACACGTGCCTTCTTTCATTGGCTACGCGCTGTTGATGTCAAAAGTAGGAGGTGGTCACAATAATGTGACTCGACTGTGTATATGCAAGAAGTCAGAATCTTCAACATTTTTCTGTTGTCTTCTTCTGGGAACTATGATCAACAGAACTGGAACTGTGGTGTACTTCATTGTCAAATCTTCAACTCAAAGAGTCAAATATCAGAAACACAAAAGTTCCAACTGCTTCATTCATCAAACTTTTCCCGGACTATTCAGTTTAGACACTGAATACTCGATTTTATACTTATGTAATTGACAAGTGTGTCCATGCACTCGTCAATTCACCATCAGTTCAAAATCTCGTACAAACGTCGTTATGCGAGCTTCGAATACCGTTTGCGACGTTTGCTCAATTTTGCGTTGTCTCAGATTTTCATATCTTTTCGTAAAACCTTAGCCATTGTGCACGTAGGTGAAAGCTAAGAGGTACTGTCAAGACTGAAAATGTTTTTACTGTAAAAGTCACATACAATTTTAACCGTAAAATAAAAAACATTATCCCATTTTGAATTAGGTTACGCCCCCCATTTGTTTCATTTATCTTCGATTTTAGCACATGTCTTGTGACGTGCCACAGAGGTGTAAACATGTGTCAAGACGACAAATCTGCAACGCGACATTCTGTCAGCGTAGCTCAGTTGGGAAAGCGACTTACTCCGGAGTGAGGAGACAAATTTGTGTTTTCACATTGGCGCCCGATTGTGGAAAATGGATCCACTGGCCGTTGGGTTCTTCGAAACATGTGTGATGTTTGTTACAGACACTGTTCACAAACAAAGTTTAGTTTTACAAAAAATAAAATTCATTTCTATTATTATTACTATTATGCATATGTTATTCAGATTTAGACGAACGTAATACAATACCTTCGCACCGATAAAATGTGACGTAGCTACGAAAGTCCATTTGCGCATGCACAGGCCAAAATTTGACCTCAAGACAGAATAAAAAGCTAAATCGTAAGTGTGTCAGTGAGGGAGATTGGCAACTTTTGGTCTAGGATACACGCATGTTACACCCCATCGTGTTATACATGATTTTAAAGCTTTCGTTAATAGTAGGTAACCTGGTCGAGAGAAAGCTAAATTTCGCTACGGCGCAACTCACCGTTTTCCAGGCATTTGAGAAAATCAACCTAGGTGGGTCACAGATTACTTTCGGCACCCACTTTTGTGACATCGAATCTTTTTATCATTTTTTTTATCGTTTGGAGGTTTAACGACCACCGTGAGCAATTCAATGAGCTATAAACAGTCGCCTGTCCCTAATTTAGGGCCACTGGTTCCAGGTTAGGGAGAGTACCCATGCCGTGAGACAAACATAACATCCACGCCTCACCGGAATTCGAACCTGCACCTAACTCCGACGAATGGTCAGAAGCCAACGCTTAGACTACTGCGCCACCAGGGTGGTGTGCCGTACTACAGAGACGATAAATCTGCAGCGACACATTCCGTCCGACTAGCTTAGTTGGGAGAGCAACTTGCTCCGGAGTGAGGGAGCGCGAGTTCGATCTGCGTCACGAACAAATTTGTGTTTCACTTGGGATTTACCTTATTACTGTCGGGTAAGGTGCATAGTATTAAAAATGCATTTTTGTAATGGCTTTTATCACATTTAGTATAAGGTTCTCGTAATTTATGCAGATTGCAATGAGATATTGTTACATTTGTGTAAGAAAGACCTGATGAAATAATGTTCGGTGATAGTTTGGTAAAACATATTGTTGAGTATCAATTAAATTAACTATTGTTGCGTCACTTCCTTTACCACTTTTCGTTACATCGAGATGTTTTACTTGGGATTTACTTTACTACTGTCGGGAAAGATGCGTAGCATCGAAACATAAAGCCTTAAAACATTATAATATAGCAAAAAGTAAGCCATGTTACAGGTTTGTATAATATGCAGTGATATATTGGATAACCAATTTAAAGCCAGTGAATTTTACAATTTTTGCATTACAGTCATTTGCAAATCACCTTTTGGTATGAGGAGATTCCTGCCGAAGCATCAGCTACTGTCTGTATTATTCAACTTTCTGTCACTGTTGCATCATCCTGCAGCGGCAGCTGTTGATAGTTGGGGGAAGCGTGCGAGCGTCAGTTTGCTTCTGGTTTTCATGCTGAGAGGTTTTGTACGTATTTTCTATAAAGCGAAAAATGGACAAAAAAGCGTCATCAAGTTTTACTCAGAGGGCACAAATAGTGACTTTATATCATGGATACTCCGAACGTGACAAAAGCAGAACGGTGAATGTGAGCGACTGCTATTCATATTACGATCATGAAATATCGAGATACGTATAGATTAAGCGACAGAAAGAGAAATGGACGGCCACGGAAAACAACCCCACGTGAATACGATATCATAAGGCGAATAGTTATGCGTTCTCCGAGGAGTTCGTGCAAGAACATCAAGCCCTTTCGACAGTTCAGAAAGGTCTAATGTTAGTATCAGCAGTGTTTCCCGACGTCATAGCAAATATTTTGGATTAAAGTCTCATAAACCTGCACATACACCTAGACTAAACTCCGTCATGAAAAAGAAGAGACGCCAGTTTGAGAAGCGTCATCAACCGTGTACTGCTGAAACTTTGAGCCAAGTTCTTTTTTCCGAAGAATCAACTGGGCGTCAATTTGAATAAGGTTTGATGAAAAATACTCCGTTAGCACCGTGAGACATCCACCTAGTCAGATGATATGGGGTGCTGTGCCATCATCCGGTACTGCTTCATCATCCTTTTTGCTGACAGTCACTACTACCATAACTGGTCCTTTTTAAGTGGCAATGTTACGTGAGAAGCTATTAACTCATATGCAAGTGCATACACTGAAGAGCAATTGAATTAGAGACAGCTGGCGTTATGCAAATGTGGCGCTGTGGGCGGCCCTGTAAACGGAAACGACATGACGTATGCAGCGATACGACAATAAAGGGAGTGATGCGACGGGAATCAGTAAGAGTCGGACGCAGTATGGGTAAGACGAAGAATCTAAGCGCATTTGATCGTGGGCAAATTGTCGGGGCCCGACGAATGGGTCACTCCATCTCGGAAGTCTTGCAGGCACGAGCCACTGGGTCACGGGTGCACCGCGAGTATATCTAACCCGGTAAAACCATCCCTGCAAGGGCCAACTGCCGTGGACAACAACGTGTGGATTAGCAGGGTCATCGCCGGCTAGCTCGCATTATAACAGCGGATAGACGGGCCATAGTGCAAGAAATTACTCGGCAATTTAACGCTGGTGCACAAATACGTGTAAGCAGCCACACCATCCAGAACCATCTCCTCGCTATGGGGTACAGAAGCCATCGACCCACTGGGGTACCACTGCTGACCGCACATCACAGGGTGCAAAGATTAGCATGGGAGCGGGAACATCGCCACTGGACCCTAGACATGTGGGAAAATGTTGGCTGGACTGATGAGTCGAGATTCACGTTGGTACATGCGGATGGTAGGATACGAGTACGGCGCAAACCACATGAAGCAATGGATTCTTCTTGCCAGCAGGGTACTCTTCAAGCTTGTGGGGGTGGCATTCTCGTCTGGGGACTGTTTACGTGGACTGAAATGAGACCCATGGTACGGATGACATCGTCCCTCACAGGTCAACGTTACCGGGATATCCTGGAAGACCATTTGCTCTCGTTTGTGGGTCTTAAACATCCCACTGGGTACCTCATCCTGCAACAAGATAATGCACCGTGCCATCGCTCCCAAATTGTATCCGAATGGTTGGATGAACACTCCTCCGACGTGACCTCGCTTCGTTGGCCAGCTAGGTCACCTGACCTCAATCCCATCGAGCACATCTGGGATGCCATCGAGAGAGATGTTCGAGGCTCTGACCCCCTCCATCAAATCTTCGTGAACTGTGGGAGCTTGTTCAGGGGTCGTGGATCCGTATGGCTTCCCAACGCTTCCGGTGTCTTGTCGAGTCCATGCCGAGACGAATCGCCGCCGTCATCAGGTCGAAAGGTGGTGCTACACGTTACTAGACAGGTATCTCTACTTCAATTGCTCTTCAGTGTAGATGCACAGCCTTTATGCATTATGATGGTACTTCATACCACAGATCAAAGACTGAAAAGGACACTTCCTGCAGAGAAAAAACATAACTGTGCTTTACTGGTCCGGTAATTGTCCCGACCATAATCCCATCGACAATGTGTGGACCATTTTAACAGACATGGTAGCAAAAACACATCCAACAAATTTCCAAGTTTTGATTGACGCGATAAAGTACGTGTGGTGCAAAGACATTTCAAGTGACTACTGGAAATCTCTCATTGAGAGTATGCCACAACGTATTCGGTCCATATAAACAAGTTAGTAAAATCATGCAATGCATTAATTATGATACGCTTTCCAACATACCAGAAATTATTACTCAAGTTATGAGGATAATGGCTGTGGAATAAATCTCGCTCCTGTGTCCTGACCTTTGACCCCATTTCGATGATATTCAATAGAACCGGTTCAGTGCACATCAAGAATAACATACTAAAGTTTTGTCGCAATAGAAGCAGTTTTACGCAAGTTATGAGAATAATGGCTGTGGAATAAATCTTGCTTTTGTGCAATGACCTTTGACCCCATTCCGTTAATATTCAACAGAACCGGTTCACTATACCTCCGGAACAACATGATAACGTTTTGTCGCAATCGAAACATTTTTTGGTAAGTTATGGTGCACAAGGGCAATGGAATGGATCCCACTCCAGTGTCCTGACCTTTGACCCCATTTCGCCCATTTTCAATAGGGTTAGTCCCCAGTGGCTCCCTACCACATACTAAAATTTCATCGAAATCGAACCATTTTTACGCAAGTTATGACGCATAAGGGCAATGGAACAAATCCCGCTCTTAAGTCCTGCCTGACCTTTGACCCCATTTCGCCCATTTTCAATAGGGTTCGTCCCCAGTTGGTTCCTTACCAAATACTAAAGTTTCATCGAAATCGAACCATATTTACGCATGTTATGACGCATAAAGGCAATGAAATGGATCCCGCTGTTATGTCCTGATCTTTGACCCCACTGCACCCATTTTCAACAGGTTTCGTTCCAAGGTAGTTCCTTACCACATACCAAAATTTCATCGAAATCGAACCATTTTTACGCAAGATATGACGCATAAGGGTAATGGAATAAATTCCGCTCTTATGCTCTGCCTGACCTTTGACCCCAATTTGCAATAGGGTTCGTGCCCAGGTAGTTTCCTACCACATACTGAAATTTCATCGAAATCGAGCTATATTTACGCATGTTATGACGCATAAAGGCAATGAAATGGATCCCGCTCTTATAGCGTGACCTTTGACCCCACTTCACCCATTTCCATTAGTGTTCGTTCCCTAGTGGTCACCTACCACATACGAAAATTTCATCGAAATCGAACCATATTTACGCAAGTTATGACGCATAAGGGCAATTGAACGGATCCTGCTCTTATGGCGTGACCTTTGACCCCACTTCACTCGTTTTCAATAGGGTTCGTTCCCTGGTGGTCCCCTACCACATACTAAAATTTCATCGAAATCGAACCATTTTTACGTGAGTCATCGTGCCGACAGACAGACGGACGGAAAAGCTGGAGCATATACGCTTCTTCAACCTACGGTTGGAAAGCGTAAAAAGCAGATGTGGCCAAGTACTGATTTCGGTCTTTTTGTGTACTAAAGAATGTAAGTATTCATCTGTGATCTTATTGTTTCAAATATCTCTGACTAGTAATTAGTTTTTTCTTTGAAAACTTGATCTTCAATAAATTGACAGGTAGTCTTAAACTTTTGCAAATGACTGTATATTTTACTTCTTTTTTACTTTTATCAGTGTACTTGTGAGTAAGTATTAAGAATTCGACTCATTCCGAGCTTAGTACAGCACAGAAACTGCGCCAGTTCAAAGAAAGCCGAGGTATTTATCACCTAACACTTTGTATTTCGCCTTTAATGGGTGACGTCCTTGGCAGTTTCGTAGAAAATAGCTCCCGGATTTTTCCTTCTGTTGCACTTTCTACTCGCTGTGTTGTGAATCTACCATCTGTCCTCTATGTTATCATGGACAGGGTAATCAGGGTGAAATATCACCGTGATCACGAAGTAGATGGAGCGGATGCGAGACGGCAAATCATCCGCTGTCATTTCTCCACACCCTTGAAGAAAGTTTTGTCTGTCTGAATTCGGAGCTAGTGGCAGAATATTTTTATTTTTTGCACTCATTTGGTAAAAAAATCTACAGAACTTTTAGATATGTATCTATATAAAAGCTTTAAATCGTCTATTTTTCTTAAACAATGAAATTTAACATTCATCAGAATTTTACTCTGTTTTACTGAAGTCACAACCTCTAAAACTAACTTTAAATTTTTATCATTTAGAATCATACGCTTTTTATTCTGCGCATCTTGCGTTTCAACAATTGATAATTGTAACTACTTGAACTACGTTTTAGAACATCGCTTTAAAAAAAGTACGAGCTCATACAATGCTCAAAAGAATTAGGGGAGCAACAGATATTGTAAGGAAGATCATGTGGAACTGACATTGTTAAACTTAAAATATTATTTGTATGTAAGATACGGTAGAATATTCAGTAATATGGGTAAGAAAAGGCAAATTAGTTAATGTCTCTGCAATATCTTCATTAATACACACGATGTGATATGTTATACAACAATATGCATATACACTTTACTGACAAAAGTCACCTGACACTTAGAAGTGAAACACAACATAGCATTTATTCACAAACATTAGTACGGTGTCGGTCCACCGTTGGCCTTAATGCATGCACTGACCCTTCGAGACTAGGTTTTGGAACACAGCGATAGATATGCGCTCCCATTCAGTACATAATGCTGCCGCTAACTGTTGCTTAGTAGTAGGTCTTGGTTCCAAACTTCTTACGCGGCGCTCTAATTCATCCCGTAGGTGCACTATGGGATTAAGATCAGGGCTCCGTGCTGGCCTGTCCACACACGATACGGAAATATCGTCAAACCACGCCGTAACTGTCCTTGCTTCATGGCTCGGTGCATTTTCCTGCTGGTACCAACAAGGTTCGGTTCCATAGTATTGCCACAGAGTTGGTAGGGCATAATTGTTCAGAATATCGAGGGAGACGTGCTGGTTAACAGGTTTGTACCCGATAACCAATGGGTCGGGACCATACCACGAAAAACACCCCCACACGAGTACACTGCCAGCTCCAAACTTTACCGTAGGAACATTACACTGTGATAAATAGCGTTCCCCCTGCTGCCGCCATACCCACACGCGGCCATCAGACTGATGAATCGTGTATCTCGATTTATCAGTCCATATGACCTGTTTCCATTGATCTACAGTCCATGATAAATGTTCTTTACACCATGCTGAACGACGAGTAGCATTCCGAGTGGAGATGAAAAACTTATGAGCAGCCGTACGACCACGGTAAACCGTGGAATGAAGTTCTCTGCAAATGGTACGTGTATATACCGAAGTTCCAGCATTGTTACTCACCTGTACACTGAGATCTTGTGCAGTACTCCGTCAATTAACTGTAACGACTATCCTGCGGCTTCGACGTCCTCTATCCCTGATTTTCTTTGGTCTGTCTGTACGTTTTGCTGCTTCAGGCACGCCATGTGTCCATGTGTCTTCCACTTATTCAGTACATCCAAAACAGTTGACTTGGGTATGTTTAAACGCTTTTCTGTTTCTCTTATGGACAACCATTAATATAACACCTAACAATCTTTCCTTTCTCAAAGTCAGTTCTCTCCCGCAGCGTCATTTTCACTCAACCTCACAGTGTGATATGATCGCGGTCAGTTTTGTACCGTTTGCAGCTGTACCGCGCATCTTAACAATGCAGCAGATCCGTTCATTTGCTTTTGAAGGGGTGTCCGGTGACTTTTGTCAATACAGTGTATGTACGACAGGAAAAACTTACTTTTTGAAGTCGGTAACTGATTAATAACGAGACACCAGCTACGTAGAAAATAGTATAGCTGTACTAGTAATCCGAATTTATTGCCGTAGTATAAAAATTCCTTTTCCAAGATGGCTTTTTCGAGGAAGGTAGACAGCAAACTGCAACTTGAATAGTAGAACGTTTTAACGATTTGAACGCGGTGACTTGACTTGATAATAAATGCTAAGTAATATTCATTTAAAGGTACGATGCATTACGTGGGTTGTGCGCGCGGCATCCTGGTAGGAAGATGGCTTTAAAGAACTGGCATGCAGCATGATAATAAGACTGAGAATCTGGTTTCTGCAAGAGCTTACAAAAAGGATTTTTACACAACGCCAATAAATTCGGATTACTAGTATAGGTGTACTGTTTTCTTGGTAACTAATGTCTAGTAGGTGTGTGGTACCTTCTAATGGCTGAGACCGCTCTTCACCTGTGTGGCACGAAATGAATGAGGTCATCGAGGAGGTTTTGGGGGTATCTTCGCCTTTACTCAATGAGGGCAGTCTCCAGTTCCCGCAGAATCAACGGAGGTGCAGGCCGAGCTGCGATGCATCAGCCAAGTGCATCCCATGCATACTCAATTGGATGTAAGTCAGGGGAAGCATGATTACCACTCCATACGTTAGATTTCCTCCTCTTGAAGCATGTTGTCTCCAAGCCGATGTCTATGAGGTCGAGCGTTATAATAAGGAACGAATCAAGGACTGGTGCAGCATAGAGCATGACGATTAGTCTGAAAATCTCGTCTCTGTATCTCAGCACAGAGCATGACAATTAGTCTGAGAATCTCGTCATGACAATTAGTCTGAGAATCTCGTCTCTGTATCTCTGGGCCATCACCTCTATGCTGCACCAGTCTTTGATTCGTCCCCATAGAGCATGACAATTAAACTGAGAATCTTGTCTCTGTATCTCTGCATAGAGCATTACAATTAGTCTGAGAATCATAGAGCATGACAATTAAACTGAGAATCTTGTCTCTGTATCTCTGCATAGAGCATTACAATTAGTCTGAGAATGTCGTCTCTGTATCTCAGCATAGAGCATGACAATTAGTCTGAGAATCTCGTCTCTGTATCTCTGGGCTATCACCTCTATGCTGCACCAGTCCTTGATTCGTTCCCATAAAAAGGAATGAATCAAGGACTGGTGCAGCATAGAGCATGACAATTAGTCTGAGAATCTGGTCTCTGAATCTCTGGGGCGTCAGACTGCCTTTTCGGATGATGTACTGGTCCGTGCGTCCATCTATACGTATGCCTGCCCAGACCATCAACCCGTGTCCACGGTAATGTGATGTTTCCTTCAGAAAAGCTGCGTTATTTCGTGTGTCGGTTCCCTACAAATAAGAACTTGTTGATTGTCAGACTCCAGACTAAATAACGTCTCATCAGAGAAGAGAACTTGACTCTACTCGTTGTGTCCCCAACCACAATGTTCCTTAGACCAGTTTCTACGGGTTGTGAGGTGTCGTGGAGTTAAAGAAACAAACCCTATTGACCTACGTGCATAAAAGCTATTTTGGTGAAGGCAAATGCGCATAGTTTGGATTGACAACCTGCTTCCTGTTGACACAAGAAGTTCTCACTGGGACCTGAGTCGCATTTTCCCGCCTGTGTCCGACGGGCTGTTAGCGATAGATAGTGATCTTCCCTTGCTGTAGTTACTCGTAGACGGCCTTGACCTTCCCTTCTTTGAAGCCATTCCTGGATACAGGGAGTGTTTTATCCTGGAATCGTGTCCACATTCAGGAAATGATACTTCGTGACACTCCAATGGCTTCTGCCACCGCCCTCTGTGTCTGATTTGTTTCTAACCTGCCAATAGCTCTCCATACCGTTTATTCCAGTAAATCATGCTTTTGAGACATCGTTCGAACCGAAGATTTCAAGAAATGAAATGTCGCGATGAATTTGGCACAATAAAAGAGCTCCCGGAAAACCTTCGTCTTTACCCCAATCTGGGATTTATGCCAAAGAGGTTACTGGAGACACCACTCCTATCCACGCAGCATTGGCCGCCATAAGTCACAGTCTGTGCTGCAAATGACGTCATGAGCAGGCACGACGCAGCCGCAGAGGAGAAGCTGCTTGGAAACCAATGGAACAAAAGCTTCTAAGCGTATAAACAGATAAAATGAGTAATTCAATAATCTATATCAATGATACACAAGCTTACTGTTTTATCAACGGTATAATTTAGTTCATTTTTGCCTGCTTGTGACGTTACACCACAGATTGTTGTTGTTTTTGTTGTTTTTTAAGTTTAACGACCACCGTGAGCAACTCAATGGGCTATAAGCAGTCGCCCGTCCCTAATTTAGGGTCACTGGTTCCAGGGAAGGGAGAGAACCAGTGCCGTAAGACAAACACAACATCCATGCCTCACCGGGATTCGAACCCGGACCCCTTACGGACGAATGATCAGAGGCCATCGCTTAGACCACTGCGCCACCGGGGCGGCGCCACAGATTAGCTGTGACCTATGGCGGCAGAGCCAGTATTGTCTCCAGTAATATAACCTCCTTGATTTATGCATTCTGACGTCACATATGCCAATTTGCATAAGGTTATTCATGATTTGGCTGCCTACGTCACACGCGACTTGCGTTTTCCACATTTTGGTAAGGTATCACATGATTGGCTTGCATAAAGTCGTCAAAATTGCATACTCTTCTAATTGCACTGGCCTATAAGGTTTTTATAACACGAACAAATGTAGCTGTTTTTAACTAATTTTTTTGGGGGGGTGCTGATTTCAGATCTAACCTCAAAAAATGGCCACTACGCCGCTTTTTTTGTTATGGGGCATTAAATATGTACTCTTGTTTCACATTAGCGCTTGTAGGCATGTAAAAGGACACTAGATCTTTTTATTGTCATATTTCGACACCGGACATGTTATGGGTAGCAACACTGATTTTTTCACAGGTAGAGAATATGTAACCGCCATTGCTGTTTTTTGCATTGAAGAAGAAACACGTGCTGCATGTTTATGAGCAGAAGTTGGCAAAATAAAGAAAAAGGATCGTTGTAGATGTATTAATGCTCCGGATAAGTTTTGCTATGTGTGCGGACAGTATATTAAAAAATAGCAGAGTCGTCTTTGCGAAGACTGTGAGTAAAGCCCGTTATTTGTACTTTGGATGTCATGTTGGAGATCAAAATAAATCGTACATGAACTGCGTTTTCTGCTTTGTTGGCCTGAGTGAATGGTTGAAAGGTAAGCTGAAATCCATGACTTTCGCAGTTTCGATGATTTGGCTTGAGACAACTGATCGCGTGGAAGACTTATTTTTGTTTAACCGAAGTGAGTGGCTTTTCAAAGAAGAATAAAAGTAAAACACAGTATCCAAATTTTCCATCATTCTTAAGGCCTGTTCCGTATGGGGAAGATCTTCCAATGCCAAAACCTCCATTGAACTGTGAAGAGATAAATTCAAATTCATCCAATGAAGATATGGACGCATATGAAGATTCGGATACTACATACACTCTGACGCATTTGGACGAGCCCATTTGATTGAGCAAAATGAACTGAATGTTCTCGTTCGAGACCCACATCTTTCCAAACAACAGGCTGGACTTATTTCACCCATGCTATGAAAACAAAGTTTAAAAATGTTAACTAGTGTTATTTTAAACAGTTTACTACCACTATGTCCGTCACACTGTGGACACCATATGTATGCAACTATTAGTCCGATTTCAAAACTTCTTTCTACACTCAAAAGCCTAAATTGTAAGAACGATGATTTTTACCTTTTCATCATTTTCCGATGCATGATTCTGCCGATAAGGGGGCGAGTAAATGCACATACTATTACATTCAAAATATATTTTACTCTACATACTTCCTACAAAACCCCCGATTCAAAAAATTATTTTTACCCTCCAATGCCTTTTTCGAAGAAAGTCATTTTGCGTACAGTTTCTATTTGACATAACGTATTGTATCAGCGCTAAAAAGCGTAAACACACTCACGGACAATGAAATTTGCGCACCAAGAAGGAAGCATCGGATTGAACTGAAATTTTATGGACGTAATGATACAGATGAAGGATACACATGATAGCAAAAACAGGGCTACAGGACAATTACACAGGGATCTGTTGCACGCAGTCCGGTCATTTTCAATAGCGCGTTACACCTCCTCGTGCGGCGATACATGCTGCAATACGGTCCGGCATGGAGGCAAACAGACGCCTGTTGTTGTCCTGCGGCAGACTGGCCCACACGTGTTGGACGGTGTGCTCCAAATCTCGGATAGCGCGGCACGGCGGCAGTTGGCGTTTCAACTGGCCCCACACATGTTCGATGGGGGACATGCCCGTGGAGCGGGAAGACCACGAAAGTGTCTGGACATGATGTAGGCAGTCCTGGGCAACCCGAGCGGTGTGCGGGCGGGCATTTTCCTGCTAGTACAGCACATCTGGAATCTCGGCCAGGAATGGGAGCACATGGGGTCGTAGGATCTCATCCACATAACACTGGCGCGCCAATGATCCACGTACCATTACTAGAGCTGATCAGCTATCGTAAGCAATGGCTCCCCAGACCATAATGCCTGCAATGGGGGAGGTGTGGCGCTCGATAGCGAGGTTGGGATTGTGCCGTTGACCCGAAAACCTCCACACCCAAACACGATGATGATCTGTCCTCAAGACGAAGCGGCACTCATCGCTAAACAGCACGAGTTGCCATTCTGTGGCGTTTCACGTCGCTCTGGCTTGGAACCATTGCACACGGAGCCGGCGATGTTCCGGTGTTAATGGCAGCACACGTAAGGAGTGCTGGAACCGCAGATTTGCTTCCGCGAGGAGTCGTGAAATGGTTCGTGGGCACACAGGAGCCTCTACATCTGCCTGTATAATGGATCGGGTCTCCGTGGGATCCGTTCGTGCCTATCGCACGATCCGTCGATCAGCTCTACCGGTGGTCCTCCTGGTCCGTACGGAGCCACTCCGCCGTGTGGCAGTGGCGTCACGTGTCCACTGCTTTCAACACAGTTGGACGGTATGGTCAGAACGATCCATGTGGCGGGCTATACGACGCGCCAACCACCATGTGATTTAGCCTAATGACCAGGTCTCTCTCAAAGTCCGCAAGTTGCATAAATCGACGTCTCTGGCATCTACCCGGCATTCTTGTCACTCTGTACTCTTTCTTGTGTCCGCCGGTGCTTTTCGCTTTCATGGGACATCGACTACACGCCGGTTTGTACGGCTGCCGGTTCGTGCTTGCAGCTCCACCATAGGGAGCCCGGTCATGCGCAATCGCCCCAAACGAGGGTCATTTGCATACCAGCACGCACTCCAGCTATTTGCAAAGTTTCGCGGTTGTAGCATGTTTTATTCTAGGTGCGAAAATTGCATTGTCCGTGAGTCTACATACTTTGTTTTCCCCGAAATCCCCGCTTCTCAAAATCAACTTTAAAAAAAAATTTGCTTTCAATGGAGGTCATGACGATGAATATTTTAAGACCGTCCCGCTGGGGCAGTGGTCTAAACGCTGGCTTGTGACCATTCTTCCGAGATGTATGCGGGTTCGAATCCCGGTGAGGCATGGATGTTGTGTTTGTCTTACTGCACTGGCTCTCTCCCTTCCCTGGAGCTAGTGACCCTAAATTAGGGAAGGGCGACTGCTTATTGCCCATCGAGTTGCTCGTGGTGGTCGTTTAACCTTCAAACAAAATTAATATTTTGTATACATTTCACAATGTTTTCAGACAAAATGCTTCATCACAACTGCATATTTCTGTTTTGAACATGTTTGGAGTCTTACTTTCGCTTCTGAAAATAAAACTGAAAAAAATGTTTTTCATTTAGTCGCCCCTCACAGCGCTAAAGATTTAAGTATACTTTTTCTCAAAATAATGTCTAATTCTCCGGCTATATTGCGTTCGTGTAAATTCTTTTAATAATATTTCCACTTCTAAAAGTCTGATTTAATTATTTTTTTTTTTTTTTTTTTTTTTTTTTGCTATTGATATCCTTTTTGGTGAGGAATGCTTTTCATATAGTTGTCAATTGTTTACCACAGTTTTACCACCAGGTGGTGTAAGTGTTTATTTCTATTTGTGCCATACTTGAAACCGTATCTTCATTTCTGAGAATCCGATTTCGGAAAATCCCCATTTCGTTCGATATCTTCTGCTACGTAAACAAGTGACAAATATACACAATTTGAAATTTTTCGTTGCACACATTTCAGCAGTTAATGACTGAAAGTAGCTATTTCTATTAGTGCGTAGTTTTTTTTTTTTTTTTTTTTTTTTTTGATTGGAGGTTTAACGACCACCGTGAGCAACTCAATGGGCTATAAGCAGTCGCCTGTCCCTAATTTAGGGTCACTGGTTCCAGGGAAGGGACAGAGCCAGTGCCGTAAGACAAACACAACATCCATGCCTCACCGGGATTCGAACCCGGACCCCTTACGGACGAATGATCAGAGGCCAGCGCCTTAGACCACTGCGCCACCGGGGCGGGGCGGCAGTGTGTAGTTCACTGATTGTATAGAAATCTGGTTAATACTTTTTTCTTCTTTTGTTAACAGGTTGAAGGCACTATGAAGAACGTTGCTCTCATTTTTCATTTTTGCGAGAGAGATTTATGTAGAGGAATTTAGGGAGGAAGTGTCTGATCCTAGATCTTAAACAACCCTTAGAAATAGGAAGCTAAAAGGTTTGGGCTAGAGTGCCCGACAGGAAAGTCACATGGAAGCTAGGTAGAAAGGGGGCGAAGACGACTTTATTTACAACCGGGGGGGGGGGCTAGTACCAGAGGTCCTACGGCTTAACGTGCCCATCCGACGCACGACGGATATTTAGTGGTTTGAGCGTTTGTACCTGCCTGGGTACAAACCTGAAACTCTTCCGTGGCAGTCACGAACATTGACCACTAGGCCATCAGCTGAAACTATGTGCAGATTTTTTCTAAGAGGCGTACGTACATTCTTTTTGTCGCTGGTTTTTTCTCATAAAAAATTTGTGTCGAAAATGATTCAAATTGCACCCGTAAATTCAGTGCCATCTTTTCTGTTTAAATTGTGATTCCTAGGAAAAGAAAAGAAGAAAGGTGATGCCGAATTCTTGGTGTAACGAGCACATATTTGCATATTTTTTGACAAAAGACGTGCTGATTATATTCTAGAATTCGGTATCATGTTTCTTTTTTAGAATGCAGTTTCTAGAATTTCGGTGATGCAATCAGCACGACTTTTCAAGCCTTTTCGACGTGAAAAGTATTTTTCAGGGCGGACCTTCCGAAGAGAAGAAACCCAACAAAAACATTTGTCTCCTACCAAATAAACAAAAAAAAACAAGCATTAGTTAAAATGCACATTGTGTGCATTATTCTGCATAATGAGTGGAATCGGATACAAAACGAATTTTTTCCACAGGAATTCTAGTACACGAGAATTGCACCAAAAGTAATGTAAAAGTGGGCATAACTTTTTTTATTAACGGGCAGAGGTCGTTCAAATTGCATATGTTGGTAGTGTAACTCTTCCTCTATAAAAAAAACCCTTCTTCTTCATTGCAGGTACATAATGGATTCAAAGCAGAAGCAACGTGCCGTCATTGGGATCTTGAAGAAGGAAAGGTGCAGGCTGTCCGACATCGACAGAAGGATACAAAATATTTCCGGAGATGATACCACTATGCACAGATGGGTGAAAAACTTTAAAGAAGGGGAAACTAGCATTGAAGACAAACCACGCAGTGGGAGACCATCATCTGCGACCACTGACACGAATCGTCAGCTAGTGGATGAATTGATTCGCGCGGAGAGACGAGTCACAATTTGTGAACTTGTTGCACAACTGGACTGTGGTCACAATGCCATACAGAAGATGGTGGAAGACTTAAGGTGTAAAGTGGGTACCTCGACAATTGACACCCGATTTGAAACAGAGAAGGGTGGAAGTCTGCTCTGGTCTGCTGGAAGCGTTTGAAGCCAATGAAGACACGTTTGTTTTTCAATCGGGTGACAGGGAATGAAACGTGGGAATATCTTTACAATCCGGAAACGAATAATCGAATCAATCCATGGAATGGCGTCACACCTCTTCACCGAAGCCTAAGAAGCTCAAGAGCGAGCAGTCAGCACAGAAAGCCATGGTGACGGTTTTTTAGGGATGACAGGGGTGTCATTCTTCTTGATTTTTTGGAACGTGGCCGTAGCGGGACCAACGAGCGATACATTGAGACAGTCAAGAAGCTTAGAGAAACCGTAAGGAGAAAGAGACCGAACAAGAATCTGAAAATGATCTACATTCAGCATGACAATGCGAGACTAAACACATATTTCGCAACAAATCAGGCGATCAGCAAATTAGGCTGATCAGTGGTTCCCCATCCACCGTACAATCCAAGTCAGGCGCATTTCGACTTCCACCTGTTCGGTCCAACGAACAACGATTTGATGACAAAGACGAGGTGAGAGTGGTTGTGAAGAAGTGGGTATAACAGTCCACACCTGAATTTTTTCAAAGAGGATTCGACAGCTGGGTTCAGTGGTGACGCAAATGCATCGCTTGTGATGGAGACTATGTTGAGCAGTACCTTTGTATAGAGAAAGAGTTACTCTACCCACATGTGGAACTTGAATGACCTCTGCCAGTTAATAAAAACGTTATGCCCACTTTTGCAATACTTTCGGTACAGCCTTCGTAATTTTAGCATTTGCGAGTACAAACAGCAGTTTACACCCACTAGCGGCAGAAATGTGCTTTGCAAAATATCACAAATTATTGGCAAAATCTTTGTCACACTAGAAAAACTTCCCAAAACGAATTTTTCAATTAGAACAAGAAATATGGAGGAAAACGTAACGTCATGAGTCCTGCATCACGTTTTTTTGTTGTTGTTTTTTACTGACAGAGATTATGGTATATGTTATGAGCTGTTTTAAATACATTATGCTGGTAACTTCATAGAGTACACTTTGTCTTTCACATACCCCAAAAGAAGAACGCTAATGTGGTAATGTCAGGGGAACGCGGAGGCCATGGAATTGGATCATCACTACCTCTCTAACTGTTGGGAAATGTGTCATTCAGGAAATCTTGGATGACACAGCTCCTGTGGAGTGGGGCACTGTCCTACTGGAAAAATTATATTTGGCTGCATGGTTGCTATCTTTGGTACGGCAAAGATCTGAAGCATATTTAGGAAAGTGACGGTGTTTTAAGCGAAGAAAAACGACCCAACAATCTGATTGTGCAGGTGACCACACTACACATTAACTTTCGGACTATCGCGCAAGTGTTCTTCGACTGCATGTGGATTTTCCAAGCCCCCAAATTCGCACATTGTGCCGATTCACATTTCCCGAAATGTGAAAGGTTGCCTCGTCTGAAAAAATATTATGTGTGGCAGATTCTGTCTCACCGTACCACTACACAACCTGTGCGCGCGCGCTCCGAGTTGCCATTTTAGAAAATGATTGGTTGCAGAGCAACTGCCTGCTGGGCGCTACAACTTTTCCGCTCGAACTTTCAGACTCTCAGTTTCCGTTACGTCCGGAGTTACAGCTTTAAAACCTTAAATGAAAAAATAATAGACTTACAAATTCCTGAAGCCTCATGGTGAATATTCAGTATTTCTATGCAAATAAAAATAGCACCTGGATGCAGAAACGAAACATACACGAACTCACACGATCCAAGCGGTAGCGAAATTAATTTTTACACGCTTCAAATTTTTTCTTCGTCTTCAGGAACAAGTTTCCAAGTTAATGCTTTTCATGATTATGAAATTGTTGCGAAAATAAGCGATTATCCATATTTCTTTATCTAAGATGTCCCGCGTAATGAAAGACCCATGGAGCTCATAAATCCTGTGGAATGAGAAGGAGGGGGAGGGGAAAGAAAGATTGGTGTGAATCTCAAAGGAGATGAAAGCGTGGATCGTTTTCAAGGTTTTGTGTCGTGTTTTCCCGCTAAATACATAACAAGATTAATTTGCTAATTAAATGCCGAGTTCGTAAAAAGGTTTTATATCTGAACAGGTTATTAATTGAGAAAAGCACGAACATCGAGGATTAATCATTAAACGACCGCAAATATATCCCCTGAACTTTAAGCACATCAGCAACAAGATTTTCTTTGCGTTTTCTAGAGCTAGTTGGACCGACCAGAATGGGTTTTAAAAGAACGGCAACATTTCTTATCTCATAACACGAAGAAAGGCATTTCCTTTTCATATAATTATGAGAAAATGAAATTCTTAGATGTAGTCGCCAACGGTGTTCATGAAAAACCTAACTGCATATTTAAGTAGAAAAAAAAACTCAAAACCATTTGATGCGAAAGTAATATATGCACTTCAGCGCACTCTGTGACATCTCAGAGTTACATTTATTTACTCCGTGCTGGTATTTTACATGATTCCACTGATAGCTTAGAAAATTTCAACGTTTGATCAGGGTAAAATGAAAAAGGGAACTCATACAAGACTAGAAATAAAGTTGAAGCATTTTTATTTGGTTTCATTTTGCGGTCACGACAGCATTTCAAAAATAATGTAATCTCTTTTTTGGTTATGATTAAATTTTATTTTTTCTGACAGAGAGACATAATATTGACAAAACAGATATAATATCAAAGATCGCATTTCGAAAGCAACAGCATCATTCGCGAGTGATTAAAAATCAAACGTCGTACCGAGTAATGTACTTTTAACAAAGGAAAATATGTTTTTATTAAAATGGCTTGTCAGGCAATTACGAGATCTTCCTTATTATACCGAATTCTTGAGAAGCATTCAATTTCTGCTTGCATAGAGAGAAACGGTTGAAGAAGGGAAGTAAAGTTATCAGAAAGGAGAGTTTGCAATTCCGTTCATATTTTATCTCTACTTCCACTGTTTACCTGCTTTCCCTCTTTTTCTCTTATCTTTATTTCCTGTCCCTCTCTATTCCTTTTCTCTACTCTTTTCTTCCTCCCTTTCGCCTTCTGTTTTCCTTACTTCTGTTGCATTCTCCCTTCATCGTTCCCTTCCCGTTGTTCTAATTCTTTGTAAGATTTTGCTTTCAAACTTACCTCTGTATCTCTCAATATGTCCCCTATATCTCCTCGTTTATTTCTGCCTTTCAATTTCGCCTCTCTCACTTCTTCCTCTCCCCCTTATTTTCTCCCTTTAACCCTCCCTTCTCCTTGTCATTCCATCTCTCTCTCTCTCCTAGTTTCTTCTTCCTCTTCATCTTCACCTTTCCAGTTTTTCTTGTATTCATATTTTCCCTCTAAACCTCCCTTCTCCGTGTCGTTCAACCTTGTACTATCATTATCCTTTCAGCGTTATCTTTCTCTGTTTATCTCCTTTCTCGTTTCTTCTGTTTTCCTGTTCTCGGATTTTTCTTCTTGCTTTACCATTTTCCCCTCGAACCTTCCCTTTTTCTTATCCTTCCATCTTGTGTTATCATTTGCCACCTACCCTGCTCTCTCTCTCTCTCTCTCTCTCTCTCTCTCTCTCTCTCTCTCTCTCTCTCTCTCTCTCTCTCTCTCTCTCTCTCTCTCTCTCTCTCTCTCTCTCTCTCTTTCAATCTCCATTCTCTTTTCTTCCATCTTCTTTTTTCACCATCTCGTCTTCCCTCGTTCTTTTTCATCTCCCTTCGTCCATCCCTTTCTCTTTACCTATCATTTTGCCCCCACTACTATTTCTTTCTCTCTATTTCTTCCCTCTCCCTCTTTTCTTCTCCCATTTCATTTTCTCCTCTTTCCCCTTCTTTTCTCTTTTCCCTACGCTCCTCAATTTTCGTCTGTTGTCATTCACCCATGAAGCTCCTCTCTCTTTAGCAACCCTATGTTTTTCTTCTCTCACACTTTCACCGACCTTTCTCTGCTCTTCTTGCTTTATTATTAACCCTCACGCTTTAATCCTATCCTCCACACATTTTTCCATCTTTCCCCTCATTCCGTCTTTTCATCCCTGTCTTCCACGCGGGAGTTTTTTATCCCCTCCCCTCTCTATCTCTCTACTCTAATTTAACTTTTCTTTTTAGATTCTTTCTGTATGTAAATTTGAGTTTCTTCTCCTTAGCATTTCTCAAACTTAACGGGATATCTTCCCTTTCGCTAGAGTATGGTTGGCAACACCCTGAGGTCAGAAAGAAAGACGTGTGGATGTCTGAGATGAGAACTAACGTTATATAATGTTTGAGGAGCAGTAGTGTGCGGAGATGGTGGAACTTATAACGCTAATTGTGGATACGATATTGTTAAATTGAAGATATTTGAAGGCTGCGTGTTCTACTTTAGTGTCAGTGTTGTTTCTTAGTCAGGTGTTATTGTTGATATCAACTCACGTTCATTTCATCTCACCTTGTTGAAGTGCCAAAGGCTTAGTGGCAGAATAAAGACTAACAGTAAGTAACCTTTTCTGAAGTTATTTGAGCGATTGCTGATTCGCTTAAAGGTGATTAAGAACTGATTTGTGTAATGTCCAGACAGAGCTATACTGCTAACAACATTAAACTCCAACGTACTTCTTATATGTCTCACTCTCTGTCCGATTCCACACTCTACCTCTCCCATCATTACACTGCCTATCTTAATTTCCATTTCCCTGTTTCTTTTGCTCTATTCCTAAGGCTTAGGGAAGAGTTCCTCACTTTTCTTTCTCCTGGCTTTGGAGAAAAGCATGGGTGATGTACACCTCAAACAGTGGGCTGTGAAATCTGCACTTCACGACTCACCCTCCGCATTGATTTTCCCGGGCTCTGCTGAATGGCTGTGCCAACACTACCGACGACTTCTTCCGATACACGCGGTCATCCGGGACTTTTAAGTTTGCACAAACAGCCCGTAGTTTTAAATTTTTTACGCCAATCGTAGACAGATTTTTTGGTTGGAGGTTCTTTTCCGAATCGTGATCGAAAATGCCGTTGCACAACAGTTACAGATTCCGTTTTGCTCAATTCAAGAACACAAAACGCCTTCTCCACTGCATACGCTGTCATTTTGTCTGACTAGTCAGGTGAGACGTGCGCTATCGCCTACGTCCCTTCCATCAGTAGCGGAACACAAACTTTATGAGTACATCTACCTGAAGGTTCGCAGTTGTGGTCCGTATCTTCAACTGTTACTGTTTTACAGCATCTGGAAACTGTATACTTCTTTATGAATCCGGTTGTATTTATCCTAGAGCGCCGATTTCCTTCCTTCCTTGGTGCCAGTTGCATTAAATTAGCCATAGATAACTCCTGACAACCTGAAATAATTCTGGGGAGTTGCTCTATTTATAAACTCGGAAACAAAGAATCTCTTCGTACTTCACTATCTAAAATTGAAAGAAATGGATAAAGAATATCCCTTATGTTCCCTTGAAAGGAAGGAGATGAGAGGAGAAAAAGAGCAAAAAATTCTAGACGACGGGTGAAATGCATTCATACCTACTTTTCTAAAAATAATGAGACAAACAGTAAAAAAGGCAGCATATGTCCAATAACGTATGAGCAGGCATACGTGGAAGCTGTTCTGAGGCTGTTACTATGGGAAATAAAGCAAGATCGACATTTTTTTCCATCAGACTTTATGTACTCATCACAGAAACACCGCGCTTTGGTATAGAGTAAGTGACACAATGGTAATAAATATTCCATCTGTGTCTTTACGACTTCTTAGAACCCCGAATAACACGCTGGCAAAACACGTAAGCGTCGGAAAAGTCTCCTTTTACAAAAAGCTATAAGTTAATGATAGGTCGTTTCTCGACATTCATGTGAGCTGTTTTATTTCGAATTCTCCCCTTACTGCTTGACCACGAGCACAGAATTTCCGAAGAAGAAGAGTAACATCATCATAAAAGAAAAATCTGTTAGTACAGTTCGTCGTTACGGATAAACAGTCTCTCTTTTTATCAGTTTATCTAAATATCTAATATACACTATATTGACAAAAGTCACCGGACACCTAGAAAAGAAACACAACATAGCATTTGTTGATATACGTTAGTACGGTGTCGGTTCACCTTTGGCCTTAATGTAAGCACTGACCCTTAAGGACATGCTTTCGATAAGGTTTTGGAACACAGAGATAGGTATGCTGTTCTATTCAGTACATAATGCTGCCGCTAACTGTTGCTTGCTAGTACGCCTTGGTACCAAACTTATGCGGTGCTCTAATTCATCCCATAAGTGCTCTACGGGAATAAGATCAGTGCTCTTTGCTGGCCAGTCCACAGTTGATGCGAAATTATCGTCAAACCATGCCGTAACAGTTGCTTTATGGCTCGGTGCATTATCCTGCTGGTACCAACAAGGCTCGGTTCCATAGTATTGCCACAGAGTTGGTAGGGCATAATTGTTCAGAATATTGAGGTAGACGTGCTGGTTAACAGGTTTGTCCACGATAATCAATGGGACGGGACCATACCACGAAAAACAACCCCACACGAGTACACTGCCAGCTCCAAACTACACCGTAGGAAACGTACACTGTGGTTAATAGCGTTCCCTCGGCTGCCACCATACCCGCACACGGCCATTAGAGTGATGGGTCGTGTATTTGGATTCATCAGTCCATATGACCTGTTTCCATTGATCTACGGTCCACGATAAATGTTATTTACACCATGCTAAACGACGACTAGCATTCCGAGTGGAGATGAAAGGCTTATGAGCAGTCGCACGACCACGGTAACCCATGGAATGAAGTTCTGTGCTGATGGTACGTGTACATACCGAGGTTCCATCCTTTTTACTCACCTGTGCACTGAGGTCTTGTGCAGTACTCCGTCGATTAGCTGTAACGACTCACCTGAGGCTTCGACGTCCTCTATTATCACTGATTTTCTTCGGTCTGCTGGTACGTTTTGCTGCTTCAGGCACTCCATGTGTCTTCCACTTATGCAGTACATCTAAAACAGTTGACTTGGGTATGTTTAAACGTTTCTGGGTTTATCTTATGGACAACCCACTAATATAACACCCAACAATCTTTCCTTTCTCAAAGTCAGTTCTCTCCCACGGCGACATTTTCACTCAACCTCAGAGTGCAATATGATTGCGGTCACCTGCAGGCTTTTTTATACCGTTTGTAGATGTACCGCGCTTCTTAACAACGCAGCGGATCCGTTCACTTGCCTAGGAAAGGATGTCCGGTGAATTTTGTCAATATCGTGCAGGGCTGGCAAACCTTTTCTAACTAGTGTGCCACTTGAAGTTTACTTTACTGCTTTCAAGTGTCTAGTGTGCCACCTCTCTTGCATTTGTTTTTGTTTTTTAATTTCTTTTTCGTGATGAAACTTTTTTGCGAATAACATAAAAATGACATTAACAGAATAGGTAAGTAGGTGAATTTTAAGACTAAGATAATTTCAATTTGAACCTCATTTAATTTGCAAGAAGATAATTTAAAAAATCATACTTACATAATGACATTGGTGTAAAACGTATTGCTGAATGCTACTCGCTCAAACTCGGTTCATAATCTATTGTTTTCAATGTTATGGGCACCATCAGCAGTCACAGGCATTATTTTATTTAAGTCAATCCCCATTTTTACTACAAATTTCTGCTTCACTTCACATATATATTTCCCTGTGATCATAGTTAGCAAACTCACCAATTTAATTAATTCCTCCCTCATTACATTTCCACAAGGAAATCTAACAAAAGTATGTAATCTATAAAAATAAAATATCTAACCAAAAATATCTAAATATAAAATTGTTTTCAAAAAACTAAGGTTTTACTTAATGTTAATGTTTTCATATCAGTGTGCCACCCAAATATTGTTCGTGTGCCACCCAGCGGCACGCGTGCCATAGGTTCGCCATCCCTGATATAGTGAATATCGGTTTATTATGGATGACATGAGAAAAACTTTTTTGTTCATCATTCCATGGTCAGTTGCTTCTACCCAGTTTCAGTATTACTTTTTGTTTTGTTCATTCTTACCAAAACTGTTTAGATATACATTTTCAGTATATTAATTTAGCATAAATCTGGTTTGTTGCACGTTTTCAATTTCAGAAGCTTTTTAGCTTATGTTAACGACTAAATCAAACTCTATGAGATTTCTTTATGTGTTTCATAGAATGGTACCCTCACGTGTAACATAATTTTAAGCTTTTTAAGTGCAGTCCTGCAACATTTTCAAACAGGAAAGATGATCCCGGATTTTCAGTTGTAATGTGCACGTCTTTTGAATCGGTCCCGGACGATTCGTCCAACGACGATTGGTCCAATGCCGATTCGTCCAAAAGGACGACGATTGGTCCAATGGTACGATTGGTCCAACGCCGATTCGTTCAATGGTATCATCTTACCAACCGTAAACTTTTTTTATTTTCCAGAAAGGAATAATCATTTTAATTATTCTCCTCTTTATATTCTTTTGAAAGATAATTTCCGTATATTTGGTAATTGTAAACATTTTACATAAACCTGGTAAAAGGCACTCAATGGAGCATTTCTCAGCTGTTTGCAAAGCACCTAGGCAGCGGGCATTTTTTGAAGATTTTAATTTACAACCTAGATATTTGGTATTTGTAAATATGTTATAAAACCTAATAAAAGGCACTCATCCTATCATTTCTCAGGTCTTTACGAGGCACCTAGACCCCGGGCCTTTTTAGAAGATTTTAAGTTACAACCTAGATATTTGGTATATGTAAACATTTTATAAAACTTAATAAAAGGCACTCATCGTATCATTTCTCAGGTCTTTACAAAGCACCTAGGCCTTGGGCCTTTTTAAAAGATTTTAAGTCACAACCTAGATATTTGGTACTTGTAAACATTTTATAAAACTTTGTAAAAGGCACTCAACGAATCATTTCTCAGCTATCTACCAGGCACCTAGGTCGCGGGCCTTTTTAGAAGATTTTAAGTTACAAGCTAGATATTTTTAAAAATTTTATAAAACTTTATAAAAGGCACTCATCGTATCATTTCTGAGGTCTTTGCAAGGCACCTAGGCCGCGGGCCATTTTAGATGATTTTAAGTTACAACCTAGATATTTGGTATTTGTAAACATTTTATAAAACTTTATAAAAGGCACTCATCTTATCATTTCTGAGGCATTTGCTAGGCACCTAGGCCGCGGGCCTATGAATTAATATTTCGTGCTTAAATGAAAACGCAATATTATTAACTTGATTTAATATGTAAACGTTATGAATATGACATCGGTAGAATAAAAAGTCCTAAAAAGGCCTAGGCTTAGAGCCTATGAATTAATATTTCGTGCCTAAGTAAAAGCTTAATATTATTAACTTGATTTGATATGTAAACGTTATGAATCTGACATCGGTAGAATTAAAACTGTTAAAAAAGCCTAGGCCTATGAATTAATATTTCGTATTTAAGTAAAAGCGCAATATTATTAACTTGATTTAATATGTAAACGTTATGAATATGACATCGCTGGATTAAAAACTGTTGAAAAGGCCACTGTCCAAACCCCAGCCAGTTGTTTCCATTGGGCAGCTGGCGGAAAACCCCACTGCATTCTACTAACAGAAACGGAACACTAGTATTTTATATTATTTTATGCAAAAGAGAAACATTGAAGTTGATAGAACGGCTCGCACATCAGTAACTTCATACGGCAGCAAGAACGCGATTCCAAAAAAAAAATCTGTAACCACAATATTACGCATGAAATGTAACATTATTTTACATTCTTTGGACTACCGGTACTTTCGTATAACATCGGAGATAGAATCAGAACAGATGAGGCTTTTATAGCACGAGTAGCACTTCGGACAGATAGGACGGAATTGGACCAATCGTCCATTGGACAAATCGGCATTGGACCAATCGTACCACTGGACGAATCGTACCTTTGGACCAATTGTCCATTGGACGAATCGGCATTGGACCAATCGTACCACTGGACGAATCGTACCTTTGGACCAATTGTCCATTGGACGAATCGGCATTGGACTAATCGTCGTTGGACGAATCGTACCAGACCCCTTTTGAATCCTTTCCGACGCGGATAAAATTCAGCAAAGTTATTCAAAGCTAATGGGACCGGTTAGAAAAAAATCAATCGGATTTCTACAACAAATAAAACATCCAGAAATGGAAATAGCTACTTACTTCCCCTAACGGCTAAAAACTATGTTACGAAAACTAGCAAATGGCGCACATAAGGTTTCTCATAGGAAGGTATCAGAGAGAACGAGATTTTCAAATCCAACAGTTAAAAGAAGAAATGCAGAAGGAAACATGATATAATACTTCGCCTTCTACCGGAAGAATTTTGCATAATGGAAAAGTTGAAAATAGGCGAAAAGTATTCGTCACGGTAAAAGCTATGCTAAGGGAAAAGAACTTTTCAAACACCTCTCCAGGAAGCAGAAATAGTGAGAAAAAGGTTTTGACCTTTGCGCCGCTCAGAGGGAAAGCTGTTCATTATTTAAAAAGAATAATGCTCTCCCTCTTTATTGTAGCGATGACATACAGTAAAAAAAGAAATTTCTCAATTGGGTTTTTAGAAACTTAGATATATCTGCAAACGAAAGTACACAAACACCACCTAGCGACAGAGCTGTGAACTACAAAATTCCTCATGTACAAACCCAAAGTGTTCAACAAGTTAAATCGCTCATTTAGGAGCACACATATTGAGAAGAATATATAAAACATTTGCGCCCCTGGCGACAATATTTTGAATTATTTTGGGAAGAAAATATGCACAAAGAGTTATCATTGTTATTAGCATCTGTCCGAAAAAGATTTTTAAATCGTGTTTTTAGTTAAGCAGATATTGCTGTAAACGGAAACGTGAACTTCTCCAGTAAAAGACTCGTGCATTAAGAAATATTTGAAATTATATGAGAAACATTTCGCACGGAAATACTCTGCAGCAAGAAACGAATTTTTCAAATCGGTCTTTTAGAAGCAGAGATATTGACAAAAGTAAAGCATGCATTTCATTTACGCCTCCTGCCGGGAAAATTATGTATTATTTTAAACAGGTGGTAGTTTCAGGTTTTCCGGGTGAGGGGTATCGGTTCCACGAAACAATACTTTCTGTCGGGTTTTCAAAAGCTCAGATTTTGCTGCAAATACGTCAGAAGCATAAATAAACACTTACGCCCCCTGGTGGCCACATCGTTCTTTGCCAAAAATTAGAAATAACAGTGGTGTGCAAAAGTAATGCATCACCTGCAAAAACCGTGAATTTTTAAGTTTAACTCCTTTTTTAACTAACTAATTTTCAGACTTATTTCATCGTTTATATCATTAGATGAGAAATATAATGGAGATTTCAAAAAAGTCTTAGATTTTTTTTTTTTTGTAGCTACTTCTGTTCTTAGTGACTTCAAAGTGTTAAAATGTCCCCCAAAGTCACCACAGTCACTATATTTTAACCCAATTGGACTCATATGGGATGAGAATGAAAAAGCCATTCGTAACAGAAATCCTCCGGCACAACAGTGCCAAAATGTCCCCCATAGTCACCACATTTTAACGCAACTGAACAAGTATAGGATCAGAGTAAGAGAGCCATTCGTAACAGAAAACTTTCTCCAGAGAACATTCGTCAATTGCATCACGTCCCTTTAAGCAGCCGGTGGCCTAGTGGTCAACGTTCGTGACTGCCACGGAGAAGACCTCAGGTTCGATCCCAGGCAGGTACGAATGCTCCAACCACTAAATATCCGGCTTGCGCTGGATGGCCACGTTAAGCCGTCGGGGCACGGGTACTGGCCCCCCGGTAATAAATAACGGCGTCTTCCTCCCCCTCTCTAATTCGCTTCCGTGTCACTTTCCTATCGGGCACTCTAGCCCAAATCTAGCTTCCTATTTCTAAGGGTTGTTTTAGACCTGGGGTCAGACACTCCTTTCCTAAAATCCTGTATATATGATCTGATCTGAAATCCGTTTAGCTGAGCATACCTGTAAGGTGACGTCAGTATTTCGTTGAATCGGTGCCACGCCTAATAAAGGCTGTTTCGAAGGATAATAGCCTATAACGAAGTAAATTTCTCGGTCATTTTTGTCCACGCTGGGCATCGAATCCGTGTCCCCCTCACTCCGCAGTAAGTCTCTCTCCCAACTGAGCTACGCGGACGCATGCTCTCGCCGCTATCGGCCTTTATCTCATGTGCATCCTGATGCGTGGCAGGCACGTCACATCTCCCCCCTCCCGAAAGAGGGCCGGGGGTATGACCCACGGGTCAGTGGGGACCATGTGTCGCTGTAGGTAGTCATCCGATGAAGAACGTACATTGGAGAAATCCCAGTCAATTTGGTGTGAGGAACGTAACATCACACACATTTATTTTTCGAAGTGCTGAAGAAAGGATTCTCTTATTTTTCCTGTCTCGCGGTGTGAAAAGAACGTCACACCATTGCGAGAACTTTAACAGCCAGATCATTCTTGAAGTTGGGGAGCCAATATAACGAAGTAAGTCTCTCCATCCTTTGTCCACGCCGGGCATCGAATCGGGGTCCCCTCACTCCGGAGTAAGTCGCTCTCCCAACTGAGCTACGCAGACGTATGCTCTCGCTGCTATCTGCCTTTATCTCATGTGCGTTCTGCGGTGCAGGCACGTCACAAGCCGCACAGCACGCAACTAGGTAAGTCTTCCTAATAAGCTCCTACTTTGATGCACTATTTCATCTGCAGACAAGCACAGAAGATGTAATATAAACTATCGCCATAGAGATTGTTGAGCATAGTGTAAACCGTTGGACGCCTCCTAGCGTGCGTTGTTTTAGGTCAAAAATATTGATAACTAGTTTTACCAAAACGTGAACAAATGCACAAACTGCATTCTGACTTCCAGACGATGCTTGGCCATATATGAGCGTTAAGTAGACGAGTTTATCGTCCATCTGGCCACACAACATGTCTAGGCTCTTTGTGACGAGTTCCACTAGAGACTGTAATAAAAATTCCGTTGACGAATATATGAATTACATAACAATCTGCGCCACGATTGTGGCAGCGACACAAAGGCTAACGCACTAGTCCAAACTTGTTCAATGTAAGTATGCGTCGATGCAAATAAACGTCAAGGAATACCGCTGGTATCAATCAACGTTTGACTCACCTGTCGCCAATCTTCTGTAAGTGGAAACACGTCAGTAAGGGCATATAGATACTTATACATACTTGGAAGAATATGTGATGGACTCATTGTAAATGTCAGCAGTACGCACACAAGGAATGACCTGAGCCTTGTTATTCACAGGGAAACAAAACAGATGCCTGTGGTATAAAACAAAACGTCTTGCATAAAACGGGCTAAGTAGTAGTCTTACTGAACATAGATGCCCTTCGGAAAATAGGCGCCATTATATTCAACGGTTGCTACACGACAGTTGCCTGACTGAAAGTAGAGGCCCTACAGAAAATACACGAATGAGCCAATTACATTGTGACAACCAACAGCCTAGAGAAATGAGCGCGCCTGGAAACCGAACGGTGGCGCAAGTGAAATTCACAGAACAATATATATTCAACCCAAGGACCGACTTTCGGTTAGTAGAGCGTTCGGAGTCTGAATGGGAAAAGCTGCCGGTTTACCGGAGTTTAATGAAGGACAAATTGTGATGGCACGGCGCCTTCGAACTACGATCTCGGAAACGGCCCTGCTTGTGGGTTGTTCACGTGCCGCTGTAGTGAGTACGTATCAAAAGTGGTGCACAGATGCCCTAACGACGAACCGTCGTCCAGCGGTGTGACGTCCGTAGCTCATTGATGCCAGAGTGTAGCGGAGACTCTCGCGCATTGTTCACAGCGACTGCAGGCCACAGTGCGACAAACCACCCGCAGTTACAACAGTGGTGATCAGGGCAATGTGTCACAAGATACAGTTCATTGCAGCCTTCTGCGCATGGGACTGCGTAGCCGAAGACCCAACCGGGTCCCCATGCACACTGCACGTCGTCACCAACGACGCAATGAAATGAGCCCAAGATCGAGATTGGAAGAAAGTGGCTTTGTCTGACGAATCAAGATTCCTGGTGCATCACATAGACTGCAGAGCGAGGATATGCTGATTACCAATGGAGGCTATGACACCTGGATGCACTGTTGGGCGGAAAAAGGATAGCGGCAGCGGTGTTATGCTCTGGGCGATGTTTGTATTCTTAGGGGCACTTTAAGGCCCCATTATCCCAATAGCACAGTCCCTGATAGCTCTCAGGTATCTGAACAACGTTGCGGACCAAATTCACCCATTCAAGGTAACTGTGTTCTTTGCTAGTGATAGCCATTACCAACAGAATAATGCGCCATGCCACACTGCCAGAATCGTCAAGGAGTGGTTCGATGAACATGCTGATGACTTTGTGTTAATTCCCTGTTCTCCAAATTCGCCTGACATGAACACAATCAAACATTTGTGGTTCGACTTAGAAAAGGGGGTTCGCGCTAAATCACCATTACCCCGAGATGTACGGGAACCGGAGGACCTGCTGTTGACATTGTGGTACCAGATACCCCAGGATACCTATATCGCCACCTCATCGAATCGATGCCTCGCCGAGTGGCCGTTGTTTTGCGTGCTAAAGCTTATAAGTAGGTGGTCATAATGTAATGGCTGATCGATGTAGGTACCATTATATTCAACGGTTGCCACACGATACTTGCCTGACTGAAAGTAGAGGCCCTTCAGAAAATAGGTACCATTATATTTAACGTTTGCCACACGACAGTTGCCTGACTAAAAATAGAAGCCGTTTGGAAAATAGGTATCATTAAATTCAACGGTTGCCACACGATAGCGAGCAATTGTGTAGCAGTCATACGCTTCCAGAAGAAGAACCAAATCATTATTTCCACCTCGTTATATAAACAGTCTTGAATATTCATTTCACGCAACAGGAAAATAATAGTTAATAAATAATGTGTACACAGCACAAAAGTAAATCATAAAATCATGAAAGCGTTTACATACACAGAAGTCCCATTAATATATTTACCATATGAAGGAGAATATTTTTCTAAAGATAAAATGGGTTATAGCAAGAAAAATTATTCTTGTTTCTACTATTTATTTATTTCAGTTCTGTTTCGAAATGAATAAATCTGAAACAAAAGCGCTCTCATTTTGAGAAAAACAACGAGATAAGAAAAAAAATTATGTCTTGGGCTATGAAAAAATACCGACGACAATGAATAATAAAAATGGCTGTCGAGGATTTCCTTTCAGTTATTTCTTTTTGACAAAGTGTGTTTAACAAATGAGCAGAATGAACAGAATAAATTAGAATCCTTCTTTTTTGCATTCTTCTGTGATTCTTCAAACAACAACACATCAAGCCTTTTTTAGCGAAACGCAAATGGAACAGGTTTTTCATTTTATGCAGATGAACTTTCGCATCCATGTACTTGTAGCATGAACATTTCCAATGTACTTTTCCCTGAGATAAATAAAAGGGCGCATCTTTCCGCTTGTAACAAATTCCCTGATTTTTCATTATACCCAAGTGTCCATTGACAAAACACTCAGTGCGGCCTCTAAAGAACTTAAAAGAAGAAATAACCACCAGCGTGTGAGTTGGCTAATGGCCAACATCGTTCATTCTGTGGTAAGCTATTGCTAGCGGTTTTGTTCGGTTCCTCGTAGCCACCAATTCCTTTTTTTTTTCTCAGGGTTTCCTCCGACGCGAATGGGCACCATGGAATTCAAGGCATTCGTGAATGGGCCGCAAGAAATTTGGCTGTGGACGCATCAGACACCTACGGTAGCTTCCCCTCTGATCTGGACTTTCACCATCATTGTGCTGGCCACCTAATGTCACTGCAAAGCCGAAGTGCCCCCTGATCTCGACTTTCACCATCATTGTGCTGGCCACCTAATGTCACTCCGATGCCGCAGTGCCCTCTCATCTGGACTTTCACCATCATTGTGCTGGCCACCTAATGTCACTGCGATGGCGCAGTGCCCCCTGATCTGGACTTTCACCATCATTGTGCTGGCCACCTAATGTCACTGCGATGGCGCAGTGCCTCCTGATCTGGACTTTCACCTTCCTTGTGCTGGCCACCTAATGTCACTCCGATGCCGCAGTGCCCTCTGATCTGGACTTTCACCATCATTGTGCTGGCCACCTAATGTCACTGCGAAGGTCCAGTGCCCCCTGATCTTGACTTTCACCATCACTGTGCTGGCCACCTAATGTCACTGCGATGGCGCAGTGCCTCCTGATCTGGACTTTCACCATCATTGTGCTGGCCATCTAATGTCACTGCGAAGGCGCAGTGCCCCCTGATCTGGACTTTCACCATCCTTGTGCTCGCCACCTAATGTCACTCCGATGCCGCAGTGCCCTCTGATCTGGACTTTCACCATCATTGTGCTGGCCACCTAATTCACTCCGATGGTGCAGTGCCCTCTGATCTGGACTTTCACCATCATTGTGCTGGCCAACTAATGTCACCTCGATGGCACAGTGTCCAAGCGCTGGCTTCTGACTATTCGTCCAAGATGAGTCAGTGTTCGAATCCCGTGAGACGTGGATGCTATGTTTGTCTTACGGCACTGGCTCTCTCTGTCTCTTCCCTGGAACTAGTGACCCCAAATTAGGGGCGGGGTACTGCTTATAGTCCATCGAGTTTCTCATGGTGGTTGTTGAACCCCCAATAAATAATAAGAAGAAGAAGAATGTGAAGCATTTCAGGCTGAAAATACAATGAATGAAGATGTAGCTCCATTAATGGACCAGGGAAACTCGCTTTTGAGTGAAAATTCTTGACAAAAAAATAAGAAAATGTAAATCGGAAAGTTAGCAAAAACCACTAAAGTTGCGAAAGTTGATCAAAAGAATGAGGTAACAAGGCTGATCATTCTATGAACACTTCTACTGTAAGTCCAACAACTGTGAGTATAGGTATTAACATACCCTCATGACAGTGCCGCGCAACATGAAGAAGCATGCGCGTATTACAATGTTCAACGCATGCGCGTTCAACATTGCGGCAGTTCAAAATGGCGATCTGGCTTAAGGTCTCCACGGGCTTTCATTTGGAAAGACCGCCTGACCCGGCCAGGACCGGAACTTTAGTGATGCAGGATCAGACTTTCCAGTTCCTCATAATACAGGGTCATTCAAAATGACTGCCCCGATTACAAATGACAATACCTGGTTTATGAACATAGATACAGAGATCACAATGTTGCACAATAAAGAAGGGAGTTTAGAATTTTGTTTCCATACCTTACAAATGTTCTATGTGACTCCCCTGTGGACAACATCTAAACGGTAATCCATTTCACGTCATACATCATGAAATATGTCCGTAGTCACTGATGCCAGTGCAAGCTGAATGCCCATCTTTAGTTCTTGCAGTGTTCTCGGCAAAGGTTGCATATACACATGGTCTTTGACATACCCCCACAAAGAGAAGTCACAAGGAGTAAGGTTTGAATGACACTTTTCAAACTCCAGCACGCAAAACGCCTTTTCTGCTGCTGTCGCCAATTTTCCCACTGGCTTTGGCGCACGGGCAGCTCACTTTCTTACGTCAACATAGCAACACAGCAGTAGTTTCCAATAAAATTCCAAACTTCCTTTTTTCTTATGTAGGGATATCATCTGTCTATTTATCTTCATAAACACGTCATTGTCATTCGTAATAGGAGCAATCGTTTTGAATTACCCTCTATAATACACTGCTGGACAATTGCTAAGGACGGATCATAAACGACTATATAGCGCATAAAAAAGTAAGTGTGGTTGGACGCCAAGTGAAATAAAATAATGTCAGAATGTCAGGACATTACAAGAAAGACAATTTATTGTGCTCTGAAATCCAGAAGGCTTTGGAACGTGTTCAAGGGACAAACAGGCCATTTTGTGCAGAATACGTAAACGTGAAAAAAATGCAATTACCGTCCGCAGGCGTTCCGGCGTAAGATGTCAATACGGGATATGGCCACCATGGAGGGCGATGCAAGATTCCACACGTCGTGTCATGCTTTGCACAACATTATCAAGCAGCTGTTGGGGTAATTTATCCCATTCCTCCGTCAGTGCACAGATGAGCGTGTCCTTGTTTATTGGAGGGCATTGGCGACCAGCAAGACTCCTCCCCAAAGCATTTCACACATTTTCAATGGGATTCAGATCTGGAGAACGTGCTGACCATACGAGGTGTTGAATATCCTCGCTCTCAAGACACTCCTGGACAGCGACTGTTCGATGACATGTTGCGTTGTCGTCCATGAAAATGAATCTATCACCGACAGCACCACGGAACATGCGAACATGAGGTAGCAGAACATCATTAATGTATCGTTGGCCAGTCATAGTCCCAGTTGGAAGCACATAGAGAGACGTACGGCCATTGATCATGATACCAGCCCATACCATGACACTACATGTCGGATATCGGTCCCTTTCCTGTATGTTTGCTGGACAATATGCAGAACCACCATCACGCCACATCAGTTGTCGTCGACAATCAGACGATAGACTGTATCTACTCTCATCTGAGAAGAGGACAGCAGACCAGTCGTTATCAGTCCAATTGCGATGTTGATGGCGCCGTTGCAAACGGGCGGTACGGTGACGTCTGGACAATGGGATGCACACAACAGGACGGCGGGCGTATAGTCCTCCTTCATGCAAACGACTGGCGACAGTTTTTCGGGACATCCGCTTTCCAGTAGCAGCCATAAACTGATTTGCTACCTCACTAGCTGTGCTGCGCCGGTGTCTTTTTGTTGATATCACTATGTACCGATCTTCTGCAGGTGTCGTACTGCGAACACGACCTCCCCGTAACGTTTGCTACACTCTCCATTTGTTTGAAATGATTTCCAAAGCCTTGAAACAACACTGTGGCTGACGTCGAACTCCCTGGCAACATCTGTTATTTTTCGCCCTTCTTCAATCTTGCCAATAATACGGCCACGCGTAAAATCGTCTAGGTGATGTCGGGAAGACATACTGAAAATTGCAAGTTTGTCAATTGATTCTTTCCCTTTCAACTTTGCGTTTGAACAACAACGGTCAATACGCGTCAAATCCTTTATATCTCTTATCAGCGCTATGACGTCACGAACAAGTTCGGCAATCCAAAATTTGCATACGCACAACACGTCTTACTGTATCCCGCACTTATGCTAATTTCCACATTTTCCTGCCTTCCATTTTATGGTTGCTATCGTTGCTATTGTCATCCGTCCTTAGCAATTGTCCGGCAGTGTACTACTGTCGCAGGCCTGATTCCATTTTTTTTTATTGAAGGTTTGACGACCACCGTGAGCAACTCAGCGGGCTATAAGCAGTCACCCGTCTCTAATTTAGGGCCACTGGCTCCAGGTAAGGGAGAGAGCCAGTGCCGTAAAACAAACAAAACATCCATGCCTCACCGGGATTCGAACCCGGGCCCATCTCGGACGAATGGTCATAGGCCAGCGCTTAGACCACTGTGCCACCTGTTGCGGTCCATCCGTTCCATAAAAGGAAAAGTCTGTTTGTTTCAGGAGTTCAACGGCCCTCCCATGATCTAAGATCTACGAAGTAATATGTTCCTAATTTCGGTCGTCTGCTTCCAGGGAAAGGAAAGAGCAAGCTTCGTGAGACAACCACGCCCAGAACTCTCACTCCGCAACTCGAACCTAGATCTAGCTGCGAATACTAGTCAGAAAGCTACGCCTCTGACCACTTGGCCACCGAACAATCACAAGGTTTAATGACGGTCGTTTATTCTACCAGTGCAAATATATATTTTGCAGATCATCATCATCATCATTGTCAACCATTATCAATCCACTGCTGGACGAAGGTCTCCCCAAGTTTCCTCCACAACGGTCTGTCTTGTGCCAGTCTCCTCCATGTCACTCCCGCATATTTACGAATTTCATCCACCCATCTCCCATGTGGTCTTTTTCTGGGTCTTTTCCTGTCCCTTGGAATCCAATCTAAAATTTCGGCTGTCCATCTATGGTCTGTCCTTCTGGCAGTATGTCCAGCCCATTGCCATTTCAGGGATTTAACCCTGATCATGATGTCTTCCACTCTCGTCATTTTTCGGATCCACGAGTTTCTCTTCTTATCTCTCCTGGTTATACCAAGCATGCACCTCTCCATGCTGCTTTGAGTTGTCTGCAGCCTTTGTATGTCTCTTTTAGTTAAGGTCCACGTCTCTGCACCATACGTAAGCACTGGAAGGATGCATTGATCAAACACTTTTCTTTTAAGACATAATGGCATATTGCTCTTGAAAATTATGCTGTTTCTTCCAAAAGCTCTCCAGGCAAGTTTTGTACGCCGATTAATTTCTTCATCAATGTGACCCTCACTTGATATCTGCTGTCCAAGATAAACATACGTATCTGTTATCTCCAGTTTTTCTCCATCAATCGATAAATCTTCATTTCTTGTAAAAGCATTGAACATCACTTTTGTCTTCTGAAAGTTCATTTTTAATCCCACTTCTTTACTCTTGTCAGCAAGTTCCTGGATCATACTCTGCAGCTCTGATGGGGTAGTTGCAAAAATGACTATGTCATCAGCAAAACGAAGGTGGGTTAGATAATCTCCATTAATCTTTATCCCTTTGTTTTCCCAGTTCAGTGATTGAAAGACATTTTCCAATGTGGCATTAAAGAGCTTCGGAGATATGGTGTCACCTTGTCTCACTCCCTTTCCAATTTTTATGTGTGTTGTATTTTCAAACAGCCGAATCTTTGCACTTGCATTTTCATAGATGTTATTAATAATATTAATGTATGCATCTTCAATACCGCAGGATTTCAGAGCCGTGGTAACTGCTGATGGTTTCACCGAATCAAAGGCTTTTTCATAATCGATAAAAGCCATGCACAATGGAAGTTCATATTCCCTCGCTCTTTCAATTAGTTCTCTCAGTACGTGGATATGATCTATTGTGCTGTAGCCACTCCTGAATCCAGCTTGTTCTCTCGGTTGAGCCATGTCCAGTGTTACCTTCAAGCGGTGTGAAAGAACTTTAGTGAAGATTTTATAAACCACTGATAGGAGGCTGATAGGTCTGTAGTTCCTGAGATCCTCAATGTCATCTTTTTTATGTAGCAGGATCATTGTAGCATTGTTCCAATCCTCAAGAATCTTCCCTTCATTAAGGCATCGAGTGAAAATTTGGGCGAGTACTGTTTCGATTTCTCCACTTGCTTCTTGTATGATGTCTATAGTAATTCCATCTTCTCCTGGAGCTTTCCCCCGCTTCATGTTCTTGATTGCATGAGCAACTTCTGCTGGGAGGACTGGAAGAACTCTGGTACCTTTCATGATGTCTGGAGTACATGTATCATCCCTTTCATATAATTTGGAGTAGAAATCTTTCACTCTTGTCAAAATTTCGCCTCTATTTCTTGTTATAGAACCATCTTCTTTTCTCAGAGCCATAATCTGTTTTCTTCCCTTACTGAGATGTCCCTTTGCTATCTTAAGGCTTTGGTTGTTTTCAATTGCTTTCCTCACTAGCTCACAGTTGAATTTCCTTACGTCTTCAGTGATACTTTTTCGTGTTGTCTTGCATAGCTCTATATATTCCACTTTGGAAGTTACATCTTCTTTAGTTGTCCTCATCTCTTCTTCTTTTGCATCAACATTTTGGTTTTTCCTGATAATTTGTTCACATGCAACTTGTTCTTAGACCCAGCTAATTTTGTTGCTGTTTCCATTAGAGCTTTGGTTACTTTTCTGTTAACTTCCGAAATATCCACTTCTTCCGATGTTAGGCCTTCTAAAGCAGAGAATCTGTTCTTCAGTTCTAACTTGAAAGTATTATGGTGTTTTTTAAGGTTGGTTATGTCAATACATTTTGTTTGTCTTATGAGCTTGCCACGTTCCAGGTTAGTGTTGAGGTGCATCTTACATCTCACCAATCTATGGTCACTACCTGTGTTGAACTTGTTCAGCACACTGCAGTCTTCGATGACGAATTTTTTGTTACACATAATAAAATCAATTTCACTTGTCGTTCCAATTGGATGTCTCCATGTCCATTTCCTGTGTGGCTTTTTCTTGAAAAAGGAGTTCAAGATGAAAGATACATAAACTTTTGCAGATACATAAACTTAAATATTTATTATTATTATTGACTTAAAGATTTAGGCAATGACCGGCTTGAACCGTCTGGAACTTGAAACGTCTCCTTGATCTCGTCGCACTAAGTTTACAGTCCAGAGCGGTCTTAGGCCGCGGCCCGATGTTCATCCTTTCCGCGTTCTTTTCTCAGCTGTTGTGGGTAATCCGTTATCCATTCCCGACCTTTTCTGACTTCCAAATCTTTGTCCTTAACTTTGTCAAGTCTGTTGTAACCTGCAAGTTTTCGTAATGCCCGTATATCTGCTGTTCTATTTATTTATTTTTTTTGTCTCTCTCAGCCCAGACCCTCGTTTCACTTGAATACCTGTTTATTGGTTTGACGATGATATTATACACACACCGGGCACTAAATTAGAAATCTTTATGCAGATGAACGTAAACGTTACTTAAGCAGCGTACATACAAAATACAAGGTTGCGTGCGTCCCCACGTGATCTAGAAAACTGTTTAAGACTGCTCCTGGTCAATAATGTTGATCACAATGGGGAAAAACAAAGCATCTTTCAGAGTATTATAAAGAGCTTATTATCGGTACCCGTTTGGCCGAAGCGACGATTCCAAAAACACCATAACTGACTGGTTTCTCCAAAGTTGAGATATCCCATGTGTTCAATCAGTGGGAAAATGACCCACATTGTTTGTCTAAGAGGAGCAATTGTGGCGCGACGACAATCTGTAGGGGACGAGATCGCCGTCATCTGAGAAAGCTTGTACGGAGAAACAGGACTTCCTCTGTTCTGTAATTGACCCGGAAGCATTCAGTGAAGGCTGTTTCCGACCCATATATTTGCGAACTATGCGCTAGTAATTGAACAGGATCGGTATTGGCAATAGCGTGCCTATGCAGAAATCACTGATTTCTGCAAAGAACTGGAAAGTTAGTCTAGAGTGTTGTTAAAAACACTGTGACTGGACAAAAGAAGGCTGGGAAAAAGGGAAGTGGTTCGACGAGTTGCGGATCACCTTGTTCCGTACCGACGATAAGCAGAGTTTGGTCGGAGCCTTATGAAGCAATGTGATTTGGCATAGATTGGAGTGCATCTACGTCTACAGAATAAAACAAACCTCAAGGTTCTTGAAGTGGTGTAATGATGTGAGGCACGTTCTTTTGATACGGAACGGGTCCGCTGTTGTTGCTGGAAAATGGAGCGTCCTCCAAAAATATCTCAACATAAATCCCGGATCTGAACCCCATTGAGGATGTATGGAATATGTTAGAAAATCAGATCCGGGCCCAAAGTTTTCTTCTGTCATAACTAGTTAAAGGACTATCTGGTGAACGCCTGTTATTCTGTAGACGTACATGCATTCCAATCTATACCTAATCGCATACGTGCTGTAATTCGAGCAAAAGGAGATCCAACCTGGTATTGGCCTCCCCGGTGGCGCAGTGGTCTCAGCGATGGCTTCTGATCATTCGTCCAAAAGGGGTGCGGGTTCGAATCCCGGTAAGGCATGGATATTGTGTTTGTCTTACCGTACTGGCTCTCTCCCTTCTCTTGAACCAGTGGTCGTAAATTAGGGACAGGCGACTGCTTATAGCCCATTGAGTTGCTCACGATGGTCGTTAAATCTCCAATTAAAAAAACAAAAAAAAAACGGTATTAAATAATGTTTCTAATTCAGTGGCTGGTATGTGTCCAGATTAAATGAAATTGTTGAGACACCGCTACTTTGAACTATTCTAATGTTTGCCTCCTTATTGCCCTTGAGGAATTGAAATTTATTTTAATTTTTATATAATTCTATCAAAGTATGCTTCTTCTGTTGCTTCTGTTAGTTTCTTTCGGAAGCGGCGAAGTTTATTAGAGACTTAACCAACAACTTTGTATTTACTATGTTAAAAGCTTTCCCGAAATATCTGTGTGACACTGAAATGCTTCATTTAGAATCAGTGGTAGGGAATGCATGAAAATCGGCAGGCGGATGATTTGTGGCGAAATTTGCTAATGATTAAGTAGTACAGGTTCTGTTGAGGGGAAGCTTCCCCTGATATGAACATAGACGTAGTTAGCTAGGAGAACTACTCAACATGTGTGTGTGTGAGGCAGTTTATATAGGCTTTTGTCTCGCAGGGATCATTGGCCTGTGCAAAGAGATTATCGAAAATGCCAAAACGTCACGTTCGACACCGATATCAGCATATTACCGACTACGACAGAGATAAAATTACTGGCCTTCGAGAGGAGAAATGATCGCTTCGTCGTGTAGAGGAATGGGTGGGCAACAATCTCTGCAGATAGGTCAACGACGGACGACGACAGAACGGGACGAACGTCTCACCCGTCGACAGGTATACGATTTACAGCCACGCAAGCGACCATTCAACGAGCTGCGACTTCTTCTAGCTGTCACTCCGTCTGCCGTCGAACCATTACACGCCGACTGACAAAACGGAAGGAGGGAGGGGGGGTCTTTGTACACTGGCCATTGCGTCGATTAACACTCACCGCAGTCTTTCGCTAACAGCGTCTGAAATGGTGCAGCGTGCGAGTCAACATGGGTACAGAATGACATCAAGTAGTCTTCAGCGATGAATCTTGCTTCTGCTTGGGGGCCGATAACTGACGCATGCACGTGTGGTGACGATGTGATGAACGCAAGGATCCAAGAGAATAGGCGTAGTTTCGGAGTAGGGGGGGCATATAGGGGCATGTGCCTCTCTCAACTTCAGAAAATTTAAATGTGAGAGCAAGTCTACGATTGGGAGCGGCAAATATGAGTGGGAGGATTACTGGAGTCGCAACGAAGTCCAAAGAGGGAAAACCAACAGGTTTATAAACACACACTGTTACTCTCACCTTCTGTACTCAGCTGTGATTCGTTCTCCTGAGGAAGTAAAACCAAGGCAAGACGCTATCGATGTCGAGAATTCATTATATAACATTATTCATGTATCAGCAAAAAGATTTGTGATATTTAAAAGAATCTGTAATAAAATAGATGACTTTTATTTTTAGAAAACTTAGCAACTTGTCAAAAATACGCTGGACTGTCCGATATTGTTCATTATTAGCAGTGGTTGAAGAATAATGTTAAAAAAAGATGTTCTGCTATGCACTTAAAAAATCCAAATTTTGTGACATTTCTGGAGAAACTTTCTAAGAATTGCCTTCCTCCCCAAAACAAAAACATCAGTTTATATTTTTGTCGCCGCCCCGGTGGCGCAGTGGTCTAAGGCGTTGGCCTCTGATCATTCGTCCGTAAGGGGTCCGGGTTCGAATCCCGGTCAAGCATGGATATTGTGTTTGTCTTACGGCACTGGCTCTCTCCCTTCCCTGGAACCAGTGACCCTAAATTAGGGACGGGCGACTGCTTATAGCCCGTTGAGTTGCTCACGGTGGTCGTTAAACCTCCAATCAAAAAAAAAAAAAAAATGTTTTTGTCCTGTACCTGTGACGTACTAAAGAGGTGACGAACATGTTACGACGGCAAGAGCAGTGATAAGCCCTTGCCGGTGTAGCTTAATTGGGAAAGCACGGCTCCGGAGCAGAAGGACATGGTTTTGAGCCGCACTGCCGGCTGAGAGAGAGGGGGCGAGGCTTTGATTTTCGCATACCCCTAAAGAAATCCTCACTTTACACGTGCCCCTCCCCAAAGGAAAATATCAGTTTACATTTGTTCGTCCCCCTCGCCCAACCAAAAAAGCATTTGGGGGAAGGGGGTCAAGCTACGACTATAGTCCAAGAGGTATTATGTAACTCTATATAACACGCTCTGCTGGTGTTATGATGTCCTTCCTTTGTAATTAGTGTTCGTCAACGGGGATCTAACTTCTCACCACTGTGTCACCGTTGTTTGTATTGTAATTGTGTATTGGTAATTTGAACATTAAAAGTTTAAAAGAAAAATTGTACCAGTTATTCTTTTAATGTTTTTGACAAACCTGTTTCTTCCGGAGGTCATTGGTTGACAATCTTTAGATTAGTTGTCTCACTATTTTTTAATACCATATTCAAGGCTCTACAAATGTTCCAGATCTAGCTGCCAGCACTCATAATTTAGGAGCCAGGTGAAACGAAGTCAAATTTCAAAGAATAATGCATGAATAAAAACATTTGGGCTGATGATGCTGGAATGAAATATAATGAATAAAGTCCTCCGCTGGACGTGTAGTGCAGGGAAGCTTACGTTAAGTCACGTTAGGATTATTGGAAGGTTACTTGACGTAGCTAAAGTGTACCTAATCTTCAAAGTGCTAGAGTTTGTTTAGGTAAGACTCGCACGTGCAATAAATTCATTGAATATGGAACTTCTTTTTACTCAGCGTTCCTCATTATCTTGAATATCAGTACTATAACTTCGGTTTCAGTACATTAGCACCTTGAAGGCTCCTTATTAAAGCGGTAAACACAATATACCCTGGACTTAATGGAGACACTCAATGAAAGAGACTTAACGGCCAGACAGAGGTCTGACAATAATATGAACTGAAAAAACGTACTCACTTTAAACCTCTTATTGGAGAGCTCCTGGTATTATCAAACACACACTCAACAAATCACACGACTACTGAATATCCAAACTTTCGCAGAATCGCATAACAATAATTAAGATGAACCTATCACATAAAACGAAGCTTCTTGGTATAGTTGAGCGCGCCTATATATACTGCATACCACCACGTCATGACTTACACTCGTTGCCACATATCATTCAGCGGGAGAAATAACATCTCGTTAAGTGAGAAGATAATTTACATAGGAAAATAAAATAACAAGAGATAGTAAAATCAAAAGGAAACTGAATCTAGAGTATACGTTACAGAAACATTCCAGCCCGTCGCTCTCGTCCTTCTTACTGATGCGCCTGATGCCATTTTCCTGCATGATAACGCCTGTATGTATACTACAAGGGTTCCTATCCGTTCCCTTCCTTTCCTTTCTTCTTCCTTTTCCATGGCTCAACGACCATCACGAGCAACTCCGGGGGCTCTACGTAGTCTGTTGTCCCTAATATAGAGCCAGTAGTTCCAGGGAAGGGACAGAGGCAGCGCCGTTGTATGTGCACACAATCCATACCCCATTTGGCACTTGAACCTGGGCCCATCTCGAACGATCGGTTATAAGCCAGAGCCTTAGGCTACTCGGCAATCAGGACCTCTGATGGCCTAGTGGTCAGCGTTCGTGACTGCCACAGAGAAACCGCAGGTTCGATCCCAGGCAGGTACGAACGCTTGAACCACTAAATATCCACTATGCGTCGGATGGGCACGTTAAGCCGTCGGACCCCTGGAACTGCCCCCGGTAAAAAATAAGAGCGTCTTTCTCCCTCTTTCTACCTCGCTTCTGTGTCACTTTCCTATTGGGCACTCTAGCCCAAATCTACTAGCTTCCTATTTCTAAGGGTTGTTTAAGACCTTGAGTACCACCCCGGTGGCGCAGTGGTTTAAGCGATGGCCTCTGATCATTCGTCCGAAAGGGGTCCGAGTTCGAATCCCGTGAGGCATGGATGCTGTGTTTGTCTTACGGCACTGGCTCTCTCCCTTCCCTGGAACCAGTTACCCTAAATTAGAGACGGGCGATTGCTTATAGCCCATTGAGTTGCTCACGGTTGTCGTTAAACATCCAACTAAAAAAAAACAAGTTAGTAAAATCTGAAATCATTACTCAACTTATTACTCAAGTTATGAGGAAAATGGCTGTGGAATAAATCTCGGTCCTGTGTCCAGACCTTTGACCCTATTTCGAAGATATTCAACAGAACCGGTTCAGTATACCTCCGAAATAACATGATAAAGTTTTGTCACAATGAAAGCATTTTCACGTAAGTTATCATACATACGGACTATGGAATAGATCCCGCTCCTATGTCCTAACCTTTGACCCAATTTCGCCCATTTTCAACATGATTGGTCCCCAGACAAGCCCCTACGGCATACTAACATTTTATTCAAATCGAAGAATTTTTACATAAGTTATGACGCATAATGGCGATGAAAGTGATTCCGCTCCTATATCCTGACCTTTGACCCCATTTCCAATAGGGATCGTCCCCAGGTAGTCCCCTACCACATACTAAACTGTAATCGAAACGTTTTTACATTAGTTATGACGCATAAGAGCAGTGGAATGGATCCCGCTCTTATGTCCTGACCTTTCACCTATTTCGTTCACTTTCAATAGGGTTCCTTCCCAAGTGTTCCCCTTCCACATACTAAAATTTCATCGAAATCAATCGATTTTTACGCGAGTTATCGTGCGGACGGACATACGTACACAACGCGTGACGTAATGAGGCAGGTGGGAATCGCGACTATCTCCTCGAAAGAGTGTGACGTCATAAAACTTTAATAGGATCCACACACAACGCGTGACGTAATGAGACAGATGGCGTGACCGCGCGCCAGCATTTCAATCGCGAGATTCTGACGTCATAAGATTTCTAAGCATGGGCAACATTAATAGGACGCCATGATACTAAAATCGTGGTAATTCGGGGCGGTTATTTAACGCACTAAACGAATTTTCCGAAAGTCGAGATCAAGCTAAATCGATTTCTAGTACCAGAAAACGGTAGGTTAACGACTTTCATCAAAATCCTTGGAGACGTTTTCAAAATAAAATTTACATACATACAAGAAGTGCTCCTTTAGTAGTATGGGATAAGGGCGATGGAATCGATCCCGATCCTATGTCCTGACCTTTGACTATATTTCGTCCATTTTCAATAGGGTTCGTCCCCAGGTGGTCCCCTACTACACACTAAAATTTTATCGAAATCGAACCATTTTTACGCGAGTTATCGTGCCGATGGAAGAAGCTGGTGCATATACGCTTCTTCAACCTACGGTTGGAAAGCGTAAAAAACACCTGGGGTCAGACACTCCCTTCTTAAACTCCTCTACATATGATCTACACGGTCATCAGGGTTGCGAGGGGTTTCTCGTCTATATCCTCGTGATGGGGACGTACACTCTCGGCCAACCAAGACTCGCAATTTCCCCCTATCGGTGTGTTCCATGATTGGAGACCAGCTACAGACACATCTGCAACCAGTACGGAACAGAGTAAGAAATATCAGTAGATTTAACTGACAGTTTTAAACAAATTTAACTGATTAACTGGCAGATTTAGTGTGCAGTTTTGTTTTTAGTGGTTTTTACTTTTTTAAGAAAGCAGTTGGAAAATCTTTTAATTTTCTAATAAATTAAACATGATAATATGCTGGCATTTTAATACCAGATTAGTCAATATTAATAATACCCATGTGGGAAGAACTGAAATAATTAAACAGAAATTTGTGAAAATGTGAATTTGATAAATCGTGGCCATGCCACCCTTCTACTTAGCATAACAACATCGTCGAGTAGTTTCTCGCCTTCGTTTAATGCGTTCTCTAAATTAAAACTCCGTTTCTGAGGTAAAAAGAAAGAATAAATACACTTGCAACTTTAAAACGCAGAAACCGTAGAAAACGTTTAAGTAAATTTGCAATTAAAGCGTCTGTAAGCAAAAGGGAAAATCATTTTGCTCTGTTTTGTGGACTTATGGATGGCATGGGGCCAAGGAAATCCCTGCAGGGTAGTAATTATCCACCGTAAAATTACAAGAAAAAAACAGCACGAAATAAAAATGGGCGCCGACGGCGCTTGGCAGCTCGTTCTTTTTTTCTTTTTTTTTCAGTTTCCATAAATTTTGCATGCAATTCATTAGCGGTCTACTATTGTCCGCATTCTTCACACATTCAAGAGCAGAAGCCTTTAAAAATCCACACAGGGGATTCGAAGCTTGCTACTTAAAACGAAGCATTTACTTTCAGCGCAAGGCACTTGGTAGTTTCGCTTATTTTCTTCTTAAACGTCAGCGCACCCGTTTAACCAAAGCAGTAACTCTTGAAGCGCATATTTACGTTTATGAGGAAAATATAAATAACGGACATTTTGTGTCCTTTCACCTGCGCTCATTTTGTAAAAAGAAGTTAGCTTAATTAAGTGCCAAAAATACAAGCATACAAAGTGTACAAAACTGTGTGGCTGAAAATTTAAAAAAATGCAATAGGAATTTTTTTCCTACTAGCTTAATGAAAATTTTCTGTTTCTCTCAGTTTGTTAGATTATTATTCAATTTTCCAAGTAATTTTTCTTCTGCAGAAAATGGTCATTTTAATCAAATTGCATGAACGAAAAAATCAAACGTCTTTTAACAAAAAACGTTTTCATCAAGAATTCACAATGAAAAAAGATAAAGTCTATAATGCGTTGCACCATCACGTATTTTTTTAAACGTGAAACTAAACTGCTTAGAAATAATTTATTCCTCCTTTATTTAAGTAATTCGAGGCTCTGAAATTTAAAGAAAGTATTAGCTCGTAAGGAATTTAAAAAAAAAAACTAGCTGAATTGTAGCCGTGGGTCTGCGATTAAGATATAATCTGTACATTCAGATTTTTATTGCAATGAATGACTGTGTTGCAAGTATCACCTCCTGGACCCAATAAAAATGAAAACTTTCGTTTTTATGCAGTTCATGAGCAAAATTTCTTTTTCTTTTGATTGGAATTTTTGTAACGTACCAGGAGATGTGACGTACCTGCCAGAAGGACGCACACGACATAAGGGCAGATAGGAATCAGAATAAAATGTCCGCGTAGCTTAATTGGTAGAGCAACTTATTCCGGAATGAGTGGACCCGGGTTCGAACCCCGGCGCGGATAAAAATGACGGAGAAATTCACTTCGTTATAATGGCGCCCGAACTATCCGGATGACCCGACCGTTCACAATCTCGCAATGGTGTGATGTTATTTCCACACCGCGAGATAGGAAAAATAAGAGCAGCACTTCGAAAAAAAATAAAAATAAGGGGGAGATGATGTAACGTACCAGGAGATGTGACGTACCTGCCAGAAGGACGCACACGACATAAGGGCAGATAGGAATCAGAATAAAATGTCCGCGTAGCTTAATTGGTAGAGCAACTTATTCCGGAATGAGTGGACCCGGGTTCGAACCCCGGCGCGGATAAAAATGACGGAGAAATTCACTTCGTTATAGTTTAACGACCACCGTGAGTAACTTAATGGGCTATAAGAAGTCGCCCGTCCCTAATTTAGGGTAACTGGTTCCAGGGAAGGGTGAGACCCAGTGCCGTAAGACAAACACAATATCCATGCCTCACTGGGATTCGAACCCGGACCCCTTTTAGACGAATGACCATAGGCCATCGCTTAGGCCACTGCGCCAGCGGGGCGGCAAAATTTTTTAAAAATATGTTTGGAATACATTAATTCAGAAAACGCCTCAGTTAATAGTTCATAATACCTTTTCATAAACTATGTTAATAGTCTCTCCAACAGGGGGTAAAATGTTTCTTTTCCCTCCTCTCACTTGCATAGTTTTAGTTCCGGATATCATTTCCTTTTTTCAGAAGTAATGTATGGAAACTGAGTTTGTCAAACATTCCCTTATAGTACACATCTCTAATTTAACCTTCCTTTTGGGGTTTCTGTATTCTCATGTTAATTTGGTTTCCTCTTGTTAAACGTTTTTCTGACTTAACGGCATATTATTTCTCCCGACGAGTTTTCAAAGATGAAATTCAGGAAGTGAGTCAAACGTCAATAAAACGATGTACTGAGACAGCTAAGAACGATAGGTGATGTACGAGAGAGATAAAATGAAAAAGATTTGGGGAGAAGGACTTTAACGACCATTGTAAGCTACTCGATGGACTATAAGCACCCGCCCGTCTCTAATTAGGCTGCCACTGCTGGAAAGGTTAACGACCATTGTAAGCTACTCGATGGACTATAAGCACCCGCCCGTCTCTAATTTAGGGCCACTGCTTCCAGGGAAGAAAGAGATCCAGTGTGATAAGACAAACAAAACATCCATGCCTGATTTGGATTCGATTAAAGTTGAAATGTACATCATAAAAGTTTTACTAGAAACAACGTTTCTCTAAAACTTCTCCCGGAACCCCAGTCAAAAAGATTGGGGGTGGGGTTAACGACCATTCTGAGCTACTCGATGGACTATAAGCAGCCGGCAGTCCCTAATTTAGGGCAACTGCTTCCAGGGAAGGGAGAGATCCGGTGTCGTAAGACAAACAAAACATACATGCGTCATTTGGATTCGAGCCCGAACCAATTTGGGACGAATGGTCAAAAAAGCCAGAGCTTAGACCTCTGCGCCACAGGGGAGCCCCCGAATGGTGTAAAAGCTCGAAGTGAAATCGGGAGATGATGATTTGATTCGGTAAACGTTCTGGTTAACAGGCTTGTCCACGATAACCAATGGGCCGAGACCATACCACGATGAACACCCCAACACGAGTACACTGCCAGCTCCAAACTTCACCGTAAGAAAAGTACGCTGTGGTAAATAGCGTTCCCTCTGCTACCACCATACCCACACACAGCCATCAGACTGATGGATACTGTATCTCGATTTATCAGTCCATTGGACCTGTTTCCATTGATCTACGGTCCACGATAAATGTTCTTTACACTATGATAAACGACGACTAGCATTTCGAGTGGAGATGAAAGGCTCATGAGCAGTCGCACAACCACGGTAATCCATGGAATGAAGTTATCTGCGAATGGTACGTGTACATCCGAGGTTATATCATTTTTACTCACCTGTACACTGAGGTCTTGGGCAGTACACCGTCGATTAGCTGTAACGACTCTTCTGAGGCTTCGACGTCCCCTATCACTGATTTTCTTTGGTCTGCCGGTACGTTTTGCTGCTTCAGGCACGCCATGTGTCTTCCACTTATTCAGTACATCTAAAACAGTTGACTTGGGTATGTTTAAACGTCTCTCGGTTTCTCTTATGGACAACCCACTAATATAACACCCAACGATCTTTCCTTTTCTCAAAGTCAGTTCTCTCCCGCCTCGACATTTTCACTCAACCTCACAGTGCGATATGATCGCGGTCAGCTTTAGGCTAGTTTTTATACCGTTTGCAGCTGTACCGCGCATCTTAACAGCGCAGCGGATCCGTTCATTTTCTGTTGAACGGATGTCGGGTGACTTTCCTTACTAGAGTATGTGTATAAAAATTTGTTATAGCAAGCTAAAGTCTGATAATTGTATCTTGTCAAATTAGCGAGTAAATAGCGTGAAGTGCTTAATTTACAGCTTCATCCTGTTATTGCGACGTGAGCGTTCTTTTTCCTTCAACGTTCTTTTTCTTTGATATGCCTATGTACTGAATAAAGCTTGAACATTCAGCTTGTAAGTAATCGAGCCTCTTCACTGCTGACTTTGGATCGTTTATGATTTTCTGTTATTCAAGTATATAATAAAAGACTGACATATTGCTGCTACAACTTCTTCAAGCAATGATCTAATGTATGAGTTAGCTTTGCATTAGGAACACCTACCTAATAACGCGTTGGTCCAGCTTCCTGTGCATTCACGGCTCGCAGACGTCTAGGAACAAATTCTACAAGGTGTCCAACATCTTCTATGCGTAACTTGACCTATGTCTTCTGCAGAAGCTCTGTCAATTCACGCTCAATTCGTGGAGAAGGATGAGCCGTTCACACACTCCACTCTAGCATATTATATATATTCAGTTGGATTTCAGTCAGGGGAATTTTGGGGTCAAAGCAATGTAGCGAATTCGTTGTGGAGTTTCTCCAGCCACTCAGTAGTTATACGAGCCCGATGACACGGTGCGTTTTCCTGTTGAAATACGGCACTGTAGTCCGAGTAAACCCCCTACATGTATGGATGGAGATGGTCGGCTAACAGGTTCCTGTAGAGTTCACCATTCAGAAATTTTGGGGATGATAACCAACGGACCTAGGACTTGCCAAGAAATAGTTCTCCCAACCAGAACGCCTGTTCAACCCCAAGTGTTCAACCTGTGGATAGGGCATCATGCTGTGTATTACATATGCGAACCCAGCCATCAGAATGGGGCAGCAGGGTACACGACTCGCCACACCAAACGACCTTCCATCTTCCAAGGGTCCATTATCGACGTTCCTTGGCCAATTCGAGACGTTTTATGACGACTGAGGGTTATCATGTGTAGCCTCGTTGGTTTCCAGCTGTAGAACCCCAGGTAAACAATAGTACGGCGCATGGTGCATGTGGAAATAGGTCTAACTGCACCGATGTTGTACAGGTGGGTGAGCTGGGTGACTGTTGCATGTCGTTGTTGAGATACTCGTCGTGACACCCGACGCTTACCTGTAGGATTAACTGCGCGTGGCTGACCAGTGGAAGCCCTTCTGCTTAATGTCTATGCATGGTTAATTCAGTCCTGGTACACCCTTGGTACAGTAGTACGGGAGCAGTCAACAAGTGCGGCTGTTTCCGAAATATTAGCACCTGTCCTCTAGGCCCCAACTGTCTGACAGCGGTCAAATTAGTTTAAGTCGCCACATTTCCCCATTACTGGCAAACTTTTACTGATTACGTATAGTGGATAGGTGAGCACAATATATGGGAGCCGCACGTGACGTTCATAACACGTGGTACTTCGGTATCGTTCCTAATATGTAAAACCGGGGTTGCTCATAATGTAAGACTAACTCAGAATAAAACTTAAAGGTACGGCAAACATATCTAAAGTTGAATTTACGAAACCGATATTGTTTAACACCATTTCCATTAGGAACCGTACGTAAAATAATTTACCTTAATTTAGACTGGTAATGATGCACTCTACGTCTGCCCCGAGCGAAGTCAATTCGTCGGGGCAGACGTAGAAAAATAATGTCTATCGATAAGATGGCATTATCCAAATTAGGGAAAGTCACATACCCGTTCTCAGATGGCAATCTGGTTTCTTTAAAAATAGCATGGTAAATACACCGACGAGCCCTTACATTATGACCACCCTCAACCTCGAGGAATGAGCGCGCCTGGAGACCGAACTGTGGCACAGGTGAAGTAATAGAGCAGTATATATACATCCCGACGACTGGCTTTCGGTTAGTAGAATGTTTGGAGAAATAATGGGAAAAGCCGTTTTATCGGAGTTGGATAAAGCACAAATCGTAATTGCACGGCGCCTCGGAACTACGATCTCGGAAATGGCGTGGCTTGTTCACGTGACGTTGTAGTGAGTACGTATCAAAAGTGGTGCACATATGGCCAAACGACGAAACGTCGTCCGTAGCTCATTGATGCCTTTCGCACATTGTTAACAGCGACCGCAGGCCCACAGTACAACAAAGCACCCGAAGCTACAACAGTGGTAACAAGGCAATGTGTCACAGCACACAGATCATCGCAGCCTTCTTCTCATGAGCTTGCGTAGCCAAAGACCCAGTCGGGTTCCTATGCTGGCGATCACTACAGATCATCGCCAACAACGCATGAAATGGGGCCAAATTCATCGATATTGGACCGTGGATGATTGAAGGAAAGCGGCCTACTCTGACGAATCAAGTTTCCTGGTGCATCACGTAGATGGCCAAGCGCGGATAAGCCGATTACCAACGGAGGCTATGGCACCTGGATGCACTGTTGGGCGTAAACAGGCCAGCGGCGGCGGTGTTATGCTGTGGGCGATTTGGGGACACCTTAGGCCCCATTACTCCAATAATACAATCCCTGATAGCTGTCAGGTATCTAAACAACGTTCGGGACCACGTTCACCCATTCATGGCAACTGTGTTCCCTGCTGGTGATGGCCATTAGTAACAGGATAATGCGCCATGCCACACTGCCAGAATAATCAAGAAGTGGTTCGAGGAACATGCTGATGACTTTCTGTTAATGCCCTGACCTCCAAATTCACCCGACGTAAACCCAATCGAACATTTGTGGTTCGACTTGGAAAGGCGGATTCGCGCTAAATCACCACCACCCCGAAATGTACGAGAACTGGAGGACCTGCTCTTGACATTATGGTACCAGATACACCAGGATACCTATCGTCACCTCATCGAATCGATTCCCCGCAGACTGGCCGGTATTATGGGGGCTAAGGGGGGCCCTACTGTTTATTAGGTAGGTGGTCATAATGTAATCGCTCATCGGTATATAATACGGACAACTTGCGGTTTATTTACACTTAGAATACAAAATGTTTCAATTTCTTATTTTGTGAATGCTAAATTGTTGCAAAACTGTGTTCAAAGTTCAACGTTGTTGTTCTGCGCAAGAAAGCCGGAGTGCTGCTGCTGAAGTCTCTCTATTACTGGACACATCTCTTTTGACGAAAGACATGTAGATTTAAAAGTACGTTTCACAGCATTCTTGTACCATTTAAAACCAAACAGGAAACTCTAAATCGTCAAAATTATCATGTCTACGAAACAAGTCAGAAATAATGTTCTTCCTAAAATCACATAACGCGTTACTGAAACATAATATAATGTTATTTTTCATATATTTGGCAAATGCACTTTTGGGAAACAAAAGATTGGTGTATCGGAGTGGGCTTACCAGTCTCACTAGAAACGAAATTTCCCAGCTAGTCGTCTGGAAACACAATTATGACAAATGCAAATTGGGATTTATTCCGACGTCGGAGAAACTTAAGCACCATACGTTGGTAATCAGGGTAACGCTTATTATTTCAAAGCAGAATTATCATGCTAGATACATTTTTTCCGACATCGTGGTAAATGCAGCACCATGTATATGAAATCGTAAGAACGTTTATTGTGTAGAAACAGAATCACCATGACAAATGATAATTGGCATAAATCACCCCTTCTTGGGAGTTTATTCACCATTCATCATACACACAAAAGAGTCATCCATAAATGATCATTCAAAGAATTGCCATTCAATTCTGAAATCGGAAAAAAATTCAACAGCATCAAAGCAGAAAAGCAACTGAATTAGAGATACCTGTCTAGTAACGTGTAGCACCACCTTTCGCCCTGATGACGGCGGCGATTCGTCTCGGCATGGACTCGACAAAACACCAGAAGCTTTGGGAAGCCATATGGATCCACGACCCCTGAACAAGCTCCCACAGTTCACGAAGATTTGATGGAGGGGGTCAGAGCCTCGAACATCTCTCTCGATGGCATCCCAGATGTGACCTAGCTGTCCAAGGAAGCGAGGTCACGTCGGTGGAGTGTTCATCCAACCATTCGGATACAATTCGGGAGCTGCATTGTCTTGTTGCAGGATGAGATCTCCAGTGGGATGTTTAAGATGCACAAGCGGGAGCAAATGGTCGTCCAGGATATCCCGGTAACGTTGACCTGTGAGGGACGATGTCACACGTACCAGGGGTCCCGTTTCACTCCACGTAAACAGTCCCCAGACGAGAATGTCACCCCCACCAGCTTGAAGAGTACCCTGCTGACAAGAAGGATCCATCGCTTCATGTGGTTTGCGCCGTACTCGTATCGTGTCAGCCGCATGTACCAACGTGAATCTTGACTCATCAGCCCAGTAAACATTTTTCCACATGTCTAGGGTCCAGTGGCGAAGTTCCCGCGCCCATACTAATATTTGCACCATGTGATGTGCGGTCAGCAGCGGTACCCTCGTGGTACGATGGCTTCTGTACCCCATAGCGAGGAGATGGTTCTGGATGGTGTGGCTACTTACACGATTTGTGCACCAGCGTTAAATTGCCAAGTGACTTCTTGTACTGTGGCTCGTCTATCCGCTGTTACAATGCGAGGTAGCCGACGATGACCCCGCCCATCCACATGCTGTTGTCCACGGCAGTTAGCCCTTGCAGAGATGGTTTTATCGGATTCGATGTACTGACGGTGCACCCGTGACACAGTGGCTAGTGAAAATCCGAGTGTTTGCACGACTTCCGAGATGGAGTGACCCATTCCTCGGACCCCAACAATTTGCCAGCGATCAAATGCGCTTCGATCCTTCGTCTTGCCCATGCTGCGTCCGACTCTTACTGATTCCCTTTGCATCACTGCTTATATTGTCGGATCGCTGCATACGTCATGTCGTTCCCGTTTACCGGGCTGCCCACAGCGCCACATTTGCATAACGCCAGTTGTCTCTAATTCAATTGTTCTTCAGTGTATATAATTGCTTTGTCTGAACGTCTCTTCCGTTTTGTTGCAAAGCACTTTGCTTTACGCAAGGAATGCTTATAACGTAGTGAATCCGTTTATTTCCGTGGTGTAAATTTGTATAAAGATTCGCCAAGCTTTCACACTCCACTTATGTCAGCATTGCCTTGAGAAAGCCTCCAATTGGAGTGTGAAAGCTTGGCGAATCTTTATACAAATTTACACCACGAAAATAAACAAACTTACTACGCTATAAGCGTTCCTTGAGTATTCACGACTTGGTGTATTTAAAATAAGACCATTTTGCTTTGTTGTCATAGCAACAAAGACATATTTCACAGCTGCTGGTGTTAACATTATCTTATCCAATTCATTTTGGCATGACTTCATAAATTCGTTACGTCACACAAATTACGTCACACGATCAGCTCTTCAGAAACAGGAAGACGTTGCGACAGGAATTTTGGTTCTACTCTGTCGTTCATAAACAACATATAGAATGTATCATTTAGAATCCTATCGTATGAAATTTACTTTTAAGATTCCCCTTGCAAACCTATAATGTTTATTTTAGATTGTCAAACTAGTTTCTTTTCTCATTTATGTCTAAAAATTGAGAGTTCCAATACAGTAGGCAACAGTGTGTTATTATTTCATGCGTCTTCTAAAGAAATATGATTTGGGAACCTTTCTTTTTCCCTAAGCCGCGAAATTATCGGAATATAAACTAAACATGTATTCGGAGAATATAACCAGGTATTGTTTCATTCAAATTTGTAGAAGAAATGGAAAAGAAAGAAAAAAGAAAAGAAAAGATGTTTTGTGCTTCTTCGCATGAACTACCATACCATTTTAACATTTGCACCTGCGCAATTCTAGTTTCCGAAAATGCTTTTACTATTTTAATACTTTTCTGCTATCTGGCCACAGCAGGAACAAGTGAACGTAGATTCTTGCCATCTGCGTGATTATTTTGTTACAGTAAATGAAACAACACGCGTTTTAGGGCCAATATGCATTTTTGAGTAGTTTTGAAGAACGGGAACCACTGACAAAGTTTGCTTTCTAACGATTTCATAAAAGAAAACAATGTCGGAAGTATTGCAACTGGCTGCTGTGATTTGTTTTCGATATTTCATCAGCTGCCTATAAAAACATCTAATGTGTGACAAACAGACACGGGGAAAATGCGAGCGCTTGCCTGTTTATATAGTGGAATCCCTGCCTCAATCAATATACTTTTTTTTGTTGTAATGTTTAAAAAACATACTTTCATATTTGAACATCACAAGGAAAAGAATACGTGGTTATCAAAAATTACTCATCTTATTTTCCCCCGTCATTATTGACGGGATTTCACCTTGTACACAGTATATTAAGAATCTTGGGAATACTGCCGTTTTTGAAACAGAATTCTCATGATAGATGCATGTGTTCCGACATCGGTAAAAAATTCAGTTCAATGCATATGAAAGGTTGGGAATAGTTCCACCTAGCTGAAGCAATTTTTCTCCTCTTTTGGTTTAATTCTTTAATTAGTTGGAACGAATTAACTCGGGGTTCCTTGTCTAAACAATAGACCGAACGCGAAGTCACCTTACCTTGGTTATTCAAATTGGTCATTTAGGTGGATGATTGGCATTTAGGTGGATGATGGTCATTTAGGTGGATCCTTTCTGACTGATTACCTGCTGAAAGTGCTATAACAATGTCAATGAACATAAGAGAGGAAAGAGAAGATGCCTGAGTTACTTGTTTTTGCCCAGTGGCATGACATCCTTGTCAGTGGGACTAGTTCTTCTCCATCGTGCCTTGGGTCATGGAGCAGAAAGTAAACGACTAGACGCGCGCTTTTACTACCAGCGATAGGTACTGCTCATATGTGTAAGGGAAGGGATTATTTTGCGAGAGATTTCGTAAAACCCGGCCGTTGTGTGAACGTATTTTTTTGGGGAGAGCAGGAAATTTTGGGCACTATTTGGCTCAGGTACATCTGCAGATTAAAGAGTTAACGATCACCATGAGCATATAAGCACTCGAATAAAATATTTATCCGTTACTAAATAATGACTTTGGTTCTGGGGAACACTAAAAGTTTGTATTATATAAAGAAAGGCGATCTTTACATTTTCACTACGATTCGAATCCAAATATACGTGGAGACAGAAGCACACGCCCCGAACGACTCGATCATAGGGAGGTAAAACATAATTCCTAGTCGTCCTACTAGAAGTGCATATATCTCGTCCCTAAAGGGACAAGATACATGCACCTCTCATGGTGGACGAACGGAGGAAGTAAAGACCTCTGGGTTTAATGTCTTCTATCGAACACAGGAAATGGTTGCACTCAATTTGGCTTCTAAAAAAGAACACGGGTCTGCAGTAGTGATGGCGTAAATCATTTTCTCTTGGCAGTTTATTCATGTTTCACGCAAAACAGTCATTCACGAATGACCATTCAATTTCTAGTTTGTCACTACGTTGAATGAGTAAATCATTCTTCGCAATAATGGCGTGTTTACGATCAAACCGTTTTCAAGTCCACAGCTCGTTTTGGAAACTTCCCGAAATAGCGCAAGCTCTTCACCCTTCACATTGAATAGTTTGCTACAAGCAAGCTAGTGGCGAACAATTCAGGTACCTCATTCAAATGAATGGCATTCACGTATAATTCCCATTTTTACGTTTCACCATTATTTCCTAGCTGACTGCTAATTGCTCACTCACATAACGGCTGACTTTTATTTATTCTCGGGCATTTCTTTTCTTTTGGGAATTCATTTCCTAAATATGTATGCGGAATGAAGTTAAACCTGCTGTGGCTTCAGTAAGTAATGGCGGATTGAACATTATTCACAGCTCTTTTTCTCAAATTTCACAAAAGAGCGCGAGCTCTTCTCCATTCATCGTTCGCGATGAATGATTCAAACACATCTTTCAATTTTTTTTTTTTGTTGTTACATGCTCTTAAAAGAAAAAAAAAAGGGTGGAAAAAAATTGACAATTCATAAATGATGAGCATAAACTGTAACAACAGGGAAGGCAAGGGAATAGGCCAAAATGGCCTGACATAGCCCTATACTCCCCGTAGAAAAACAAATGAAACAGTAGACAGACACATCAAGTCAGACAATCAGAACAAGTTTTGCCAATCCTTTCCATTTTTTTTAACTATTGAAGAAGATAAAGTTTGAATTTTTTTTTAAATAAATTAAAATTATTTAAATCAGTCAGGGTATTAGGTAAATAATTCCAGTATTGAGGGCCTCTGTAATTTAAAGTGAGATTAATTAATTTCCGTACTTGAAAAAATAGGTTGTAATTGTAGTTTATTCCTTGTTTCATATGAATGTGTATGTGTATTAATAAATATGAGATCTGAATATAAAATATATTTAATTCGTTTGAACATAATTTTACCAAGATTAAAATAGAGTAGTTGAGTAGTACAGTAGTAAGTATATTATATTTATTAGGATATACTTTTGTTCTAAAATTTATTTAAGGTCGAGTATTAGGATGTGATTTGAGATCAATTAGTCTAATAAATTTATTTTGTAGAATTTGTAATTTATTAGTATTGTATTGTGCCGTTTGTCCCCATGATAGCAGGCAGTAATTAATATGGGTTTAAAATAAAGTGTAATACAATAAGACCAATGTTTTAGTTGTTAGATCAGTCAGGATATTACTCACTATACCAATGTTTCTAGATAGTTTAATTAAAGGAAAATCGATATGTTTATTTCATTTGAGGTTAAAATTTATTGTAGTTCCTAGGTAGTTGAATGAAGATACTATGTCAATTATTTTATTATTAAAAGATATTTGTGCATTTGGTGTTAAAGGAGATGACGTATTAGAAAAAATCATTGCTTTAGTTTTATTAATATTAATTATTAATTCATTAGAACTTAACCAGTCAGATATAGTTTGCAACTGTGTATTACATTGTGTTAGCATTTCACGTAAGTTTTTTCCTTTTATAAGAACAGCTGTATCATCAGCATACAGAAAAGGATCCATATCAGTTGACAGCGAAAATAAATCATTAATATATATATTAAACAAAAAGGGCCAAGGACAGAACCCTGAGGTATTCCCGATCTTATAATTTTAAATGAGTAGTGAAAATGCTCAATTTGTGTATATTGTTGTCTGTTAGTCAAGTAATTTTTGAAAAGTGAATAAGTATTACCCCTGATTCCTATATTTTGTAATTTAGAAAGAAGAATATCATGATTTAAAGTATCAAATGCATGAATGGCATTACGTAGAAGCTTCACCATTACTTCCTAGCTGACTGTGTGACGTACTACAAAGGTGAAGCACATGTCAGGACTGCAAAGTTGAAGCGATAAGTTCCGTCGGTGTAGCTTAATTGGGAAAGCATTCGGCTCCCGAGCAGAAGTATGCTGCGTTTGATCCCCGTAAACGGCAAATTTTGATTTTTACATTGGCGCGCGATTGTGGAAATGGATCTACTAGTCGGTGGGTTCCTAGTAAAATGTGTGATGTTCTTTCCACACATCGTCTGGAATTAATGAAAACATCTTCTTCGCTTTGAAACATGTGCGGTGATTCTTCCACACATCGTCTAGAATTAATTAGATTACTTTTTCTACAGAGAATTACTTGAAGCAAGGTTTGCGGCGAACCCGAAACCTGCGATTTCATGACCCCACCTTTCTCAAGGGCAAGAGGTGAAGCACATGTCAAGATGGCAAAGTTGCAGTGATAAATTCCGTCGGTGTAGCTTAATTGGGAAACCTTTCGGCTCCGGCGCAGCAAGGTACATCTTTGATCTCCGTCACATTTGTGTTTTACTACAAACTGCTTATTGCTCACTCACTCACATAGCGGCTGACATTAATTAATACTCAGCATTGCTTTTCTTGTTGAGAATTGGTTTCAGAACCTATGGGGGTGGAATTAAGAGAATTAAACGTGATGGGATTTCAATATGGGTCGCAGCAATGGTGGATTGAATTATCTTTTACGGCCGTGAGAGGAACCATTCACCGTGAACAGCCATTTGTTGCGAACAAATTGTTCACAAATGGTCCACCACGAGTTACAACAAGTTAGTAAAATCATGCAATGCATTAATTACGATATGCTTTCCAACATACCAGAAATCATTACTCAAGTTATGAAAATAATGGCTGTGGAATAAATCTCGCTCTTGTGTCCTGACCTTTAATCCCATTTCGATTATATTCAAAACAATTGGTTCAGTATATCTCCCGAATAACATACTAGCGGGTTTTTTTGTTTTTTTTTTATTGGAGGTTTAACGACCACCGTGAGCAACTCAATGGGCTATAAGCAGTCGCCCGTCCCTAATTTAGGGTCACTGGTTCCAGGGAAGGGAGAGAGCCAGTGCCGTAAGACAAACACAACATCCATGCCTCACCGGGATTCGAACCCAGACCCCACTGCGCCACCGGAGCGGCGCTAACGTTTTGTCGCAATAGAAGCAGTTTTACTTAAGTTATGAAGATAATGGCTGTGGAATAAATCTCGCTCCTATGTCCTGACCTTTGATCCCATTTCGATGATATTCAACAGAATTGGTTTAGTATTCCTCCGGAACAACATGAGTAATCGAAGCATTTTTACATAAGTTATGATTCACAAGGGCAATGAAATGGATCCCACTCCTATGTCCTGACCTTTGACCCCATTTCGCCCATTTTCAATAGCGTTCGTCCCCAGGTGGTCCCGCACCACATATTAAAAATTCATCGAAATCGAACCATTTTTACACGATTTATCGTGCGGACGGACAGACACTCAGATGGACAAAGCTGGAGCATATGCGCTTCTTCAACCCACGGTTAAAAAACGTAAAAAAGACAAATGCACACTGGTTTGAACGAACACACAAATGAATTAAAATGCTATGGTCATGCTCACTGCTAAGAGCCATAAAAGAAGTTTTTAGTCTTTCCTCTAGAATTAGAAATATTGCCCCCGCGGAAAGAGGGGTTGATCGATGACGAAAGCACTTCTCACTGATTTCAAAAATCGCTCTAAAAGCGCAACAGTGTTTCATTTGTATGAGCAGGGATGATAGCGTTACGTCTCACGTCTTTTGTTTTCATATTGTAATATTAAACAAACATCAACAGAAAATAAATTTTAATGACTATTTCTTCTTCGAAAATCTCTTTCCATGCTCAATTTCAAACAACTGCTCTCTTCTGTGGGGGAAACGGGATATTCGTATTCCCTTAGACCTATTATTTTTCAAAAGCGATATTGAACTTCCTTTTTATTCTTTATAAAAGCTTAAAAGCTTTCACGCTTTCCAAAAATCTCCCAAGCTTTCCGGTCGGGTTTACAATTCAATTTCACAGCTTTGTTACGGTCCAGTATACCGTAGACCTCTAAGTTTTCCTTTCTTGGTTTACCGCATATACGTTCCAGTTTTGTGGAAGGCTCTGTCAACATTTGAAGGGCATCTTTTCTATTTATTTCTTTACCCCATTGTGCCTATAAAGTTTTTTATTTGCTGAACTCCAATCCACGGAACTTTTTGAGAATGCTCTTAATTTAATTTTCCTTCCAATACCTCGGTTTGCATACCTAAAGTGCTATTCTTATTTACTGTCATTTTAAATTGAATTTCTGAACGTTTCATCAAATATCACTTCACGAAGCTGCTCTGTTGGCACGCTTTTCGCATGAAAGAAGTACGAAATGAAAAACTTCGCGTAGAACTCGTGGGGCAAAGTACTCCTAAATGTTTCCTGAATAGTATTGGCTGAAATTAAATTTGTTGGACAATAGGGGTTTATGACTTTGTTAGTGATCGTTACTCAAACACACGCACACACAACTAAAATACTTTGCTTCAATTACTGCTGTTTGTTATTTATGCAAGATTTGAAAGCTCATTACGCAATTATTCAAAGTTGCAATTGAAAAGAATTAATTTTAAATACATTGTGATATATATATCAAAATAATCTTCCCTTTGAGTTTTTGTTTTCTTGCGTACACTTCGCCGCTTCATGATTAAACATTTTCTAATTGAACGGCACATTAGTTCCCCGAACAACTTTTACAATTTGGAAATACTGAGAGTGGGTCAGAGCAACATAAAACGATGACGTTGAATGTAAAGTGCGTGGAGTTTTGTGGAGATGTAGGGAGATGGTAAATAGATTGTGAAGTGTTGATATTGAGTATGACGTACTACAGAGGTGAAGTCAAGACAGTAAAGTTGCAGCGATAAATTCTGTCTGTGTAGCTTAATTGGTAAAGCATTCGGCTCCGGAGCAGAGGCATGCGAATTCCATCTTCATCACCTATAGATATAATTATATTATATATAATGTGATATAATTATATGTAATTAAAAATAATAATGTAATATTTATAATAATAATTATATATAATATAATTATATAGTTTATGTACACCTACGTATAACGTGTAACTCCATCTTTTGTCCTCACATCAACAGCCCTCATCTATATATATATAATTTAGTATATATAATATAATATAAAATTATATATAATTAATAATCATATACTAGACGAAACCCGTCAGAATCGACGGTTAGTTTTTTTTTTTTTTTTTTATGAAAATAATAAACACATATGAAACAACAAATGTAAACTATATTAGATTGACAAATTCATTCAACCACTTCAGTAAAGACAATAATCCAGGTTCGTGATTTTGTTTCTTTTTTACTGAAGGTTTAACGACCACCGTGAGCAACTCAATGGGCTATAAGCAGTCGCCCGTCCCTAATTTAGGGTCACTGGTTCCAGGGAAGGGAGAGAGCCAGTGCCGTAAGACAAACACAACATCCATGCTTAACGGTATTCGAACCCAGACCCTTCACGAACGAATCATAAGCCAGCGCTTAGACCGCTGTGCCACCCGAGCGGCCAGGTTCGTGATGAGTATCACGACAGCACCCTTTTTCAGTCGTAAAATGTGAGGCGGAAGTCCACTCGTCTCGATCGTGTGCAAAAATTCAACTGGATAGTGCACTCTTTCACTCTCATCTTCAGTCACAAATGTGTTTGTAATGGTTGTTGGAATGAGATTCGCGTTGGGAGTACTGTTCATCCGTCGGAATCAACGGTTAGTTTAGTTTTGAAGATGACAATCCGATTTTTGGCGTAAATGTGTATTTCTTTCATGGTTAGTTTAGTTGTTTTTTTTTTGTTTTTTTTTTTTTTTTTTTTTTGAAAAGAATAAACTCATATGAAACAACAAACGTAAACTTTATTTGATTGACAAATTCATTCAATCACTGCAGTAAAGACAATAATCCAGGTTCGTGATTCTTTTTCTTTTTTTGACTGAAGGTTTAACGACCACAGTGAGCAACTATAAGCAGTCGCCCGTATTTCACTAACAATGGTCAACGAAACGTTTATTTACATCTTTACATAATGGGAAACCTCTTACCTTCGTGAATAAACTGGATCGAATGAATATTAAATTGTATGCATACATCACACAGTCCAATGGCATAACGCAATCAGGTCTTCGAGAGTGTTCGCTGTTCCGATGAGAAGAACTTTGATACCAATGCATGCTAGCGTTGTTTTGCGCAACGGTTGGCTCAATAAAGAGACTTCGGACTATCTCTGTCCCTCTATGCTTCCACCTTCAACAGTGCGTGAGTCAACCACAGGCGATCGAATGACAATCGCATGCTTCTCCCATAGACTTTGCATGGTAAATTTGCCGCCCCACAACGCCCGAACCGTTGCCCCAATATCATTTTTCTTTTCGACTGGCACACCTACATAATAAGACCTTTATTTTGATTCCTCAACCATATCTTTACGTCCAGCCGTTCTCTCAAAATAGGACTCACAGTAAAAAAACTTATAGAATTAATATATAGATAATATGATTATACATTTTCTGTACACTTACCTATTAGCTTGGTGCTCCAGCTTTTGTCCTCACATCAGCAGACAGGCATCTTGGTAGGGACTCAGTGAAGTATTGAAGACACACAAGTAGTGTTGCCGCACATTAAGTGAGAATCCATTCCCTATCGGCCACTATGGATGATCGTAGAGCATCCATAGTTGCCGATAGGGAATTGCATGATCGAACAGATATTTCCAATTCGTTCCACAAATTCTCAATAGGCCGGAGGTTTGGCAATTCAGGGTGTGACGTACTACAGGCGTGAAATACGTGTCAAGACGACAAATCTGCAACGATACATTCCGTCGTATATCAGGTGCTTGAATTAATTCCCGCTGTTCTTGCCACACAAACATCTGGGTGTTGCCCCAGAACGGTACAGGATAATCTATTCAAAGTAGTGTCCGTTGGACCCTTTTCAACCGTTGGGGTAACAGCTACGACCCTTTTCAACCGTTGGGGTAACAAATGGATTCCGCGGTAGAAAATTGCAGGTTCTTTCTAGGCGAACCATTCATCGAGCCATTTTTGGATATCCGCGACAGAAAGGAAGTGCTGCTCTGACAGGCTATGTTGTAGCGACCGGAACAAATGGAAGTCCGAAGGAGCAATGTCCGGGGAATAAGGCGGGCGGGGTAAGAAATCCCAGCCAAGTGCCTCCAAGAGTTCCTTCACGGATTTGGCGACATGAGGTCTAGCGTTGTCGTGGAGAAGAATAGCCTTGTCATGTGGGATACAGTTTCCGAGCTTCTGAATCATTCCCATTGCCTTTAAACGTTTGCTAACCTTTGGCTTATCGACCCGTAGTGTTTCAGACAACTCGTGGAGCTTCTGACATGAATCCTCGTCCAATAAGGCCTCCAATGCGCCATCATCGAACTTTTTCGGCTGCACAAGGCACTCTTTGTCCTGCACGTCATATCCGTTGGCTTTGAAGCGTCGGAACCACTCTCTGCACGTTGTTTCCGATAAGGCATGTTCCCCATAGGCCTGCACTAGCAAATGATGATTTTCCGCTGCAGATTTCTTGAGATGAAAGCAGAAGAGTAATGTTTCCCGCAAATGCTCCTTTTTTGGTACGAAACTCGACTTTGTGAATGCGATACAAACTCGTGTTCTGTGCCCTCCAATCGCGTGTGACAAACTGCTCCGCCCAGACTACGGACGGTACGTGCGTGCGCAAGGGAGGTCACGTGTGGCGCGGGTCACAGCGCAACACTGCTGCGCTCTATTGGGCAACAGCGGGAATTAATTCAAGTACCTAAGAGTTTAGTTTGTTAGAACAACTTACTCCGAAACGAGGAGACGCGGGTTCGATCGCCGTCATCGGCGAAATTGCGAATTTCACAAGGGGGCCCATTCGAGCGTGGTTTAACTCACATTAATGTATCTGGTAACAATTGGCTGCCGCTACGGAATTATGAGATGTGGTGTTGTCCGGTTGAAAGGTGACGTCATGGAGAGGAAAGAGAAGTATTTCGAACTTGTGAAGATGTTGGTCAAGAATGTACAAATGCATGGTGCAGCTGGAATAGGAAGCCCTTGCGGGTACGTGGGACCTCGAGGATTTCCACGTAAACGCATCAGAATGTGGTATACGGCCTCCACCTGCCTGTCTGACCACAACTTGGAAAGCTCAATCCATCATTTCGTGTGGTTTACGACACACACGCACCCTCACATAGGCTTGATAGAATTTAAATTTGAAACCGTGATTCATCAGACCTGATGACGTGTTTCCAGTCCTCCGCACTGCAGTTGTGATAGGGCTTTGCAAGCTGCAGCCTAATCTTTTTTTTATTACACCAAGTATATAAAACTAAACAAGCTATCCGTTTATTGGCGTAAAGAAGTAAACAGACATTTTACTAAGCTTTCGTTATCGACAAATGGCTTTTTCAAGGCTAACTTCAGAATACAAACTTAATACTGAAACGATACAAATTAAATATGAGTATGACTTGACTAAACAAATAAAGAATGAATAAATACAGAGCGTGTTCCTGTTTTGAACTCACGAGGTATATTTGTTGGGCACGCGGCACTTTGGAGGGGAGGAAACATTGATCAAGTCATTGGATCCAAATTTTTGGCAACTAGTGATGATTTCCCGGGTTTTTCGAATCCTGCTGTTTTTGGGTTGGAGTGAGCAGCAAATGTTTAGACACCTTCTCGCGTAGAAACTGCGGACTTGAAACTCACTTCTCTGCTGAGATCTGTGGATGTTCTAGCTTCCTGTTCTACAGATGTAATATCGTTGAGTACCAACAGGGTATAATAGCAGTATGGCATAAACATCGGTGATTGGAGGTCTGTCTGAGCATCTTTCAAGCATGCCGTATAATAGCAGTATGGCATAAACATAAGCCTCATCGGCGATTGGAGGTCTGTCTGAGCATCTTTCAAGCATGCTGTATAATAGCAGTATGGCATAAACATAAGCCTCATCGGTGATTGGTATAATAGCAGTATGGCATAAATATAAGCCTCATCGGCGATTGGTATAATAGCAGTATGGCATAAACATAAGCCTCATCGGTGATTGGAGGTCTGTCTGAGCATCTTTCAAACATGCCGTATAATAGCAGTGCCGCCTCGGTGGCGCAGTGGTCTAAGCGATGGCCTCTGATCATTCGTCCGTAAGGGGTCCGGGTTCTTTTTTTTTTTTTTTTTTTTTTTGATTGGAGGTTTAACGACCACCGTGAGCAACTCAATGGGCTATAAGCAGTCGCCCGTCCCTAATTTAGGGTCACTGGTTCCAGGGAAGGGAGAGAGCCAGCGCCGTAAGACAAACACAACATCCATGCCTGACCGGGATTCGAACCCGGACCCCTTTGGACGAACGATCAGAGGCCAACGCCTTAGACCACTGCGCCACCGGGGCGGCAGGGTCCGGGTTCGAATCCCGGTGAGGCATGGATGTTGTGTTTGTCTTACGGCACTGGCTCTCTCCTTCCCTGGAACCAGTGACCCTAAATTAGGGACGGGCGACTGCTTATAGCCCATTGAGTTGCTCACGGTGGTCGTTAAACTTACAATCAAAAAAAAATAATAATAGCAGTATGGAATAAACATAAGCCACATCGGTGCTTGGTATAATAGCAGTATGGCATAAACATAAGCCTCATCGGTGATTGGCATAATAGCAGTACAGCATAAACATCAGCCTCATCGGTGATTGGAGGTCTGTCTGAGCATCTTTCAAGCATGCCGTATAAGAATGTAGCAGCCCTTATTCTTACACCGAGTTCTACCTTTCTTAGGGTGTTCTTAAGGATGCAAAAAAACGCCTGGAATGCAGGGTATTGAGCCCAGTTACTGCAGTTAGGCAGGGCTTGAGAACAAATGGCTAGTCCTTAGCGCTTCACCCCCTGAGACACGCGGCCGAGCTTGATGACGTAGCTGCGCTGGCCCGTCGGAAGTCAAGAGCCACGGGAGCTGTGCTCTAAAGGAGGGAGCACCATAGGAAAGGCATTTTCAGTCAATGTTATTACCGTATTTAACATATTACAGTGTGTCATCTATTGCAGTGGGCACTCAAACATTAGAAATTGTCTTTTTCAAAAACAAAAGTTAAAGATTTTGGGTCCTAAAATCAGAAAACATTGATGTAATAGTATAAATGCGATAATTTTAAACGAACAATTTTGGTCATGAATGCTTTTTCTTTAAAAAGTATTTTACTTACTATACTTTTCTGATGTCAAAAACTCAGTGTATCGTTTGTTTTTTTTTTTTTTTTTTTTGAGTAATTAATTCCCTAGAAAAGTTTAGTGGTTTAAAACCTTTTTCTCTCTGCCACAAACAATAGTTGTTTAAAACTTTTAAGACACGGAAAGTTACTGAGTTCTTCAAACCCCGCAAAAGTAGTTCAAACACTCTGTTAATGTATAAAATAAAATTATTTACTTACATTTTGCATCCATCATGATTTCTGAAGGTCACCGAGTTTAAAAAATGGTGAACAAATTTACTACATGAATTGAAGGTATGTTCGTTATTCCACAAACTGGAAAGTGTTTTTTTCATTGTACAAAATGTAAAACTGTTTTCTTCATTGCCCAAATGAAAAAATAAAATAAAACTTATATTTTTTCTCACTGCGTTTGAGTCAATTCATTTCCTTCTTTATTTTCTGCAGAGCTTTCCTGCGCCGCACTAATAATGAATTTCTGTTCAAAAAACGAATTCGAATAAATGTTCGTATCCTGCAAAACCGACAAATAGCATCTTTGTTGGCAGATAGAAAACATTTTTCTAGATCAATTATGAGTTCCCTAATAACGCATTTCCTTTTTTTAAATGTCCTGTCGTGAACAGTGCAGAAAATATTTTCAAACTGTTTAATAATATTATCCCAAGAACATGATGGTACTGTAAAACAGCCAGCAGATATTAGTCTTACCCAATTATCTTGAACAGAATTAGTTTCGGAGCAGTTTTTTTTAAATAGTTCCTAAAGAAGGATGTGGAAAACAATGTCCTGTCCTTTCGTGCTCATAAGCGTATTTTAGCACATGATGACATTTCGTTAAAAAAAACGGAAATAATAATCAACACTGAGTGTACAACTTAAGTAAAACACAACGTGAAACAAATGCTATATATAAACCCAAAAAAAAAGGCGCGGGCGTGCAAAACCATAACAGAGGAAAATTAGGTCTTGTAGGGAAGTTGACAAGCGAAGCTCAGGGAGCAGGCCAGCGCGATGACGTAGAAACAAGTGGCCAACCCGTTTTCCACCCACCATTTCAGACACGGGTCGGCATTCAGTTCCTCAAAGGGACTAGCCCTTTCCTCTGTAAAGCCCTGGCAGTTGGGTGGGTGGGTCAGTGCGTCTGCGTCGGGGCGTGTCCACTGTCCTTTTAATGATGCTGAGTATATGTCTCTAGGTGTATCTTACTTTGGTGGCTAGATTTAAAATTCTATCCAGTTTGGATTTCCTGGTGGAGACATCGGAGCAGATAGCAAATGCTCTTCGAGCTCGTGAGCTGAAAAACTCTGACTTATATTCAGCTGGGCAGAATGAAATTCGGAGCATAGGGTTAGGGGATGACGTGGGTTTATAACATACTTGTGAGCGTAAACGGGTGTCCGATAATATACTGGGTGAGTCAAAGTCACTGGACACCCTTGTATTTCAGAAACGGAAGGGAAAATTAAATATTTGAATACCCCAGCAAAGAATCGGTGAGGAGGGGCGGGGAGATACCTTTTACGCTATTTCTGGAACATGGCCGCGATCCTGAAATCCGTCATATTGGATCCAGGTCAAATTTTTCAAATGGCAAGGGAATCATGTTGCAAATCAAACAAGACCAGAATTTTCTCAGAAATTGTTACCGTAATCAGATTTGGCATATGTGTTGTGGTTCACAAGTTATCAACACATAAAGTTGAAATAATAATTGTTTGTTGCAGGTAACTGAAGATGGCATTGACGACAGAGGACAGGATTGACGGGATCTTAATGTCTGGGGGAACGCAGCTGCTGTATCATTGCCGCAGACTTCAACAACTGACACCCAGAAAGACCACCAATTTCACACAGCACTGTCGCATACCTGATATCCAAATTCCGAGAAACTGGGACTGTGGATGGCAAGTCACATAGTGGTCGGCCGAAAACTGCTGCGTACGAGGAAACCTCAACAATTGTCTTGGCATCCTTTGCAAAGAGTCGATATCGTAGCACACGACGTCTCGCAGGAGAACGTCGTATCAGCCAGTCAGCTATTGCACGGATTCTTCACACCGCTCACTGGCATCCGTTCAAGATCTGTGGAATGGCCACCCTGGTCCCCCGACCTCACACCACTCGATTTTTATTTATGGGGGCATATGAAATGCCTGGTGTATGCTGAGAACATCCTCAACAAACACCACCTTCAGCAACGCATCCTGAAGGCCTGTAACTACATTTCTCCCGATACTTTCGTGCGGGTGCATAAAGACTGGATCAAGCGTCTTCAGCTCTACGTTCTACAACAGGGACAATACATTGAACACATCAAATAGCTGCGCATTACAGGGTACTTTAGAGGATTTTATTTCAACTTTCTGCGTTGATAACTTGTGAACCACAATACTTATGTCAAATCTGATTACGGCAATCAATTCCTTAGAAACGTCTTGTCTTCTTTGATATGCAACATGACCCCCTCACCATTTGAAAATTTTGACCTTGATTAAATATGGACGATTTCAAGATAGCTGCCATGTTCCGGAAATAGCATAAGAGATAGGCCCGCCTCACGGATTCTATGCAAGGGTATTCAGATATTTTATTTTCTCTCCCGTTTTTGAAATACAAATAGGTCTTGCGTCTTTTGACTCACCCTGCAGTTAATAATACATGTACAGTAGATACGCTGATGCGCTGTTGTTTTCAATCTCCATGGTGAAACTTTTCGAAGAGAGTTCTGAGTTGACTTTACCTATGAAGAACGGAAGAGCAAGAGATCATGCGAAGACTTAGCCAGGTAGAAGATCTTGGGTTAATGCTGGTGAAGATATGTTCCTCTATGGTGCGGAGCACGAATTTGGCAGGGATAACGCGCTATTGCCGAAGCCCTAAGGGTGTAGCTCCTCCATTAGTATTCCATTAGTCTGCTTATGAATTTGCCCTTGGAAACTGAAGAAACTCGAATTCATGACTGAGCCTATTAACCCATTAACCGGATGTAGCCTATTAACCCATTAACCGGATGTAGCCTATTAACCCATTAACCGGATGTAGCCAATTAACTCGGGGTTAGCAAGTGGGCTGAAATCAGCTCGAACGAATATGTTCGCTGTCTAAGAAGTGGTCCAAACACTGCTGGAACGAGTGAAATTGCCCATCAGGAGGCGTTGCTTTCCCCTTAGCTTTGTTCTATTCAAAGAGGTCATTTAGAAGGATGGTTGACACTGATCGTTTCTGACTGATTACCTACTAAATGGTATATAACAATGGCGACAAACCTAAGAAAGGAGAGAGAAGATGCAAAGAGAATGGCAAAAATGTCAAAGAGAATGGCAAAAATATCAAAATGTCAAAGAGAGTGGTTAAAATGTCAAAGAGAATGGCAAAAATGTCAAAGAGAATGGCAAAAATGTATGTCACTTGTTTCTACCCAGCTGTAGGATATCCTGTATCTGGAAAACTGGCCTTACCCTATAATGCCATGTGTCATGAACAGAGAATAAAATATTAGAATGGAGTGCTTACCGCCGATGACAGGTTTATGGTCCGTACTGCTGAGATGAGAGGGGAAAGGAACTGTTTTGACGTACCTTTCGTAAAACCCAACCACTATGTGAACAACTCTGTTTGGGATCGCTGAAAATTTTGGACACCATTTGGTTCAGGTACATCGGCCACTTAAAGTTTTAATCTGACGATGCTGAGAAAAGAGTCCTGTGAATAAATAGAAGAATTATTAAATATGGCTTCCTTTGAATTTCTAATGGCCTCTGGTACAGGTGCCGCCCCGGTGGTGCAGTGGTCTAACCCAGGCTTATGACCGTTCGTTCGAGAAGGGTCCGGGTTTGAGTCCCGGTGAGGCATGGATCTTGTATTTGCCTTACGCTACTGGCTCTCTTTCTTCCCTGGAACCGGGGGCCCTAAATTATGGATGGGTGACTGCTAATAGTCCATTGAGTTGCTCACGGTGGTCGTTAAGCCTTCGATCAAAAAATAAATAGGGTAAAGAGAATGGCAAAAATGTCTGTTTATAACATTTTCGCCAATAAACGGATAGATACTTTAGTTTTAGAAATAACGAGATTATATTTGTCGAAAATTTTCTTCAATGATAAAAGCTGGCATTTTCAGATTTGTTGGTCGAAAAATGTTATCTGTGGTTTTTATCCACCGCAGGGAGAGAAAATCAGCGCGATAACTAGCACAGACAACAGAAGCCATTCTTCGGTATTTTATTGGTGAACATTAGAAACAGAACGATAAAATATTTTTCTCTCGGCGCTGAGAATCACATCTCAGCCTATGGCCTCTTTTTTTAACCTGTAAAGTATGGTCGAGGACCTACATTACTGCAAGAAAAATGATCGTGAACTATAAATCGGCGGGAATCTTACTGGATCACTTTCCTCGTGCACAGTATCGACGGCTATTGCTCCACACCCTAGATTTCCTACAAACGGTGAGGAAAGAGATCTGGAGATCCTCTTCATGAATGAATTTGCTATTTCTCTTCTCGCAGTAGAAGACAGAACAGATGAATATTGCGTAGTTTCTTCAAAATGTTTACATGTGGCTCTATTCCTTGCTGTTTCTGCTGTGTGGCATACTATTTCGTACTTCCATGTTTTACTGAAACTTTTTAGCCTTTAATTTTTGCTTATTTAATTACCACTACTGGAAAAAAATAATTACAGCGACACAAAATTTCGAAAAGAAACCAATGAGTGAAGATCCAGTAGACCAATTTATTGCTAAATTTGTAAACGGTATGGCTGCTTAAGCAGCTGCTTTCCCCTTTAACCGTTTGCCAACGTTCCCAATTGGAACATCATGTTTTGATGAATTTTCACAGCTCATAGAAAAAAGATACAAGTTAGTAAACCATGCAATGATTATGATACGCTTTCCAACATGCCAGAAATCATTACTCAAGTTATGAGGATAATGGCTGTGGAATAAATCTCGTTCCTGTGCCCTGACCTTTGACCCCATTTCGATTATATTAAACAGAATTGGTTCAGTATGCCGCCGGAACAACATGATAAAGTTTTGTCGCAATAGAAGCATGTTTAGTCAAGTTATGGGGATAATGGCTGTGTAATAAATCTCCTTCCTGTGCCCTGACCTTTGACCCCATTTCGATTATATTAAACAGAATTGGTTCAGTATGCTGCCGGAACAACATGGTACAGTTTTGTCACAATCGAAGCATTTTACGTAAGTTATGACGCATAAGGGCTATGGAATGGATCCCGCTCCTATGTCCTGACCTTTCACTTCGTCAGTTTTCAATAGGGTTCGTCCCCAGTTTGTCCCCTACCACATACTAAAATTTCATCGAAATCGAACCATTTTTACGCGAGTTATCGTGCGGAGCGGAAGACAGACGGACAAAGCTGGAGCATATACGCTTCTACAACCTACGGTCGGAAAGTGTAAAAAATGATTTTTGCACTGAAAAAATTATACGTTTATATACCCTTTGTCCAGATTTTTGGGAAAGACTGTTACATTTTGTTTTTTACTAATTAATACGAAACATCCAAAATTCCGAAAAATGACGGTTTTCATATATTTTTAAAAAATATTTTAGAGCCTTGATTCTATTTTTTTCTTGGTAATATGCTATTTGCTGGAATCTTATCTTTCTAGTGCAATAGTTATTTTTGGCTTTGCATTCGTTATTTTTTTAATGATTTTTTCCAGATGTTCCTAAAATGGGAACGTTGGCATGCAAATGGTTAATGTGTACGACATCATTGCATGAATGAAAAATAAAACATAAATTCGGCAGTATTGAGTTGAGCGAATAAACAGTGTGCCAAGCAAGACACCTGGTGTCTATGCGGGCAGTGCTCGAAACATTCCTTCCGAAAATTGGACACACGCCGTATCATCAACTCTCGATGAAGTATATTTTCGGGAACTTTATCCAGATCACGACAAGGGATTTAGCTAGAAAATGCAGTTTTCGCCATGTATCACACCAACAGTATCTCTAGTATTGACAGAGTAAGCATGGTATGTGCTGTAGGCATTAAAACTGTTTTGTCTTCAGTTGATATTTTCTGTAAACTACTTGTTCTTTTGTTTGTTTGTTTTTGTTTTTTCTAATAATTTGAGAGTAGTTCTACACTGTGCTTGCAAGAATCAGATCTCTAAGCAAAATGATTTAAAATGGAAAGTAACAGGCTAGGAAAATGATACATTTGTAAAAGAAGAAAAAAAGTGAACCTTTCTTTTAATACTTTTAACATTTTCGACTTATTCATTTTGCTTAAAAGCTCAAGATTGTTCTGTAACTGAAAACCTAGAAACATTAGAAATTTATTTGACCTTCTACTTAACACTAGATCTGCGCTAGCAATCACCTCTTTAAAAAAAGTACTCGTAACTCTTCATCAAAACTGTCGTTGTACCACAAAGTTCTGAGAGAATACATAATGTTTATACGTATACAGGGGTGTAGAAATATGTCTGAACACGTGATCATATTATCATATGTAGAGGATTTTAGGAAGGGAGTGTCTGACCCCAGGTCTTAAACAACCCTTAGAAATAGGACTAGGAGATTTGGGCTAGAGTGCCCGATAGGAAAGTGACACAGAAGCGAAGTAGAAAGGGGAAGGAAGACGCACTTATTTATTATCGGGGGGCCAGTACCCGGGGTCCGACGGCTTAACGTGCCCAACCGACGCACGGTGGATATTTAGTGGATCGAGCGTTCGTACCTCCCTGGGATCGAACCTGAGGTCCTTTCCACGGCAGTCACGAACGTTGTTCGCTAGGCTACCCGCGGCCCCTCTGAACGCGTGAACGAGGTTCGGAGGAAATTAAGGCAGCTCTAGGGAAATTTTTACCCTGGGGTAAAATAATAATAGTAATAATAAAATGAAAAATTGACTTATTAACAACGAATATAACGTGAAAGATAAGGGTAATTTACTGCATGGTAATCAGGTAATCATTTTGATTACAAGAGGTTATGAGCGCAGTGACATACTGCCGACTGCCGCTACCAAAAACAAGGAAGTTCCAACCAACTGAAGCTAAGCAGATGTAGCTTAGATATCTGAGAACTGCTCAGATTTGCGCTAGTCGACGCTATTCTGTGCTTCCTCGCTGCGTCACCACGAGCTTTACTAACATCCAGAGTCTGATGTAGGTCACAAGTTCCACTGCTTCTGAGAACATCACACATATCTCCAATATCATACATACACTGCTGGCCACCGAAAATGCAGCACCAAGAAGGAAGCATGCGTCGCCCGCGAGAGGACATGCAAACGATTAGCATTGCAGGGCATATGCAAATCATGTGCGCCCGGCACGCCACCGAGAAGCACTATAAGAAGGGTGCACAGAAGGTGTAAGTAGTGAAAGTGTGTTGTGCTGCCGGACCTGTGCGTGGGAAGCTTCCTGATGCCTCGTCGCAGAACACGGCAGTCATTCCAGCACGTTTCGGAGTTCGACAGAGGACGAATAGTGGCTTATCACGACAGCGGTTTATCGTACAGAGACATCGGCGCCCGTGTGGGACGACATCCAGCCACAGTGAGGCGAGTATGAATTCGGTGGGTGCAGGAGAGACGGAAGGACCGACGTGAGCGATTTCCGTAGCCGCGGCACACGACCGAAGGAGAGGACCGGCATGTTGTGCGGCGGGCATTGACGGCTCGCACCGCCACATCACGAACGTTAGCGCAGGAATTAGGGTGTGTTGCGCAACAACATGTGTCAGCACGTACCGTTCGACGTCGTCTGCAGGAGGGGTGACTTGTCGCACGGTGCCCATTGCTCCGATTTCCATTGACATTACACCACCGGCAAGTGCGACGGCAGTGGGCCGTTGAACGCCGCACCTGGACTACGGAATGGCACGACATTGTCTTTTCCGACGAATCCCGCTTCTGCCTGCAACACCACGATGGTCGGATCCGCGTGTGGCGATACCGCGGCGAGAGATTGTATGACGCCTGCATTATGCATCGGCATACCAGTCCGTTGCCTGGCGTTATGGTTTGGGGCGCAATTGGATATGACACCCGCACCCCTCTGGTACGCATCGCCGATACACTCAATAGCCACCGCTACATCTCCGACGTTTTGGAGCCTGCAGTCCTCCCTTGCCTACAGGACCTGCCAGCGGCCACGTTTCAACAGGAAAAAGGCGCGCCCGCACGTGGCACGCATCGTGCAACAATTCTTCACGGCCCACCAGGTGTCACTGCTGCCGTGGCCAGCCTGTTCTCCCGATATGTCGCCCATCGAACACGTCTGGTCACTGATCGGCAACCGAGTGGCCCGGCAAGCACCACCCGCGGCTATGCCTGATGAACTGTGGCAACGTGTGGAAGCAGCCTGGACCGGCATACCTCAAGCCCACATTCGATGGGCTTGAGGTATGCCGGTCCATTCGATGGGCTTGAGGTATACGTTCGATGCCGCGACGTGTAGCGGCCGTTATTGCCAGCCATGGAGGCCACACAAACTATTGATGTCTGCGTGTTCCGCAAGTCGTACGTGCCTTTAAGCTCAATCGTTTCATCTTTTTATCTGTTGTTATGTGTCCAGTAAATCTGGCTGTGCTATCTCGTGTCCTTCTTGGTGTTGCATTTTGGGTGGCTAGCAGTGTATTATGTGTGATATTGGAGATTACTTTTTTGGGCCATCTTAACACTTTAGTGAAATAAAATCGAATTAGGCGAATGGGTTGATGAAAACTTTAAACAAGAAAGATGACACCGATTTTTCGGGTGTAATAAGCACGTCTTTTGAATTCGTTCTGACGCAAATTAAATTTATCAAAGCTATTCAAAGTCAATGGAACCGGTATGGAAAACAATAGTATCTGACGGAAGAAAGAAGTTTTTCAATCGGGGTTTTAATCCCTCAGATATTGCTGTAAACGGAATCGTGAGCTTACGAACCCTTAGAAGCAGAGTTATCGACAAAAATAAGGTTTGACTTTACATCCCTTGGTGGGAAAACCATGCATTATTTTAGGAAGAAAGTATTCACAAAAGGTTTATCCATATGAGCGGTATCGGTCCAAGAAAAAAATTTTAGTCGAGTTTTCAGGAGCCCAGATTTTGCTATAAATACATCAGAAGTAGAAATTAACAATTATGACCCCTGGTGGCCAAACCATTCTTTACCAAACATTAGAAATTACGTGAAAAATATTTTCCGTCAGGTTTTGTATGCGATACAGGAAGAATTTTTCAAATCGGAGTTTTAGGAGCAGAAAACGCAATTTACCATTGTGCACCCTAGCGGAAAGTCTATGATTTACTTGAAAATTTTGAATTTATAGGGAAAACATTTCGCATCGGAAACACTATCCAACAAAGAAGGAATGTTTCAAATCGGACTTTTAGAAGTAGAGATATTGACAAAAATAAGATATACATCTACGCCCCTGGCGTAGAAACGATGCATTATTTCAAGAAGAAAATGTTCCTAATATGTTTGTCGACATAAGTAGTATCGGTCTAGAAACGACGTTATTTTCAATCGTAATTTTAGAAGCTCAGATTTTATGGCAAATACATCAGAAGCGGAAATTAAGTTTACGCTCCCTGCCTGGTGGCCAAACCATTTTTTTTTTTACAAAAATTCGAAATTATGTGCAAACGATTTCCCAACAGGAGCTGTATCCGGTGCAGAAAGAATTTTTCCGATCGGAGTTTTAGAAGCAGAGATATAGGGGGGAAACGCAATTTACCTTTACGCCCCCTGGCGGAAAGTCTATGAATTACTTGAAAATTTTGAAATTATATGAAAAACATGTCACACGGAAAACACTATTTAACAAAGAAGGAATTTTAAGAATCGGACTCCTAGAAGTCGAGATATTGACAAAAATCAGATATACATCTACGCCCCCTGGTGGAGAGACTGTGGAATATTTTAGGAAGAAAATATTCCGAAAAGGTTTATCGATGTAAGTGGCATCAGTCCACGAAAGAATTTTTCAATCGATATTTTAGAAGCTCAGATTTTATGGCTAATACATCAGAAGCAAAAATTAACACTTACGCCTCCTGGTGGCCAAAGTATTCTTTACCAAAAATTCGAAATTATATGCAAAAGATTGCGCATAGGGAGATGTATCCTCTGAAAAAAAAATTTTTGAGATCAGAGTTTAGAAGAAGAGTTATCGGAAAAAATGCAATTTACTTTTACGCCCCCTAGCGGAAAATCTATGCGTAATTTGAAAAAGAAACTATATCCAAAATACTCTTCGACATAAATGGAATCGAAAGATAAAAGATTTTTTTCAATCGGATGTTTAGAAGCAAATATGTGGAATAAAACGTATTTTCGAATTCGACATCATCTGCATTTACGCCCTCTAGCGGCGAAATTGTACATCGTAAAAAAAACTAAATAAAGGATCATCATTCGCATATTTCAAGCTTTCGAATGCAAAAATAATTTTTCAAATCGGACTAATAGTTGCAGAGATACCGTGGGTACAGACGGACGGACGGACAAACCGATAGCATAAGCACGATCTTTTTTTACAAAAGACGTGCTAAAAAGCCAGAGCGGCCGCTGCTTACGTATGTGTCATTTAAAATTTAATGATGCATTATTATTAACACCATTTCATAATTGGATGTGACACCGTTGTTGCTTCATATGGCTTCAATTGTGTACTTCGGGTGAGTGGATACAGTAACGATTATAAATGGCTAAGAAGACTAGCTAAAAAATCTTAATATTCGAAATGTGATGGACCAATAAATTAAAGCATTGAAGATGAAATTGTTTCTTACAAAACAGCATGTTTTATTTTCTTTTGTGTGTAAGTAATATTTTGATTTAGATAGAACAGAACACAATATTTCTGCGAATGGAAACTCTGAATTAAGCCCCATCACCATCGAATTCATAGCCTAAGGGATTCCAGGAAAACTCAGCGGGTACGGGCAAGTTTCCCACGTTTGATAAAAACAAAATCGGGTGGAAAAGGGGACTCCATTCTACAAGCGTTACGATTCATGGTTACGGTTATTTGAACTATGGAAAATGAAAAAGATATTCTCCTGATTCACAAACCGTATTTTCAATGCCTGAAGTCGTAAAAATACAGTCCCTGAAATCATTAAAAACATAATTAAATCCCCTAAAAAAAATATACAGGTGGGCTCGTTCCGATTGAGCCGTCAGTTTGGAACGTATAACTACGACTTGCACATCGGTGCGTTGAAATGAGCTAGTCGAGTACGGTTTCAAAGCGTTTATTTAATTTGTTATGCCCAACACAGGTCTACGATATGAAAAGTAGATTACATAATTTTTACAAATAATGCTGGATTGCGAACACAAAGCAGAGTTCCAAATGGGCCGGGTATCGATCGGTGTGTTGGAGGTTTGCTTGGCGGCGGCTGCTTTCAGGCGTTCTCGATACTCTAGTTCGTTGGGCTGCAGTCTTCTTAGGCTTCTTACATTCCTCATCACTTGCTCTTGCCTCACGTTTTGATTTTCTCCACTTTTGCTTGCTTTCATTCTGCGAATTCCGCGGCATTGTCGAAAATGTTAACCAGTTCACACGAAAATAATTTTTTAAAATTTTTGTTTAAAACACTGTGATATGTTTTTTATATATTTGAATAGATCTCGTAGAGAGCTTTAAAACGATAGCACGCACAGTCGTGTTGCGCTCATAGCTACCGAGATAGACTGAGTCAAACGTGGGGGGCACACCCGGAAATATTGCATCATCTCCTTCGCGCACAGGGAGCCAGGGGAGCTTTGTGCGCACGATGTATTGCGCAGTACGCGAATTGGACTCCATGCTGTTTACGAATATGCTAACACGTTTAGTGTGCGGCACGTATTTTTAACGCTATAATGATTTCAATTGGGACCTAGTTTTGTCACAGGCGATTGGCCGTAAGTCGAGTCCTATGTCAAAAGTCACTAATCCCAAAATATATTCACTTTTCACCTAAGTTAGCCACACGCTTATCAATTGTTTAACTTTTGCATTTTCATGTATGGCACTGATAGGACTTAGATTTTACATTGGTGTGCCGGGGGAGCGCTGAATTTAATAAAGCGTAAAAGAGACGAACATGACAACAGTGCAATGCAGAACTAACAGAATACACTTGAATACATTGCTCGACATAGAAAATGCTTTACTTGCAAATATTTGCCAAAGCTCCATACTAATTGGTGGGACTATGCTGACAGTTGGGTTATGAAAATCGTTGCAGTTGCGAACCAATAACGTGATAATTGAAGGAGTTAAAAGGACAAAACGGCTCGGTGAAACTAAGTTTGGTCGTCTCCACTTAGGCATGTAGACCACATTATTGGAGTTATCTCGGTGGAGAAAGTACGTGTAAGGAGTGAGATTGCTTGGGTGACGTCATCGGAAGTCCTACCATCAAACGAGCATATTTGCCAGAGACTTCATCGCTGGGCTACGTACCTGGTTGTTCCTTGTGTCGCATCTTGGCCGAAATGCATCGACACCCAACAACTATCCAGCACATCTGGAGGACATAGTTGGAGAAATGTCACGTTCTTCGCCGTAGTGAGTGAGAATGGTGCAAGAAGGCGGCCGTCCGAACGCTTCAGTTCCCGAATTCGACAGTAAACCGTAACATCCCCAAAATCGACGATATTCGACGAGGTGCACAGGCATCTGTAGACAATAAAGCTAAAATCCATTCACCGGTGGCGCGAATCGAAACCACATCCTTCTGCTCCGGAGCAGAATGCTTTCCCAATTAAGCTACACCGATGACGTTTGTCGCTGCAACTTTGCCGTCTTAAATGTGCGTAACCTCTGAGATAGGTAAGTTACATATTACCTATCTCAGAGGTTACTTGAGAAAAGGATTGGATGGAATCGTAGGTTTCCGGGTCAGCCGGCAAACCACACTTGAAGGAGGGCTCAGTGTAGAAGAAGGAACTCTAAGTCCAGACGATGTGAGGAACGAACATTACACATTTTTCGAAGAACCCAAAGTCCAGGCGATTCACTTTACGTTCGGGCGCCAATATAGAGTGAAATCCATTTGCCGGTGGCGTGCATCCTTCTGCTCCGAAGCTGAATGCTTTACCAATTACGCTATACCGACGAAATTTGTCGCTACAACTTTGCCGTCTTGACTTGTGCGTAACCTTTGAGCTAGGTTCATCACAAATATCTCTTCCCGCCCCTAGAGAAAGGGCTGAAAAGGAATCGTAGGTTTCCGGGTCATCCTGCAAACCGCGCTTGAAGGATACTTCTCTGTAGAAGAAGGAATTCGGACTAACTCCAGACTGTGCGTGAAACGAACATCACATATTTTATCGATGAACACAACAGCCAGGACATTCAATTTATGTTCGGTGGCCAATATAACATAAAAGCTAATATCAGTCTCGCTTGCTTCTGTCTCAGCAATTGAGAATCTGGAGACGACGTGGTCACCAGGTTGAACTTGTTGCTATCCCTAAGTAACTCATTCAGGTGACATGGTTTAGGGAGCTTTCAGTTTCAACAGCAGTTTGCCGCTCGCTCGTATAATAGATAAAATGAGAGCACGGCGATACGTTGATGAGGTACTGCAACCTGCTTTGTTATACCGTCCCTCAGCGGTATCTCTGATGCCCAGTTTCAGCAAGATAACGCCCACTAGCAAACTCGTCATCAAAGCATCGTCAGAACAGTGCCTGCAAGATATCCAGGTGCTACTATGATCAGCACGATGCCCAGACTTCTGTCCAATGGAGAACGTGTGAGACGTCATTGGCAGGAAAGACTTTACACTCCCGAACCACTCCCTCGAAATGTCGATGAGGAATTGTGTATATCTCGTCGTCTGTGATACTTTGGAATACCATCTGTGGAATTTTCCAGTCGATACCATTCCTTGTTGCCAAATGTAAATCCCAGCATGGCAGTCAGACTGACTTTGTACTGTATCATCGCCATAGCAGTTGTGTAATCTCTCAGAAATTAAATCACTTCTTTTCGACTTACCTGTCCACATGTGTGATAAGTTTCTTCTCGTTTCGTTCATTCCCTCATGGTACAGCATTTTCTGCGTTGAGCAGTGTATTTCTTTGTGATTTGATCTGTGACATCTACTCTATATGTTGTGATGTACTATAGAGGTAAATGCACGTGCCAAGATGATAAATCTGCAGCGATACATTCCGTCCATGTAGCTTAATTGGGAGAGCAACTTACTCCGGAGTGAGGGGGGCGCGGTTCTTCGTCACGAACAAATTCATGTTTTCACAGTGGCGCCCGAACGTAGAAATGGATCTACTGGCTGTTGGGTTCACGAAAAATGTGTGATGTTTCTTCCACATATCGTGTAAAATTAATGAAAATTCGTTCTTCCCATAAGAAAAGAAAGAAAAATAAGAGGGAGATGATGTGACGTACTACAGAGGTAAAAGCACGCGTCAAGACGACAAATCTGCAGCGATATATTCCATCCATGTAGCTTAGTTGGGAGAACAGCTTTCTCGGGAGTGAGGGTGCGAGTTCGATCCCCGTAACGGACCATTTTGTATTTCCACAATGTCATACTATTGGGAAAGGTGACGGTGTTAGGAAGTATTTTGTAATCACATGTCCAATCTCCACCCTAAGATCATACGGTTAGAACAAGAGCGCTTTTATTTATCTTGACCTGGTAACCAGTTAGATCCATTTCTACTTGTTTCGTAAGAGAGAATTTATATCGGTTGCAAATATTTCATTACTGATGGGAGGTCTTCCCTTCGTGGGCAATAAACCCATCCATTCTGCTCTCATCCTTTCAGCCAAATTTACGAAGGTAAAGCGGCTTCTCTTCTGTAACATTTTTCATGGGTTTTCAAAAAGATCCAGCAGTTGCGTCAAAGCATTTCCAGAGAGACACTCTTGTGCAGGTGCATGCTCAGCTTTTCCCAAACAGCGAAATCCATTTAATATGCACTTTCTTTTTATCGTTCTCATCTAGGAAACAAAATATTTTTAGAAACGTATGAGCGTTGTTGGAAACGCATTACATAATCCTACACTAGCCTTTTATTCGACACAACTTTTGATAAACCGTAAGGCAGTTTTCAGCTTCATAACAGCTAATGTGATTATAAACCTGGAGAATACGTTTTAATATAAATAAGATCACCTCCAACCACAAATATACGAGGGTAATCCACATTCCCAAATTTTTATTCAAACAATAAAATAACATCCACATTAGGCATTACGGTGAGGTACAATCTCATATGAGCTTCACTTTTCTGTATGATCAAAAAGCCTGTTTAGGCATTTATCACCCCCAGTCTAGAGAAGTGAGCGAGCCTGGAGACAGAACGGTGGCGCAGGCGAAGTTCACAGAGCAGTATACACTATATTGACAAAAGTCACCGGACACCTAGAAGAGAAACACAACATACCATTTATTGACATACATTAGTACGGTGTCGGTCCACCTTTAGCCTTAATGCATGCACTGAGCCTTCGCGACAGGCTTTCGACAAGGTTTTGGAACACAGCGATAGGTATGCGCTTCCATTTAGTACATAATGCTGCCGCTAACTGTATCTTAATAGCAGGCCTCGGTTCCAAACTTCTTCTGCTGTGCTCTAATTCATCCCATAGGTGCTCTATGGGATTAAGATCAGGGCTCTGTGCTGGCCAGTCCGCACACGATACGGAATTATCGTCAAAGCACGCCGTAACAATCCTTGCTTTATGGCTCGGTACATTATCCTGCTGGTACCAACAAGGCTCGGTTCCATAATACTGACAGAGAGTTGGTAGGGCATGATTGTCCAGAATATCGAGGTAGACGTGATTGTTAACAGGTTTCTCCACGATAACCAATGGGGCGGAACCATACCGCGAAAAACACCCCATACGAGTACACTGCCAGCTCCAAACTTGACCATAGGAATAGTACACTGTGGTAAATAGTGGTACCCCGGCTGCCGCCATACCCACACACGGCCATCAGACTGATGGATCGTGTATCTGGATTTATCAGTCCATAGGGCCCGTTTCCATTGATCTACGGTCCACGATAAATGTTCTTTACACCATGCTAAACGACGAGTGGCATTCTGAGTGGAGATGGAAAGCTTATGAGCAACCGCACGAACATGGTAACCCATGGAATGAAGTTCTCTGCGAATGGTACGTGTACACACCGAGGTTCCAACATTGTTACTCACCTGTACACTGAGGTCTTGTGCAGTACTCCGTCGATTAGCTGTAACGACTCTCCTGAGGCCTCGACGTCCTCTTTTATTGATTTTCTTTGGTCTACCTGTACGTTTTGCTGCTTCAGGCACGCCATGTGTCTTCCATTTATTCAGTTTATCCAAAACAGTTGACTGGAGTATGTTTAAACGCCTCTCGCTTTCTCTTATGGACAACCCACTAATATAACACCCAACAATCTTTCCTTTCTCAAAGTCGGTTTTCCCCCGCCGCGATAGTTTCAATCAAACTCACATTGCGATATGATCGCGGCCAGCTGCAGGCTTGTTTTTATACTGTTTGCAACTGTACCGCGCATTTTAACAACGCAGTGGATCCGTTTATTTACTTTTGAAGGGGTGTCCGGTGACTTTTGTCTATATAGTGTACTGTATGTTACGGTAATCCGTAACATCTTTAATGCCACATTGGAGGGTGTTTTTCAGTCACTGAGCTGGGAAAACAAGGGGATAAAGATTAATGGAGATTATCTAACCCACCTTCTTTTTGCTGATGACGTAGTCATTTTTGCAACTAGCCCATCAGAGCTGCAGAGTATGATCCAGGAACTTGCTGACAAGAGTAAAGAAGTGGGATTAAAAATGAACTTTCAGAAGACAAAAGTGATGTTCAATGCTTTTACAAGAAATGAAGATTTATCGATTGATGGAGAAAAGCTGGAGATAACAGACACGTACGTTTATCTTGGACAGGCCGCCCCGGTGGCGCAGTGGTCTAAGGCGCTGGCCTCTGATCATTCGTCCGTAAGGGGTCTGGGTTCGAATCCCGGTCAGGCATGGATGTTGTGATTGTCTTATGGCACTGGCTCTCTCCCTTCCCTGGAACCAGTGACCCTGAATTAGGGACGGGCGACTGCTCATAGCCCATTGAGTTGCTCACGGTGGTCGTTAAACCTCCAATCAAAAAAAAAAAAAAAAAAATGTTGGACAGCAGATATCAAGTGAGGGTCACATTGATGAAGAAATTAATCGGCGTACAAAACTTGCCTGGAGAGCTTTTGGAAGAAACAGCATAATTTTCAAGAGCAATATGCCATTATGTCTTAAAAGAAAAGTGTTTGATCAATGCATCCTTCCAGTGCTTACGTATGGTGCAGAGACGTGGACCTTAACTAAAAGAGACATACAAAGGCTACAGACAACTCAAACAAGCATGGAGAGGTGCATACTTGGTGTAACCAGGAGAGATAAGAAGAGGAACTCGTGGATCCGAAAAATGACAAGAGTGGAAGACATCATGATCAGAGTTAAATCCCTGAAATGGCAATGGGCTGGACATACTGCCAGAAGGACAGATCATCGATGGACAGCTGAAATTTTAGATTGGATTCCAAGGGACAGGAAAAGACCCAGAAGAAGACCACATGGGAGATTGGTGGATGAAATTCGAAAGTATGCAGGGGTGACATGGAGGAGACTGGCACAAGACAGACCGTTGTGGAGGAAACTTGGGGAGACCTTCGTCCAGCAGTGGATTGATAATGGTTGACAATGATGATGATGATGATGATGTTACGGTAAAAGTGATTTACCCGGTGATTATGCATAATGGCGGGTTATTATGCATAATGGCGGGTTATTATGCATAATCACCGATCATCTTGGTGAGTTTGATATATTTATTTCATATATTGCGAATTAATCACATTTACCAGTGATTATACAAACTCGCCAGTTCGTAGTGGTAAATATGATAAATCCTACTTCATTAATCAAATTTACCGGATATTATGCATAATCGTCATTCTAGAATGGCAAATTTGATAAATAATGCATGCTCGTCGAGTAACCACCTTGATTTTAACGCCATTTATTTCATTTACTCTCCAATAGATAGCTGTACCAGTACCTGTAGCCGAATTAGGAGATACCGTGAAGCTAAGAATACCAGATGTGGACCGGGAAAAAGGCGATTCGCTGAATATATTGACAGTAATATTAGCTACTGAAAATGATGAGTACTATCAGTTGGAAACAAAAGAGGGACGTCTTTCACGATTGTATAACAGAAACCAGTTTGTGCTATGTGACGAACATTTTCTTACAGTAAAGAATGTGCCAAATACACTGCTGGACAATTGCTAAGGACGGATCATAAACGGCTATATAGTGCATAATAAAGTAAGTGTGGTTGGATGCCAAGTGAAATAAAATAATGTCAGAATGCCAGGACATTACAAGAAAGGCAATTTATTATGCTCTGAAATCCAGAAGGCTTTGGAACGTGTTCAAGGGATAAACAGGCCATTTTGTGCAGAATACGTAAACGTGAAAAAAATGCAATTACCGTCCGCAGGTGTTCCGGCGTAAGATGTCAATACGGGATATGGCCACCATGGAGGGCGATGCAAGATTCCACACGTTCTGTCATGCTTTGCACAACATTATCAAGCAGCTGTTGGGGTAATTTATCCCATTCCTCTGTCAGTGCACGGATGAGGGTGTCCTTGTTTATTGGAGGGCATTGGCGACCAGCAAGACTCCTCCCCAAAGCATCCCACACATTTTCAATGGGATTCAGATCTGGAGAACGTTCTGGCCGTATGAGGCGTTGAATATCCTCGCTCTCAAGACACTCCTGGACAGCGACTGTTCGATGACATGTTGCGTTGTCGTCCATGAAATGAATCTATCACCGACAGCACCACGGAACATGCGAACATGAGGTAGCAGAACATCATTAATGTATCGTTGGCCAGTCATAGTCCCAGGTAAAAAAAACATAGAGGGACGTACGGCCATTGATCATGATGCCAGCCCATACCATGACACTACATGTCGGATATCGGTCCCTTTCCTGTATGTTTGCTGGAAAATATGCAGTACCACTATCACGCCAGATCAGTTGTCGTCGACAATCAGACGATAGAATGTATCTACTCTCATCTGAGAAGAGGACAGCAGACCAGTCGTTATCAGTCCAATTGCGATGTTGATGGCACCATTGCAAACGGGCGGTACGGTGACGTCTGGAATGTACACAACAGGACGGCGGGCGTATAGTCCTCCTTCATGCAAACGTCTGGCGACAGTTTTTCGGGAGATCCGCTTGCCAGTAGCAGCCATAAACTGATTTGCTACCTCACTAGCTGTGCTGCGCCGGTGTCTTTTTGTTGATAGCACTATGTACCGATCTTCTGCTGGTGTCGTACTGCGAACACGACCTCCCCCGTGACGTTTGCTACACTCTCCATTTGTTTGAAATGATTTCCAAAGTCTTGAAACAACACTGTGGCTGAAGTCGAACTCCCTGGCAACATCTGTTATTTTTCGCCCTTCTTCAATCTTGCCAATAATACGGCCACGCGTAAAATCATCTAGGTGATGTCGGGAAGACATACTGAAAATTGCAAGTTCTTCAATTGATTCTTTCCCTTTCAACTTTGCATTTGAACAACAACGGTCAATACGCGTCAAATCCTTTATATCTCTTATCAGCGCTATGACGTCACGAACAAGTTCGGCAATCCAAAATTTGCATACGCACAACACGTCTTACTGTATCCCGCACTTATGCTAATTTCCACATTTTGCTGCCTTCCATTTTATGGTTGCTATCGTTGCTATTGTCATCCGTCCTTAGCAATTGTCCGGCAGTGTATCATTCTGTCTCTTGGGGAGTTTCCAAGAAAAACCTCAATTTTAGGAGGTCAGGTGTACCAAAGGTGCTCATGTAAAGGAAAGTATAATTCAACCAAATGCAAGAAAAATGAAAAATTATGTAACTCAAAATGTCATGAGAGTTTGCCATATGAGCAGTAAGAATTATTAGAGTTCTATATTATTCCCAACATTTTTTTTTTATTTCTGTACACGTAATTCTAATATTAAATTGAAACATATTTTTCTTAGTTTCGTTATATTCAATAAATCGTTCTAACATTAATAAAACAAAAATTTATTTTTTAGTTATTTTATTAAAATTAGTTTAAACCCATAAGTACTTACCAATTCCATTTCGGAATTATACATAATCGCCGGTAAAAACGAGAAATTCTGGGATATTTATCAAATTTACCATCTTCCTTTGAAAATTATGTAAACTCGTCGGTAAAAGTGAGACATTTAGTGAAATTCATCAAACTCACCAAGATGATCGGTGATTATGCATAATAACTGGCGATTATGCATAATCACCGGATAATCACTTTTATCGTAACATATATACAAAACGAGGCAGTTTTAGATTAGTAAAGACGGTGCTCACAGTCAGAACGGGTAAAGCAACCGATATAACGGAGTTTGATAAAGGACAAATTGTGATAGCACGGAGCCTCGGAACTACGATCTCGGAAACGGCGCGGCTTGTTAACGTGCCGGTGTAGTGAGCACATATCAAAAGTGGTGCACAGATGGCCAAACGACGAATCGGCGTACTGTCGTGTGTCGTTCGCAGGTCATTGATGCCAAAGGGGAGCGGAGACTGTGACGCATTCTTCAGAACGACCGTATCGGCACAGTGCGAGAAATCACCCGCAGCTATAACAGTGGTGATCAGAGCAATGTGTTACAGCAAAATGTTCATCGCAGCCTTCTGCGCATGGGCCTGCATAGCCGAAGACCCAGCCGGGTCCCATGCTCACTGCACGTCATCGCCAACAACGCACCAAATGAGCCCAAGATCATCGAGATTGGACCCTGGATGATTGGAAGAAAGTGGCCTTGTCTTACGAATCAAGATTCCTGGTGCATCACGTATACGGCCGAGCGCAGATACGCCTATTACCAACGGAAGCTATGGCACTTAATTGGGCAGAAACAGCCCAGCGGCGGCGATGTTATGCTGTGGGCGATGTTTCCTTTGGACACTTTATGCCCCATTACCACAATAGTACAATCCCTGATAGCTATCTGAACATCGTTGCGGACCAAGTTCACGCATTCATAGCAACTGTGTGGTGATTGCATTACCAACAGGATAATGCGCCATGCCACAATGCCAGAATCGTCAAGGAGTGGTTCGAGGAACATGCTGATGACTTTGTGTTAATGCCCTGTCCTCCGAATTCTCCTGACATGAACCCAATCGCACATTTATGGTTCGACTTGGAAAAGCGGGTTTGCGCCAAGTCACCACAACCCCGAAATGTACGGGAACAGGAGGACCTGCTGTTGACATTATGGTACCAGATACCCCAGGATACCTATCTCCACCTCGTCGAATTGATGCTTCGTCCAGAGGCCGCTCTCATACGGGCTAAAGGGGGTCATACAGCTTATTAGGTAGGTGGTCATAATGTAATGGCTCATTGGTTTATCGTGATATAAGTGTCTAAACAGACTTCGTGGGGAAAAAATATGCTTTGGGCATGTAACCATTACTTAACTTCATCACGAACATTTTTACCGGAGTGGAAGCTCAGAGTTCTAAGGTGCTTTCCAGCTTTGAGAAAAGAAAGCTGTCCGACGGTGCCAAACGAGGACGGCACGGTGAATGTAGAAGAATTTCCCAGCCTTCCGACGTAAGTGCGGTGCCTTGTAACAAAGTGGGACAGTTTACGCTCGCCTGGATAGTCAACTGAACGTTTGCGGTCACAGACCTTCAGTTGTATTTGGAAGTTTTGCCATATTTCTCGTAGTTTTGGAATACAAGTGCGACCCTCTGACATAGACAGTTCAGCAATTATAGTAACTGAACAACTGTCCTTCCTCACAGTTACTATCTGATCACGGTCAAACTCAGCGACGTACCTGTCTTTACCGATAATTACTTTTCTGTGACTGGTCTCCAATGTGCAGAGATCTTCTCAATTTAAAAGGATTGCCAGTCTCAACGGCTCACATGACTTCTACTTCGCATATGGTTATCGAAGGTGTACATAATAAATTGTCCATTCTGTGTAAATGTTACAAAAAAAAATTTAAAACTATATGCAGAGTATTCAAATCAAATGTCCGTTGTTGTTTTTTTTCAGTTTGCGGGGAATCAGAATTTTAAGGCGCAATACCTTTACCACCCTATAAGTATTTCAAGTTTCGGTGCAGCCTCGCCCTCCCCTCCGACACACACACACACACACACACACACACACACACACGCATAAAACATTAGTCAATAACAAAAATGTGCATGTTCGGACCATTTAATAGTTCGGGACTTGCTTTTAAAATAAGTGCTTTGTCTCGCCGGGAGCTTAATCCTGTCCCAACAGTCTTTCATCTGCCAAATTAGGGCAAAAATTATTTGTGAAAACACCAGCAAGACAGATTCTTTATTGTCAGATATGGCTACCCTTTAATGACTTTCTCTTATAGAAAATTAAAAAAGATATCTTAAATTCCCTGATTCTGTCAAGTAAATGAACTGCTACGACCCAGATGTTTGAGATTTCATAAACCGAATTTGCAAAATGCATCTCTTGTATACTGTCGGAAAAGTTGGCTTTTAATCATCCAGTGCTCGAACGAGCCTACTCTTAAGAGAATTAACGCCCATTCCCGACATACTGGAATATATTTTTGCAGATTCAGTGCTTTTTAATTACTCAGAGGAAACCAATATGGATGGATATTATTACTCCTCTGACTACCAAAACGTTATATTAATAAGTTTATGCATAAGTTCCCTGCGCTCGGGTTATAAAAGGGAAACGGTTGAATATTTGTCAGGTTAGCGAGATGTTGGGTAGCAACACTGCGTCGAATATACATTTGCGGTAGAAAATGGCGATAAGCAAAGTGCAGATTCGTCACTGTCTCTTGTCCATGTTTAATCTCGAGGAAACCGATGCAGAAGCACAAATGTGCAGAAACGTCTGCTTACACTGAGTCCTTAATTAACAAGATGCCGGATTTAACGAACAAATCAGGAACTCCTGTTTTCACAGAGTGTTAATTGAAAGCTAATTTGATCGTTTTTAACACACAACATTTAGTAAAATCCCTGAAATTAACGAGAGAGAGAGAGAGAGAGATGGTCACTTTTAACACGCGAAGAAACAAAAATTCCATGAAATTCCATACTTAAGGATACAAGGAAAACCTCTATCGCCCCGGTGGCGCAGTGGTCTAAGCACTGGCTTCAGGCCACTCGCTGGAGATGGGTCCAGGTTCGAAACCCGGTAAGGCTCGGATGTTGTAATTGTCTTACGTCACTGGCTTTCTTCCGTCCCTGAAACCAGTGGCCCTAAATTAGGGACGGGTGAGTGCTTATAGCCCATTGAGTTGTTCGCGGTGGTTGTTAAACCCCCAAACAACAAAACAAATCTGCTACGTACTGTCGTGGAACGGAAGAATAGAAATGGTAGCATGTAGGACGAAATTGCAAGAGCAAGAGAATCTTGGTGTGTCATTGGAAGAATGTCGATAGAATACATCAAATGCTCCACACGTGAGTTGTGAAAGAGGCCCTCTCCACCAAGGGCCTTGGGAGAATCGTTTTTAAAAATCTCCCTACATGATGTCTTCTTCAAGATTCGCTGTCACTATACACTGAAGTGCCAAAAGTCACAGGATACGTACCTAGTATGCACTGAAGAGCAATTGAATTAGAGACAGCTGGCGTGATACAAATGTGGCGCTTTGGGCGGCCCTGTAAACGGAAACGACATTATTTATGCAGCGATCCGACAATATAAGGAGTGATACGACGGGAATCAGTAAGAGTCGGACGCACTATGGGTAAGACAAAAGATCTAAGCGCATTTGATCGTGCGCAAATTGTCGGGGCCCGACGAATAGGTCACTCCATCTCGGAAGCCATGCAGGTACTGGGATTTTCACGAGCCACTGTGACACGGGTGCACCGTGAGTACATCGAATCCGGTAAACCCATCCCTGCAAGGGCCAACTGCCGTGGACAACAGCGTATGGATGAGCGGGGTCATCGTTGGCTATCTCGCATTGTAACAGCGGATAGACGGGCCACAGTGCAAGAAATCACTCGGTAATTTAACGCTGGTGCACAAAAACGTGTAAGCAGCCACACCATCCAGAATCATCTCTTGCTATGGGGTACAGAAGCCATCGTCTCACGAGAGTGCCGCTGCTGACCGCACGTCACAGGGTGCTAAGATTAGCATGGGCGCGGGAACATCGCCACTTAACCCTAGACATGTGGGAAAATGTTGCCTGGACTGATGAGTCGAGATTCACGTTGCTACATGCGGATGGCAGGATACGAGTACGGCGGAAACCACATGAAGCGATTGATCCTTCTTGCCAGCAGGGTACACTTCAAGCTGGTGGGGGTGGCATTCTCGTCTGGGGACTGTTTACGTGGACTCACATGGAACCCCTGGTACGTGTGACATCGTCCCTCACAGGTCAACGTTACCGAGATATCCGGGACGACCATTTGCTCCCGTTTGTGCGTCTTCAACAACCCACTGGGGACCTCATCTTGCAACAAGACAATGCACCGTGCCATCGCTCCCGAATTGTATCCGAATGGTTGGATGAACACTTCACCGACGTGACCTCGCTTCCTTGGCCAGCTAGGTCACCTGACCTCAATCCCATCGAGCACATGTTGGATGCCATCGAAAGAGATGTTCGAGGCTCTGACCCCCCTCCATCAAATCTTTGTGAACTGTGGGAGCTTGTTCAGGGGTCGTGGAATCCGTACGGCTTCCCAACGCTTCCGGTGTTTTGTCGAGTCCATGCTGAGACGAATCGCCGCCGTCTTCAGGGCCAAAGGTAGTGCTACACGTTACTAAACAGATATCTCTAATAATTCAATTACTCTTCAGTGTATGTTTTCACAAATTGCGAAGAATGTAATCGGCAGCGCAACCCCTGCTGTTAATAAACGTACATAGTCTATTCTTGCCAGCGTACTTCAGATGGTTTTGCACAAACCTTCACAGATGTTCCTTCGTCGAATGCCACCGCCATCCTCTCCAATGTGCCCCTCCATTCTGACGTTACTACCCTGGAGAGGCGCAGCTCGCCTCGAAAAACAGCGGTCAGTTTAGGGATACATTTCCCCTACAGCTGTTGGTTTTGATGTATTCCTAGTACACGCATGCGGAAATCCCAGAGTTGTTTGCAGTTGCGGAGACGCTGAACATCCCTTGTATTTATTACCTACCCACGATAGAACTATTTCGGGTACGTTGTTTACCGGTTGGTATGCGATATAGCTGGTTGATGTCTTATCAATTTATACCCCTTACGGGACATAGGCTAGCCACCTAGTTGTGGAGGGGTTTGGAAGCTTTGTGGATGGGCGCGATGGGTATAATAAATTGTGCTTTTAGTGTATTTAACGAATGATCACACAAAATTGAAGAAAATCCTTTTTTAACTCTTGAACCAAAGAGACAAATGCTATTCCTCTCTAATGGCACGTAAAGATCAGATATACCAGACGGCTGGGACGGTAATGGTACGTGTTGTTCTGTTGTTTCCCATTGATCACTCACTCTCAGATCATTTGCTCAATTTATAGAAAAATATCCGTTGAAGTTTTAAGTCGCTTTCAATGGTTTGGAAGATTCAAGCAAGTCAATCACAAGAGTTTTCTTATCGTTTCTCTGACAACAATCGTAGAAAGAAGCATTTGTCAGCAGGGCTACAGATAAAAACCTTCCCTTAAGAACAAAATCAAAATATTCAGTTTTCGTTATCTTTATCTAAAACAGTGTTCAATAAACTATGATAATTCAAACCTCTTCATCTTGAGCTTTGCATTTAAAGTTTGTACTTGTTGGAGAATTAAAAGAGTGCTTGTCACTGTGTGCCTCATAGTTTGCAACTCCTCAGTAGATGCTTTACAATTTATATATATAGTATATGGTTTATCGTTCCTGGCTATGCATCTCTCTGTACTTACTTGGGTTGTTCACAGCTTCTATACGCCTTTTCTTCAAAATATTCTCCAAACTAGTTTTATATGGCTCTAAATTTCTTCTTCGATGTGGCTCTCGCTGGACATCTGTTGTCCAAGGTAAATGTAGGCATTGATTACTCCTACATTTAATACGTAAAACGCTAAGTCTTCAGTTATTGTAAAAGCATTGCACATCCATTTTGTTTTCTGTGAGTTCATCCTGCTCCTTTGCTGTTGTCAGCAAGTTTCTGGAACATACTCTGTTTCTCTGAAGGGGTACTTGCAGAAATGACTATGATGTCATCATATATATATATACACACACCGATGAGACACTCCATTATGACCACCCCACACTAGAGAAATGAGCGAGCTTGGATACCGAACAGTGGCGCAGGTGAATTTCAAAGAGCAGTATATATACAACCCCAGGACCGGCTTTTAGTGAGTAGAGTGTTCGGATCCAGAATGGGCAAAGCTGCCGATCTATCGGAGTTTGATGAAGGACAAATTGTGATGGCATGGCTTTTCGGAACTACGATCTCGAAAATAACGCGGTTTTTGTGTTGTTCACGTACCGCCGTAATGCGTACGTATCAAAAGTGGTGCGCAGATGGCCAAATGACAAACCGTCGTCATGCCGTGCGTCGTCCGCAGCTCATTAATGCCAGAAGGGAGCGGAGACTGTCGCGCATTATTCGTAGCGACTACAGGGTCACATTGCGACAACTCACCCGCAGCTACAACAGTGGTGATCAGGGCAATGTGTCACAGCACACAGTTCATTCTCAGCCTTCTGCGCATGGGCTTACGTAGCCGAAGACCCAGCAGAGTTCCCCATGCTCACTGCACGTCATTGCCAACAACGCATGAAATGGGCTAAAGTAAGTACATCAAGATTGGACCGTGGGTGATTGGAAGAAAATGGCCTGGTCTGATGAATCAAGATTCCTGGTTCATCACGTAGACAGCCGAGCGCAGATGTGCCGATTACCAACTGCGGCTATGGCCCCTGGATGCACTGTTGGGCGGAAACAGGCCCTATTATCCCAATAGCGCAATCCCTGACAGCTGTCACGTATCTCAACATCTTTGCCGGCTAAGTTCATCCATTCGTGGCAACTCTGTTCCCTGCTGGTGATGACCATTGCCAATAGAATAATACACCATGCCACACTGCTAGAATCGTCAAGGAGTGGTTCGAGGAACATGCTGGTGACTTTCTGTTAGTGCCCTGGCCTCCAAATTTACCTGATATGAACCCAATCGAACATTTGTGATTCGACTTGGAAAAGAGGGTTCGCGCTAAATTACCATCACTCCGCAATGTACGGGAACTGGAGGACCTGCTGTTGACATTATGGTACCAGATACCCCAGAATACCTATCGCCACCTCATCGAATCGATACCTCGCCGAGTGGCCGCTATTTTGCAGAATATTAAGTAGGTGGTCATAATGTAATGGCTCAGTGTTTATTTCTTCATTTATTTATTTATTTATTTATTTATCTTCCTTTCTCGACTAAAATTATTTTCAAATAGAGATTACACGTCCAGAAACACACACGACTCACACCATTTTTGGCTTCGATATCTTCCACATACTACTAAAGAGAGCGAGAATGTTCTTCTAGTTGTTTCGTTCAACGCCATGAAACCCACTCAAGAGCTATCCCCTTGAGGGAAGAAGGGGAGTATCATAGGAAGATATGAAAATGATATGTGAATGCCACAATTCAAATGACTGGCATTAACATATCGGTTTCGTATCTTCCTTTCGACAGTAGTGAAGTTGAACAAAAGAGTATAATCTCAGTGAGGCGCTGAAATAAATCTGAAGCGTCACGGACACTCCGAACTCCATTATTGAGTCACTGGGGATTTTACATACGGAATAGGAGGAGCCATATCTATTTTGATTGGCGGAATTCCTCAGCTACGCAAAATAACCCTATCGAATATCGAAAATTTGAACCGCAATAAAACGGTCGGCATGTTCTAAATCATAGCGTAATTTTCTCGCGGATATTTTCGGGGATCAAACACATTCCACTCCTTTGATCCTTCTGCAGCTGCCCTCTAGCTGGTTCTCCGAAATTCATTACAAGTGACACTAAAATTGAAGTCTCTTTGAGGTTTTCATTTAAACTGACAACTCTGTAGAAGCAACGATTTTCAAACACAATAATGTAAATAACTTCAAGCGAGTTCTTGAATTGCGGTGGTGGCTTTTCCTACAGCAGATTCAGAGTTGCTGAATTTGATCAGTATTCCAGTTACTTTTGAGTAGTACCACGTATTAGTGATGGCATAAATCATTCCTTATTGGAAGTTAGTTATTCATCCTTCACGCAAATGAAGTCATTCACGAATGATCCAATTTCCAGGTTTTCACTACGCCCACTGAGTAAATGTATCGTAGAAGAGAACCCGTGTTGCATTTTCAATGCCACATCTATTTTTGGCAAATAGTCCAAAACAGCGCGAGTTTTTCAAATGTTCGCCATTCACGGTGAAGGATTTGGCATGAGTGAATTATTCGGGAACACCATTCAATTGAATGGCATTTACATATCCTTTCCATTCTTAAATTCCACCATTATTTCCTAGCTGCGGCTGATTACTCATTCCCATAATGGCTGACATTTATTAATTCTCGACATTATTATTCTTACTGGGAATCCCTTTACGAACTCATGTGTTAAACGCATTGCGACTTCAGTGTGAGTCGTAGTAATGGAGGATTGAAAAATCATTCACAGCGGTAACAGCGGACTTCACCATGTGACGTATACTCTACTTTAGCTTTCCTTTTTAGTTTCTTTCTCTATGTAAATTTGAGTTCGTTCTCCTTAGCATTTCTCAAACTTAATGTGATATCTCCCTTGGTTGGTAACACCCTGACGTCGGAACGAATGACGTGTGGATGTCTAAGATATGAACGGAACGATATATGTACACTGAAAAGCAATTAAATTAGAGATATCTGTCTAGTAACGTGTAGCACCACCTTTCACCCTGATGATGGCGACGATTCGTCTCGGCTTGGACTCGACAAGACACCGGAAGCGTTGGGAAGCCGTACGGATTCCACGACTCCTGAACAAGCTCCCACAGTTCACGAAGATTTGATGGAGGGGGTCAGAGCCTCGAACATCTCTCTTGATGGCATCCCAGATGTGCTCGATGGGATTGGGGTCAGGTGACCTAGCTGGCCAAGGAAGCGACGTCACGTCGGTGGAGTGTTCATCCAACCATTCGGATACAGTTCGGGAGCGATGGCACGGTGCATTGTCTTGTTGTAGGATGAGGTCCCAAGTGGGATGTTGAAGACGCACAAACGGGATCAAATGGTCGTTCAGGATATCTCGGTAACGTTGACCTGTGAGAGACGATATCACACGTACCAGGGGTCCCATTTCAGTCCACGTAAACAATATCCAGACGAGAATGCCACCCCCACCAACTTGAAGAGTACCCTGCTGGCAAGAAGGATCTGTCGTTTCATGTGGTTTGCGTCGTACTAGTATCCTGTCATCCGCATGTACCAACGTGAGTCTCGACTCATTAGTCCAGGCAACATTTTTACACATGTCTAGGGTCCAGTGGCGATGTTCCTGCGCTTGCACCCTGTGATGTGCGGTCAGCAGCGGTACCCTCATGGGGCAATGGGTTCTGTACCCCATAGCGAGGAGATGGTTCTGGATGGTGTGGCTGCTTACACGTTTTTGTGCACCAGCGTTAAATTACCGAGTGATTTCTTGCACTGTGGCCCGCCTATCCGCTGTTACAATGCGAGCTAGCCGACGATGACCCCTCTCATCCACACGCTGTTGTCCACGGCAGTTGGCCCTTGCAGGGATGGTTTTACCGGATTCGATGTACTCATGGTGCACCCGTGACAAGTGGCTCGTGAAAATCCCAGTGCCTGCACGACTTCCGAGATGGAATGACCCATTCGTCGGGCCCCGACAATCTGCCCATGATCAAATGCGCTTAGATCCTTCGTCTTACCCATACTGCGCCCGACTCTTACTGATTCCCATCGCATCACTCCTTATATTGTCGGATCGCTGCATAGGTCATATCGCTTCCGTTTACAGGGCCGCCCACAGCGCCACATTTGCATAACGCCAGCTGTCTCTAATTCAATTGCTCTTCAGTGTATGATCCTTCGGGAATTGTACATGGCAATAATTTCAAAATCGTGCACAAATGAAATGTAATAACCCTCTCTGCGCAACTAAGTGAAGAACATACATACCTTACTCAATAAACGAAACGAAACATAAAGTGATATTGTTCTTCTGGCAAGATGCCAAGCCCTTCCGTTCAATGAGAAAGAGATTCTCTGCGAAAAGCATCATCGAGGATATAATTAATAAATTCCTGGGGGTGGCTAGTATCACTGCTGGAATGTGATGGCAAATGAAGCTTTATATAACATCCGAGGAAAAGATGCTCACAATTTCGCAGAAGTCCACGAAATGGGAAAGTGGATAGTCATATCTGACTCGGAATATAAAGTAATTGTCAAATACCTGAAAATTTATCCTTACAGTGCGCATGTTAGGCATAAATTTGTGATTGGGGTGCAGAAAAGAAATTGAAATATCGCACACTGTTTGAAAGGCAATGAGACGGACGTTTTCGATAACAAACTCAAAATTTGCCTTCAGTCCAGTGGGTAAAAAAATTCTAAGCTCATCAAATTTTGTCGTCACCAAGTATTCCATGAAACGCACTTTCATACAAAAAAAAATGTCTTTCGGTGGGGAATATTTATTCCCAGATAAGTCTGAGGAAACGATTAATGCCGAATTAGAAATATATTCACTCTTTTAGTCTTCCAGAATTAAGATCTTGTTTTCCGTAATTTTCGGACTAAGAGTCGCAGATCTTACGGTAAAAAAGTGCGGTTCGCCCGTCCTGCGGCTTTTATGGGGGGGGGGGAGGAAGTGCAGTTTGCTCACTTTCCTGCTTTTACAGTAAAAGAAAGTGCAGTCTGTCCACCCTGTGTGTTTATGGTAAAAACAAAAGGTACGGTTTGCTCACCCTGTGGTTCTTGCGGTAAAAAAAGTGCGGTTGGCTCACCCTGCGGCTCTTATTTTAAATTTAAAAAAGTGCTGTTTGCCCGCCTTGAGGCTAACTACGAATCGCGGCTCTTGCGGTTAAAAAGTGCGGTTCGTTCACCCTGGTGCTGTTACTGTGAAAGAAACTGCAGTTTGTCCACTGTGAGTTAACACTAAAACAAAAAGTGTAGTTTGCCCACTCTTAGGGTAAAAAAAAAAAAAAAGTGCGGTTGGCTCACCTTGCGGCTTTTATTGTAAAAGAAAGAAGTGCGGTTTACCCACTCTGAGCCTCTTATGGTAAAAACAAAGTGCTGTTTGCTCGCCTTGCGGCTAACTACAAGTTGCGGCTCTTACGGTAAAAAAGTGCGATTCGCTCATCCTGCGGCTTTTATGGCAAAAAAAAAAAGTGCACTTTGCTCACCCTGCTACTTTTGCGGTAAAAAAAAATGCAGTTTGTCCACCCTGTGAGTTTATACTAAAAAACAGAGTGTGGTTTGCCCACTCTGCGGCTTTTATGGTTAAAAAAGGTCGGTTTTTCTAGCTCTGCGGCTTTTAATGTAAAAAAAAGGGCTTTTTGTCCACCCTGAGGCTCTTAGGGTAAAAAAAAACCATGGTTTGCCTACCGGGAGTCGCTTACCCAGAATTTATTTTCTATACAACTTGCGGCTCTTACGGTAAAAAAGTACGATTCGCTCATCCTGCGGCTTTTATGGCAAAAAAAAGTGCACTTTGCTCACCCTGCTACTTTTGCGGTAAAAGAAAATGCAGTTTGTCCACCCTGTGAGTTTATACTAAAAAACAGAGTGTGGTTTGCCCACTCTGCGGCTTTTATGGTTAAAAAAGGTCGGTTTTTCTAGCTCTGCGGCTTTTAATGTAAAGAAAAGGGCTTTTTGTCCACCCTGAGGCTCTTAGGGTAAAAAAAAACCACGGTTTGCCTACCGGGAGTCGCTTACCCAGAATTTGTTTTCTATACAACTCCTCAGTAAACAAATTGTAAGTTTGTGTGTAATATACCTCTCACCGTAATTAGCCATGAAGTTCCCTCTCTTTTTTGAACCATATACTATGCGAGGTTATAGAGAACGAAAGAAAATCCATCGACGCCATTTTTTCTAAATGACTTTTCTTTTCCACTGTTCTTATGAAACTGCACTGAGCAAAATATTTAGGATGCGATAAAATCTATCACAAATACCGAAATAATGTTATAACAGCATTATGGTGTTGGGGGACATTTCGTTTATGCATGATCAGGAATAATTTAAAAGCCAAATGTAAATAACAGAAATTTGTAGCAGCTATCTCATGTTTCTGTTATGTCACAACCTGCTGTACTTCTGAGAATTTAGTGTTCCAGTAACAGGGTTAAAACTTCTATCAAAAATTTAAATTCTTAGTTTTCAATCAGGCAGTAAAGTGCTTAAAGTAAAAAACAGATTTGATTTTTCTTTTCTTTCCAGAACGTTTCAGCTTCATTCATCCATTTATTTATACCTTTCTCGTGAAAATTCTTATACAAGAATTTAACATTCCTCGCTTTTATTTTTGTTCAAGTATTTTTTATAGCCCAAATTAGTTGTTTGTTTTCAATTAAAATAACGAAAGTAATTCATGCGGTGAAAAGTATATTTTCAAGCTGGAGTTTAAAATCAGTATCCACCTCTAAGACACAAATAAATAAATAAGATAATAAAGGATAGAACATTCGGGATGTTCAATGCCATTATCCTTTCCATTTCTACATTAGTTAATTATATCCCCGAAAAAAACTTAAAAGATGTCATAAAATTATGCAGAAATGACTTTTAAAAACATGCAAGTACTTGTAGTTCAGATAGCGATCAAACGTGTTACGATGTTACTTGCAGACGCTATTACATTGATGGCTGAGAACAAAATTTAGGGAGGTGGCTCTTACAACGAATTTGTTTTCTAAATAGCGATTCTTGTCATATGCCATGCTTAACCTAATTTAAAACTACAGAAAATATTGATTAAGCAAGTAGGATTTTGGAGACGAAAACATTTTCATAACTTCCTTCTTAAATATTTTATTCTCATCTTGCAGAGGAATACGGATTTAAGAGACTTTGGCTGGGATCTGACTTTCAGACAGGCATCGGTTGTTTGTTCTTTTTCGATGAATTTCTCGTCAAGAGAATTGTTGAAAATCATCCAAATACGTGGAGACAGTGTAAATAAACAAAGTCATTGCCCTTTCCACGTTTTTATGGCCGTTTTTCTTCTTCTACAGTTAAACCCCACCAGATAAAGACGTCTCAGCTGCTTAGCCCTTCCCTACGGATTTGTGAAGTCAGATGCTGACAGATGAACAAACACAGCGCCGTTGATTGTTGGCACCGTAGCGTATGGTGACGTCTCAGTTGCTGAGCCCATCTCTACGGATTTGTGAAGTCAGATGCTGACAGATAAACACACATAGCGCCGTTGATTGTTGGCACCGTAGCGTATGATGACGTCTCAGTTGCTGAGCCCATCCCTGCGGATTTGTGAAGTCAGATGCTGACAGATAAACACACATAGCGCCGTTGATTGTTTGCACCGTAGCGTATGATGACGTCTCAGTTGCTGAGCCCATCCCTACGGATTTGTGAAGTCAGATGCTGACAGATAAACACACACAGCGGCGTTGATTGTTGGCACCGTTGCGTATGGTGACGTCTCAGTTGCTGAGCCCATCTCTACGGATTTGTGAAGTCAGATGCTGACAGATAAACACACATAGTGCCGTGGATTGTTGGCACCGGAGCGTATGGTGACGTCTGAGTTGCTGAGCCCATCCCTACGGATTTGTGAAGTCAGATGCTGACTGATAAACACACGTAGCGCAGTGGATTGTTGGCACCGTAGCGTATGGTGACGTCTGAGTTGCTGAGCCCATCCCTGTGGATTTGTGAAGTCAGATGCTGACAGATGAACAAACACAGCGCCGTTGATTGTTGGCACCGTAGCGTATGGTGACGTCTCAGTTGCTGAGCCCATCTCTACGGATTTGTGAAGTCAGATGCTGACAGATAAACACACATAGCGCCGTTGATTGTTGGCACCGTAGCGTATGATGACGTCTCAGTTGCTGAGCCCATCCCTGCGGATTTGTGAAGTCAGATGCTGACAGATAAACACACATAGCGCCGTTGATTGTTTGCACCGTAGCGTATGATGACGTCTCAGTTGCTGAGCCCATCCCTACGGATTTGTGAAGTCAGATGCTGACAGATAAACACACACAGCGGCGTTGATTGTTGGCACCGTTGCGTATGGTGACGTCTCAGTTGCTGAGCCCATCTCTACGGATTTGTGAAGTCAGATGCTGACAGATAAACACACATAGTGCCGTGGATTGTTGGCACCGGAGCGTATGGTGACGTCTGAGTTGCTGAGCCCATCCCTACGGATTTGTGAAGTCAGATGCTGACTGATAAACACACGTAGCGCAGTGGATTGTTGGCACCGTAGCGTATGGTGACGTCTGAGTTGCTGAGCCCATCCCTGTGGATTTGTGAAGTCAGATGCTGACAGATAAACACACACAGCTCCGTTGATTGTTGGCACCGTAGCGTATGGTGACGTCTCAGTTGCTGAGCCCATCTCTACGGATTTGTGAAGTCAGTTGCTGACAGATAAACACACATAGCGCCGTGGATTGTTGGCACCGTAGCGTATGGTGACGTCTCAGTTGCTGAGCCAATCTCTACGGATTTGTGAAGTCAGATGCTGACAGAGAAGCACACATAGCGCCGTGGATTGTTGGCACTGTAGCGTATGATAACGTCTCAGTTGCTGAGCCCATCCCTGTGGATTTGTGAAGTCAGATGCTGACAGATAAACACACATAGCACCGTTGATTGTTGGCACCGTAGCGTATGATGACGTTTCAGTTGCTGAGCCCATCCCTACGGATTTGTGAAGTCAGATGCTGACAGATAAACACACATAGCGGCGTTGAATTGTTGGCACCGTAGCGTATGGTGACGTCTGAGTTGCTGAGCCCATCCCTACGGATTTGTGAAGTCAGATGCTGACAGATAAACACACATAGCGGCGTTGATTGTTGGCACCGTAGCGTATGGTGACGTCTGAGTTGCTGAGCCCATCCCTACGGATTTGTGAAGTCAGATGCTGACTGATAAACACACATAGCGCCGTGGATTGTTGGAACCGTAGCGTATGGTGACGTCTGAGTTGCTGAGCCCATCCCTACGGATTTGTGAAGTCAGTTGCTGACAGATAAACACACATAGCGTCGTGAATTGTTGGCACCGTAGCGTATGGTGACGTCTGAGTTGCTGAGCCCATCCCTACGGATTTGTGAAGTCAGTTGCTGACAGATAAACACACATAGCGCCGTGGATTGTTGGCACCGTAGCGTATGGTGACGTCTGAGTTGCTGAGCCCATCCCTACGGATTTGTGAAGTCAGTTGCTGACAGATAAACACACATAGCGCCGTGGATTGTTGGCACCGTAGCGTATGGTGACGTCTCAGTTGCTGAGCCCATCCCTACGGATTTGTGAAGTCAGATGCTGACAGATAATCACACATAGCGCCGTGGATTGTTGGCACCGTAGCGTATGGTGACGTCTCAGTTGCTGAGCCCATCCCTACGGATTTGTGAAGTCAGATGCTGACAGATAAACACACATAGCGCCGTGGATTGTTGGCACCGTAGCGTATGGTGACGTCTCAGTTGCTGAGCCCATCCCTACGGATTTGTGAAGTCAGATGCTGACAGATAATCACACATAGCGCCGTGGATTGTTGGCACCGTAGCGTATGGTGACGTCTCAGTTGCTGAGCCCATCTCTACGGATTTGTGAAGTCAGATGCTGACAGATAAACACACATAGTGCCGTGGATTGTTGGCACCGTAGCGTATGGTGACGTCAGAGTTGTTAAGCCCATCCCTACGGATTTGTGAAGTCAGATGCTGGCAGATAAACACACATAGCGCCGTGAATTTTTGGTATCGTAGCGTATGGTGACGTCTCAGTTGTTGAGCCCATCCCTACGGATTTGTGATGTCAGATGCTGACAGATAATCACACATAGCGCCGTGGATTGTCGCCACCGTAGCGTATGGTGACGTCTCAGTTGCTGAGCCCATCCCTACGGATTTGTGATGTCAGATGCTGAGAGATAATCACACATAGCGCCGTGGATTGTTGGCACCGTAGCGTATGGTGACGTCTCAGTTGCTGAGCCCATCTCTACGGATTTGTAAGGTCAGATGCTGACAGATCAACACACACAGCGCCGTTGATTGTTGGCACCGTAGCGTATGGTGACGTCTCAGTTGCTGAGCCCATCTCTACGGATTTGTGAAGTCAGATGCTGACTGATAAACACACATAGCGGCGTGGATTGTTGGCTCCGTAGCGTATGGTGACGTCTGAGTTGCTGAGCCCATCTCTACGGATTTGTGAAGTCAGATGCTGACAGATAAACACACATAGCGCTGTGGATTGTTGGCACCGTAGCGTATGGTGACGTCTCAGTTGCTGAGCCCATCTCTACGGATTTGTGAAGTCAGATGCTGACAGATAGACACGCATAGTGCCGTGGATTGTTGGCACCGTAGCGTATGGTGACGTCTGAGTTGCTGAGCCCATCTCTACGGATTTGTGAAGTCAGATGCTGACAGATAACACACATAGCGACGTGGATTGCTACGTATGGTGACGTCTGAGTTGCTGAGCCCATCGCTACGGATTTGTGAAGTCAGATGCTGACAGATAAACACACATAGCGCCGTGAATTTTTGGTATCGTAGCGTATGGTGACGTCTCAGTTGCTGAGCCCATCCCTACGGATTTGTGAAGTCAGATGCTGAGAGATAAACAAACATAGCGCCGTGGATTGTTGGCACCGTAGCGAAAGGCGGATGCACTCGGCTAGTTATCGAGATATCTGGGATTCGATCCCAGCGGTGTCGAAATACAATTTTTCGGTTGATGTGTGTTAATTATAGAAAAACGAGGAAGAGCGATGACTTTGTTTATGTGAATTTACTCGTCTTTACGTAATACATCCCTACCTCCTTTAATTTAGTATCGAAAGATTTCCTAATGTTAAGGGTTATAACATTCAGGTCCTGAACTACGAAAGTAATTCTTTATCTACGATTTCAGTCATGTAAGGTGTCTGACGTATATTCTAAATTTACTTTCATTTTTAGTTTCTTTCCCTATGTAAATTTGAGTTTGTTCTGCTTATACTTCCAAACTTCATGTGACATCTTTTCCCTCAACGAATACTGTTGGCAACACATTTGAGGTAAGTGTGAATGTGACGTATGAATGTATGAGATAAGAACGATAGATAAAAACAACGATACAACAGTTTCTTGGATGAGGTGGATATGTGGTATGTGGCTATGTGAATTACGTTTTACCTGGAAGTGCGATATCTATGCTATTGATATACACTGAAGAGCAATTGAATTAGAGATACCTGTCTAGTAACGTGTAGCACTACCTTTCGCCCTGATGACGACGGCGATTAGTCTCGGTATGGACTCGACAAGACACCGGAAGCGTTGGAAAGTCATACGGATCCACGACCCCTGAACAAGCTCCCACAGTTCACGAAGATTTGATGAAGTGGAGTCAGAGCCTCGATGGGATTGAGGTCAGGTGACCTAGCTGGCCAAAGAAGCGAGGTCACGTCGGTGGAGTGTTCATCTAACCATTCGGATACAGTTCGGCAGCTATGTCACGGTGCATTGTCTTGTTGCAGGATGAGGTCCCCAGTGGAATGTTGAAGACGCACAAACGGGAGCATATGGTCGTCCAGGATACCCCGGTAATGTTGACCTGCGAGGGACGATGTCACACGCACCAGGGGTCCCATTTCAGTCCACGTAAACAGTCCCCAGACGAGAATGCCAACCCCACCAGCTTGAAGAGTACCCTGCTGGCAAGAAGGATCCATCGCTTCTTGTGATTTGCGTCGTACTAGTATCCTGCCATCCGCATGTACCAACGTGAGTCTCGACTCATTAGTCCAGGCAACATTTTTCCATATGTCTAGGGTCCAGTGACGATGTTTCCGCACCCATGCTAATCTTCGCACCCTGTGATGTGCGGTCAGCAGCGGTACCCTCGTGGTACGATGGCTTCTGTACCCCATAGCGAGGAGATGGTTCTGGATGGTGTGGCTGCTTACACATTTTTGTGCACCAGCGTTAAATTGCCGAGTGATTTCTTACACTGTGGCCCGCCTATCCGCCGTTACAATGCGAGCTAGCCGACGATGACCCCGCTCATCCACACGCTGTTGTCCACGGCAGCTGGCCCTTGCAGGGATGGTTTTACCGGATTCGATGTACTAACGGTGCACCCGTGACACAGTGGCTCGTGAAAATCCAAGTGCCTGCACGACTTCCGAGATGGAATGACCCATTCGTCGGGCCCCGACAATCTGCCCATGATCAAATGCGCTTAGATCCTTCGTCTTACCCATACTGCGCCCGACTCTTACTGATTCCCATCGCATCACTCCTTATATTGTCGGATCGCTGCATACGTCATATCGTTTACGTTTACAGGGCCGCCCACAGCGCCACATTTGCATAACGCCAGCTGTCTCTAATTCTATTGCTCTTCAGTGTAATGGTGGAATAAAAAATCAATTACAGTAAGTTGACTTCTGTCTTATGTTTCGTCTGGCCGTAAAGGTTTAATTAGGGAAGTGTTTCATCGTATTCTTACCTTATTATTTAGACATAACGTAAGAACGACAATATTTCAAGACGATAAGAAATAACGTTATCGGTGACTTAGGTCAAAACAATTTACACCGTCAGTAATTTGCAATCAATTAAGGCAATTTTACCATAATTGTTTTCAATTATTGCTTTTTTTTTGCTTCTGAAAAAGTTTTAACGAACTTAGCATACATCTTTATAGTTAATGAGAAACGTATAGCAATAGCATGAAATCTTAGAATAACAGCAGTATATTTTCGAAAAAAAAGACACCTTTTTCCAGAAAAATTGGTGTCAAAAATCTCCTGTGTCTTATAACCCGAAGGTCGTTACTATTGCCATGAATATAAACTCAGTAGACAAAACATTGGAGATAGGGGTGATGAGCAGTTGGCATGGGCATCCCCCGCGCAGAGTGGAACAGACCGAAACCGAACACAGGCGATAAATAGGCGTACAGCAGGGCTTCTCAACAGTGTATCGCAATCAACAAACATGAGTAAATGTGGTGGTCTCAGCGACTTTGATCGTGAACGCATTGTCGGCACGAGACAAATGGGCCATTCTATCGCCCAACTGGTAAAAACTCTAGGGTTCCCGAGGTCAAACGTATCAAGAGCATACCATCGACGCCCGTATCAGCGCTCAGAGAGGAAGCGGTGGTCGATTACATGGCATTGATGAATGAAGTCGACGTAGACTATCCAGGTTCGTACGGACCAGCCGCTTGGCAACGGCATCGCAAATCATATCCAGGTCAAATGTCAGAGACCGAAGTAGCGTCAGCGAGGGAACGGTGCGCATGCTACATACCTTGGGCTATGGGAGCCGACGTCCTACTCGTATGCCACTGTTGATTGCTCATCATCGGAAATTACGCCTCGTCTAGTGCCGGTAACCTCAAACCTGGACACCTTCAGTGTGACTCCGCGTCGTGTGGTCACATGAATCCCGTTTTCAGCTCTACCGAGCTAACGGAAGGGTGAGGGTGTGGAGTCGACAGCATGAAGCCATGACCTGGTTGTGCCACGTCGGCTCTGTTCAAGGCAGTGAAAGCTCTGTGATGGTTTGGGGAGCCTTCTCATGGGGTGCATTAGGTCCCTTAGTGTGTTTGAAGAAGTCCTCAAACACACTAAGGGACCTAATGCACCCCATGAGAAGGCTCCCCAAACCAGTCGACAGCATGAAGCCATGACCCTGTTGTGCCACGTCGGTTCTGTTCAAGGCAGTGATAGCTCTGTGATGGTTGTGGGAGCCTTCTCATGGGGTGCATTAGGCCCCTTAGTGTGTTTGAAGAGGTCCTCAACTGCTGCGCGCTACCAGCATCTCCAACACGCTTTCATAACCTTCAAGCATCCTGCGGCTTATGGTCTGTTTCAGAAGGACAATGCGTCGCCCCACCAATCCGCAACCATTCAGGCATGGCTCGAGGAACATATATCTTAGTTTGGAACCTTTCAGTGGCCCCTAAGATCCACAGATTTAAACCCTGTGGAAGCTCTCTGGGATGCCGAGGAGGGAAAAATCAGATCCATGGATCATAAACCGACGTCTCGGACGGAGTTGTGGACAATGCTGCTACGGGCATGGCTGGTGTTACCTCCGGAAACCCTCCGGCATCTGATGTAGTCGATGCCTTTGCGTGTACAAGCTGTTATTCGCGCTGGATGAGGACCAACACACTGTTAGGAAGGTACCTCTAGTGCTTAGTCCATTGCGTGTATATGCTTGTATGCTTCTATAAAGACTGCCAAATGACTTTAAAATGTTATGACTTGATCTTAGGTGCAGTAATTGATATTCTACTGCACTTTTACTGCAATGTTATTGTATCGTGAATGCTTGTATACTACAGTATAATATACTTTTATGTTTATCCATTGTTAGCTACGCGGTCATATTTTTTTATGAGACAGACCTGCTATCGTGCTAGACATGTGTATTTGTGCCCGTGTGCATACCTGTGTGTTTGTGAGTTGGTGATGTAAAACACAGTTTAAGCACATACCTCGTATGTTGCACATAGCGATCTGAAACGGACATAAAAAGACTATCGTAATTCTTTTAAAGAGCAAAGTGATAGTAAAAGAAGGGAAAGAACTGCATCTCAAAATGAAACATCACAACAGACGCCTACGACATCCACCAGCAAGCTGGAGTTGCATTAGTACTGCGGCAAATTCTTTGGTTTACGCAGAACTTTCGTAGACAAACACAAAAATCTTATACATTCAAAGTAACATAAATACTGTGGAGTCGTAATTTTGAAGTAATTTTTGTAAAATCCCATTGTGAAACGTACTTTAACTGGGGTCACGTACTTTTGTTTGCAGTTTACGACGAAAGATGCCGCCATATCCCACAGTCTCTCTTACTTGCTGTTCGCCAACATGTGCAGAGGTTAGCCCGTTTGCTACTTTGACGATATTTTTTTTTATTTCGAACGGTTCTTGGCAAGCTTCAGATTAAAATAAAATTATCAGTCCCAGAAATTGTTAATACGCCACAGAATGTTGGACCAAGGCCATCTTACTTTGATACATCAGTCCTACAGCGAGGATGACCATCCGAACCAATAAGGCCATTGACTGTGTGAAGGTGTAAATCGCGGGTAAATCCTGCAGCGCCATTGGCTGATGGACAGAGCAGCGTTTCTGTACGTTGTATTTCATCAACGGTATTTACACATTGCCGATTTCGCAAATCACAAGGATTCAATTATTCGTACGCTGTTGTCTTTAAGCATAGAATTTGATTTTTTCTTAGTAAAAATCTTTAAAATCCCATTTTATTTTATTTTTAATTTTTTCTCAAAAAAGTAAAGACGCGTCTAACTATACCGTGCAAATTAATTGGGACAAGCTATTTTATTCTCAGAATTGTAATGTGATCGCCAGTTGATGTCGGAAACCCACGTAAACCGGTTTTATCAGCTGTGAGGTGGTCTGACTGTTAGAACTTGATAGTAAGAATGTGGTTTGACCGGTTATAAACAGGAAATAGGCACTTCAGCTTCAGTTGTGACCTTTCGTGTGTGACAGGTGGATGTTAGTTTTTGCTCCCTGTGAGTACATGTTGCTTTCTTGTATTGAAAAATGGATATTTCCCCAAGGAAGCGTGCAAAAATAATTGCTCTGAAGGATCACATTTCTATGACAGTGAGAGATATCGCTTTTTCAGTTGGTGTAGTCAAATCAAGTGTATCAAGACTTCTTACGCGATACAATGCATCTGGATCATGGTCTCCAAAAAGAAGAGGTAAATGTGGAAGAAAACGAAAAACAACTCAAGGAACCGATAAATATCTAATCAGACATAGTAAAATGAATCAAAAAAAAAAAAAACAAGCACCAACCTTCAAAGAGATTTATTGGTTAGTAGTTGTGATGTTAGTGATTCAACTGTACGCCGTAGGCTTCTGGAAGTTGGCCGGAAGGCAAGAAGACCAACGAAAAAGCTATATTTGAATGCGAAAATGAAGATAAAACGTTTAGCATGGGCCAAAATGTATAAATCATGGACTGCTGACGACTGGAAAAAGGTAATTTTTAGTGATGAAACTCATTTATTTGTGCAGGGTTACCAAGCAAATGTCGTTCAGACGAAGTTACTGTGAACCCTTAAGACCTGAGCATGTCAAACAAACTGTAAAACACCCTCTGAAACAGTTGTTTTGGGGGTTTTCACATTAAATAGCACAGGAAGCTTACTTCCTGTTCAAGGTATGATGAATTCAGCCAAGTACGTAGAAATATTACAACGTAAATTGTTCCATTCTTGCAAACTTTTGACGGGACATTTCAACTTGACTTGGCCCCATCTCACAATTCGAAATTGGTCATGAATTTCATGCTGGAATAGCAAATTCATTTGCTTGATTAGCCTATTGAAATGATTGGCTTGAAATCCCATAGAAAACTTGTGGAATATTTTGAAGATACGTTTAGGTAAAATGGACTGTACAACCAAAGAACGCATGATAACGAATGCTATAAAAGTGTGGCTCCACGATTTGAAGTCAAAAATATGTACACTCAATTAGTGGAGTCAATGCCAAAACGAATTCAAGAGGTCATTTCTGCTAAAGGAGGACATACTTCATACTAACACAGGTATTTATCAGTGTATATGAAGGCATAGAATGATATAAAGGCATAGTTTTGGAAAAAAAGAGTGATTTTTTACTTTGTCCCAATTAATTTGCACAGTATAGTATATACCGGTGTGTCTTATATTGCGAAAAAATACGGTTACTTGGAACCACACATTGCTGCTTTACCTGCATACATCAGAATTTGCGGCAAAAACATATTTACAGGCAGAGGAAAAAATCGATGGATCCCATTTGTAATAGCAGACGCGGAATATTCTGAGGAAAACCTGGCAATTTCTCGTTTCCAACTCAACAAGCTTGTTCTAATATTTATCTTTTATTCTAAGTAACCATGAATTCTAGTTTTTATGAATTACATGTCAACATAACTGAAGATTGAAAAATAGAATCAAAATTGGGAAAGAAGATTGCGTTTCCTCGTGTTTTGACGTGTAATTCCATGACTGCGTTCAAATGCAAATGAAAGCAAAACATTTCATGTTACAGTGAAAATTTGTTGGTTTAAGATATAAAATGTGCTCCTAAGAAATTCTTCGCTTTGTCAGAAACACGACGTTTCAACTTCACCTGAAAAATATAATGCATTACGATGCATTGCTTTTGTAACTGGCCATGATGTTTCGAATATTATTTTATCATCTTTAACTGACGTGCGATCCATGAAACAAATGTGACTAGCTTGCCTTCTTTTCTGCATTAATTTGAAATATAATAATTTCCTATCTTGCAAATACATTAAATACAATATGGCGCACGTGTTTATTTCTTATATTTTTATTACGCTGAAATACAGTGGAGCTCCTGGGTTTTTCTTTTCTTAGATTCACCTAAAATATCGTATATATTATACAAATCAATCACATTTGTGGGACTGATTCTTCGCTTAATCTGAAAAGCAACTTTTGTAACATTCCGGGGTGGGGAGGGGGTTGTTTGTTTGTTTTTTGAGGAATGTTACCCTTGAATACCGTACTTTGCATCCGGTGAGTTTTAGACCCTAACTTTTTGTAAAGATACACCGAAGAGCCAAAATATTATGACCAGCGCGTCTTTATGTAAATCGAAGCAACTGCATATACGACGGCGCGTGTAAAGGTCTTGAAACCGTACAAATAACACCTGGCACTCTGTGAGCTCTGTTAATCAGTGTTATTATTCTTCTTTAGGTGGGAAAGGGAACAGACTTAAGCTAGTTTGACAAAAGAAAAAGGCAACGGACTTAAGCTAGCTTGACAAAAAAAGCAACGGACTTCAGCTATCTGAAAAGCAACTTTTGTAACATTCCGGGGGGGGGGGTGAGGGGTTGCTTGTTGTTTGTTTTTTGAAGAATGTTAACCTTGAGAATACCGTACTTTGCATCTGGTGAGTTTTAGACCCTAACTTTTTGTAAAGATACACCGAAGAGCCAAAATATTATGACCAGCGCGTCTTTATTTAAATCGATGCAACTGAATATACGACGGCGCGTGTAAAGGTTTTGAAACCGTACAAATAACACCTGGCACTATGTGAGCTCTGTTAATCAGTATTATTCTTGTTCTTTAGATGGAAAAGAGAACAGACTTAAGCTAGTTTGACAAAAGAAAAAGGCAACGGACTTAAGCTAGCTTGACAAAGAAAGGCAACGGACTTAACCCATCTAAAAAGCAACTTTTGTAACATTCCGCGGGTGGGGAGGGGGTTGTTTGTTTGTTTTTTGAGGAATGTTACCCTTGAATACCGTAATTTGCATCCGGTGAGTTTTAGACCCTAACTTTTTGTAAAGATACACCGAAGAGCCAAAATATTATCTTTATGTAAATCGAAGCAACTGCGTATACGACGGCGCGTGTAAAGGTCTTGAAACTGTACAAATGACACCTGATAATGTGTGAGCTCTGTTAATCAGTGTTATTCTTGTTCTTTAGATTGGAAAGGCAGAGATACATCTTACACCACTAAAGTCTGAGAAAAAATAATTATTATTTTTTATTCGATTTGGTGATTGAAAAATTAAATTCAAATGTTGATTACTTTAATTCATTTTTTACAATCAAAAAGCGCTTATAGCCCAGTAAAATCCGTTTATTTAGTGGTGTAAGATGTACACTGAAGTGCCAGAAAAACTGGTACAGACGAGCTTATGCAAAATACATAGCAACGTCACCTATGCGCGTACTTGGTTGCGTCCGCCAGTGCGTATATAAAGCAATAGACATACTTGCCAGCTGTCAGAGCTGTTTTCGGCATGAGAATGAAAAGTAATAACGATATAAATGGTTTTCAACGCGCTGACATAGTTGCCGTTTGTGAGATGGGCCATAGTATTTCGGAGGTAGAAATGAAGTTCGTATTTTCACGTACGACCATTGCAAGGGTGTACCGTGACTACAAGAATTCCGGCAAAACCTCCAACCTACGATACCAGTGTGGCCGTAAAAAGACATTGGGCGAACGTGACCATCGTCGGCTGTCAAGAATCGTTTCACGCGATAGGCGTGCAACACTCTCGCAGGTATCATCGGAATTCAATGCTGGAGCCACAACAAGCATCAGCGTCCAGACTGTGCAACGTACACTGCACGATATGGGCTATAGGAGCCGACGCCCAACTCGAGTCTCTTTGATGGGTGCACGACACAGAGCTATGCGCCTCGCTTGGGCACGGCAACGCCACCACTGGACACAAGTAGCCTGGTCTGACGAGTCCCATTTCCAACTGTATCGGGCGGATGGAAGGATTCGTGTGTGGCGCAAACCCCATGAAGCCATGGATCTCGCCTGTCAACAGGGAACTGTACCGGCAGTGGGGGTCCGTAATGGTATGGGGTGTATTTAGCTGGACTTCACTGGGACCCCTGGTACGTCTACAAACGTCTGTGACTGGCCAAAGCTATGTGCGCACCCTTCCTGAAGAGGTACACCCGTTCATGTCTTGCATTCATGCTGATGGGTTGGGCCTGTTCCAACAGGACAATGCATCTCCACACAAGTGTCGGAACGTCACATTACGGTTAGAGGAGCATTCATCTGAGTTTGGGGTGTTGCCATTCCCACCCATGTCCCCAGATTTGAACGTGATAGAACACATTTGGGATGCCATGCAACGCGCTATCGAACACAGGAATCCGAGACCTCGGAATACACCCGAATTGTGAAACGCTCTGCAGGAAGTATGGTTTGCATTGCCTACAGCATATTTCCAGAAGCTAGTGGAGTCCATGCCCCGTCGTATTTCTGCAGTTCTGCGCTCCCGTGGGGGACCTACCAAGTATTAGACTGGCGTACCAGTTTTTTTGGCACTCCAGTGCATATAGATTCGCCAAGCTTTCGTATTCCACTGGGAGGCTTTGTCAAGGCAATAGGTAGATATTAAATATCTACCTATTGCCTGAAAAAGTCTCCCAGGCATTAAATGTCTACCTATTGCCTAAAAACGTCTCCCAGTGAAGAGCGAAAGCTTGGCGAATCTATATACGTCTTACACGATGAAATAAACGGATTTTATTACGCTATAAGCGCTTTTTGATCGTGTATAGTCTGGTGTATTTTGAGCAAACATTCATTGTTTACATTATGCGTGAGACGGAAAGCGATTATGGGACAAAAAGCGACGCAATCGCTGATGTAAGACCTATTATAACACTTTATGTTTTTATGGTTTTTATAATTCCAGTGAAGAGTGGAAAAAGACATTGGCGACTTCAGATTGCATTTAGCGAGAAAAAAATTAATTTGTCGAATACTTGAAAAAAGCCAGAGCAACCCCTGAATGTATGTTATTTATATCATGGTCTCCTGCACCACGAAAAGTCAAAATAGTTACTCCGCTGACATCTGATATAAATTTCTTGAGAGTCAGTCATGTTCCGTTTCAGATTCTCGATGGATCCGAATTACGTCACGATAAAATAAATAAGTAGTCGAGATTAGGTGGGATATTACGCTAACGAAGAATAGCAGTTTTAAGATTGGAAGAAATGGAATTCGAGAAAATTCACATTTCCCCCGCATTTCATTACATTTCTAGCACTTCACTGCAATATATTTCCAAAAAAGCTCTAAAGATTGTGGCGAAGATGCTCTTATAAACACATTTTTGGCATAAGAATTTTAATGAATATATAAATACAAAATTTGGAAAGATTTCGAACAGCCAAGAAAGCAGTTTTCCCGCAAGAATTTCTGTGAACAGAGAGAAGTAAATATTCGAAAAACACCCGAACTACATATACCCAGATGCAAAGCTCACAGCACGCCACTTATGACACATTCATAATATGATTTGAAAAGCGTTTTGGCATGTCAATTTTCTAGAATTAGCCATCCAGTTTTCAGAATTTTTTCTTTCATCAAAGATTGCGTGTTTTTTACGCAAAATACACAAGCAACGAAAACCACTAACTGGCGAATGGCAGAAAGAAGACTATTCCTGGAACCAGAGAATCGAAAATTTTATCAGCGGGATAGAAAGCACTTTAAATAAGTACAAGGAAGAACAAAATAATGGCGTAAGTAAAATTATTGATGGCTCTGTGGAAGCGAGTTAATACTTCAGAATCACGATTCTTTTTGAGGCGTATCACGCCAAAGATTTTTCACTCTAAAAAGGTAGAAAGGTTACTAAGTGCAATCAGAATTTGTCAGCTATGGTCTGTATGTCTTTTGTGCCTTGAAAGAGCCGCCCGTGTGCGATTTAATACGAATTTTTAAGCCCTGTGTTTATTTATTAGTCACCAGGTACATATCATAAGTTCTGCAACTCAGGTACCTGCGAAAAGTATGTATGGACACAGTGGTGGACCGGCGATTCACAAAGAGCTCTGGAAGTTCATTTTTAGAGACCCATTTTTAGGAAAAATTATCATGATACCCAACCCTCCCTTCCAAAAAAAAAAAAAAAGAAAAAAAAAATTATGTCAGCATCACCGCTTACGCTTTGAATATCTTTTTTAATCAGAGGTCTACGAATTATTGAGGTTTTATGTATTAATATTGAAGCAATAGCATTTAAGAACATTTTGCCTCTTTTCCTGGATACGCCGGAGCTCTCTGTGAAAATTTAATGTAAGAAAAAATGACTTTCGTTGCTGAGAAGCAAACAACGTTCTCTGAGAGAGGCTGTAGAAAACTTTATTCTATTCTTATGAATTTTATTGCGATAACTGATTCAGAATTTGTAATAGTTTCTTCTCTTTTAGCGTGAACGGAAATGTAAATGTGCCAAAAATCAATTTCTTTTTCGTGACTTACCTCTCATTAACAAAATTACAAAAAAAAATTGAAAATGTTCCGAATTTCAGTACAAATTTATAAAGTGAGATAAATTATAGAATGTGAAAATTAATTTTCATTTAATTTCTTTCAACTGGAAAAGTCTTGAGGTTGTACTTTCGTGCAACAAGTCAAAGGGTAATTAAGGCTGTCAAAGCACGATCAGATTGATCGTGCTTTGACAGCCTTAATTACCCTTAGGAAAAGTCTTTTTGGCTGTAGCGGAAACAGACTTCCCAAAACTGCAGTTCAAAAATTAGAGTAACTGAAGGGCCCGAAAAGTAGTAAACCAGATGCAGGTCTCGTAAAAAAATTTACTTACAAAAAGCAGCAACCCAAAAATTGTACCGTAAGTGAAGGTCAATGCATTAACGTACACAAAGAATTTCGAGCTTCTATCTCAACTATTGATAGCCTATTTTATTAGACTGTATTGACTATTCAGCTGCAATAGCCAAAAGCGGCCTGAGGTAGAAAACATCAGCTGAAAATGACGGGTCTTAAATTGATTATTCAGCTGCAATTGCCAAAAGCGACTTGAGGTAGAGGACATCAGCTAAAAAGGACGGGTCTTGAATTGATTATTCAGCTGCAATTGCCAAAAGCGGCCTGAGGTAGAGGACATAAGCTGAAAATGACGGGTCTTAAATTGATTATTCAGCTGCAATTGCCAAAAACGACTTGAGGTAGAGGACATCAGCTGAAAAAGACGGGTCTTAAATTGATTATTCAGCTGCAATTGCCAAAAACGACTTGAGGTAGAAGACATCAGCTGAAAAGGACGGGTCTTAAATTGATTAATCAGCTGCAATTGCCAAAAGCGGCCTGAGGTAGAGGACATCAGCTGAAAAGGACGGGTCTTAAATTGCGAATTCGAGAAACGGGAAAGGGATCTAGCAAAATAGGGTTTGGCTCAACAGAACATTTGGCAGGTAGTTTTTTTTTAAGCCCTCAAAGTGGTGGACAAACTTTATCGTTTTAATATTGTTTCTTTTCTTCTATGAGACTATTGAAATGCAAGTGTATATATATATTTCTTTTTTTCTTCTTGAGTTAGCGTAACGCTTACCGGCCCATAATAGAATCCCGGTGGGTGTAATTCTCCCGGAGGCCCAGTCCGCGCCTGTATAGACATAAAATAAAAGTTAATTACTAATATTTGATTTCTCAATTACTTAGAAATTCATTTAACGCTGGGTTTTTTTATTTTTTTAGTCATGCTACCTGTTCTTGACGAGCGTGAATAAAGGAGTGGACTCTGAAAGCACAATTTATTTGCTTTCAGATTCCACTCGTTATTTTAGCCAACTGTGAGGGCACAAATATATGTTGTTGTTTTTTCTCTCCTCTTTTTTCTTCGATTCATTTCTTTCGATTACTGGAAAATATTTTGATGAAATGTTTCCAGGCAATACATCCTATTCATAATTTTAGGAAAACTCAAATACCGTTGGCCCATAAACCAATTCATGTACACTGTGTGATAAAAAAAAACAAGCACTCCGACTAAATAGTCCACCAACCCAATACCAGGCATGCTACTACATCCTGGCCAAGTATGCGAATAATTAGAAATTCGACGCCAATAAAAGTCCAGGACGGTCCTATCCCGCAGGAGAAGCGCACATGCTGGGACGCATGTAAGGAACATCGCTCACGCTTTTGGACCAAATCTGACCGCTGTTGTGGTTGCGTTGACATCAGTATCCTATGAGATATCGTGACAACGCACCTGACGACCATACTTCCTAGTGCTTAATTAATTAAGCAATCAATTCTTTTATACAGTTGCGATGAAATGAAGCTGTCGGGGGTTCATCTAAAGTAATTCAGTAAGCTTTACGGTGAAGCAAGTTTACCGTGGCATGTTAAACCTTGCTCTATGATAGTTGTAGTGCTTTACAGTGAAGTTGCATGTTAGGGTAACAGCTGGAAACAGAAACATATTCCATAAAAGAACTATTATATCCACAACCTACTTTTTTAGAAAAAATTTCGTCTTACACGTAAGTGTATGCGGTAATTTTTGCACTTATCTTTTAGTTTCAGAAAGACTAAAACATTGCGTACACTCATTAAAAATGGAACCACCCTGTTAAGGAGAGCGTTAACAATAAAAACAAATAGGCGGGGAGAATCTAATCATAAGTGAATATATGTACACCGAAGAGACAAAATATTATGACCACCTGCCAAATATAATGCTGGTCCTCCATGAGTCACCAAAACAGCTCTCATCCGGCGAGGCCCGGACGCTGCAAGAATTCTCAAGGGGTCTTGTGGTATCTGATACCAACACGTTACCAGTTGATCCTTTGACTCTTATATGTTATATGACTGAGACGCCACAGATCAGTTTTGCTGTTAAACCACAAACGCAGGGTTCTCTGGGAAGTTTGGTGGACCAGGGCATTATCTGGAAGTCATCTTCATGTTCCTCAAACCATTCTAAAACGATACTCGTAGTGTGGCATGACGCATGATCCTGCTGAAAGAAGGCACTACCAGATGGGGATGCTGTTGCCATGAAAGGATCTACCTGGTCTCCAATGATGTTTAGGTAGATGGTAGACATTATAGTTTCTTGCATACGAATGACTGGATCAAGGGTTTCTCAGAAGAACATTGCCCAAAGCGTTATACTTTCTCCACCGGCTTGTTTTGGTCCCACAGAGCATCTGGTGCGAATACTTCCCCAAAGTAAACAACGCACACGTACCCGACCGTTCACGCGGTGCAACAGGAAACGATATTCATCGGACCAGACGACCTTCTTCCAATCATTCAACATTCAGTTTTGATGCTGGCGTGCCTATTGTAGGCGCTTCTGACGAAGTTAGCATGGACACTTTGCGGTCTTCGGCTGCGCAGTTTCATTTTAAGCAGAGTTCGATGTGCTGTGTGCTGTGACACATTATTACCGTCACCAGCATTCATTTTACCCGCGGGTTGTGCTAGAGTATTCCTTCTGTCAGATTGTAGCATACGGGATAACCTTCGCTCAGCTCTTCGTCCGATGAGCCACAGTGTGCTCACGCCTTGTCGGCGGTTCGTGGTTTTTTCCTTCCTCGGACCACTTTTTGAAGGTACAAACCATGGCTGTCCGTGATCAGCCCACACACTTTGCCATCTCGGAAATGCTCTGACTTGGTTGTCTGGCCATTACCAATATTTTTGCCAAAGCCTACTGTTAAGCCCCACCAGAAGAATGCGATGGGTAGCGTGACCCTGCACATTTACACTGTTCCATCTGACGTTCCGTTTAACAGTTTAAACGCCTACAGTTTTCTTATCGTCTCAGTTTCGCCATAAGTATTGACAAGACACAGAGACAATAACGGAAATTGTTTGGGCTTAAACACATGCTTATCTTACGACTAGCTCTGTGTTGGTTGCTCCACAGTTGGCGACAATAAAAGCCTCTTTATTTTGGCTCCAAATGAAAGAACATTAAACATCACTTACCCAGAGGCACCACGAGTTTAAACTTACTTGCGCTAAGAAAGAACTCTACATTCCAGTAATCACAAAACATTAAAAAAAATTGATAAATATTTCAAAATTTCTAAATTTCTTACATTCATAGTCAATAAAGACTGCCGACTTCAGCCAACTGTGAGGGCACAAAAATGTTTTCTTTTTTTCTCCTCTTTTTTCTTCGATTCATTTCTTTCGATTACTGGAAAATATTTTGATGAAATGTTTCCAGGCAATACATCCTATTCATAATTTTAGGAAAACTCAAATACCGTTGGCCCATAAACCGATTCATGTACACTGTGTGATAAAAAAATCCAAGCACTCCGACTAAATAGTCCGCCAACCCACTACCAGGCATGCTACTACATCCTGGATAGATATGCGAATGATTAGAAATTCGACGACAATAAAAGTCCAGAACGGCTCTATCCCGCAGGAGAAACGCACATTCTGGGACGCATGTAAGGAACATCACTCACGCTTTTGGATCAAATCTGACCGCTGTTACGGCTGCGTTGACATATCCGATGAGATGTGACGACGCATCCGACGACCATACCACCAACTCAACGTGTTCGAGAGAGGACGAGTCGTGAACCTAAATGAAGCCCGTTAGTCATACCGGCGTATCGACTGGAATCTCTATCACAGTGCTACTATGTTGGCAGCAGTGAGTCCGGGAGGGCACACTTACTCGCCACGAAGGCACCGGCCGTCCCAGGCAAACAACTGCACCGGAGAATCGCGCGATTGTGAGAGCAGCCAAAACGACACCAACGGAATCTCTACTTACCATCCGAAGGCACATAGGATCATACACGGTGCATGGAAGGTCAAGGCGCAGCATTGGAAGACAACTGGAAGAGACGGGACTACAATACCGCCGCACATTACGAGGGTACCACCGAAGATCAGCAGCTCCTATCTTCGGTGGAGTCCTGCCCAGGAAGCGTGGACTGCATCCAAACGATGCTGTATAGTGTTCAGTGACGAATCCCGATTTTACATGCGAACAGGTGATCATCGGATATATATGTGGAGAACGTCAGACTAGAGCTATGATCCAGCATGTATTCTAGATCGGCACACTGGAAGTGGGCTTCACACTCATTGTCCTGTCACAATGACAACGGTGACACTTCCACGGAAGTAAATGTGACTTTAAACGGTGGCAAAATCCCCTTTTACGTCAGCAGTGACGGAGCTGTGAAGAAGCCGAAACTGTGAGTCACCGACTTATTTGAAACGGTGACAAAATCGCTGTTTACGACAGAGTGGACTGAGCAGTAACGGAACGGCGAGTCGCCGTTTCGCTTCTAATAGAGACAAAATCACTGTTTACCACAGAGGGGACTGAGTGGTAACGAAACGGCGAGTCACCGTTTCGCTTGTAAAGGAGACAAAATCCCTGTTTAATACAGAGGGGACTGAGCGGTAACGGAGCGGCGAGTCACAGTTTCGCTTGTAAAGGAGACAAAATCACTGTTTACCACAGAGGGGACTGAGCGGTAACGGAACGGCGAGTCACCGTTTCGCTTGTAAAGGAGACAAAATCACTGTTTACAACAGAGGGAACTGAGCGGTAACGGAACGGCGAGTCACCGTTTCGCTTGTAACAAAGAAAAAATCACTGTTTACCACAGAGGGGACTGAGGAGTAACGGAACGGCGAGTCACCGTTTCGCTTGCAATAGAGACAAAATCACTGTTTACGACACAGGAGACTGAGCGGTAACGGAACGGCGAGTCACCGTTTCGCTTGCAATAGAGACAAAATCCCTGTTACGATCGGCTCCCTTCGAATTCTTTGTTTACGAGCGAACAAAAACTATCTTCAACATGGGGAAAAGGGGAAATAAGAAGAGAAAATATGAAAGATCGCATCACTAGCGACCTCTATGATGTTTCAACAGAAAAGGAGACAAATTGTTCAGATATGGTAGCATGGTAACCGAAACTATAACGTAACAATGGCTTTGGACACCAAGCACTGCACGGACACAGCTGACGGTGACCTTCTTATTCGAGAATTTGGAACTGTTACTTTTCATCACTGGCCGCAACAGTGACGGAATTTCCGACCTATCTCCATGGCACACGGCCATCACATCAGCTGCTAGAATCTGGAGAGCCATCTCCTATGACAGCCGGTCTTCCTAGTAATGTTCAGTAGTACTTTAACAGCACAGCGGTACGTTAACGACATCCTGCGGCAAGTCTTGTTGGCTTTGCTATCATGCCTTTCCCTTGAACATTTACCAGCACAAAAATGCCAGGCCGCACACGACTCACCTCTTCCTACAATGTCTGCATAGTCTTGATTCCCTCCTGTGGTCAGCCAGGTTTCCATATCTCTCGTCCATCGAGCACGTATAGGTCATGCTGAGGCGTGCATTGCCCCAGAGTATCGACGAACTAGCCGAGCAATCCCCTGGCAGAATCTTCCACAAAACAATATCCAGCTGTTGGTTGATTCAGTACCACGCCGGCTATCGGATTTTATAGCCGCAAGAGGTGGCTATACTACGTGCTAACCTTTACGCTTATGGAGCTATTATTCTTCAAAAAGCAGCCCTGTTGCTGCGAAATTGTAATCACTTCTTTATCTTTACAATTTCATTGCACGTGCGAAGTTTCAGCACGGTTGATCCCTTACCTCAGGTGGCTTCGATTTTTTTTTTTTTTTTTTTGTCCCGCAGTGAATTTTTGATTATATGCATCTTTCCGGACCGCAGGAAAGTAAATCTCAAGTAAAAATTTCGATGTAACGAAAATGGGTAACGGAAGTAGTCAAAAACATTGTTGAAACCTGATTTTTGAATGATGTCCCATAAAGTGGCGCAACAATAATTAATTTCATTATTGTTTAACATTATATTTTACTAAACAACTATGGCCGAACATTATTTCATCACGTTTTACTAAACGTAATATCACATTGCAATCTGCGTAAATTACGAGACCCTTATGCTAAATATGATAAAATCCGTTACAAAAATGCATTTTGTTGCTATGCATCTTTCTCGTCTCTTTGATCAGGTAAGTACACCAGTGTGGGGTATTAGCCCACAGCTGACGGTTCCAGTTGGTCATTCAACCTAAGGATTCTGGAACATAACCCAGTGAGTTGGGGTCTTTTCGCCAACAATGTCACACAAAACTAGCTGGTACCACTCCAAGATTCACAAAGTCCCTTGTTGCTCTTCTGTGTGCCATTGTTGCCCATGGAGCGCTCAGAGGAGGCAAACCAATCTCTCACTAAGACCGCGCCCTTGGAAAGATGGGGTGAATACATATGCGAGTTATTAGATCAAGAAAGCAAAGGTGATTCTGAGGCAGAAGCAGATGATGTCACAGTGAAGGAGGAAGGACAGGAGGGTTCTCAAGAGAAGAGGTGTGTAAAGGTGTAAAGCTCTAAAATCTCTTCAGAATGGTAAAGCTCCGGGAGCTGATGGCATAACTACTGAGATGTTGGAATATGGTGGTGATTCTGTAATTTACTGGTTAACTGAAATTTGCCAGTTGCACTGGGAGTTAAGAATGGTCCCTCGGGATTGAAAGGATACTATCATTGTTCCTTTATATAAGGGAAAAGTTGGTCAGACTAACTGCAAGAACTATCGTGGTATTAGCTTACTGAGTGTGCCAGGGAAAATGTTTGGTAAGGTCTTTATTGAAAAAGTACGAGGTCTTACATCAGAGAAAGTGCGGAATGTTTAGAGTTGTTTTATGCCTGGTAAAGGCTCCACTAACCAAATATTTGCATTACACATGATGATTGAGAAGTATCTAGCTGTTGGTAAGAACGTTTTTGCTGCCTTCATAGATTTAGAGAAAGCTTACGACCGAGTAAATAGGACACTTTTGTGGAAGGTATTGAATGAATATGGTGTTACTAGGAATCTACTTAATAGTGTTAAATTCATGTATGATGGTAGTAGAGCTTGTGTACGAGCGAATGGTGTTTTATCAAAATGGTTTTCCATTGGTGAAACAGTCAAACAAGATTGTGCTATGTCACCGTGGCTGTTTAATATATTTATGGATGCGTGCATGCTTGATGCCAAGATTAACAATACTGGATTATGTCTTAGTAATATACGTGTGTGTGCAGATTGCTGTATGCTGATGATACAGTTCAAAAGTGAGCTGTAGAGTATGCTGTCCCGGATGTACAAAGTTTGCATGAAATTCAAACTGATTATAAATAAGGGAAAGACCAAAGTTATGGTTTTTGAGAGAGGAACTGTTAGCACTGAATGTAATATAAGTCCAAATGGCACAGTGATTGGCCAGGTGAATGAGTTTGTGTATTTAGGAAGCATGATTGACAGAGAACAAATTGGATGGTGAAATTAGTAGGTGAGGGAATTCTTCATTGAAAGTATCATAGCTGCTATGAGAGGTTTTCACAGGAATGATGGATTCTCAAGAGGGTCCCATATGGCTGTGTATGAAAGTGTAATTGTTCCTATTCTGATGAATGGCAGTGAAACCTGGGTACTACAGAAGAAACATAGGAGTCGTTTGTGTGCTTGAGAAATGTGTTACTTACGGTGGGGCGGAGGAGGTGGCAAGACAGGAATGAAGATGAGCTGCAGTTGTGTAAGGTGAAGCAAAATGTTAGCAAGGTGGAGACTAATATGCTTCGATGGTTTGGCCATGCTAAGGGAATGAGTGATGAGGTGCTTACTAAGAAAAAAATGTTTAGCCCAAGTAGCAGGAAGGATAGGCAGAGGAATGCCAAAGATATCATGGGAGAATCAGATTAAGGAGTGTCTGCATGAGAAAAAGATTATGAGTATGAAGTATGGAAGGTCTTGTGTACAGTGTGTGATGTTTGTCAGTGAAGCCCAATTTGTGTCTCAAGATCGCTGTAAATGGAGAAGTTTAATACGGCAACAGTAAATGAATAATCAGTTAAAAATTTATCTGGTAGTTTGTATTTCTTTGTGGAATGAATCTCAGAGAACAGCTTAATGATATGCATGTATGCATCTTTCTCGACAGAAGTAAGGTATGCGTCATACCGAAATTTGGCTTTCTCCTCACTAAAACTGTAACTTGCTATTGGCGAGAGCTTTAAAATGGTGTATTACACGAATGGGATGTATCCTAGAACAAAGGTTACCAATCCCTTTCACTAACACACTACGATTTGGCTTTTCTTTCTGTCTTGAAGTCAAATGTTAGTTTACGCATGCGCAGATGGACTTTTGCAGCTGCATCACACTTCATCGGTCGTTTCTTACATTCGTCTAAATCTGAATAATATATAATAATAATAATAATGATGAAAATAAATATTGTTTTAGAAAAACTAAGCAGTCGAAATACTATTGCAGTCACCATTTAGTAAATATTTACTTTTTTATGACTCACATATCTTCTTTCATATGTTTTACGACAATAACATTCATTAATCCATCGACCTAAGTACCACTCAATGTCAGGAATTCGTAAATCTTATTGTTTGTTGTTAAGATTTAATTCCACTTTGTATGTAACGGACTGTGACTCGGTGTGGTCGTGAGTGATACAAATAAATGCAATGTGTTGTACGTAAGTAAATGTGTACTCTCGAATCACTCGTTTAATTTCACACCCACCGAGATCACGACATGCGAAAGATGCATAGCATAAATTATCTACAGAGTACCAGAATACCCTCTCGATTTTTGTTTTTATCCCGGGGAACGCTGGGCCACTTTGCTGGTATTTAAATAAATAAATTGCTACCTTTAACGTGGAAACTAATCTCACATTTATACACTTTTCAAATGCGTGTAATGTTATTAGTGATTCACACGAAATTGATCCCGTGTGACTTTTTGGCAGAACATTTTTTGAGAAAATATTTTCTCATAAATTTCAGCATTACTCTCAAATGTAATATGCACATTAATTACGTGAAAAGTTTTGATTTCCAACATATATTACATTATATTAGTAAGAGCCCCGTGTAAGTAGTACTATTTTAATAGAGGCTCCTTTAAGTATCTCAGGAAACAGGAAATGGAAATCTTTTAGCAGAGAAAAATTATAATGCAAATCGACACCACCGCTTCGTTATAACAAACAGTCGCTTTTAACATCAATAAATCAATAAGTAGCGAGCAAATGACTTAACCCACGAAAGATATTTAATACATCCAAAGTGTTTCTGCATGAATAAAAAGCATGCGCGCCATCTGTTAATTAGCTCCCTCTGTCTCTCTTTCTCTCTCTCTCTCTCTCTCTCTCTCAAGACCATTATCCGTATGATATTTCTGGGATTTTATCTCATTCCTCTTAGAAAAAAGCCATTAAATGCTAAAATTTGACCATCAAACTGGCTGATATTGTCACACATTTTGGCATACACGGCAAAAAAACAAAAGTGATATTACGTGATTGATCTCAGTAGCCAATTTATTACGAGCACGTAATAAATAAAACATTGAACTACTCTTGGCCTTCAGTAGAGCGGTAGTTCGTCTTGGTATTGATTTGATTAGGTTTCGATAAGATTACGTTGAAAAACATGCTCTCCAAAATTTATGGATGATGTGCATTTTTACCGGACAAAATCGTAGAAAGTGGTTTTACAACTGAAAGTGGTATCGATGTTAGTTTCTTGTTTGGGGATTTAATGACTGCCGTGAGCAACTCGATAGTCTATAAGCAGTCGCCCGTTCCTAATTTAGTGCCACTGGTTCCAGGGAAGGGAGAGAGCCAGTTCCGTAAGACAAACACAATGCCTCAACGGGATTTGAACCCAGACCCATCTCGAAAGAATGTTCATAAACCAGCCCTTAGACCACGGCACCACCGGGGTCGAACCGATTTAATAGCAACAGTAAAATGAAACAGACGACATCAAAAATCGTCTGTAACCGGTAATGAAGCTCGAAACAGAATTTACATTTTCACTTTTTTCTTGTCGATTATATTTGAAAGTCCTAGCGAGGACCCACGTAATGCTTGTTGGTGTACTCTGAAATGTAACATTTCAGAGTAGATTCCTTCATTTCTCAGTCAAAATTTAAATTTTGTTTATTCTCTATTTGTGGGTCGCCAGTTGGACAGCACTGGCGTGGGGCCATCAAGCATTATATCTTCCTACACCAGAAGACATCCGTCTTTATAGCGTGTCCTTACAGCATATTACTGGGGCTGGTTGCGCGTTCCAAGTTCTCCCTAGATTTTAGAGAAGGGGTGTCTGACCTGAGGTTTTGAACAAGAGTTCAGAATCGAGGAGATTTCAGCTGGGGTGCCCGATAGGAAAGTAACAAGGAAAAAATGTAGAAATTCTGTAGGAAACGAAGACCTCATTTGTAATGGAACGAACCCTCTGCAATATAATTAGAATCGGGCTGCTCTAAGCACACAGCCATGCATGGCCTCCCGCCAGATGACGCAAGTTGATAATCCTTAGTATGACTCAAGCGGAAGTCATTTGTGAGGAGCACGTGTACCACTGCTGTTCAGTCCTGTTGTGGTTCTGCCTGATAAAAGTGGAAAGAGCGATGTATTTGTTTATTCACTGACGCCACGTATTACGAGGATTTTCACTGTGGTTCTGCCTGCAATCCTTAGAGCTCTTCTTCGAACTGGGAGAGTAGAAGGTAAACCATCGGTCTCCTAGCATCAGTGGCGTCGAGTGCCTATTTAGGTTGGGTGTGCGCTGTTATGGGAAAAAACACGCAAAAATTTTATTATGTATCCAAAGCTGCAAAATTCGTTCATTGATTTTAATCATACCGAAGCATTTCTTCTATTCCGATGTTGTCTAATAACTTACGGTAAAGATCTTTACATACACGCCACTGTAAGAAACATTTGAATTTTCTGTGCAAATAGTAGAGTGATGAACGAATTTTCGGTATTTTTTTCTCATGAGTTTTAAACACAGCACTAGGCTTACTTTGTTTAACCGGCTTTAAACAATCTGCAAAATCTCGGTCAGAAAATGGGACACTTAGTACATTGTCAACCTAAATGGATGGCAAAATTCAAATTGTATATTTAAATATGTGCTCATAAACACACCGTCTCACACAGAGACGAAAAGACAGAAAAACAGTAACTCGTAGCAGAACGTTGAAGTGTTTTTATAACTCCACGCCATTCCAAACAAGTATGATCAGTGTTGCTTTTATAAGCGCGCACACCCTGGGAATTTAAACCTCTGCGTTCGATACATGAGGAAATAAAAACATGATCTGTAGCGCCATCTGGAGAATTTTGAATTACAGTTGCTTTAACGACTTAGGGAGTCAGTTGGTAAAATAGCCCTCTTGCAGCAGCAAATATCATTTACTACGTTTTGTTTATTGCACGAAGCAACGAACCTTCTCTTCACCAAAATTTGCACAAGGGAATTCAGTTTAGAGGACAAACTTTTTTTTTTTTTTTTTTTTTTGATTGGAGGTTTAACGACCACCGTGAGCAACTCAATGGGCTATAAGCAGTCGCCCGTCCCTAATTTTGGGTCACTGGTTCCAGGGAAGGGAGAGAGCCAGTGCCGTAAGACAAACACAACATCCATGCCTCACCGGGATTCGAACCCGGACCCCTTCGGACGAATGATCAGAGGCCAACGCCTTAGACCACTGCGCCACCGGGGCGGCGAGGACAAACTTCAGCGAATCTTATTGGAAGTACATAAAAAGAAAGAAAACAATACAACAGCAACTGGTTGCACTGCTCCGTGGGACTCAAGTGGTGCTCATTTTGGGTAGCACACCTTGAGAGTTCCGCTGTTTCGTATGAAACCACAGGGAAATAAGAACGTGGCCTACAACGCCGTCTGGGGAGAGTTTGTATTATAGCTGCTTTAAAGTTGTCGGATGAGCGCACGCGAAACAGTACAACCCAGGAGTCTAACGCTAATGCGATATGCTTACTGAACGAACCTTTTCTTCTTAATGAAAACATTATGTTTGAAAATTAATTTTAACCATCACTCGAGGACTTAGAACGAACTCTGGCGAGTTTCATTAGAAACAAATCCAAAGAAATAATATCGATATTATAGGTTAAATTGCGAATCTGTGTGGGTGTGCGCCGACACCTAGCACACCCCGAATATTCGCCGCTGCCTAACATAGAGGCTCCTCTCACGAAAAGTAGTCCGGACGCTGTCCTTCTTGACAACATCACGACTAAAGCAAACGAAAGCTCGACAACGAATTGTCATTTCATCTGGATATCGGTCTTTCTGGGATATCACGACCCTTGAACGGCTTGAAACTAGTCATCGAGAAATATACTCAAAATTCTGATATCGTCGCCACAACCTGGAGAGAAAAGTATGCGCTCTGACTACCTAAGTTTGGATTTATTCTACCAAAATCCTGAAGATTTCTACCCACCTCTGCGAATTGTCCAAGCGACTACAGGTCTGCATATGCTCCAACACCTCTTGTGAGCTTACTGGCTTTGGAACGTGCACGGCACTGTGTGATGAGTGTAGTATGAGCGCTGTCTTTCAAAGCTTGAGGAGTTTTGTACGTACATTCGCAAGCACTGCTCATGTGCTATTTCTTTTATGTGTATCCCCTTTGTCATAGACTGGTGTAGCTTCCAACCAAACTTCATTAAATTCTAGCCAGTAGTTATGTTAATATATCAACTCTATTATGTTTATAACTTAGCTCTTGTATACTAGGGTATACTGCTTTCGATATGTTTAAGCTTCCTTATTTATAGTGAGAAAAAATTATCGCAAGGTATCCTTTCAAATCACGTTTTCAACTACACTACTTTTCAACTACGAATCGCGTTTTCAATTACATCATGTAGATGGAAAGGGGAGAATATGGTGACAGCAGCACAAAAGCATAGATCCATCTTGCATCGTCACGGCTTTTCAAGCTGGAGAAGGCAACGTTATGGTCTGGGATATGTTTTCGTGGGAGTGTTTCAGCTCTTTGATTTGTGTGGAGCAACGTCTGACCTCCCAAAGGTATTTAAATATCGTTATCGACCAAGTCCATCCTGTTATGTTGATAATTTATCCCAATGGCGATGGGCCGCCCCAGTGGCGCAGTGGTCTAAGGCGCTGGCCTCTGATCGTTCGTCCGTAAGGGGTCCGGGTTCGAATCCCGGTCTGGCATGGATGTTGTGTTTGTCTTACGGCACTGGCTCTTTCCCTTCCCTGGAACCAGTGACCCTAAATTAGGGACGGGCGACTGCTTATAGCCCATTGAGTTGCTCACGGTGGTCGTTAAACCTCCAATCAAAAAAAAAAAAAAAAAAAAAAAATGGCGATGGATACTTCCACCATAACAATACTCCACTTTGCACGCGAATGGTTTGAGTATCATAACGGAGACTTTTTCCTGTTACGCCGTCCTTCTCAATCCCCGAATCTCAATCCGATAGAGCATTTGTTGGATGAAGTCGAAACGGGCATCAGACAACTGGATCCTCTGCCATCAAATCTTCAAGAGCTGGAGGGTGCAATTCATCGTATTTGAGCTAATATACCACAAGCCACTTTCCGACATTTACCACAGTCCATAAGTAGACGAATTCAAGCAGTATTAAGGGCAAACGATATCCTAACAGCGGTACTAAAGAGGTGGTCATACGCATATGGACACTTGCATATCCACAAACTCTCTGTACTAAGAAAGGAATTAAAAACTAGTTGTGTGGTCCACACTTTGCTGATATTACAGCCTCCACTCTGCTGGAAAGATGGGTTTCTACTAGATTTTGGTACGCTTCTGCGGGAACTTCCTTCCATTCCACCACAAGAGCATTAATAAAATCGGCCACCGAAATCTGGTGGTTCGGCCTAGTTCGCAATCGTCATCACAATTCATCCCAAAGTGTTCTGACTACACTGCTGGCCACCCAAAATGCAACACCAAGAAGGACACGAGATAGCAAAGCCAGATTTACTGGACACATAACAACAGATACAAAGATGAAACGATTGAGCTTACAGGCACGTACGACTTGCGGAATACGCAGACATCAATAGTTCGTGTGGCCCCCCATGGCTGGAAATAACGGCCGCGGCATCGGACGAAAGAGGCTTTGGATGTGGGCTTGGAGTATGTCGGTCCAGGCATACCCAAGCCCACATCCAAAGCCTCTTTTTGTATATTCGCCTGAAATTCGCAGCATGCGTCGCCCGCGAGAGGACATGCAAACGATTAGCATTGCAGGGCATATGCAAATCATGTGCGCCCGGCACGCCACGAGAAGCACTATAAGAAGGGTGCACAGAAGGCGGGGTGTAAGTAGTGAGAAGTGTGTTGTGCTGCCGAACCTGTGCGTGGGAAGCATGCTGATGCCTCGTCGCAGAATACGGCAGTCATTCCAGTACGTTTCGGAGTTCGACAGAGGACAAATAGTGGCTTATCGCGACAGCAGTTTATCGTACCGAGACATCGGCGCCCGTGTGGGATGACATCCAGCCACAGTGAGGAGAGTATGGATTCGGTGGGTGCAGGAGTAACGGACGGACCGACGTGAGGAATTGCCGCAGCCGCGGCACACCGCTGAACGAGAGGACCGGAATGTTCTGCAGCGGGCATTGACGGCTCGCACCGCCACATCACGAACGTTAGCGCAGGAATTAGAGTATGTTGCGCAACAACCGTGTCAGCACGTACCGTTCGACGTCGTCTGCAGGAACGGGGACTTGTCGCACGGCGCCCATTGCTCCGATTACCATTGACTTTACACTACCGGCGAGTGCGGCGGCAGTGGGCCGTTGAACGCCGCACTTGGACTACAGAATGGCACGACATGGTCTTCTCCGACGAATCCCGCTTCTCCCTGCAACACCACGATGGTCGGATTCGCGTGTGGCGGCACCGCGGCGAGAGACTGTATGACGCCTGCATTATGCTTCGCATACCGGTCCGTCGTATAGCGTTATGGTTTGGGACGCAATTGGATATGACACCCGCAACCCTCTGGTACGCATCGCCAGTGCACTCAACAGCCACCGCTACATCTCCGACGTTTTGGAGCCTGTAGTCCTCCCTTACTTGTAGGACCTGCCAGTGGCCACGTTTCAATAGTACAATGCGCGCCCGCACGTGGCACGCATCGTGCAACAATTCTTCACGGTCCACCAGGTGTCACTGCTGCCGTGGCCCGCCTATTCTCCCGATATGTCGCCCATCGAACAAGTCTGGTCGCTGATAGGCAACCGAGTGGCCTGGCAAGCACCACCCACGGCTACGCCTGATGAACTGTGGTAACATGTGGAAGCAGCCTGGACCGACACACCCCAAGCACACATCCAAAGCCTCTTTCGTTCGATGCCGCGGCGTGTAGCGGCCGTTATTGCCAGCCATGGGGACTACACGAACCATTGATGTATGCGTGTTCCGCAAGTCGCACGGGCCTGTAAGTTCAATCGTTTCATCTTTGTATCTGTTGTTATGTGTCCAGTAAATCTGGCTTTGCTATCTCGTGTCCTTCTTGGTGTTGCATTTTGGGTGGCCAGCAGTGTAGTTGATATCGGGGCACTACGCAGGCAAGGCAGGTTCTTCCCCACTCATCTCATCAAACCATTCCTGTACGGTCCTCGCTTTGTGGACGGGGGCATTGTGCTTTTGGTAAAGGGAAAGGCCTTCACAGAATTGTCGAGAATATTATTATAAACCTCAGCTTCCTGCCACTGGAACTAGGGGCCCCAATCCAAATCATGAAACACAGCCCCAGAGCATGTCTCCCCCATCAAACTTCACAGGTGGCACAACACAGTCGGGAAGGTAACGTTTACCTGGTATCCTTCACACCTAAATTTGTCCGTCGGTTTGCCAGATAGTGTGTAAAATTTTAAAGAAGGCCTCTTTTTCTAAAACACTAAAAAACAGCATCCATTTCTCTCTGAGCTCGACATTTTTCAACTATATCATCATCGATTTTTCTAATGATTTTCAGTTCTTTAGAAACTCATGCCAACTTTGTATATCTACCGAGTCTCTTCAGTAGGGTAAATGGCCTTCGTACTATGAATTATCTTGAAATTCGTGTAGTTTCCAGCAAAATGTGAGGGCAAATCCTCAAGCTTTTGAAGGGAAGCACCGTCGGCCTTGTGCGATTAATATAGAGAAAGTCTGTCCGCTCTTTCGAAATGAGACCTGAGTTTCAAGAGCGAGCTCTACATCTCAACTGGCTTCTCTTTAAATTGCGCCCCCCCCCCCCTCACGCATTTCCTCTGACAATTTCATAAATGTTGGGGGTCAGTTCCTAATCAAAGTCGGTCGTACATAAGCTTTAATCCTTATCTTCACGCACAATGTCGCTGGTCTGCATCCTTAGGGAAGCTCAGAAACGTCACTCAAGTCACTCGAACGGCCAGAATTAGAGTTGTATCCTCAAAGTTGCAATACATAATTAATCGACGACACTCAACAAATTCAGTCGAAACAGCCAGAATTAAAGCTACATCTTTACAGTTGCAATACATAATTAATCCACATGCGATGACAAATCAGTATGGCATTTGAAAAGGAAATTAGTTGAAATTTCAAATTGGTTTCATATTTTTCACATTGTTCCATGTTACTTTTCAAGTCTCCACCTGGAAGTTCGATTTCTCCACAATTTTTTTTCTCTATTCTTTAAATACTCATTACAATAAAAAATAATTCCTTGACAAATTAACTCTTTCATTTATATAAAGTATTAAATGTTTGTTTTTGTGGTGTCGTCAGCACAAAGATTCGCCAAACTTTCGCACTCCACTGGGAGGCTTTATCAAGGCAATGGTAGACATATAAATGACTACATACATTTTTAACTACATCACAAAAATAAACGGATTTAATACGCTATATGCGTTTCATTATTGTTCATGCCTGGTGTATTTAAAATAAAGTTACGTAGATGACGTATTACTGAGGTAATGCATGGGTCAAATCGTCAGTGATGCAGCGATAAGCCAGTTGGCGTACTTGCAATGGGAGAACTGCCACTCCTGAGAAGAAAAATATGGGTTCGAACCCCACTGTCGGCAAAGAAATGTTACATTGGCGACAGAAAGAAAATCAATCCCCTAGCCATGGGATTTGAAAAATTTGTGTTATGAGTCCTCCTCCACACAATGCACATAATTAGCAAAAAATAATTCTTCTATACTGAGATGGCCCTTCGAGCATGCCACAAAACCTGCGATTTCTTGATACAAAGAAGATATTTTCCAAATTCTGCAACGGTTTTACATCTTACTGGACAAAGAGTACCGTTCGTTTGATTTTACACTCTCAGTTTGAATAAAATGAGAATTTTTGAATAACAAACATTGCATCTAGACACCAAACAACAATCAGCAGCGGTTTTATTGCGATGATGGAACCAAAGATTATTTCTGATGACTGGTATTAAAAACAAATAGGAAAGACTGTTCTGGAAGAAAAGCAAAACCTTTCAACATACAGTAGAATTTGATTAAAACGTCAGCGCTTTAGATGACACTTCGGTTATAAGGCGGAAAAACCTGTCATAAAAGTTCAGTCGCATTGAAATTTGCCGTTAGAGGTAAGAACAAGCAACCTCGATTATTGCAATATCGCTATAAATGTCAACCCCAGTTTTACATCGATTCATCTCTTGTTTCGTTTTTGGATCCGTGTAACGTAATTCTAGGGAAACTCTTTCAGATGGCAGTTGTGTGTTCTTAAAATCCCATGATAAAATACATTAATGACGCCATTAAGTCATTAAGTTATTCTTGCATTCTTAAAATCACATGATAAAATACATTAATGACGCCATTAAGTCATTAAGTTATTCTTGCATTCTTAAAATCCCATGATAAAATACATTAATGACGTCATTAAGTCATTAAGTTATTCTTGCATTCTTAAAATCCCATGATAAAATACATTAATGACGCCATTAAGTCATTAAGTTATTCTTGCATTCTTAAAATCCCATGATAAAATACATTAATGACGCCATTAAGTCATTAAGTTATTCTTGCATTCTTAAAATCCCATGATAAAATACATTAATGACGCCATTAAGTCATTAAGTTATTCTTGCATTCTTAAAATCACATGATAAAATACATTAATGACGCCATTAAGTCATTAAGTTATTCTTGCATTCTTAAAATCCCATGATAAAATACATTAATGACGCCATTAAGTCATTAGGTTATTCTTGCATTCTTAAAATCACATGATAAAATACATTAATGACGCCATTAAGTCATTAAGTTATTCTTGCATTCTTAAAATCACATGATAAAATACATTAATGACGCCATTAAGTCATTAAGTTATTCTTGCATTCTTAAAATCACATGATAAAATACATTAATGACGCCATTAAGTCATTAAGTTATTCTTGCATTCTTAAAATCACATGATAAAATACATTAATGACGCCATTAAGTCATTAAGTTATTCTTGCATTCTTAAAATCACATGATAAAATACATTAATGACGCCATTAAGTCATTAAGTTATTCTTGTATTCTTAAAATCACATGATAAGAGAGAGTAATGAAGCGATTAAGCCATTAATTCACTTGTGTATTCTTAAAATCCCATGATAAGAGACTAACGACGGTATTAAAATCCAATGCGTGAGCAGTTTATTGCGAGCTCGATCTACGGAAAACTGTTGCTTCCGCCAAATTGTACCAGTAAAATATAGCCGAGAGGTCATCTGAATTTAAGATGCAAATACCGCAAGTTGCGATTTCTAAAACATTTTTGAACATAAAGAAAGAATGCATTTTAGTTCCCTGACTGCCATGTGTTTTTTAAGTAAACCCTAAAGATAAATTGCAGAAAAAGCAGTCACAAACGGTTTCCACCAAGCATGGTTTGTTTCTTTATAGAAAGAGGCAATAGATGTAGCTGATGAAAAAGACAACTTATTGCCGGTTCAATAAGAACCTTAACAGATTGCTATGATGTGCAATAGTTTGACAAAGTTATAAGTCATCTGCTTCCGCCGGATGCTCGAACGGAGTTTCAGGTCTAGCGAGAAGTTCAGAATCATTACGAAAGCATTGCTCGCAAAGATTCATGATGGCAATCAAATTAAAAAACAGGGAAGGACGCCATAGTACAAAATATTCTTTCAAACCTCTAAAAGTAAAACAGAAAAAGCAATAAAGGAGTATTTCAAAAACAAAATGAGTTCGCTGATAGATAAGACAGGGAAGGCCAACTTCTAAACTCTAAAGGGCAGAGCCTAAATATTGTCACACCTTTAGGGTCTCACATAAATTTGTAGCAAACAAAAGAATCCGAATATACACCGTGGATGGAAGAAATACCAGAAGCGGCTGGTATTAAAATCCTATGCAAGTCGTGCTAAAATTATCAGTAGAGAAAATAAGGCTGTCTTATGCCCAATTAAAGACTAATGGTATAAAACACTTTGGCTAAAAACCTGTGTGACGTATATTCTAAATTAACTTTCATTTTTAGTTTCTTTCCCTATGTAAATCTTGAGTTTGTTCTCAGTTATACTTCACACTTAACGTGATATCTTTTCTCTCAAACGAATACTGTTGGCAACACAATTGAGATCGAATGAACGTGAAGTATGCCTGTTATGAGATAAGAACCAGAGATATAAACTACGAGACAACAGTTGCTCGAGTGGAGCGTGGAGTGCTATGATGTATTAGTGAAAACATCTGGAATAAAGCCAATTTCCGTAAGTTTGACTTCTGTTTAAATGTTTCGTCTGGCCGTTAAGGTTTAATTTAGGAACTCTTTCATCGTATGGTTATGTTTTTAAAATAACGTAAGAAGAGCGATAAAAGCTCACTACGAAAAGACATTTACGTTATACCTGATATATAAATGAGATCTTTCGAGTCAGCAACTAACTCGTCTTCAGATGTGAATACATTTACTGACTGGACAAGAACCAAATGGTATAAATACAAACACTTTAGTGACGTAAGCATTGCTAGATAGTAGATGGCCAATGAAAGACATGAAGTTCACCAAACACTAAAGTTGTAATATTATGTGAGTGTCCAGTATTCATAGTTCAGATTGTACCTCCCCATCTACCAAGTTTTCCAAGGCAGCGGAATGGCAGTAGGGTAGATGGTAGATGGGGAGGAACAATCTGAACTATGAATACTGGGCACTCACCTCATATTACAATTTTAGTGTTTGGAGAACTTCATGTCTTTCATTGGTCGTCCACTATCAAGCAATACTTACGTCACTAAGTGTTTGTATTTATAGCATTTGGTTCTGGTCCAATCGGAAAATGTATTCACATCTGAAGAAGAGTTAGTTGCTGACTCGACAGATCTCCTGTATATGTCAGATTTTCAGTCAAAATGTTTTTAACCATTAAAGTTCTTAATCGGACGTAAGACGGCCTTATTTTTTATAGTGATCTACCAATACACACTGAAAAGCAAAAACATTATGACCACCTGCCTAATATGATGTTGGGCGTCCACATGCAGCAAAAACAGCTCTTACCCGGAAATGAATGGACGCTACAAGATTTTTAAAGGTGTTTCATCGTACCAGGTACCAATACGTTACCAGCAAATCATTTAACTCTTGTAAGTTAAGTAGTTGAGTCGTCATGGATCAGATTTGCTGTCCCAGCAAAAATGCAGATGCCCGATTAGATTCATGTCTAGGAAATTTGTAGGCCTGGGCAGTACCTGAAAATCTTTCTCAGGTTCCGCGAACCTTCTCGAACAATCCGGGCAGAGTGGAATGGCCAACTATCCTGCTGAAAGAAGGCACTACTAAATGGAAATACCTTTGCCATGAAAGGATATACGTGGTGTGCAGTGATGTTTAGGTAGGTGGTAGGCGTCATAGTTTCCTGCACGTGAATGGCTGGACCCAGGGTTTCCCAGAAGATCATTGCCGAAAGCATTACACTTCCTCCACCGGCTTGTTTTCGTCCCACGGTGCATCATGCTGCCAACACTTCCCCTGATGAACGACACACACACGTACCAGGCCATCCACATGGTGCAAAACGAAACGAGATTCGTCGGCCCAGACAACCTTCTTCCAGTCATTCAAGGTCCAGTTCTGATGCTCGTGTTCCCATTGTAAACAATTTGAGACTCGGAGCGGCCTGAGGCTACGCAGCCCAATTTGTAGCAGATTTTGATCTACTGTGTGTTGTGATACGATATTCTCGTCCCCAGCAATCAAATTACCGGCGAGTTGCGCCACACAATCCCTTCTGTTGGCTCGTACCATAAGGAATAGCTTTCCCTCGCCTTAATTTAACCATCCTTTTTAGTTCCTGTCTTGTAAAACTAAAGTAAAAATCTTCCAAATACGTATAAACTTGCTTTATTCTCGTCAAAGATTTTCAGTCTGAACTCCTAATTTTCTTTCCCAACGAATTTGTATTTGGCAACCCTGACAACAGATCAGATGTCAATGACGTATGATCAAGATAGGTATGTAAGAGCTGCTGTTTGAATTTTTCAAGATACTGAATGATAGATAAAATCTCCCAAATACGTGGAGGCAATGTGAATAAACAAAATCATCGCTCTTTCCACGTTTTCTTTAATTAACACACAGCAACCGAATAATTGTTATCCAGACACGGCTGGAATCGTACCACAGATCTCTCGATAACTAGTGCATTCGCCTTACGTTACGGTGCCAACAATCCACGGCGCTATGTGCGTTTATCTGTCAGCATCTGACTTCACGAATCCGCAGGGATGGGCTGAGCAACTGAGACGTCACCATACGCTACGGTGCCTACAATCCATGGCGCTATGTGTGTTTATCTGTCAGTATCTGACTTCACAAATCCGCAAGGATGGGCTCAGCAACTGAGACATCACCACACGCTACGGTGCCAATAATCCACGGCACTATGTGTGTTTATCTGTCAGCATCTGACTTCACAAATCCGTAGAGATGGGCTCAGCAACTGAGACGTCACCATACGCTACGGTGCCAACAATCCACGGCGCTATGTGTGTTTATCTGTCAGCATCTGACTTCACAAATCCGTAGAGATGGGCTCAGCAACTGAGGCGTCACCATACGTTAGGTGCCAACAATCCACGGCGCTATGTGTGTTTATCTGTCAGCATCTGACTTCACAAATCCGAAGGGATGGGCTCAACAACTGAGACGTCACCATACGCTACGGTGCTAACAATCCACGGCGCTATGTGTGTTTATCTGTCAGCATCTGACTTCACAAATCCGTAGAGATGGGCTCAGCAACTGAGGCGTCACCATACGTTAGGTGCCAACAATCCACGGCGCTATGTGTGTTTATCTGTCAGCATCTGACTTCACAAATCCGAAGGGATGGGCTCAGCAACTGAGGCGTCACCATACGCTACGGTGCCAACAATCCACGGCGCTATGTGTGTTTATCTGTCAGCATCTGACTTCACAAATCCGTAGAGATGGGCTCAGCAACTGAGGCGTCACCATACGCTACGGTGCCAACAATCCACGGCGCTATGTGTGTTTATCTGTCAGCATCTGACTTCACAAATCCGTAGAGATGGGCTCAGCAACTGAGACGTCACCATACGCTACGGTGCCAACAATCCACGGCGCTATGTCTGTTTATTTGTCAGCATCTGACTTCACAAATCCGCAGGAATGGGCTCAGCAACTGAGACATCACCACACGCTACGGTGCCAACAATCTACGGCGCTATGTGTGTTTATCTGTCAGTATCTGACTTCACAAATCCGTAGGGATGGGCTCATCAACTGAGACGTCACCATACGCTACGGTGCCAACAATCCACGGCGCTGTGTGTGTTTATCTGTCAGCATCTGACTTAACAAATCCGTAGGGATGGGCTCAGCAACTGAGACGTCACCATACGCTACGGTGCCAACAATCCACGGCGCTATGTGTGTTTACCTGTCAGCATCTGACTTAACAAATCCGTAGGGATGGGCTCAGCAACTGAGATGTCTCCTTCTGGTTGGGCTTAACAGCACAAGCTATTAAATTATTGCTAATAAATCCAAAGGGCGGGAGTGATAGTGAAATCTTCACTATCACTTTCGCACTATGGATTTATTACCAAAAAATAAATAGCTTGTACTGTTAAGCCCCACCAGATGGAGACGTCTCAGTTGTTGAGCCCATCTCCACGGATTTGTGGTCAGATGCTGACAGATAAACACACATAGCGCCGTGGATTGTTGTCCACCGTAGCGTAAGACGAATGCACTCTACTAGTTATCGAGAGATCCGGGGTATGATCCCAGCGGTGTCCGGATAATAATTTTTCGGTTGCTGTGTGCTAATTAAAGAAAACGTGGAAAAAAGCGATGACTTTGTATTCGTATTTTCAAGATACTGTTAGCGAGCGCTTTTTCATGGCGCTGTTCTATTACTAGTACTGTTACGATTGGAGAACAATCTTATTAACGACGGAGAGAATTCTTGTTTACGACAAAGCACGTTTTCGTTCCAACTGCGAGTTAGCTTGTTGCATAAAAAGTGAGCAAATTCTGTTTGTGAATTTTTTAATAGTGAGTTTCTCTGATGTTTAAGTGCCTACTTACGTGCCTAGATGATAATAAAAGGATTGCAACAGAGTAAGTAAATATTGTACTCCTTGAAACCCTATATGTTAATTGAAAGTACGATTTTTATGTATCATTAAGGTTTCAGCTGCACGTAGAGTGGAGCGATTCGGGACAACAAATTTGAAATTTCAAGTTTCAATTTAACGTTTACAGAGAAGCTAACCTAATGGCTGAAATCAACGTAAGCCAATAAGCTCGAACCTTTTACTGTTCTCCCCGGAAGTTAACGTAATTTTTAAGTTAAATCAACTAAATGTAATAAATACAATTTCAACAATAGCATTATACTTATTGATCAGAAGCATGGACCTTAATTAAAAGCAGCAAACAGAGAATGTATACTGCTGGACGGTAATGACACCAACGGTGAAGGTGGTGAGTGAAACGTGTGCGGAACGTCGAAGCCTGAACCAATCATAATTACATAACATAAAAAAAAAAACGTAACGTAACGTACCTTGATTGCTCAGAAGAAACGTTATATGTAATCCAGTGAAACGATGATTTAATAAAATACACACAATATGGTTACATGAAAATTTGGCACAAATGAAGATAGATAAACTATCTGTCTATCTTCATTTGTGATAGACGATAATGTAGCGGTTTTGAATTATTGGTGAGGAATGTCTTTAATTAAGCGGCTTTTTCACTACGGAAGAGCTTTGCGCAGACTGTCCAACGTTGGTGTTGACTGGAAACAGGGCTGCCGTCGAGGAACGGTGGCGCAGTGGTCTAAGCGATTGCCTCTGATCATTCGTCCGAAAGGGGTCCGGGTTCAAATCCCGGTGAGGCATGGATGTTGTGTCTGTCTTACGGCACTGGCTCTCTCCCTTCCCTGGAACCACTGACCCTAAATTAGAGACGGGCGACTGCTTATAGCCCATTGAGTTGCTCATGGTGGTCGTTAAACCTCCCGTCAAAAAAGTGGCGTCAGGTTACTTTTTACCTAACTGAATAGGACATTTTTTTTAATTTATTTATTCAATCCGTTGTCCATCGGAATCGAAATTTGTTCACGCAAATAATCTTAATCGAATTTTCTCTGTCTTTCTTCTTTTTCTTCTTTCTCTCTCTCTATCTTCATTATTTTTTTTTCATGGTAGCTATGCACACATCCGTAGACCTTTTGTTTACCGAAACCACCTCAGAAATAGCCAGTGAAGTGAGTACCAGACAGTCCGCACAAAGAAAGTAAGGTTTGTTGTCACCCCCCTCCCCCGCATACCTGCTGGAATCGATAATGTCTTCGGAGCCCCATACCACTAATTTTTCGGGACTACGTCACTGATTGGAAATCTTTACCGCCCTGGTGGCGCAGTTGTCTAAGCGCTGGCTTATGACCATTCGTACGAGAAGGGTACGGATTCGAATCCCGGTAAGGCATGGATGTTGTGTTTGTCTTACGGCACTGACTCTCTCCCTTCCCCCAGTCCAGTGACCCCAAATTAGGGAAGGACGACTGCTAATAACCCATTGGGTCGTTAAATCCACAATCAAAAAACAATTCTCATTCACAATTTTCTGTCTTGAGCAATTCTCTTCCATGTCACGCCAACTTGCTTTCGAACTTCACTCACCCATCCCCCGTATAGATTCTGTTTCTTTTCCTGTACCTTGGTGTCCAGTCAGTATTTCAGTCGTGCAATGATGGCCAATTTTGTAGCAATTTTTCTTTTATCGGGGGTGTAACGACTATCGTGAACAACTCAGTGGGCTATAAGCAGTCGCCCGTCCCTAATTTAGAGCCACTGGTTCCAAGGAAGGGAGAGAGCCAGTACCGTAAGGCAAACACAACATCCATGTCTCACCGGGGAATCCATATCAGACGAATGATCAGAAGCCATCGCTTTGACCACTATTCCACCGGGGTGGCTTTTTCTAACAACATGCCCGGCCCATTACCACTTGATTGTCTTTAATTTGATCATATCATCCACTTGACATTATCCTAATCCATAACTTCACTTTCCTATATTTCTTAGCTACACCCAGCATGCACCTCTTTATGCTGCTTTCATTTTTCCGTAGCCTCTGTAATTCTTTTATAGTTAAGGTCTACATCTTGTGACGTACTACAGAGGTAACACACATGTCAAGGCGGTAGGTTGCAACGAAAAGCTCTTACTAGCGTAGCTTAACTGGGAAATCATTCGGTTTCGGAGCAAGAGGATATGACTTGCCACCGGAAAATTTGAGTTTCTGATTAGCACAAGAACGTAAAAATGGATCTTCTGGCCGTTAGGTTCTTCGAAAAATGTGCGATGTTCCTTTCATACGTCGTCTGGAATTACTGAGAATTGTTCTACAGAGAGTTACTCCAAACATGGTTTGCGGCAAACCCGAAACCTGCGTTCGTGTTCCCCGCCTTTCTCAAGAGGAGGGGGTTACTACAGAGGTGACGCACAAGTCAAGACGGCATTAGCAGAAATAAACCCCTGCCGGCGCTGGGAAATCATTCGGCTCCGGAGCTAAAGGCTGTGGGTCTCCACAGGAAAAATTGGATTTTGCAATCTTTAACCCGCCAGAAAGATGCATTGATTAAAAACTTTTCTTAAGAGTAGCGGTAAACTCTTCTTGAAAATTGCCGTTCCTTCCAAATGCACTCCAGCTAAGTTTTATACTTATTAATTTCTTTTTCAATTCAGATATTGTGTGGTAATAATTATATCCTCAAATTAATTAGTACCCTCTTTCGTCGGCTAATAAAACACTTATTTTGCAGCAACATAAATTTCACTGTCCGTTCCATGTCCTTATAACCGACTTTCACTCTATTCTAATATAATTCAGCGTAGGTTTAAACGATACTCTGGTGTAACGTGATAAATATTGAGGTGACGTTCTAAACGAATTTCCTTGTAAATTCCTCTAAAATTAAGTCAACAACAGGCATGCAAGTTATGAGCCTGTCAACTTGGTCCGGAAAATCACAGGGGAAATGTGTGCATCAGCTGTCTACAAAGAAGAAGGATGGTTTCATTAAGTCAGGTTTACGTTATTAGTGAGTGGACACTTTATTTAGTAAGCTGTCATTTAATGTCCTTGGAAAGGCACGCATGCAAATGGCGTAATTACTGAAATAACGTTGCGTATAAGGAATTCTGAACCCGACAAAATTAATATTAATCAAAATTTATCATCAACACGATTAGTGAGTCCAACGTAATGGGGGTAACATAAAATAACATACAAAATCTGGACAGTATAATACACTGATGGAAAAACATCCCAACACCAAAAAGGGGTTGTGTTAGATAACCGACAGTTGGTAGGCGGTGAGAGTACATCTGTAAGATGATGTCTATGCAAATTTTGCGCTCGGCGCATACGTGTGGCGCTAGTAGCGCCCCTCGGAACATGCAAAGCAGGTTTGCTGTAAATACGCGCTGTAACGTTCGTGAGCGTTAGTTATCGTTGAGATTCGACGTATTGTGTTGATGTTAGTCGAGAATGCCTTTAAGAAGACGAAGAAGCCATTATCAACAGCTCACGGAGTTTGAACGAGGTCGTGTAATAGGGCTACGAGAAGGTGGATTTTCGTTCCGCAATATTGCAGAACGACTTGGCAGGAATGTAGCCACTGTGCATGATTGTTGGCAGCGGTGGTCAAGGGAAGGTACTGCCTTAAAATGACTGGGTTCCGGCCGGCCACGTGGCACTACTGAGAAAGAAGACCGCCGTGTACGGCGTATGGCCGTGGCGCATCGTACCGCGTCTGCGGCAGCAATTCGAGCTGCAGTTGCCACCACAGTAACACAACGAACTGTTACAAATCGGTTACTTGAAGGACAGCTCTGAGCCAGATGCCTTGTAATGTGCATTCCACTTACTCCAAACCACTGCCGTTTGCGACGTCAGTGGTGTCAAGCTGGAGCTCATTGGAGGACGGAGTGGAGATCTATTGTGTTTTCTGATGAAAGCCGGTTCTGCCTGGGTGCCAGTGATGGCCGTGTGTTGGTTAGAAGGAGGCCAGGTGAGCGCCTGCAACCAACCTGTCTGCGGCCGAGACACACTGGACCTACACCTGGAGTTATGGTCTGGGGAGCAATTTCCTATGACAGCAGGAGCACTCTCGTGGTTATCCCACGCACCCTGACGGCACAGTTGTACGTCGGTCTGGTGATTCAACCTGTTGTGCTGCCATTCATGAACAGCATTCCAGGAGGTGTTTTCCAACAGGATAACGCTCGCCCGCATACCGCTGTTGTAACCCAACATGCTCTACAGAGTGTCGACATGTTGCCGTGGCCTGCTAGATCACCCGATCTTTCACCAATCGAGCACGCATGGGACATCATTGGACGACAACTCCAGCGTCACCCCTAACCAGCATTAACCGTCCCTGTATTGACCGACCAAGTGCAACAGGCATGGAACTCCATCCCACAAACTGACATCCAGCACCTGTACGACACAATGCATGAACGTTTGCGTGCTTGCATTCAACATTCTGGCGATTACATCGGTTATTAATGTACCAGCATTTCACATTTAAAATGGCTCTTCTCCCGCTTACATTCAGCTGCGATCTTGAAACCTTAATCGTTTAAATATGTTACCTATACAAATGTATTGCCGCCATTTCATTCCTCTACAACTATTTTTCGTGGTGTTGGGATTTTTTTTCCTGTCAGTGTATTAAACATGTCAATTTTATCTAAGAAACGTCTCCGTATCAACTCCAAAATTGCAGGACAGGATCCCTCTTTTCAATGCATTCGATTACCGCACATTTAATGCTTTCTGATTTTCTTCCTTTTTTTTTTTTTTTTTTTTTTTTTTTTTAAATAAAAACAAAACAGAACTTTAGGACCTCTATCAGTAAATCACGTAAAGTTGTTCTGTGCGGAGAGGAGTTCAAGTAAACTTCCGTACACAGCTCCAGTGCGGCTCTTACCAAGGCGATAGTGGGGTCCATCCCCACCGGAAATATGAAAACCAAAACCTATCTTTTTTAACAGTGAAGGACTCTTTAATTTTTCTAATAATGATATATATAAATTCTCCATAGATATAATTGTTCTGAGTCTAGTTTGACTTCGTTTTCCCTTTTCCTCTCACTCCCGTCTCGCACAGTAATTATGTTTTACTCTTCGTCAAATAGAGCGGGCACTGTTCGCTTTTCGCTCGCAATTTACAGGGATCCCCTGCGTCATATGATGTAGTTGCAATGTCCCAGTGAGAGATTCTCAGTGCTAGAGAAGTATAAGTAAGCGCGCATGCGTAGAATGCCACGTTGGGGATAACCTGAAATATCCCTGCGTTGTTGTTCGACCTTGAGAGGTTTGAAGACGCACGTGGGCGAAGTGCAGCTTCTTTCTCCGTGTCATGTGACCACTTCAACTGTAAAAAAAATGTGGTTGCCGTATTTACCTTGTGTTTTATTTGTGGCTATGAGAAGTTGTTGTGAAGCGTGAAATGTAAGTATAATAAAATAAACGGAATTACTGATTACGTCCCTGTATTGTGTTTAATGAAGCGTGAACGCAATCATTATATTTAGCATATAAGATATTTACGAATAAACAAAGATATCGCTCTTTCCACGTTTAGCAACGCACAGCAACCGAAAAATTTTTATTCGGCCCCCGCCGGGGAATTGAATCCCGGATCTTTCGATATCAAGCCGAGCGCGTTGCCTTACACCACGGTAGCCAACAATCCACGGCGCTATATGCGTTTTTCTGTCAGCATCTGACATTATAAATCCTTAAGATGGGCTCAACTACTGAGACGTCTCCATCTGGAGGGCATTAACGGCACTGGCTATATGTATTAATTATAGCAGTTAAATCCAAAGTGCGAGATCCAAAGTGAAAATCCTCCAAATACGTTGCGTCAGTGAATAAACAAAGACATCGCTCTTTCCACGTTCAGCAACGCACAGCAACCGAAAAACTGTTATTCGGCCACCGCCGGGATTTTAATCTCGGATCTTTCGATATCCAAGAACAAATCGCACTCGGCGGCTGAATAACAGTTTTTCAGTTTTTTGGTTTCTGTGCGTTGTTGAACGTGAAAAGAGCTATGTCTTTGTTTATTCACTGACGCCACGTATTTGGAGCATTTTCACTTAAGATATTTACGATAAACGAAGATTTTTCCTAAAATTAAGAATTTTTATTTAAGAAAACAAAAAGGTGTAGAGTTTTTTTCACCAAAAAGTCGGATGTAACATTTAGGGCCATATCAACCTGATGATTTTGTTCTTGTCAACAGTAAAGGCTAGTTAAACAAACTTTAGGGACAAGTTGACATTATTATTATAAACAATTTATAGGACATGTAACGTACCAGGAGATGTGACGTACCTGCCAGAAGGACGCACACGACATAAAGGCAGATAGGAATCAGAATAAAACGTCCGCGTAGCTCCATTGGTAGAGTGACTTATTCCGGAATGAAGGTACCCGGGTTCGAATCCTGGCGCGGATAGAAATGACAGAGAAATTCACTTCGTTATAATGGCGCCCGAACTATCCGGATGACCCGACCGTTCAATATCTCGCATTGGTGTGATGTTATTTCCACACCGCGAGATAGGAAAAATAAGAGAATCTCTTCTCCAGCACTTCGAAAAAAAATAAAAAAAAATAAAAAAAATAAGGGGGAGATGATGTAACGTACCAGGAGATGTGACGTACCTGCCAGAAGGACGCACACGACATAAAGGCAGATAGGAATCAGAATAAAACGTCCGCGTAGCTCAATTGGTAGAGTGACTTATTCCGGAATGAGGGGAACCGGGTTCGAATCCTGGCACGGATAGAAATGACGGAGAAATTCATTTCGTTATAGACATTTAATTATTGTCAAAAACAATTTATAGGACATCTAATTATTGTTAAAAACAGGACCTGCAATTATTAGTAAAAACAATTTATAAGGCAAGTAATATGTTTGTTATGTACTGTATTGTGTTAAATTGTAGTTACGTTATACGCACTGCACACATTTCAGTGTATTGCGAATATATTTTTTTACATACGCACCTATTAAAATGTATCAGAGCAGCCACATCCCAGCTTCATGAACCCTTAAGACTACCAGACTTTTAAGTAATTCGGAACTACTTCAATTTTCTTTTTTTCGTCTTATTATGGAGAAACGAAGTTAATATATGCTAGTTTTTGTAATTTTAACGTCTACTTTAGTTTTTCATGGAGCCTGGAAGGCGCCAGCTTCCTCTAGAAAATGGCGTGTTGATTTCTTGCGCCGACACTTTTTCGTTTTGTGTGTCACATGTTAAGATAGTGGTTATCGTTTTTGATTAGTGCTTTCCGAGCGCTCGAGAGATAAGGCGATGAGAGTGAGCCATTCACTGGGGAAGAACGGTTTTGAAAAGTGTGAAAGTCTTCTGAAAAGTCAAGATCAAACACTTTTTCAAACAATTTAGGTCATCTAACTAAAATTTGTAGCTATTTTCTCAACACTGCTAGAGTTAAGAGAATTTATTGGGTTCATTTTATGTAATCTACGACTGGTGTTCTTTCAGCTTAAGTCTAAGGGATCTTCGAGTCTAACTAATGTGCAACAGACTACATGAAGCCGGATGTGACAGATTTCCCAAGAATTTGTATTTATTTACCTGGCCGCAAGTGTCAGACAATCTGTGTTATATATCTGACCTATCAAGAACATGAGAAACTTTACGGAAAGTTTCAGTACGAAGAGTATTTACATTAAGGTAATACTTGTGTTTTGGTGTAACCAGAGGAGTAACTAGGGCGGAGCAGCTGCCCCGGGCGCAGTTCTGGAGAGAGCGCAAAAATCATGGCTTGCAATGTGATTGAAACTGGAATTGAAGCTTTAGCATCCATTTTTGGTGGTTTTTAACCACCATACATTTTTAATTGTCCATTTACGGAATTTGCTTACAATATGTTTCGCCAGTTCATTAGCACTGGCATCTTTAAATTTGTTGTATAGTCCCTCCAACTAAAGACTAACCACGGCCTTCGACAACAAGGCGGGGGGGGGCTTCTTTTCAGTTGGATGAACTATACATACGTTGCAAGAGAAGGATGTTACTCACATTGTTGACGATTCTCTTGGAGCTATTTGATCGCGCTGCAATTGGTCCCGTTTGATGAGGTACCAAAGGTTCGAACTCCGAAGCAGTTAGCAAAAACTGTACAAAAAATTACAGTTTGATGTGACGTTAATCTTGTTTTGTCAAGCAGGGTGTGCGTGTGTGTAATTATTAAATTAGATTAGTCGAGTCACATTATTGTGACCACCAGCTAATATCCTGAATAACCGCCGTATGCAGCGCGGACAGCAGCAAGACGGACTGGGAGTGACTCAAATAAAGTGCTGGAAGGTGTTCACAGGTATGTGGAGCCATGCTGACTGCAACGCATCTGACAGCTGCTGGAGGGTGCGTGGTAGAGGATCCATAGAGCGAACCACACGATCGAGGTGGCCCCGCAGATGCTCAATTGGGTTTACGTCTATGGAGTTAGCGGGCCAGGGAAGTACTTTGAAGTCTTCATCGTGTTTTTTCAACCATTCTCGGACATTTCTAGCTGTGTGACACGTCGCATTGTCGTTCTGGAAGATCCCATCCGCCCCAGGGAAGGCAATCAACGTGTATGGGTGTACGTGGTCTGCAAGGATGGATTCATAACGAATTCGGTCCATAGTGCCTTCCACAGGTATGAGTGAACGCAGGGAATGCCACGAAAACATTCCCCAGACTATAATGCTGCCCCCACCAGCTTATGTTCTTCTGGCAATGGTTGAAGAGTGTTTGTTCTTCGATGTTTCTAGCCTTATACGCCAACGTCCATTCGTTCGATGAAGCAGAAAACGTGACTCATCGGAGAAGGCAATCCTTTGCCATTCAGCGGAGGTCCAATGCCGATATTGCTGTGCAAATGTAAGCCTTTTCTGCCGATGCATCTTTGTTAGCATAGGTGCAGTGACCATCCGTCTGCATCGGAGCCCCATACGCAGCAGGGTTCGCTGAACTGTCATTTTAGACACACTTCTGTTGCCCCCTGGTTCATTCGACCAGTAAGTTGCTCCACTGTAGCGTGTCGATCGGCCCTCACGCACCTTCGAAGCCGACGTTCACCTATCAGATCAATGCCACGTGGTGCTCCGCAGTTTCTACGTCGCCTATTCGCAACGGTGTTATTTCTCCAATCACGATACACTTTAACCACATCAGCACGCGAACAGTTCACAAACTGGGCTTTTTCAGAAATACTGCCACCCTTGGCCCGAAAGCCGATAATCATCCCTTTTTGCAAATCTGATAAATCACTCCTTTTATCCACGACAGCAACGAGTGTTAGGATTTTAGAATGCCTACAGCACACCTTATATACCCTCCAAGCCAGCTCACGACACATGCCTTCTTTCACTGGCTACGCGCTGTTGGCGTCAATAATGTGACTCGACTGTATATATATATATATATATATATATAGAGAGAGAGAGAGAGAGAGAGAGAGAGAGAGAGAGAGAGAGAGAGAGAGAAAATTGTAAAAAATAAGAATTGCAAGAAATTAAAATTCCATAAAGAATACAGAATTAAATTCAAAATGATATATCAAAATTAAAAACGGGAAAATGAACAGAAAACAGGTTGCCGTCATCAGGAGACCATCAACCTGCGGGAGTGGCCTTTTTAGTACCAACAAACGACAAGGAGAACCAAAAATGACGGTTGGTCATGCTCCCTAGGCCACCAGACACCAGACCAAACGTCAGTTGTTTTTTTACAATTCACTCTATATTTGCTACTACATGATTATAGCTGCTTTTGGCACTTCTCGTGGTATACTAGTTTTATTTTTGCGTTTTGTTTTTCTTTTCTTACTTTTGCAAATTAATTTATATATATTTATATACAATTAATTGATATCTGCAACCAAATGCACTAAAAACATTGCAAATTTAATGAGTTATTCGTTGGCAGCGGCTTAAGAAACGTAGAAATCTCACCTTTCCAGATTTCTAAAATGTCGTCCACGTAGCGTATTTAAAGGTTGAAAGGGATAGCATTGAAAATATTTTCTTCAAAAAGTTTCATATAAATTTCTCAAAGAATTGGAGATAGTGGGCATCTCATTACTAAACCACAAATCTGTCAATAAAATTTTCCTTGGAAAGCGCAAACAGTTTTGAGACAGGCGCGCGTCGACCAAAATTAGAGCTCTTTATTTCAGGTTGGGCAAAATTGTGTCATAACAAGTGACACGAACAACCTTCGTTGGAAGAAATCAATACGTCATTGTCCTGAGGAAGCTGGACAGGGTTTCCATACGAAACTATGGTAGACGTTAAAGTTACTAATAATTGCCCTTATAAACTCTGTTTCTTTATATTTAAGCGAAAATATGTTAATGCCATATCTGTAGTTCATCTTTTTTTCAAATGTTTCAAAAATTCCCGGACTTCGCCTTAAGAAAACATTACCGGTGAATGCAAAGACGCTTTGCATAACGAAACATTAAATTAGAATTTCGGAGAGTGCGACATCACAATTATCATTTATTGCTCAAGAGTTTCAAGTTTCACAGAATGTGATTAGAGTTCACTTACGGAGAGAAAACGAATCGATTAATAGATAACAGGAACTCGTAGGAAAAAAATTCGAATTCCGACAATGAACACGAAAAATATGATTTTGATGTTTCTCTTCCTCCATCCGCATCACACGTAAAAAATCACAGAATCTCATTTGAAGACGTTTTGAGGCTCACACTGGAAATTATTAATTGTATTCATCAAAACAAAACGTAAATAAGTGTGCACCAAATACTTTGACGAGTACAAAGTAGGAAACTTTAAAGAACGTTTCACAAATTATTTGAGTGTAAAATAACTAATTTGATAATATGTCGTGGACACATACAGTCTGTGTACGTATAACAATAATGGTAGTACTAAAACAATGTAATAATGTTAGTACTAAAAAAACAGAATAGTAGTACTAAAACAATATAATAATGGTGGTAGAAAAATTAATCTCCAGGAGATTCGGTGCGAATGTTCAGTACTAACCAGTACAAAACTTCATGCTATTTAATTGAAGAGAGAGAGAAAAAGAGAGAGAGATAGAGCTGTATTCCCAAAAAATGAAATTGTGCATTTAAAAATAGGCTATCAGTGTTTGCTAGCGCTGTGGTATTTTATCTTTTAGCCAATTTATACTTTTCGCAAGTAATTGGCTATTTACTGTTTACAAAGAAAGCATCATACCTAACCGCAATTGTGAAAACACAAATTTGTCCGTAACGAGATCGCACCTCCTCACCCCGGAGTAAGTTGCTCTCCCAACTAAGCTTCACGGACGGAATATACAGCTAAAGATCTGTCGTCTTGACACGTAATTCACCTCTGTAGTACGAATGTGAAAACACAAATTTGTCCGTAACAGAGGTCAAATCCTCGCCCTTCCCCCCCCCTTCTCTGGAGTAAGTTGCTCTCCCAACTGAGCTACACGGACAGAATATACTGCTGCAGATTTGTCTTCTTCACACGTGATTAACCTCTATAGTACGTCACAAAATCTATAAGCAAAAACGAATTTATATTTCCCCTAATGAATTTTTTTATTTTACATTTCCTTCGTTCAAGAATTAGTCACAAAAAAATAGTGCATATTAATCTGAATTTGTCTAATCTTACCCCAGTTAGCAGCATGGAAAACATCTGAATGCGTTTAAGCTGAGCAGACTGTAAAAAAAAAAATATTCTAAGTCAGTTCTCTGCCTCACATATTCTGTACCTGAATTCGATTCAAATGGGGGAAAAGATAACTAAATCCCTGTCTGCAAAATTTCAATACATCACAAAAGTTAATGGTGACCTCGTTTTTCGTTTTAACTTTTATTCAAAGTTATCGCTATCATGAGGAAAAATGCATCGGAAGTTGGAGTACCCATAGTCTTATAATTAATGAAATCATGAAGCTGTATATTGGTGCTTTAACCCTTTAACCGACTGGAACGAATGAACTCGGGGTTAACAAAATAGGATGAAATCAGCTAGAGTGAATGTATTCGCTGTCTGAGAGTGAGCCGAACGCGACAGGAACGAGTGAACCTGCGCATCTGAAAGCGTTGCTTTTAATTCTTAGTCATTTGGGTGGGGGCGGTATGATTGTCAATAATCCTTATTGTCTGATTAGTTTTTCCGCTAAGAAAAGGGCGACGAACCTAAGAAAGAAGAGAATAGATGTTTGAGAAACGTGATTCTACCCAGCGGCATGATGTCCGTGTTCGGGGGGACAACTGCTTCCAAATCATTTCTTGGGTAACTGAACAGAGAACAAAGGACTAAGGGGATCAGATTACATAGTGTAAGACTAAGGACTGTATGGGAGCACTTACAACCAGTGACTGGTTTATAGTCGATACTCCTGCGATGAAAGAGGGAATGGAATTGTTTTGCCGTAGTTTTGGCTATAAACCGGTCACTATGGGAACACTTCTGTTTATGAAGCGCAGGAAAATGTGGGCAACTTTTCGTTCAGGTATATCAGACGCTTAAAGGGTTAAACAGGTGGTGCCGATTTCGTTTATTTTTAATGCTTTCCGTCTCACGAAAACGTTATTTTAAAAAGATACACATCAGCGATTTTTCGGTACGGTATAAAGGTGTATCTAATCAAAATTCTATTTAATATATCGATATATCTGCATCAGGATGTAAGGTCAGGTGATGCGTAACATCACAGCCTCTCCTTGACAAATGTCAACCCCGCCTTCTCGTGGTGCATCCTGTTCCCACTAAAGGGGCTCTGACGACCGCCCATAGCGGTATAACTATACCATCGGGATCAGAGGAAATGCTATCCCACACTCACCAACCCGCTTGGCCAGCGTGGTGAGTTATGGCCAAACCCCTCCAAAATGATTCCACAACTTAAATCTTGGCCCTCAGTCTCCGGCAGCTGGAATGTACCTGGCCAAGGCAGCGGCCAGTGCGACATGAAGGCAGAGGGTGCTAAGAATCCCCGGAGGACCTGACTAGGCTGCCATCTGATGCTGACCTTTGGCTACTTACAATGGACGCTCCCTATCTTCTGATTCAAGGCTTCTTGAATTGGAAGAGGAACTACAAAGGATCAAGTGGGACATCGTGGGGCTAAGTGAGGTAAGGAGAAAAGGAGAAGATCTCATCGAACTGAAAAGTGGACATCTCTTCTACTATCGTGGGACAGATACTGGCAGAACTAGTGGTGTTGGATTTATAATAAACAAGAAACTGAAGGACAAAGTTGTAGAAGTTGAAAGTTCCTCTGACAGAGCTGCACGACTTGTTATCCAACTCTCGAAAAGATACCAGGCTCAGATTATTCAAACTTATGCACCCACCACAAGTCATCCTGAAGAAGAAATTGAAGAATTTTATGAGGAAATTTGTCATCTAAATAATAAAGGTAAGCAGCATTTGAAGATAATTATGGGAGATTTCAATGCAAAAATAGGGCAACGGCAACAGAATGAAACTTCAGTAGGTAAATTCGGTCATGGCAACAGAAACCAGCGTGGAAATACTCTCGTTGAGTTTGCAGAGGCAGAAGGGTTTTTCATCTTGAACTCCTTTTTCAAGAAAAAGCCACACAGGAAATGGACATGGAGACATCCAAATGGGACGACAAGTGAAATTGATTTTATTATGTGTAACAAAAAATTCGTCATAGAAGACTGCAGTGTGCTAAACAAGTTCAACACAGGTAGTGACCATAGATTGGTGAGATGTAAGATGCACCTCAACACTAAACTTGAACGTGGCAAGCTCATAGGACAAACAAAATCTATTGACATAACCAACCTTAAAAAACACCATAATACCTTCAAGTTAGAACTGAAGAACAGGTTCTCTGCTTTAGAAGGCCTAACATCGGAAGAAGTGGACATCTCTGAAGTTAACAGAAAAGTAACCAAAGCTCTTATGGAAACAGCAACAAAATTAGCTGGGTCTAAGAACAAGTTGCATGTGAACAAATTATCAGGAAAAACCAAAATGTTGAAGCAAAAAGAAGAGAGATGAGGACAACTAAAGAAGATGTGACTTCCAAAGTGGAATATATAGAGCTATGCAAGACAGTAAGAAAAAGTATCACTGAAGACGTAAGGAAATTCAACTGTGAACTAGTGAGGAAAGCAATTGAAAACAACCAAAGCCTAAAGATAGCAAAGGGACATCTCAGTAAGGGAAGAAAACAGATTATGGCACTGAGAAAAGAAGATGGTTCTGTAACAAGAAATAGAGGCGAAATTTTGACAAGAGTGAAAGATTTCTACTCCAAATTATATGAAAGGGATGATATATGCACTCCAGACATCATGAAAGATACCAGTACCAGAGTTCCTCCAATCCTTCCAGCAGAAGTTGCACATGCAATCAAGAACATGAAGCGAGGAAAAGCTCCAGGAGAAGATGGAATTACTGTAGACATCATACAAGAAGCAAGTGGAGAAATCGAAACAGTACTCGCCCAAATTTTCACTCGATGCCTTAATGAAGGAAAGATTCCTGAGGATTGGAACACCGCTACAATGATCCTGCTACATAAGAAAGGTGACATTGAGGATCTCGGAAACTACAGACCTATCAGCCTCCTATCAGTAGTTTATAAAATCTTCACTAAAGTTCTTTCACACCGCTTGAAGGTAACACTGGACATGGCTCAACCGAGAGAACAAGCTGGATTCAGGAGTGGCTACAGCACAATAGATCATATCCACGTGCTGAGAGAACTAATTGAAAGAGCGAGGGAATATGAACTTCCATTGTGCATGGCTTTTATCGATTATGAAAAAGCCTTTGATTCGGTGAAACCATCAGCAGTTACAATGGCTCTGAAAACCTGCGGTATTGAAGATGCATACATTAATATTATTAATAACATCTATGAAAATGCAAGTGCAAAGATTCGGCTGTTTGAAAATACAACACACGTAAAAATTGGGAAGGGAGTGAGACAAGGTGACACCATATCTCCGAAGCTCTTTAATGCCACATTGGAGGGTGTTTTTCAGTCACTGAGCTGGGAAAACAAGGGGATAAAGATTAATGGAGATTATCTAACCCACCTTCGTTTTGCTGATGACGTAGTCATTTTTGCAACTACCCCATCAGAGCTGCAGAGTATGATCCAGGAACTTGCTGACAAGAGTAAAGAAGTGGGATTAAAAATGAACTTTCAGAAGACAAAAGTGATGTTCAATGCTTTTACAAGAAATGAAGATTTATCGATTGATGGAGAAAAGCTGGAGATAACAGACACGTACGTTTATCTTGGACAGCAGATATCAAGTGAGGGTCACATTGATGAAGAAATTAATCGGCGTACAAAACTTGCCTGGAGAGCTTTTGGAAGAAACAGCATAATTTTCAAGAGCAATATGCCATTATGTCTTAAAAGAAAAGTGTTTGATCAATGCATCCTTCCAGTGCTTACGTATGGTGCGGAGACGTGGACCTTAACTAAAAGAGACATACAAAGGCTGCAGACAACTCAAAGAAGCATGGAGAGGTGCATGCTTGGTGTAACCAGGAGAGATAAGAAGAGGAACTCGTGGATCCGAAAAATGACAAGAGTGGAAGACATCATGATCAGAGTTAAATCCCTGAAATGGCAATGGGCTGGACATACTGCCAGAAGGACAGATCATCGATGGACAGCCGAAATTTTAGATTGGATTCCAAGGGACAGGAAAAGACCCAGAAGAAGACCACATGGGAGATGGGTGGATGAAATTCGAAAGTATGCAGGTGTGACATGGAGGAGACTGGCACAAGACAGACCGTTGTGGAGGAAACTTGGGGAGACCTTCGTCCAGCAGTGGATTGATAATGGTTGACAATGATGATGATGATGATATCTGCATCGATTGCATACACTGAAAAGTAATTGAATTCGAGATAGCTGTCTAGTAACGTGTAGCACTACCTTTCGCCTTGATGACGGCGGCGATTCGTCTCGGCATGGACTCGACAAGACACCGGAAGCGTTGGAAAGCAATACGGATTCACGACCCTCAACAAGCTCCCATAGTTCACGAAGATTTCATGGAGAGGGGTCATCTCTCTAGATGGCATCCCAGATGTGCTCGATGGGATTGAGGTCAGGTGACCTAGCTGGCCAAGGAAGCGAGGTCACGTCGGTGGAGTGTCCATCCAACCATTCGGATACAATTCGGGAGCTGCATTGTCTTGTTGCAGGATGAGGTCCCCAGTGGGATATTGAAGACGCACAAACGGGAGCAAATGGTCGTCCAGAATATCCCGGTAACGTTGACCTGTGAGGGACGATGTCACACGTACCAGGGGTCCCATTCCAGTCCACGTAAACGGTCCCCAGACGAGAATGCCACCCCCACCAGCTTAAAGAGTACCCTGCTGGCAAGAAGGATCCATCGCTTCATGTGGTTTGCGCCGTACTCGTATCCTGCCATCCGCAGGTACAAACGTGAATCTCGACTCATCAGTACAGGCAACATTTTCCCACATGTCTAGGGTCGAGTGGCGATGTTCCAGCACCCATGCTAATATTTGCACCCTGTGATGTGCGGTCAGCAGCGGTACCCTCGTGGGACGATGACTTCTGTACCCCATAGCGAGGAGATGGTTCTGGATGGTGTGGCTGCTTACACGTTTTTGTGCACCAGCGTTAAATTGCCGAGTGATTTCCGTCGATCCGCTGTTACAATGCGAGCTGGCCGACGGACGATGACCCCGTTCATCCACAAACTGTTGTCCACGGCAGTTGGCCCTTGCAGGGATGGTTTTACCGAATTCGATGTACTCACGGTGCACCCGTGACACAGTGGCTCGTGAAAATCCCAGTGCCTTCACGACTTCCGAGATGGAGTGACCCATTCGTCGGGCCCCGACAATTTGCCCACGATCAAATGCGCTTAGATCCTTCGTCTTACCCATACTGCGTCCGACTCTTACTGATTCGTGTCGCATCACTCCTTATATTGTCGGATCGCTGCATAGGTCATGTCGTTTCCGTTTACAGGGCCGCCCACAGCGCCACATTTGCATAACCCCAGCTGTCTCTAATTCAATTGCTCTTCAGTGTACATCGCAGCATTGAACTTTAATTTAACTGCGTATTTACTAGTTGGGCTTTGGAATCATTATACTGAATTTCTTGCTAGAGGAAACGATTCTAGAGCAAAGTATTTTGCGCTGTGAAATCCACACTGACCGATATTTTTGAAAGATGATAAGCGGTCTACAAGGCAGTGTTTCTCGAACTGCAGTGCGAACATTTCTGAGAAAGTGTTTCAAATTTCAGACGATTCGTGTCTGTTGAACTACAGTTATCATATGCAGTTATTGTGCATTTGCATCTTTTAAACGGTCTCATTAATTGATATCATGAATCTAAAGAAAAAAATAATAAATGAAAAGAAATTGAAAACTATTATTATTGGGATAGCTTCAAACAAAATACGGAAAATATGATATAATAAAAAAAAATAAAGTTTTCATAGAGTAAGAGGTTAAAATATGATTATCATTCATGAGATTTTGATTCCAAAATTTAGTTTATCCTAAGACCACATGGGAGATGGGTGGATGAAATTAGAAAATATGTGGGAGTAACATGGAGGAGACTGGCACAAGACAGACCGAAGAAACTTGGGGAGGCCTTCGTCCAGCAGGGGATTGATAATATTACATTATTATCAATCCCCTGCTGAACGAAGATGATGATGATGATGATCTAAAAATTAACGTGTTAAATAGGAGCCTTTAACTTTTTAATTTCTATGAGAATTAATAGGGTTTTTTAGTTCGTTCGCTAACTTCGAAGTTTGGAATGATTTTTTGTTGTTGTTGTTGTTTTTTTTGTCTTCAGTAGAATAACAATATTCTCAAGATTTCACTACATAACATTTTTAGAGCATTTAGAATTATTTTGATCCCTAAAATATTTTAACGTAACTATTTTATTTCAGATAAAAAGCTGTTTAACGCAGCTTCTCTCTTTTCTAATATCTTTCTTTTAACGTCGTGCATTCAGCAAACCTAGATCCGTGCAATTCTCGATGTTATGTTTATTCTGCAGTTTTGGCTTGTTCGGTATTTTGCTATTCTACGGATGATTTCTGAGGCTTTTCTTTTTCCTTCTTTCCTTTGCTTTGCATTAGCTTAGTTTCGAGCCACTCTGAGTGTTGAAAGGACTCCTACCCTTTCACAAAAGTTTTTTTCATATGGGAATTTGGCATTTGCGTTTTATGAACATTACGTGTTGAGAAACTCATGAAATGTTCTTTCGCTTGGTGCATTTTTGTCCTGGACATCGTTTGGCCTGAGTTTACTCTCGTAGCTTCAGCTTTTCTTTTCTAACAATGTGTTTTTTCCTGCTGCAGCTCAATTCTTCAGTTCCTTTCTCTCTCTTTCTCTATGTTTTCCTGCTTCCTATTTTGCATCACATCGTTCGCATACACCCCCACTGTTTTTGGAATTGTATCGCCACTTTTTGCTAGATGTATCGACAGACATCAAGCACGTTTGACTATCTAGTTATATAAAAATTCCATCCTAGCACAGTTATATAAAATCCCATCCCTTCGGGAATAATAAAATGTATTGAAATTATATATATATATATAATTCCATCCTATTCCATCCAGTACAGTTATATAAAATTCCATCCTTTCTAGAATAATACAATGTATTGTGATTTTTTTTTAATTTATACCTCCTCTGGCAATTGCAATTTACATGATTTTTCTAATTGCTGTATAGTGTGCTCGGTAGGGCCGGTTAGAACTTTTGCGGTGCCCGGGGGGAAATTGTAATGCAGGGCTTGGAGCAAAATTTCATTGCGTGCCATGGAAAATAAACTTCATTAGGTAATAAAGTCGTTACGCGAAAAATATCGTTCGTGAAAACACACACACAAAAACTGTTGTACGGAAAAAGTTCTCATTGCAAAGAAATATTTTCTTTAAGCTTAAGAAGAAAACCATATTATAGACTAAAATTTCAGAGAAATACACTGTTAACGATTTTTTGGTAGGTTGCATTAAAAAGTGGTCATACATCAGCTGCACCATTTTCTGAGAAAAGGGGCAGCTGATGAGGAAGTTAAAAGAACACCGTGCAACCTTGCACTATGTTGTGGTGCAGCCTTGTACCATAACATGGTGCAAAGTTACACCACATTGTTGGGTTTTGTTTGCCCTACACAATGGTGTATATTTTCTCAGAAAGTGGTGCAGTTGATGTAGCACCACATTTTGGTGCAAACCACCACAAAATTTTTACCAGTGTAGAGTAAAAATATGTTAAAATCTACTGTTTTCGTTTCGGCCAGGTTGTGTTGTGATACTTACATAAACTTCCTCACGAAATGATGAAAAGATATCTTCAACTAATTTGCGTAGCGAAAAATGAGGATCCCTCTAAAACTAGTTCGTATAGATCGTTGTTTCAGTAATATACTTCAGAGATTGATTTTTAATGCAAATTAGTGAACTTTTTTAACTTTTATACTCGCTCCTATATGAAAATTGTTTTTTTCTTTTTAATATCCAGTACTGTTTAAATTAATTTAACAACCGGTCTCCACATATAGCCCCAAACCAACTTTGACATTGTTCTTATTTTTTTAATTTAAGTGTCTGGTTTACGTACAAATTTTTGAATATATAAAAGTAAGGAGCCACAAAATGATCAAATTTAATTTTTTATTTCATGAATGCTAAAAAGGTTTAAGTGGTTAAAATAATTATTTGAAATCTGCAAATCTCGATATCCGTACGACGAAAGGCGATAACCTAATTTAAAGTTGGGGTGGAGAGATTGGAAATTAAAATAAAACATTATAAAAATATATTTCACCTTTTCAAGGGCCTCGCGCCACATAACATTTAAAAAAGCAGCATGAAAAAATTCTACCGGAAGTGCTTTTTTTTTCGTTTCCAAAACTGCAGGGCCATGTGAAAGAGCTGGGCCCCGGTTGCCCCCATGGTCCAGCCGCCCCGGGTGCTCGGGGAATAATCATAACAACAAAAGCGTCGCGAAATTGCGTTTTTAATTCTCCGTTGTCCTTCCAAGGCTGCATAAATCAAAGCGACTGAATAAATAACAAATTGCAGGTCATTGCTATTCCGTGAGCAGCTTTTCCCCGAATTAATAAAACGATTTTCCCTAAACTGCCCTTGCAAATAATTTTGAAAGCATTGAAATGCAGAAAAATATTGAAATGGCAAATTTAGTAATGTTGCGCAACTAATTACAGATAACTGAAATATTTTTACGTAGCACAAATATTCCCAAGGCGTGACAATAATCTTTCCTAAATTTTAAGGTGCAAAAAAGTTTGCTTTTTTAAAAAAAAAAAAAGCTTACCTGAGTTAGCTGTTAGCTTCTTCAAGATGCAAACTTTTTTATTTCACTTTTAAGATACCCTTGGTATTCGGTATTCACTAACCTTTACGTTAATCACAAGCACTTCTTCAAAATGGAAGCAGTGTTAGACGAGATAAAAGGTTTCCAATACCATTTAAGGGTTGCACTAGTCGGGAAATGTTTCGCAGAAATTTTTCAGAGCAACCAAGTGCTAGGGAAAAAAATATCAGCGATCCGAAAATGAGCTGACCATAACAGAAAAGCACTCACTCTTCGGAAAATATCCCATCATACAAAAGAGCGCAGCAGCGGGTGGAAACTTTCACTGGGCGACGATTTCGAGCGACTGAGTGAGACCCCGACATCCACAACTTTCATGACCGCGGCGTTTATCCCCAACACGCCATCTCTCGGCTGATCTGGGGACATCAAAATCTACAACCCTGTTCTTAAAATAGTATCAAAAAGAAAAAACAGGGCCCTTACCAGAAACAAGGGCACGTCTTTTTTTGTCTTTTTCCAAATTTATTTCCTTAGAGTAGAATTTTACAAAAACAAAAAGGGGGGCGGGGGTAGTCTTCATTATAGCTGAGGCAAGGTTTCGATTTGGATTTTCATAACGAAATTATGGCAAACAGATATAAGCCGTTTGCTGTGAAAATCAAAGACAAAGCGTTAAAATGGCAGAAAGTGAAGTTATTCTTAAAATTCGTTGTGTGGATGAGCGCTTTGTCAACTAATTCCAGCACTATCGTTTGCATAGCATTGTAACTTAATTTCTCTTATGTAAAAGATAAAAGCAGTATATTTCGAAATAATGTTTCTGTCCAAATACGAAAAAAAAAATGCATGATATTTTTCTCTAGAAATCCGCAAATTCTCTACCATTAATCAATTATTCTTTGTCGGTAATTAACTGCGCAAAAGTTTCGTATCAGTAAGTGATTCAGAATCTCGTGGTTATTTCCGTTCTTATAGTGTTCACCACACCGCCTCCTGCACTCTTACGTGTTTCACATTTTTCCTTAATTTCGCGTTTCTCTGAAAAAAGAATCCTGGCTTTTCCTCCAGTGATCCTTAGCTCCAACAAATCCTGTCCCCATGTAGCAGAAAATTACTAGTGCAACCGTTCCTACTGGTTCACGTTGAGAAGTCGAAGTTCCTTCTACCTTGGCCCTTAGCAGCAGTGATCCCTGTGCTTGTGCTGCAGAGAATTACTGGTGGAACCGTTCCTACTGGTTCACTTTGAGAAGTCGAAGTTCCTCCTACCCTCGCCCTTAGCAGCAGTGATCCTTATGCCTCTGTTGCTGAGAATTACTGGTGCAACCGTTCCTACTGATTCACCTTGAGAAGTCGAAGTTCCTCCTACCCTGGCCCTTAGCAGCAGTGATCCCTGTGCCTGTGCTGCAGATAATTACTGCTGTTCCTACTGATTCCCCTTGAGAAACTGAAGGTCCTTCTAGCCTGGCCCTTAGCACCAGTGATCCTTGTGCCTGTGTTGCAGAGAATTACTGGTGCAACCGTTCCTACTGATTCACCTTGAGAAGTCGAAGTTCCTTCTACCCTGGCCCTTAGCAGCAGTGATCCCTGTGCCTGTGCTGCAGATAATTACTGCTGTTCCTACTGATTCACCTTGAGAAACTGAAGGTCCTTCTAGCCTGGCCCTTAGCACCAGTGATCCTTGTGCCTGTGTTGCAGAGAATTACTGGTGCAACCGTTCCTACTGATTCACCTTGAGAAGTCGAAGTTCCTTCTACCCTGGCCCTTAGCAGCAGTGATCCCTGTGCCTGTGCTGCAGATAATTACTGCTGTTCCTACTGATTCACCTTGAGAAACTGAAGGTCCTTCTAGCCTGGCCCTTAGCACCAGTGATCCTTGTGCCTGTGTTGCAGAGAATTACTGATGCAACCGTTCCTACTGATTCACCTTAAGAAGTCGAAGTATCTTAAACTTCTGTCCCTTAGCATCATTAATCCACGTAAGCGTGAATCAGAGAGTCGCTGGCACAACCATTTCTACCGATTCACACTGAGAAGTCGAAGTATCTTTTGATTTGCCCATCGTTTGTGCTGTTTCATTTTAATTTCGCTTTAAAAAAATTTTTAACTCTTAAAGAAATTCGATGAAACATATATACTCATAGTAAAATATCAATTTCGATAAATCACGAAAAACAAGAGTTTCACGATTCATAACAACATCCGATTTCCTTTCTTGTAGGGGATGAGCAAGTGGGGGAGCTCAAAACTCACCACGTGCCCCTAACTCTTACCCTTAAAATGAAACAATTTGCATTACATACGTTGATTAAAATTATGTGGTTTACCCAACAAATATTTTGATTATTTCTCAGCTCTGGGTACTAAATCGGACACCAAAGCCTGTATCGCCGTATAATTTTATTTCTAATTCAGATAAATGTTGGTAAAATGTTGGAGGTAATGCACCTTTCCGCTTTTTATCGTTGTATGGAGGGAAATGGGTAACGCCTTTCAAGATTAATAAAAGTTGCAAGGAGTCGAACGTCCCTTATTCGGGGCCAGAGGCTCCAGGGAAGGGAAAGAACCAGCGCCGTAAGACAAATTAATTTGTCGTGTCCCATCCAAGATTCAAAGTTTGGTGCCGTTCTTCTCTTTTTTCTCGCAACTTTAGAAGATTGTTCGTGGTTTTTGAGGTTATTTGAAACCTTCCGTCCTCTAAATATGCATATTTATCAGAAATACTGAAAGTGGAGAATTTGTTTGATGTACGACTTCTCTCACCACTACGAAACAGTAGGGATGATCTCTGGTTCTTGTGAAGAGTGCGTCTTCAAACAAAATGAACTACAGTTTTAGCATCCCTTATTCGAAATGCTTGGGGCTGGAAGTCTTTTGAACCCATGTCTCCTTGCTTCGGAGCCAGTTATTCCCCCGATTGAACTACACCGACTTTGGCTTATCGCTACAACTTGCCGTTTTGACTCTTCCGTCCCCCCAGTGTACACTGAAGTGCCAGAAAAACTGGTACACTAGTCTAATACTTGGTAGGTCCCCCACGGGAGCGCAGGACTGCAGAAATACGACGGGGCATGGACTCCACTAGCTTCTGGAAAAATGCTGTAGGCAATGCACACCATACTACCTGCAGAGCGTTCCACAATTCGGGTGTATTTCGAGGTCTCGGATTTCTGTGTTCGATAGCGCGTTGCATGGCATCCCAAATGTGTTCTATCACGTTCAGATCTGTGGACTTGGGTGGGAATGGCAACACCCCAAACTCAGATGAATGCTCCTATAACCATAATGTGGCGTTCCGACACTTGTGTGGAGGTGCATTGTCCTGTTGGAACAGGCCCAACCCATCAACATGAATGCAGGACGCGAACGGGTGTACCTCGTCAGAAGGGATGTGCACATATAGCGTTGGCCGGTCACAGACGTTTTTAGACGTACCAGGGGGTCCAAGTGAAGTCCAGCTAAACACACCTCATACCATTACGGACCTCCCCCCCCACACACACACACACACACACCACCACCACCACCACCACCAGCCGGTACAGTTCCCTGTTGACAGGCGGGATCCATGGCTTCATGGGGTTTGCGCCAAACACGAATCCTTCCATCTGTCGATACAGTTGGAAACGCGACTCGTCAGACCAGGCTACTTGTTTCCAGTCATGAAGTGTCCAGTGGCGGTGTTGCCGTGCACAAACGAGGAGCATAGCTCTGTGTCGTGCACCTATCAAGGGGACTCCAGTTGGGCGTCGGCTCCCAAAGCCCATATCGTGCAGGATACGATGCACAGTCAGGGCGCTGATGCTTGTTGAGGCTCCAGCATTGAATTCCGATTATACCTGCGAGAGTGTCGCGTGAAGCGATTCTTGACAGCCGACGATGGTCACGTTCACCCAATGTCTTTTTACGGCCACACTGGTATCGTAGGTTGGAGGTTTGGCCGGAATTCTTGTAGTCGCGGTACACCCTTGAAATGGTCGTCCGTGAAAATCCGAACTTCGTTTCTATCTCCGAAATACTATGGCCCATCTCACGAGCGCCAACTACGACACCGCGTTGAAAATCGCTTAAATCGTTATTACTTCTCATTCTCATGCCGAAAACAGCTCTGACAGTTGGCAAGAATGTCGATTGCTTTATATACGCACTGGCGGACACAACCGAGTACGCGCATAGGCGACTTTGCTATGTATGTTGCATAAGCTCTTCTGTACCAATTTTTTATTGCACTTCAGTGTATATACCCCCACCCCCATGAAAGGCCGAGGCATGAAATCGCAGGTTTCAGATTTGCCGTAAACCATGCTTGAAGGACAGCTCCCTACAAAAAGAATTTTCATTAATTCCAGACGATGTTTCGAAGAAGAAGCATCGCACGTTTTTCGAAGCGTAGAAGATAAGAATTATATACAATGTGTGGAAGAAATATCCCATTGTTCTCGAATCCCAACGGCCAGGAGTTTCCTTTTACGTTCGGGCGCCAATGTGAAGACAAGAGATATCTTTTTTTTTTTTTTTTTTTTTTTTTTTTTTTTAAATTGTCGGCTCCGGAGCCAGTTATTCTTCCTACTGAACTACACCGACTTTGGCATATCGTGACAGCTTGCTGTTTTGACTCTTACGTCACCTCAATGGTACGTCACAGAGTTTTTAGTATTATGCATACGGCATATCTATAAAATGAGATACCTTGGGGATGAGGCAAAGTGTAAACACTAAATCCATTCATATTTCAAGAAAGTCTTTCGTGAAGAACGAATCAGCAAACTAGGTTGTTTGGAAACAATTCTTGAATGAAAAGAATCAATTCAACTAGAGTGTAGACTTCCTCAAATAATCGATTAGAATGACTTTTCCCTAAACATCAAATGTTCCACTGGTGTCGCCGTGTGGTACGAGCTCCTATCAGAAAACGTAACTTTCTTCAGAAGCATAAAAAATGCAATAAATCGCAAGACCGTTTTGAAACCAACTTTTCTGAAAACTAAGAAAAAAATTCCGTTAAGATTTGAAAATAAATTTAAATTCAAAATCAATTACTAAACCGGTTGAGCTAACAACGCACGAAACAAATGGATCCAACTGTGAACCGATTCGTGACAGTCATTTCGTACAGAAATCGTTCACCGGAAGTGTCAACGAACGGCACAAACGGATTCGATTATAACCCGATTCGTTAAGGTCATTAAATGCGGAAATCATTCAGTGGAAGAGTGAAGGAATGACACAAACGCATCCGACTCTGAACCAGTACGCGACAGTCAATTCCTGCGGAAATCATTGGAAATGCCAACGAACGAACAAACTGATCGGACTCTGAACCGATTAGAGACAGTCATTCTATGAGAAAATCGCTCACAAGAAGATTCAAAGCACGGCATAAACGGATCCGACTCTGAACCGATTCGTGACGGTCATCCCCTGCTTCGACTCTGGACAGATTCGAGAAGTCATTCCTTGCGGAAATCATTCACTGGCAAAGTAAAGGAACAACACAAACGCATCCGACTGCGAACCAATACGTGACACTCATTCCCTACTGAATTCATTCACCGGAAGAGTCAAGAAACGATACCTACGCATCCGACTGTGAACCGATTCGCCAGAGTCATTCTCTGAAGGATATCATTCACTGGAAATGTGAACGAACGAAAGAAAACGAATCAGTGCAAAGGAATTGTCTTACAGAGTCCAATCGAAAGAATCGTTTGGACTATCTCAACAATATAACAGAAAATCACAGCCACCCAGGGTGTCTGAGTTCTGGTGTCGTAACAATCGCAAAGCGCAGAGACCTGAGTAAGGCCAGAGAACTATCTCAGAGCCTTCTGGAATTTTCTGCTTGTTTCGTCATGTCGGCGCTTGAAAAAAGTTTCGGAGGTTACGCTTTTGAGGCATTCGGGTAAGGAATGTACAACTTGTATATCAACTATATATTATATACAGTATATATATACATATATATTTAACCCGTCGTTGGTCGCTACACGTTGAACAACGCCAGAGGTCGTACGGGGGAGTTTTTTTCTCACGCTATCTTTGTCCGCGGTTTTAAGCAATCTACTCAATAATAACACTGCAGAATTCTTTCTTTGCAAGAAATATAGGTAATATACATTATATTGACAAAAGTCACCGTACACCCCTTCAAAAGCAAACAAACGGATCCGCTGCGTTGTTAAGATGCGTGGTACAGCTGCTAACGGTATAAAAACAAGCCTGTATCTGATTGTGATCATATTGAGTAGCGGATGGATTAGTGTTTAGCTAGTCAGACTATCAATGCAAGGTCCTCAGGTTCGATCCTGGGCTGATCTTTCAGAGATGGTGTGATTTTCTAACAATTGCTGAATATCCGCCGTGCATCGGACGAGCACGTTAAGTCACGGCCCCCAGGCTGGACCCACTGGTTAAATGGGTATCCTTTCGTATGCCCCCCACCTGAAATTCTCTCACCCCTCTATGTGCAACACCGTACTTGTACGGTGGCGCCATCTATTGTACTCTAATCTCACTACAAAACTGTTCTGTTAAAGTCGCTAGACTTGCTCTCATTCCTTCCGTTTCTGTGTCCTGCCCAAAAGGCGACCTCGTTGTAGGTGGCTGGGACCTAAACTCTACTCACTGTGGACGGAAGTCCTACAAAAAAAATGACAAATACTGTGGCATTGCGATCATATTGCACCGTAAGGTTGAGTGGAAACGTCGCGGCGGGAGAGAACTGACTTTGAGAAAGGAAAGATTGTTGTGTGTTATGTTAGTGGGTTGTCCATAAGAGAAGCCGAGAGGCGTTTAAACATACCCAAGTCAACTTTTTTGGGTGTACTGAATAAGTGGAAGACACATGGCGTGCCTGATGCAGCAAAACGTACAGGTAGACTAAAGAAACTCAATGGTATAGGACGTCGAAGCCTCAGGAGAGTCGTTACAGCTAATCGACGGAGTACTGCACAAGACCTCAGTGTACAGGTGAGTAAAAATGCTGGAGCCTCGATATGTTCACGTACCATTCGCAGAGAGCTCCATAGGTTACCGTGGTCGTGGGGCTGCTCATAATCCTTTCATTTCCACTCGGAATGCTCTCGCCGTTTAGCATGGTGTAAAGAACATTTATCGTGGACCGTAGATCAATGAAAACAGGTCCTATGGACTGATGAATCCAGATACACGATCCATCAATCTGATGGCCGAGTGTGGGTATGGCGGTAGCCCTGGGGAATGCTATTTACCACAATGTACTGTTCCTACGGTCAAGTTTGGAGCTGGCTGTGTACTCGTGTGGGGGTGTTTTTCGTGGTATGGTCCCGGTCCATTGGTTATCGTTGACAAACCTGTTAACCAGCACGTCTACCTCGTAATTGTGGACAATTATGCCCTACCAACTCTGTGGCAATACTATGGAACTGAGCCTTGTTGGTACCAGCAGGATAATGCACCGAGCCATAAAGCAAAGACTGTTACGGCGTGGTTTGACGATAATTCCGTATCATGTGTGGACTGGCCAGCACAGAGCTTTAATCTTAATCCCATAAAGCACCTATGGGATGAATTAGAACGCCGCATAAGAAGTTTGGAACCTAGGCTTACTACTAAGCAACAGTTAGCGGCAACATTCTGTACTGAATGAAAGCGCATACCTATTGCTGTGTACCAAAACCTTGTCGAAAGCTTGTCTAGAAGGGTCAGTGCATGCATTAAGGTCAAAGGGGGGCCGATACCGTGCTAATGTACATGTCAATGAATGCTATGTTGTGTTTCTCTTCTAGGTGTCCGGTGACTTTTGTCAATATAGTGTATATTGTTACAAACCAAATTAGGGGGAAATGCACTCATTATCATCGCGTTATCTATAAAAATACAAAACACAAAGGCCGGTGGTCGCTTGATGAGAAAAGCTCTCAGGTAACGCAAACGCCAGCTGTCGCTTCATGAGAGAAATATCCATACGAAGCTCATGGGAGCACAGAGCAGACTTCTTAAAGGTCAGAACTGATAACAGGTTGTTGAGAAGATTTTAAAAGTTAGCTAGAGCGAGGGTGGTGGCCCCAGGGTTACTTCCACATAAATGGCTCACTTTATATGCGAAGCGTAAGAGGAATGCTCATAGCGCTACCAACGACGGATTAATTGTTTCTCTTTTGTTTTGGAGCAGACCATCTAAGGCTACAGGTAGTCGCTTTTTTCTAATATTGTAGGATCACTGGTACCATCTAAGGAAAGAGCCAGAGCCATAAAATAAGAACGTCAACCATGCTTATCAAGGACACAAAAAGCGTCAGAACTCAGCCTATCGTCTAGAATCTCGCGCCTCTGACCACACGTTCATCAGAACAACTTTTCTTTACCTGTAGAATCAAGATATTTAAAAAAAATTCACATTTTATGATAACCATCTGGAAAATTTTGCATCACAAAACCTCCAAAATACATGGAAAATCTTGGCAGTGGTTACCTCAGTCGAATACATAATGATTTTTTATTATAGAGTTTTTTAACGCATGTGAATAGTTTTGCCCGTGCTTTGAACTGTCGGCTGGTGAAATAATTTTACCCGTTGAGCTTGAAATATCATTAAAAAAATCCAAATGCACTTAAAAAGGTCAACGAAAAAGCTGCGAAGTACATGGAAAATTGAGGTATTTTTATATTTTTTTAAATTGTTTTTTGTACCAATTCGGTACAAAAACAATTTTGCAAATCCTAGATTTAAATGTACACCTATAGCTCCAAATACTAATTCACCACAATGCCTTCTAGCAAGGAAACAATTCATCTGAAAAGTCAGGCAGTAAACGTTCTACATTGGTCATAGTTAGTGGCGTAACTAGAACAACGTGCGCCTCCCGGCTTTCCTCCGCAAACTTACTTCGCCACCCCTAAGTACAATAATTTTTACAGGATTTCGAACACGGCGGAGGATGCGTTTTTCGCAGTGGGGGGAGAGGGGGTATCAGAAAGTCAGGGAGATTGTCTGGAAAAGCAAAAGGGGGTACCTAGAACCCTGTAGCTGATTTTAAGTAACAGATTTAACAATACGTGTAATTGCTTTGTCCAAAAATAAAATAAATCACTTGAAGAAATCACCCTCTTTTACACGGAAGATCTGCGGCCGCTGTGAATAAATGTTGGCGCCTGTAATGTACGTAAGCCTAGGTGACTGAGTGTTTTCCTACATCCTCCACAAGGAATCCCCATGTGGCATCCAGTGTTTTAACATCCAGTGTTTTAAAAGTGAAACTTTCATATTTGTTTAGGCAAAGCTAAATATATCTTAAAGAAAAATATGAATCATTCGGTTAATTATTTGTTTGTTTTTGTGCGTGTTTGAATTTTTTCATAAAACTATAACTGGTAGCTGCATTACGCCCCTTCGTTGCCTGCGCCGCCCCCCCCCCCCTTCCTCCGCAACATACGGGGGCCGCGGGGTGGTAGTTACGCCACTGACCATAGCCCAGGCTAAAAGATAAATAAGAAATTTTCTGTGCCCCATATTTAGAAACGAAAATTTCATTGAACAGAGGTTATAAGCTTACATCACTGAGATGTTATATTTTATTTCAAAAAGATTTAAAAAATGAATGATATATTTTGTTCCTAATTGCGCGGATTTTTTTTTAATTATACCTTGAGAAGCTAAATTATAGGGCCAAAGAGCATTTGCATTTACGTAACCCGAAGTGTATGACTGCTCCATCTAGCGGTAAAAATATGCACACCATATAAGAAAAATAAAATGCGTAGAGCTTCAGTGATTGAATTCAGAAAGAATTTTTTCAGTCTGATTTACAGAGGTAATCAAGTAAAAAATAAAAACACTTTTACGCCACCTAGAGCAAAAACTGTACAGACAGTGTTCACACATTTTTAGAACATTTTCGATAAGAAATTATAGAAAATAGTAAGTTCAAGGAATTGAAACTGCAAACAGCGTGCTGGATAAACACGAAAGAAACATCTGCTGTAGGTACGTACTTTTAGGACTATTTCAAAAGTAAGGTACACAGATCCAAAGAACAATTGCTAAGTCGTTAAAATTCTGTATCAACTGTAAACAAGGCAATAAACAAAGATTTGAATCTTAAAAAAAAAAAAAAGCACATACTGTTCGCTGCTTTTTGCCTAGGCACGTCACTGGGCGCAGAACACGGTGCAGACTTCTTTATGAAAATCACTTTGCCGGAGACAGATGGAAATTTATTGCGACTGTGATAAAGCATCGATCTAGCTAAACGACTGTAACAAAAAAACGTCGATATACTATCGCAAAAGAGCAGAAGACTTACAAACTTGAGTTCCAAGAATCCAAAGAAAGTTTCGGTGAAGGATTCATGATTATTGCTGATTTCTCATACAATGGGAAATTAAAGTTAAGAAAAGTGAAACAAATGTTAAAATCAATTCTCCGTATTACCAAAATGATGTTTTAACTCCCATATTTAAAGACAAAATACCATTCCTTTATCCATGAAGCCTTCAAGGAGTAGAACTCCATCAGGATAAGAACTGATCATACACCCAAATCTATCACTATTTCTTGAGAAATGCAAAAAAGAGACTGGTATCAAATCTATATATTTTGCAGATATTCCTTCAAAGTCTCATGATGTGTCCCCAATGGAGTATTGTGCCTTCGAACTGCTAAAATGAGCGCTTTCTAAACGTAGACCTAAAACAATGATTGGACAATGGAAAGCATAGGAAGAGGAGTGAAATAAAATACCACAATCAATTTTAAGAAATGCCCTGTTATCTTGGGAATCTACATGCAGGTTCATAGTCTACAGTAAGGGTCATCAGATATATAGAACATTTAAGAAAGGAATAATTTTATTTTTAGCATTAATTATATTCTAAAAATGTGTGAACTTCCTTTGTACATCACAGAAATTCAAAAACCAAAGTCACCATGCATTGTCGACCCCATCAGATGCAGAGAGAATTTTTTCCAACTTACACATGCAGAGTAATCATATGTAAACGGACGGACAGACCAAGTGATACTGTAAGCAAACGCTTGTTGTTTGTGTTTGGGGATTTAACCACCACCGTTAGAAACTTAATGGACTATAAAGCAGTCACTCGCTGGTTCCAGGGAAGGGAGAAAGCCAGTGCCGTAAAACAAGCACAACATCCATGCCTCACCGGATTCGAACTCGGACCTAAGTCAGACTAATGATCAAAAGCCAGCGCTTAGACCACTGCGCCTTTAGGGCGGCAAGATACTTTTTCCAAATAAGTTCTGCTTGCTTTTTATGCTTAAAAAAACGTTAACAAGAATACGTAGAGATTTTTTTAAGTTTCTGAGAGAAATTTTATGAATAGTATGCACAAAATTTAATTTTCATAAACTGATGAAATTTGATTTTGGTCCGGGTTCGAATCCCGGTGAGGCATGCATGTTGGTATTTGTCTCATGAACTGGCTCTCTCCCTTCCCTGGAACCAATGACCCTAAATTAGGGACAGGCGACTGCTTATAGCCCATTAAGTTGCTCAGGGTGGTTGTTAAACCCCAAACAAACAAACAAAAGGAATATAAGCTATGTTGTCCAAGTAAATTTAAGTACCCCCTGTCAGCATTTTTAACTTATTTTTTCGTAGCTTAATGAATTATGTGGGGAAGGTTTTCTCGTTTCTTCTGGTTGGACAATCTCCTTCCCGTAAACAAGAATCTCTCGAGCATCGTGTCTTTCAGTGGAACAACAAAAAATAGCAACATATTTTTTTTTTCATGAGGGCGACGTCTAATGAACAAAAACTGAGTGAGAAGCATGGTTTTTTTTTTGTTGTTGTTGCTGATGTTGAACGACCATTCACGAGAAGGATCAAACAGCAAATGAACGTCTTTCATTTTTGACAATGCCTTCCTATGTCTTGATCACGTGGATCACTAAAAAAAACGAAGTTGATGATGTAACTCGCGTTGATGGTAGGTTTTCCGACACGAAAAAAGGGCTCTTGGGTGCATTGAAAACAAGTGGTGAAAAGCAGATATTGCTTTACGGTGATTCTTCTTCGGTGCTTTTTTTATTTTTTTTTATTTAATTTCATTCTTACCCTAGAAAACACTTCCTATAACTCATGATGGAATTTTCCTACTTTATCAAAGCAGATGCTATTCAACATTTTGCATGAAAAAATGTCCACACTTTATGGCTCTCTTATTCATTTTTTATATAAAATAATAAAATAAATTTTAAAATGAAGCTAGGAAAAACTTATAGCCACCTGACTCCAACGTAATCATCATATTTTGACAGATGAAGCTTTCAAAATGCATATAGCGAAACATTCTTCTACCGGTGGTGAGATCGAAGCCACATCTTCCTAACTCGGATCTTCTGTTCTACCGATTGAACTGGCTTATTGCTGCAACTTGCCGATTTTGACTTGCGTCTACTCAGGAGTTGAAAAATTGTTTCCTGTGTAAGAGCAGCATATTCCCGTGCTTATTTCTGTGATTTTGCTAGCTTTTCCAAACTGTGCTTCAAATAACTCATCGTTCCTTTTATGGCTCAAAATTTCACGAGGTTTTTTTGTTTTTGTTTTTTTTTTTTAATTTAAGTTACACAGTAGTCTATGTTTAGTTATTTTTCCTTCAAAAGTTCGAATAATAGATCGGTGGAGCCAAAAATGTAAATTCGAAAGTGTTAATATCATTCAAAAACCCCTTGGCAAGATGAATTGATTTTTTGTCTGATTATTCGCTATTCGTCAGAAATCCGAACACTTCCTTCAATTTATTCCAATCTTCAACAACTACACTTACTAATTTCGAAGTGGAGGACCATCGAGTTTCTGCTATGGTTGGTCTGCATCTTGCGGTTTTGCCGCCCCGGTGGCGCAGTGCTCTAAGCGATGGCCTCTGATCATTCCTCCGAACGGGGTTCGGGTTCGAATCCCGGTGAGGCATGGATGTTGTGTTTGTCTTACGGCACTGGCTCTCTCTGCCTTCCCTGGAACCAGTGACCCTAAATTAGGGACGAGCGACTGCTTATAGCCCGTTGAGTTGCTCACGGTGGTCGTTAAACCTCCAATCAATCAATCATTTTGCGGTTGTTGATATAAGTGTATAAGACCGCTTCGCAGAATGGTGAACAAACGAAGCAATTCCACTGAGGCTTGCAAAAAGTATTCGACACTTAGAAATTTTAGAAAAACTCTGGTGTAATACAAGATTCAAACGATGAACTAAGCAATGAACAAAAACATCTTGAGAAGCTTTATCCTTGACTTTTTTCTGTAGCTCATTTAAGTGTCCAGACATTATACTTGCCCCATCGTAACATTGTCCTATTTATTTGTGTTGGTAATCAAACTGTTCCAAATTTTGTCTAGCATTTTGTATAAAGCTCCTGACGTTCTATCTTCATTCACATCATGGAAACCCAAAAATCGCTCAACCAATACACCTTCCGAATCAACAATCAAAATTTTTTTAATTTTTGACGTGATCGTTTATATATTAAGAAATACATTCAATTAATTCATTTTGAATAGTTTTTTATCCTTTCGTATTGATTTTTAATTTCTAAAGAACTTCTTCATATCAACAATGAAAGTAATTCAATGAAATTTCCACGATTTATCGAGCCCATGCTTTCGTCATGGCCATGGAATGCTAGTTCTTGTTTGCTCAAATACAGTACAGACTAATACTGCATCAATCACTGTCTGCAGGAAAAGTCTATTTAAACGAACGGTTTCGTTAAAATGAGTTTTCAAAAGCCTAGCATTTTTCCTCAGGGCATCGGCAATGGTGTTTTGATTTTTTCAAAATTCCCTAACATTAATCCGCATTTCAGGTGTTCGCTAGAATCCCGATGTTTATGAAGTGACCGTGTTACGCTTAATAAATCTGAGAATCCGTCTTTATTCCACGCCGAATGTTTATTACTAAAAAGTAAGCAGGGCCAAAAAAAAAAAAAAAATTAACACCCGCTCCACCGTGATCTCTCACGACTTAACGCTCAAAAACTGAAAGATGCAGAGGTAAGGCGCGTGAAGCTGAAACACTTCACTTGAGCGAGCAGATTGGGGAGGGTGACGTCACGGTTACCATGGCAACTCGGCGGAAAACTGCAGATATCCAAGCATTCTCATTTTGGCTCTTCACTTGCACTGTTTTGCGTATAAGGATTTGTTTTCCGTATTGAGCGCACCATGTGAATTAATATCTATTCAAAATTTTGAGTATTTTGGAACTGAATAAAGGCAAAAAAGAATATATTATAAAATAATACTGAATAAAACTTAATTTTGAGTAAAATAGGTGAAGAGGCACTTCGCCTACTTCACCTGAGAAGCCACCACTGGTCTACGTCACACCTCTCTCACTGAGAAATCGCGATTCCGCTTGCCCAGGTCTCTCGTGACAGCGTCCATACCATTCGAACTCGTGTTCAGGGGAACGATTCCCCGGAACGCAGCCTCGGTGGCGTCTCCAATGATATCCTTAAAGAATATGTATATAATATATTTTTCAGTTTGCACGTGCCGCACACGACTGCTATCCTAGAAGGAATAAACGTACCAAAATTTATATGGTAGGGTTAAAGGGCGTCTAGTTTCTCTCTTTGTTAATGAAATCAGGTGACTTACAAGCTTTTTTTTTTTTCTTTAATTACAATACGACTTATTGAACGCCCCTCATATATATGACAAATGGTTTTTGTACAAAAACACCGACGATCAAAACCCCGACAGGTCCTTGAATAACACCGGCAATCAAAACACCGACAAATCAAAACATTATATGGACTAAGATAATTTTCCGGCGAGTAAAGGAACATTACTCCGAGCGATGGCAACATCAGAGTGGGTGGAAAGGGGGATGACAACACCCAATCGATGGATGTGCTTCCCCTAACGCTGAAACTTCATAAATCTTTATTCCGACCGATGGCAACATATTTTTATTTCGAGCAATGGCACCATCAGAGCACAAATTGGTGGGTGATAGAGGAGGATGGAAACACCAAAAGGATACTTATGTGCTGCTCTCTAGGGAGCACAATGAAACTTCATTCATTTTTATTCCGAGAGATGGCAACATCGGAGTGAATGCACAAATGGGTGGGTGTTAGAAGAGGATGACAACAACCAAACGATGTTCATGTGCTGCCCCTAGCGGTAAACGACGGAACTTTATTAAGTTTTATTCCGAGCGATTGCAACATCTGAGTGGATGGGTGGGAAGGGGGATGCATAGGTGTTGGATATGTCGATGCTTATGTGCTGCCCCTAGCGGTGAACGATGGAACTGCACTAATTTTTACTCTTACCAATGGCAACATATTTTAATTCCTAGCGTTGGCAACATCTGAGTGGATGGATGGGAAAAGGGATGCATAGCTGTTGGATATGTAGATGCTTATGTGATGCCCTTAGCGGTGAACAATGGAACTTTATTATTTTTATTCCGATTGATGGCAACATCGGAGTGGATGCACAAATGGGCTGGTGATAGAAGGGAATGACATCAACCAAACGATGCTAATGGAAGAAACTGTACAATTTTGAAGAGCATTGTGCCTTAAATATTTCAAAATCTCAGGAACTGCGACAGTGCTCACGCGCTGCGAGACTACACATTCCGGTTAAGGACATATTGCAAGAATTCATTTATATATATTTCTTTTTTTATATTATTAATAACTTTAATTTTTTTTTTTTTTTGATTGGAGGTTTAACAACCACCGTGAGCAACTCAATGGGCTATAAGCAGTCGCCCGTCCCTAATTTAGGGTCACTGGTTCCAGGGAAGGGAGAGAGCCAGTGCCGTAAGACAAACAAAACATCCATGCCTCACGGGATTCGAACCCGGACCCTATTTGGACGAATGATCAGAAGCCATTGCTTAGACCACTGCGCCACTGGGGCGGCAATAAATTTCCGAAGTAGCTACAGCATTTCGCTTTCTTTAATTTTGTGTGTGTGTGTGTGGGGGGGTGTTGATAGCCCCTCGTAGACAATAGATTCCAGGTCATCAAGACAAACGGTGCCTCGGGCGCCTGGTTATATCCCCCCCTCCTCCTTTGGTTGTTAGGTAACGCTATGGGACCACGCGGGAGTGTCGCCTTACGTAAGAAGGTGAAAGCGATGGCGTCATCAGCATAGATCAGCTTTGTAAGAGTGTTTTATGACGGCCATGAAAGTGTCTGTAGATCTGCAAAGAGCTTGAGCAGCCAGCAGACTTGTTGGAGTCGAAAGTATCACTTTTACAGAATCGGGATTTATGACATGCTGCTTTGCGTCACACGGAGTAACACAACTTTTTTTCCCAGCGTTGTCGATTGGTTGGGATTGGAGAACTGGAGTGGATACCCATTCTGACCCCCTAACAAATCGATGGACTTTTATGTTAATGTTCCAGCTGATGAAATTTAGACTTAGAGGTTTAATTCAGGGAAGGCCTGCGTTCCCCGGTTGGGATTTTTTTTTTTTTTTTTGATTGGAGGTTTAACGACCACGTGTGACCAACTCAATGGGCTATAAGAAGTCGCCCGTCCCTAATTTAGGGTCACTGGTTCCAGGGAAGGGAGAGAGCCAGTGCCGTAAGACAAACACAACATCCATGCCTCAACGGGATTCGAACCCGGACCCCTTTCGGACGAATGATCAGAGGCCATCGCTTAGACCACTGCGCCACCGGGGCGGCCCGGGCTCGGGATTGGAGATTACGTAATTTCGATACGTAGTGGGTGGATCCCCAAGGACTTGTCGAAAAATTTGAGATGAGAGCACGAGGCACTTGTTACCTAGTCACTGCCATGTGAACACTTGGCACTTCACTTGCACTTTACGTTTCGCGTGGGCATGATGTTTCACTTGTTGATCGGCACAGAGTACTTGTGATTTAGGCGCTGCCAAATGAGGAGGCAGGTCTGTTCAGCTCTATCAGCAAGCGCCAGAAATTAGCACTCTGAATGTTCCGAGAGATTCATTATTTCAGTTTGACCTCACATGAGAGGTAGCCAGAGAATCTACCAAAACTGCGTATAGTTTCCCGTGACTTGGATGGAAGATAACAACCGCCGGATGATAAATCTCCCGGGCCAGGAGTGGTCAGCGGCGCAAACGCTGGGACCACTAGGACCTTCCGAAGGGTGGGACTTTACCTAAGACGCGAATACCTATCTTCCAAAACAACTACCCAAGATTTAACTTTGATGTGTGAAACAATAAGGGCTCCATATCCCGGACGATGAAAGTGCAGCAGTGCGGTCTCCAGGCCAAATAGGAATATAAGGTATGGGTTCCATCCTATTAGTTTTTGGGCATTCCCTAAAGTTTATTTTAACGAGTTGTTGTGTGTGACATACGATAGGGTGTAAAATTAGTAGTAACCATTTTACGCTGAGGAAAGCAGAGCATTACATATATCTCACGAAAAGTGGTGTGTACAGGAGCATCAATTCTTTTAACTTTTAGTTATTCTAATCGGGCATAAAACGGCAACCTTATTTTATGACTAACTGAGCACGAACTTTTCATCTATTTTAATCTTCAAGCCGCTGTTTGGTACTGTGAGCATTCTCACACATTGTGTTCACTTTCGACCATATCAACATGGACAGAGTTTTCAAGATCCTTACGAGTTTTCGTCATAAACTGTGTGCGCAAAAGACACATCTTCAATTTTTGTTGAACTGTCGGTGTCTGGGAGTTGTTCCTAAATTTTTAACATTGCGGATCAAACCCCGCTCGAGATTTGATAATATTCTACAAACAGACGATAAAAAGCGTCTCTATTCCGAGATCAGATTAAAGAGGGACCATGTCGACTTCCTAAATAGACGCTCATACCTTGCTTTCCTTGCGTTGGCCAAGACTACATCCAGTTGTTTGCTTGATCATTACCTTATTGTGATCCATGCCAAACTTCTGAAGGAAGCCGCGAACCTGCAGAGCACTCACATTCACAAACTTCGGAATTTGGTGGCGGACAAGACAAATCAAGCCTATATCCAAACCCACCCAAAACAACATCCAGTCACTATCCAGTCATCTTTCATCAATTCATCAACCTGAGCAGCGTTCAGCTTAGCCAAATTCAACAAACTGCTTTGAACAGAGGGCTGAAGTATTCATATCCGCCGCAAATGATCAAGAATTGGCTAGATTTGAGATCACCAAGGCATTGCGAAGACGAAGACAACGTGATGACTCATCGCTTAAAGTCGAACGTGCTCAGTTGAAGAAATTACGCAGGGATTCGAACCTGGCCATAATTTCAACCGACAAAACTGACCAGGCAGTCATTCTAGACATAGCTACATACACCCAAAAAATGGAGACTGCTATTCAGGAGATTCCACATGAGATTGTCACCCGTGACCCAACAAATGCCACGGTATCAGCACTCAGCAGACTTAGAAATTCTGGAACTCTCCCGTCCACCATCTCCTCTCACATTCACCCACCAAATGGGTACAGAGTTCCTGAGTTATTTGGAAACTTAAAGACTCATAAAGAACATCAACCTATGCGACCATTGGTATCGGGACACTCCAACCCAACCCGCCAAATTGAAGCATCCTTGGCTTCATTCCTTAAACCCATAACCCTAACTCAGGGCTACTCTGTTTCCAGTTCGAAGGAAGTCTTGTCGAGGATTCAAACTTTTAGTAGTCAAGGATCTCCATTCATTATAGCCTCACTGGACGTTACGGCCTTATACCCTAATGTGTCTGTGTCTCTGGTTCACTCTTTAATTGCAGAAAAACTGAAAGAATCAGACATGCCTGTCTCTGAGATCGCCGCAACTCTTAGTGCCCTGAGACTTATTCAAAATCGTTCATACTTTTGCTTCAACAACATCATTTACAGGCAAAAAGAGGGGGTCCCAATGGGTTCCCCTCTATCACCCCTTTTGTCCGAGATATTTATGCAACACCTAGAGCACCTGGCGTTGAACCCTTTACCTGAAGAACTGGGTTTATATTTGAGATATTTCGATGATATTTTGGTTTTCTGGTAGGGCACCGAAAAAAATTATTGAATTTCAGGGATTTCATGTCTTCACTACATCAGTCAGGGAATTTTACGTTGGAACTGGAAACTGAAGGAATCTTACCGTTTTTGGATATCTTGCTAACCAGAAATATTACAAATCACACTATTCAAACCTCAGTTTTCAGGAAGCCTATGTCTGCCCCTAGTATCATCCCTTACAACTCTATGCACCCTCTATGTCATAAACTTGCAGCCATTCGTTTTATGATACAACGAGCCATTACACACTCCTCCAGCAACCGGCTGAAGAAACAAGAAATTGCAAAAATTAAAGAAATCGCCCAAAACCATGGCTATGGAAATCATTTGGTGGATTCGATTTACAAGAGACTCGGAAACTCAACCAGGTCCACACTTGTGAGGGAAACAAGAGATAAGAAATTTGTTGGGTCTATGTGCTATAGCCCACACGTCACTCGCATCATGAAAAACATGTGTCATCGTCACAAAATCGATTTTGGCCTCAGAACATCAAATACTTACTCCATCATTCGCAACGACCGCTATCAAATCAAACAGGGATCTCGTCATGGAGTATATAACATACCTCTTTACAGTACTGAGTCAGATGACCCACCTCTCACTTACATAGGATCTACTCAGAGGACGTTGGACATCAGAATGAAGGAGCACCTTTATGACATTAAGACTCAAAACCAAAAAACTGCGTTATCACGCCTTACCAACAAGGGTTCATATTTCCCAGCTTGGCAGGAGGCTTCCATCGTTACAACACCACGGAACAAAACCTCGTTACTTTTTGCAGATAACTTGTTAATTTTCATCAAGGGCAATCAATGTTGTAACGACTATATACCTATGTACATCCCCAATTTTTGGAAAACTTTCTTGCCAACAAAGGACTCAAATAATGTTCAAAGTGACAACACCTTGAATACCTTAACACCAGATGACACAATCACCCATTCAGCGATTCGGAATTTCCCTGAACAATCCCAGACATGCGCAGCGAACGCACAGTTTGATTCATGACACTTAAATCTTCTGTTATTTAAGGGTCGGAATCACTAGTTTGAGAGCACATCTGAGGATGATCCCAAGAGGGATTCAAAGATCTCATGTTTGTTTTAACCTGTCATTCATATCACCTTCACCACATTTGGTGTGTACAGGAGCATCAGTTCTTTTAACTTTTAGTTATTCTAATCGTGCATAAGACGGCAACCTTATTTTATGACTAACTGAGCACGAACTTTTCATCTATTTTACGAAAAGTTCCTCTCAGAAAAGTCGGTCGGTAAACAGTTAGGCTTATTGAAAACATATTCATGAAGCTAAGATATAAGAATTATAGAATCTTATAAGGATATACAGCTATGATTGATCTTTAAATTCAGTTATGAAATGCAGTTTTCTTGTGTGGTGATATTGATGCTAAGTAATGAAAGGCAGTAATATAAAAGATGCAAATAATTTATCTCATGTGATAATCTGAGTGATAGAAATAATATACACTTTAACTTAGAAATAGGGTACTGAATTTAATGTGTGCTGTATTTATGCTACCTTAAAAAAGACTAATAAGTTTTTGTTGTGGTTTAATATATATATATATATATATATATATATATATATATATATATATATATTCTATTAAGAAGAGACCTAAGCAAAAAAATACATATATATTTTTGACTCATACCAAGTACAACATAGAAAAGATTATGTATCTACCGGTGTGAGTAAAAGGAGAAAAGATAAAAAAATAAAATAAATCAACTGAATGTAGAAGGTGTCGAGAATACTGAGCCTTGGCTTTATCAAGGACCAGCAAAAACTCTGCATTTTCTCACTTCCACAAAGACCTAGTTGGAAATGGGTTTCTGCAAGGCCATAGATGCAAGTAACATGCCCACAAAAATTGTTTTAAAAATATATATATGTCATGTCCTCCGCAGAGTTGTATGACCTAGCACTAGTTAACAATTTCGCTTGCATCCATAACCCTCCTGGCCCGACCCATGCTCTTCATCTGTTACTATTAAACAGAGCAAGTACTTTTTTTTTCTCTGTTGATTTTTTGCTTTTTAGCTCTTAGGCACTGGCTTGTCTGTTAACATTTTTGCGGGTATTAACTCTTTCTTTTCTTGGTAACTTTGCGCGTCTTTTGGGGAACTTAGGCACAGCAGATGGCTAAGCATAGTTCCTTTTCTTTGCGCTGTATTTTCAAAGTAGTTAAGTTCTTAATAACTACTTAATTATGCACTTAAAGCACTGCTGAAATACTTTGTACATATTGCAACTAATTGTTTAAGTCATATAACTTTCACAAAACTTTTCTTTAGTTAATTATTGTCTTTAACTTATTCTCGTTTTTGTGTTGTCAGAAGTTGTAGAGTAGGGGGTTTTAGAATCAAGTTTTCTTTCAAAAATCTGATTTTTAAAAAAATTAATATTTTATTTTTTAATTGCAATGTAAAAATTTGGATTTCTTTAGCATTGTTTTTCAGGTTTAAATTCTCTCTCAGGCGATCTTGGCATTTCGTTATAGCTGAAAATTATTTCTAATTATTATGTCACTCTCACAGCTTGAGTTCTCTTTAATCTTCTTCTCTCTGTTTAATAGTAACAGATGAAGAGCATGGGTCGGGCCAGGAGGGTTATGGATGCAAGCGAAATTGTTAACTAGTGCTAGGTCATACAACTCTGCGGAGGACATGACATATATATATTTTTAAAACAATTTTTGGTGGGCATGTTACTTGCATCTATGGCCTTGCAGAAACCCATTTCCAACTAGGTCTTTGTGGAAGTGAGAAAATGCAGAGTTTTTGCTGGTCCTTGATAAAGCCAAGGCTCAGTATTCTCGACACCTTCTACATTCAGTTGTTTTATTTTATTTTTTTATCTTTTCTCCTTTTACTCACACCGGTAGATACATAACCTTTTTTATGTTGTACTTGGTATGAGTCAAAAATATATATGTATTTTTTTGCTTAGGTCTCTTCTTAATAGAATGTGAATTCTGAATTTTCAAAACTGCTGCGTTGCGCGTTTTGATCTTCAGGTTATTTTGCAACTTTCGTTTTAAATTCTAAAGTTTTTCCTTAGTTTTCAGTTTTGCTCTTCAATATATATATATATACTGTATATATAAGGGTCGTTTGAGAAATAAGTGGACTTTAGTTATTAATATTCCAGAAGAGGTTTTTATTTCACATATTCTCCATGGTTGTTGAGACAACGATCCCACAGATACACTAGCCTGTCAATGCCATTTCTGTCGAACTCTACGGACTGGCTGTGCAGCCATGAAGAAAATGCATTTTCCACTTCAACGTCCGACGCAAAGCGCTTCCCCTTGTGGGCCCTCTTCATTTGGCCGAACACATGAAAATCACAAAGCGATAAGTCCGGACTGTAGGGTTGTTGTCAAGGTGTCAGTTGCGGTATGTGGCCTGGCATTGTCCTGCAAAAAGTGTCAGCTACGTGTGTTCTTTTGCACCTCCGATAAACACTTTGGAACCTATGCGACAGCAACCTTCCGATATCCCAGTTTCTCTGTGATAATGTGATGAACACGTTCCGTTCTTATGCCCATTGCCTCACTAATGAACCGCACAGTTGCTTGACGATTTCGGAACACAATGTCATTCACTTTTGCACATGTTTCGTCATCCGTCACGTGGATCGAACGACTTGGACTTGGAAGGTCCGATGCACTGCTTCGTCTCCCTTCTCGGAATTCCTTGCACCAATTAAAAACTGCCGTACGCTGCAAATCTTCATCGCCGTACACCGCATTTAACCGACGAACAATCTCTGCTGGCTGTACACCTTCAGCACACAGGAACTGGATCACACACCGTTGCGCATACCTGGACGTATCCATCGCTGCACTAATTCACGTTTGAGCGTCGAACGTCTACCTGCATAGAAAACAAAATGACAAACCATCAGCATGTCACATGCGCAATAGACAAGTGTTTTTCTGAGTTCTACATATACCGAAATAACAGACCCAGTCCACTTATTTATCAAACAACCCTTATATATATGTAAGGTCAGGTGATGCGTAACATCACAGCCTCTCCTTGACAAATGTCAACCCCGCCTTCTCGTGGTACATCCTGTTCCCACTAAAGCGGCTCTGACGACCGCCAATAGCGGTATAACTATACCATCGGGATTAGAGGAAATGCTATCCCACACTCACCAACCCGCTTGGCCAGCGTGGTGAGTTATGGCCAAACCCCTCCAAAATGACTCCACAACTTAAATCATGGCCCTCAGTCTCCGGCAGCTGGAATGTACCTGGCCAAGGCAGCGGCCAGTGCGACATGAAGGCAGAGGGTGCTAAGAATCCCCGGAGGACCGGACTAGGCTGCCATCTGATGCTGACCTTGGCGACGTATAACGGACGCTCCCTATCTTCTGATTCAAGGCTTCTTGAATTGGAAGAGGAACTACAAAGGATCAAGTGGGACATCGTCGGGCTAAGTGAGGTAAGGAGAAAAGGAGAAGATCTCATTGAACTGAAAAGTGGACATCTCTTCTACTATCGTGGGACACATACTGGCAGAACTAGTGGTGTTGGATTTATAATAAACAAGAAACTGAAGGATAAAGTTGTAGAAGTTGAAAGTTCCTCTGACAGAGCTGCACGACTCGTTATCCAACTCTCGAGAAGATACCAGGCTTAGATTATTCAAAGTTATGCACCCACCACAAGTCATGCTGAAGAAGAAATTGAAGAATTTTATGTGGAAATTCGTGATCTAAATAATAAAGGTAAGCAGCACTTGAAGATAATTATGGGAGATTTCAATGCAAAAATAGGGCAACGGCAACAGAATGAAACTTCAGTAGGTAAATTCGGTCACGGCAACAGAAACCAGCGTGGAAATACTCTCGTTGAGTTTGCAGAGGCAGAAGGGTTTTTCATCTTGAACTCCTTCTTCAAGAAAAAGCCACACAGGAAATGGACATGGAGACATCCAAATGGGACGACAAGTGAAATTGATTTTATTATGTGTAACAAAAAATTCGTCATAGAAGACTGCAGTGTGCTAAACAAGTTCAACACAGGCAGTGACCATAGATTGGTGAGATGTAAGATGCACCTCAACACTAAACTTGAACGTGGCAAGCTCATAAGACAAACAAAATCTATTGACATAACCAACCTTAAAAAACACCATAATACCATCAAATTGGAACTGAAGAACAGATTCTCTGCTTTAGAAGGCCTATATATATATATATGCCTATTATGTATCTTAAGTGTTTGACTTATCTCGTATTTGGGTTCTCAGTCTTGGAGTGGTTAGGTCATTTTCTTGAGCTCAGGGCTCAAATTAGAATTGTTTCCGACATTGAGAACACGACGATCACGAAAACATTGCGGCACACCCTTTGATTCCCCAAAGGGAAATCTGCTGTGTGAATCATGACACCCGTCAGTGGATCCTGAAGCTGCGTCAGCCCTAAATCAGAGAATCGCAGAATCACAATCCACTAGACACCCTTAACCCCTGGATACAATTATTACGTCGGGTGAACCTCTACCGGACCCAGCATGATGTAGAACGAGCTATTTCTTCTTATGCAACAAAGATCATTTTTTCAGGCCAGTACCACTGGACAGCATGCATTGATAAAGAAGTCAATTTATTGTGACTTAATTTACAGAAGTTATAGTTGTAATTGGTAATATAAATTTATTGTTTGCTGTCACCTGACAATAAACAATCCAATATTCTATCACAAAGTACAGGGTCAGCCCTGGTTATGTTAGCATATGGTCTAGGCATTTGTCCCTGATTACCTCCAGCTCATTTTTTATATACAGATTTATTTCTCAGAAGTCTTTACTCTTCTGCCTCATTTGTTTACTGTTGATGGAGGATGGTTGCAATTTAAGGCTTTTTCTGTTGCACGGTTTCATTTTTGTTGATATTTAGACAAAATGGTGACAAGGTTGAGGCCTGAATAGCATGTAAACGCAGTCAGGCCTTGTTTCGAATTCAAATTTTCACTAATGTCATGACTTTGTCACTTGTTTGCACAGTAACAAAATAATGACATTGGCCGTAAGTCGTTCGAGATATTTCAAAGATGGCATTAGTCGTTCGAGATATTTCAAAGATGGCATTAGTCGTTCGAGATATTTCAAAGATGGCATTAGTCGTTCGAGATATTTCAAAGATGGCATACATATATATATATATATATATATAGGCTGCCATCTGATGCTGACCTTGGCAACGTACAATGGACGCTCCCTATCTTCTGATTCAAGGCTTCTTGAATTGGAAGAGGAACTACAAAAGATCAAGTGGGACATCGTGGGGCTAAGTGAGGTAAGGAGAAAAGGAGAAGATCTCATCGAACTGAAAAGTGGACATCTCTTCTACTATCGTGGGACAGATACTGGCAGAACTAGTGGTGTTGGATTTATAATAAACAAGAAACTGAAGGATAAAGTTGTAGAAGTTGAAAGTTCCTCTGACAGAGCTGCACGGCTTGTTATCCAACTCTCGAAAAGATACCAGGCTCAGATTATTCAAACTTATGCACCCACCACAAGTCATCCTGAAGAAGAAATTGAAGAATTTTATGAGGAAATTTGTCATCTAAATAATAAAGGTAAGCAGCACTTGAAAATAATTATGGGAGATTTCAATGCAAAAATAGGGCAACGGCAACAGAATGAAACTTCAGTAGGTAAATTCGGTCACGGCAACAGAAACCAGCGTGGAAATACTCTCGTTGAGTTTGCAGAGGCAGAAGGGTTTTTCATCTTGAACTCCTTCTTCAAGAAAAAGCCACACAGGAAATGGACATGGAGACATCCAAATGGGACGACAAGTGAAATTGATTTTATTATGTGTAACAAAAAATTCGTCATAGAAGACTGCAGTGTGCTAAACAAGTTCAACACAGGTAGTGACCATAGATTGGTGAGATGTAAGATGCACCTCAACACTAAACTTGAACGTGGCAAGCTCATAAGACAAACAAAATCTATTGACATAACCAACCTTAAAAAACACCATAATGCCTTCAAGTTGGAACTGAAGAACAGGTTCTCTGCTTTAGAAGGCCTAACATCGGAAGAAGTGGACATCTCTGAAGTTAACAGAAAAGTAACCAAAGCTATTATGGAAACAGCAACAAAATTAGCTGGGTCTAAGAACAAGTTGCATGTAAATAAATTATCAGGAAAAACGAAAATGTTGATGCAAAAAAGAAGAGAGATGAGGACAACTAAAGAAGATGTGACTTCCAAAGTGGAATATATAGAGCTATGCAAGACAGTACGAAAAAGTATCACTGAAGACGTAAGAAAATTCAACTGTGAACTAGTGAGAAAAGCAATTGAAAACAACCAAAGCCTAAAGATAGCAAAGGGACATCTCAGTAAGGGAAGAAAACAGATTATGGCACTGAGAAAAGAAGATGGTTCTGTAACAAGAAATAGAGGCGAAATTTTGACAAGAGTGAAAGATTTCTACTCCAAATTATATGAAAGTGATGATACATGCACTCCAGACATCATGAAAGATAAAAGTACCAGAGTTCCTCCAGTCCTTCCAGCAGAAGTTGCACATGCAATCAAGAACATGAAGCGGGGAAAAGCTCCAGGAGAAGATGGAATTACTGTAGACATCATACAAGAAGCAAGTGGAGAAATCGATACAGTACTCGCCCAAATTTTCACTCGATGCCTTAATGAAGGAAAGATTCCTGAGGATTGGAACACCGCTACAATGATCCTGCTACATAAGAAAGGTGACATTGAGGATCTCGGAAACTACAGACCTATCAGCCTCCTATCAGTAGTTTATAAAATCTTCACTAAAGTTCTGTCACACCGCTTGAAGGTAACACTGGACATGGCTCAACCGAGAGAACAAGCTGGATTCAGGAGTGGCTACAGCACAATAGATCATATCCATGTGCTGAGAGAACTAATTGAAAGAGCGAGGGAATATGAACTTCCATTGTGCATGGCTTTTATCGATTATGAAAAAGCCTTTGATTCGGTGAAATCATCAGCAGTTACAATGGCTCTGAAAACCTGCGGTATTGAAGACGCATACATTAATATTATTAATAACATCTATGAAAATGCAAGTGCAAAGATTAGGCTGTTTGAAAATACAACACACATAAAAATTGGAAAGGGAGTGAGACAAGGTGACACCATATCTCCGAAGCTCTTTAATGCCACATTGGAGGGTGTTTTTCAGTCACTGAGCTGGGAAAACAAGGGGATAAAGATTAATGGAGATTATCTAACCCACCTTCGTTTTGCTGATGACGTAGTCATTTTTGCAACTAGCCCATCAGAGCTGCAGAGTATGATCCAGGAACTTGCTGACAAGAGTAAAGAAGTGGGGTTAAAAATGAACTTTCAGAAGACAAAAGTGATGTTCAATGCTTTTACAAGAAATGAAGATTTATCGATTGATGGAGAAAAGCTGGAGATAACAGACACGTACGTTTATCTTGGACAGCAGATATCAAGAGAGGGTCACATTGATGAAGAAATTAATCGGCGTACAAAACTTGCCTGGAGAGCTTTTGGAAGAAACAGCATAATTTTCAAGAGCAATATGCCATTATGTCTTAAAAGAAAAGTGTTTGATCAATGCATCCTTCCAGTGCTTACGTATGGTGCAGAGACGTGGACCTTAACTAAAAGAGACATACAAAGGCTGCAGACAACTCAAAGAAGCATGGAGAGGTGCATACTTGGTGTAACCAGGAGAGATAAGAAGAGGAACTCGTGGATCCGAAAAATGACAAGAGTGGAAGACATCATGATCAGAGTTAAATCCCTGAAATGGCAATGGGCTGGACATACTGCCAGAAGGACAGATCATTGATGGACAGCCGAAATTTTAGATTGGATTCCAAGGGACAGGAAAAGACCCAGAAGAAGACCGCATGGGAGATGGGTGGATGAAATTCAAAAGTATGCAGGGGTGACATGGAGGAGACTGGCACAAGACAGACCGTTGTGGAGGAAACTTGGGGAGACCTTCGTCCAGCAGTGGATTGATAATAGTTGACAATGATGATGATGATGATATATATACACTCACGGACAGTGAAATTTGCGCACCAAGAAGGAAGCATCGGATTGAACTGAAATTTTATGGACGTAATGATACCGATGAATGATCCACATGATGGCAAAAACAGAGTTGCAGGCTTACAGCCCTGGTATTTCGCGAGAATGCACTGCATCGAATTACAATAAAATAATCCGTATTGGATCTGTACAGTGCAAAGAATGCAGCATGTGCCTGCTTGAAACACTCCCCGAATCAGACGTAAATTGAATGGTTTCCCAACGAAATGAACGTTACGACCCTGAACCCAGGGGGTCTTCTATGACGAGATGAAACATTTTTATAGTTTCGTTTTACTTACCTGAGGTCTATAAATGAAAAACATGCAAAAGTGAGACGTATTTGAGTCTAGTTAAAAATTTCGATTTTTGGCTAAAAATTGGAAACTTTGATGTAAAAGCACAGACGGAAGATATTCTCCGAATCAAATACATTTTTTATAAAATATTCTCCAAGGAAAGATATTCTCCGAATCAAATAAAATTTTAATAAGATATTCTCCAAGGAAATAAAATTTTCATTAACATGAGTTTCATTAAATATATAAACACGTAGGTAATTATTAAATTGTTCTCCACAAAATATATCCTAACTTAGTTGCGGCTTAAGAGATCACACTGGCGTGCTTAGGTCAGTGTCTTCTCAGAGAAGCAAGGGGTCAACGGACTTTACTCCTCATTAACCTCAAACATTTAATTTCAGCGTTTCTCACGTAAACAGTGTTATTTCATTCAACTGTTACTCTTCTCAAGTGCTAAAGTTGTAGCGGTAAGCAGTTTCTCAAGCACGCAAAGTGCTGTTTCATCTCTAAACAGTACATTATGTTTGAACTTTCTCCAGTGGGAGGAAGTCGCCACAATTTTTTTTTCTTGCGGACAAAAAAACACTTCTTCTAAGCGATGTGCAAACACTCAGCATGTGCGTTCATTTTCAAAAAGAATCGCGGAACTTGGAAGTCTGTTTTAGTCCGCGTTTCCACGTTGAAGATGAAGTGATGCTGTCTGCGATTTCTGGAGTAGTTTCAGTTGTATCGTTCCAAAATGATGAATGGATTTTCTTTTTGCGTACTCCATATTCTTACACGTGTATTTACTTGATGATGGATATCTGTATGCGTTGGCCCAGGTACACAGAATTAACTGCATTTCCTAAATTGTTTTCTCCATTTTGCCGAACTACTTCGTACTTAACGATAGAGGTCATTAATAGGAAACGGATTTTAAGTGCTAAACAGAATATTTATTTTTGTGTGCTTATAATTTCAAAAATATTTGTTAAAAGTGAAAACAAATTTGCCAAAACTAAAAAGTATTTGCTAAAACAAATGTATTTTCTTCAACGAAAATGTCGCTAGTTATTTTCTGCAATAAAAAGATAATGCATGACGTACTGCAGAGGTAAAGCACATTTCAAGACGGCGAAGTTGCAGCGATTAATTCCATCGGTGTAGCTTAATTGGGGAAGCATTCGGCTCCGGAGCAGAAGGATGCTGGTTCGATCATTGCCAAGGGCAAATTTGTGTTTTCACATTGGCGTCCGATTGTGGAAATGGATCTGCGGGCCGTTAGGTTCTCCGAAAAATGTATGATGCTTCTTCCACACTTGCCTGGAATTATTTCGAATTCCTTCTTCTATAGAGAGTTACTTCAAACATGTTTTGCGGCGGACACGAAACCTGCGATTTTGTACCCCTGCCTATGTCAAGGGATGCATTACAGAGGTGAAACACATGTCAAGGCGGTAAAGTTCCAGCGATAAATTCTGCCGGTGTAGCTTAATTGGGAAAGCATTCTTCTCCGGAGCAAAAGGATGATAGGTTCAAACCGCGCCACGGACAAATTTGTGTTTTTACAAGTATTAGTGCTCAATTTGTTAATCACAGCTGTATATTGGATTTCAGTGGACAACAAATGTTGGGACGTTCTACAAAGGTGAATCGCATGTCAAGAGGACAAATCTGCAGCGATACGTTCCGTCCGTGCAGCTTAATTAGGGGAACAACCTACTCCGGAGTGAGGGAGCAATAATTCGATTCCGTCACGGGCAAATTTCTGTTTTCACATCGGCGCCCGATTGTGGAAAATGTATCCACTGGCCGTTGGGTTCTTCGAAAACTGTGGGATGTTCGTTCCACACATGGTCTGGAATTAATGAAAAATTCCTACTTCGCTTCAAAAAAAAAAAGTTAAGAGGGAGATGATGTGACGTAGGTGAATCACGTGTCAAAACGACAAATCTGCAGCGGTACATTCCGTTCGTGTAGCTTAGTTGGGAGAGCAACTTACTCCGGAGTGACAGGGTGCGACTTCGATCATCGTCACGGACAACTTTGTGTTTTCACAATGTCATCTCTAGATTTCCCATAGCAAATCTATGTCTATTGTCACGAAACAATATCGAGAAAACGATCGTTCCACATCACAGGAAGTCAGCTTTTTGCATTAACACGTAAACCGTCAATTTTGAGTACGAGTTGGCCTTCTATAACGTGTGGAACTTTGTATATAGTTTAAAATCCACTGTTTCTTTCTAACACACATATGTATTTGTTTCTTAGGGCTTTTATTTTTGAACCCGAAAGTATGTTAAATTTTGTTTTTACATCCTGCATTTCAACTGTTTCCGATAGCAGGTTTATTCTAGTTTCTAATTTAATTTTTTTTTCAAGAAATTTAAATCAGTAGAAATGTATACCAAGCCTCTCTTTTTAAACTAATCATCATCATTGTCAACAATTATCAATCCACTGCTGGACGAAGGTCTCCCCAAGTGTCCTCCACAACGGTCTGTCTGGTGCCAGTCTCCTCCATGTTACTCCCTCATACCTTCGAATTCCATCCACCCATACCCAATGTGGTTTCTTCTGGGTCTTTTCCCGTCCCTTGGAATCCAGTCTAAGGTCAGGTGATGCGCAACATAATAAATGTCAACCCCACCTTCTCGTGGTGCATCTTGTTCCCACTAAAGGGGCTCTGACGACCGCCAACAGAAGTATTACTATACCATCGGGATTAGAGGAAATGCTATACCATACTCACCAATCCCCTTGGCTAGCGTGCTGAGTTATGGCCAAACCCCTCCAAAATGACTTTAGTATTACTCATTAAATATCAATTGAAAAAGCATCGTCTTTGCCCATTTCATTGGCAACACATTAGAAGCCTTCAAAATGATCCTGCATAGCATACCACGGCACTGAGCCAGGTACACCAGCTTGTGACTACACGTGTAGGCGACAGTGGGAAATCAGGAATCTTTTGTTTCTTTTTACTCATGCCAGACTTTATTGAAAGCCGACCGTGAGGAATTAATTAAAAATTGGTAAGGTTTTATGAATTTTTTTGCCTATTTCACTCTTATGCACAACTTTTACACTATTTTATAACATTTACTAATTTAGTAAGTTAAATTTTATATGGACCACTTATTTATTTAGATAAAACTATCATAACTATTTAAAAATAAAAGGTTCCAGGTTAAAAAAAAACAAAGGAACAAACTGAAATCCACATGCCATCCACTACAAAATCTAAGTTCTTATGGATCCAATAAAAATGTATATAAAATTTGTAATAATCATTTTAGATTATTCATTCATAAAGATTTTTCCCATCAACTTTGTGTACATGTGGGGCGGGGGAGGGGATAGCCTGACCAGGAAGAATCACCCGGAATAGGTTCTGTACATTTAATTTAGAATCACTTCTTTAGGGAGCCCTAAAAGGAATCCCATAGTGCAGCGGTTCTTTTAAAATGGGGGGGGGGGAATTAAAAGGAAAATAAAAAATAATTTAGAAAAATAGTAAAGATTTGAAGAAAAAGTTGCCACAGGAAAATTAAATATTCACAACATAAAGCTTGTTCTTGGACCTTATTTTAAAATTTAAGTCTTATATTATTTTTTATCATTTGTATTATCTTCTTTCAATATTTTATCGAGAACATTATTTCCTTTTCAGTAAACTATTGGTTTTAATGATATCCACTTCTTAAAGTCATCTTTACTCCATATTTTCTAGTTTCAAATTTTAATAATCATCGAAAAATCACATTTAATTGCTAGTTTCATTTGTTCTGCATTTCGATATTTTTGGTTGTAAGACATTAAGTTTCTATTTTTCCGAAGATTATATTTCTGTTGTAGGTATTAAATAGTGAATTGCATTATTTTTTTTAATTATTATATTTTAATAGTGCATAATATAGAATTTGATTATTATTTAAAACCTGTTAAATTTAAGTAATTTTTTAACCATGCCCAAAAGTTGCATTCTACAAAAATGTGTTCAATGGTTTATAAAGGTCCACAATATTTACAGTATGAGTCATTTGCTAAATTCATTTTATGCAACCATTTTCGGTTTGGAATGATGTCATGTGAATTTTAAATTTTAAATCGCGAATGTCTGTTCCCAATTGTATTTGCATTTGTTGTTTCCAAATAGATTTTACAGGTCGTGTGTTCATTATATTTCTAATTTTGTTTGATTTTTTAAATTTAGAGCTTTGTAGATATTTTTGAGTTTATCATCAGATCAGGACTTTTCTTTTGGAAAGATCGATCTTTGTTGATGTTGTTTTTCTTGTCCGCGTTAAGAAAGGAGTTCGGATAGTTTCATACAGCTTGTGCAAAGCATGAGGGACACACGTGACGTGCATTATTTTCGGAAAGCTCACGGAAAAACAGCAGCTTTCTTCGTGTATGCCGCTACATCCGTAAGCAAGAGTAACATATTGTCATACTACATACTATAGCGAAATATGCCATTTGCCGATGGCGGAAATCAAACCCGAATTCTTCTGCTCCGGGAGCCGAATGCTTTCCCAATTAATCTACACCGACGAAGTTTGTCGCTGCAACTTTGCCGTCTTGCCATGTGTGTCACCTCTGAGGTAGGAAAGTCACAACCCCATTGAATTACAACAAGTGCATTGATTCATTAAATTATCTAGCAACTGTCTTATGACATGGTGTACTGTGGAAATGTCTTTGCACGCTGGCAAAAATTAAAAATAAATAAACGTTTGGAAAGGGTTTCGCTGGTCTTCAACACTAAAACATTTCCAACTTTTCTACCAGTGGAATCGGTAGTTACAGTAATGCTTACAAAGCGTTTTTCATTTTCACACACGGACTTCATATGCGCTAATATTTCCTCATAACACTGGAATATACGGTAATTGAAGAAGACATCATTTGCCAAAGCGCTTGCAAAACGAGTCTTTGTGGAGTGGACAAGAGGCATAAATTCCACTCTATAACGAAGTAAATTTCTCCGTCATTTTTGGTCCACGCCGAGGATCGAGCCAGAGTCCTCTTTATTCCGGAACAAGTCGCTCTACCAACTGAGCTACGCAGACGTTCGTTCTCGCTGCTATCTGCCTTTATGTCGTGTGCGTCCTGCGGGGCAGGTACGTCACAACTCGCTCGTTACAAAACTCTTTTTTTTTTTTTTTTTTGTTTGCCCTGAATTTTTATTTGGGGTTTATTTACAGTAAAAAATAAAAATCGGGAAGAAACATGCACATTTATGTATTTATTACGGAATTTTGGATGTATTTACATACAAAATTTTCGAAAATACGGTTTTCACGTAAAAATATTTATGTACCTCAAAAATTCTGTTCCTTAAGCATTAAGTTATAATCTCAAGGATGATAAAACAACGCATATCAGGAAGAACATAGGCAATAGCCTAATACTAGCCCACTGCAATACACAATGCTCGACGCAGAAAATGCTACACCATGAAGCAATATACAGAATGAAACGAAACTTACTACGCATGTAGAGAAGTATGTGGGAAAGAATTGATTTAATCTCAGAGATTACATGAATGCGGTAAACGAGGAGATATTAAAACGTGAACTGAATCACTAGGTCGTATGGCCTCCATACTGGGCTATACATACGCGAACACAGCGTGGCATCGAGTGGGAAAATCCTCCGATGATGTCCTGAGCAATCGCTGACAATGGATTATTGGCGTGTGGCCATTATTCATCGATATTGCAAGTGCGTCATCCAGAGGCTTGAAGTAGTCTGCCAATGACGTTCCACGCGCTCATTATTAAGGAGAAGTCCGGGAATCGCGCTGGTCATGGCAGCACCTGGACATCTCGTAAGCACTATCTGCTGATGTTTGCAGTGTGTGGACGGGTATTATCTTGTTGAAACTGGATATCAGATATACTACAAAGATACAGTAACAAAACGGACTGCAGTATTTCATCAACGGATTGCCGTCCTGTCGATGTACACATTATGATGAACTGCTGTTGAAACTGATAGCGCTCTAAACCGAGTTACCAGGGTTAAGGAGCCATGCGACCCTCACGGATAGTAGCAAGATCAGCCCTGTGACCACATAGTCTCCAGGCTCACAATCAGCGATCGTTGGCTCCAAGGCAGAAGCGAAACTCGCCGTTCAATACATGGTTCCACTGGCCGAGCTATGCATGTCTGGCACAGAACCAATGCAACCTGCAACTTTGCCCGGTAATGTCTGCGATGAGCGGCAGTCGTTCCAGTGGCTGGAGAGAGCGCAAACCTGCGTCATCCAATCTACGATTTACGGTAAAGGAAAGGGTTTGCGGATGCGGTGCCCAGTCCGCATACGCCGCGCACATGATTCTGAACAGCGTGGGTTTTCTTTCAGGAAAAAGAAAAGTCCTAGCTCCTGATCTGAAGAAGGAAAAGTCCTCGCTCCTGATCTGAAGAAGGAAAAGTCCTCGCTCCTGATCTGAAGAAGGAAAAGTCCTCGCTCCTGATCTGAAGAAGGAAAAGTCCTCGCTCCTGATCTTTATGTACCTAAAATCCCGTTCCCTATTCATTATATTATAGTCTGAAGAACGACAAAACAATGCATTTCAGGAAGAACATAGGCAATGTGCCAATCTAGACGAAGAACCTCTCGATCCTGTTCGGTTACCCTAGAGCAAGGCAGGAAATCATCGAGATGTTTAAAGACTTCGCCGCGAGTGAGGCACGAAGTGCTACTGGCGGCGAATGACCGAAGACGACAGGAAGTGGAGAGAGGTGACTCCGGCCAAGAGTCATCCCCTTAGCAATCGCCGAGTGCTACGGATATTGTAATTACTCATTAATCAGTGAATTTATCATTTTTCATATCGGCTTTGTGAAAGGTTTCATGAGAATAAAGGATTGATTTTCCAACACATGAGAACTTCAGTGTGTATTTCATATATGTCTGTAATTTTTTTCATTTTAGCCTAGACGCCGATAAAGCAGGTTTGTCCCAAATTCTTCGCGATCGCGAACGGATCTCCCAGCCAGTCGCAAAATTAAGAGCCCCAGTCCATTAGCACGTCGCACGTACAGGCTATGGTGAAGTGATGGTTCTGCAGAGGCAGCAGGGTCCACCCGGTCCCTCGACCGATCCTGTCCGGGTGAGAGACTTGGATCATGGCGGGATTGCTCGCGCAACGCCTCCACAATCAATTTTTAAGAGTGTTCTACTTAGCCTTTCAGAGTCGGCATTTCGACGGAACAGGCTACTTCACCAGATGGTTACAGTTCGTGTTGGCACGGGGACGTCCGTTTTTGTCCGTTACGGGGATCGAACACGCGCCCTTCACTCTAGAGTAGGTTGCTCTCTCAACCAAGCTATACACGGAATGTCATCATCATCATCATTGTCAACCATTATCAATCCACTGCTGGACGAAGGTCTCCCCAAGTTTCCTCCACAACGGTCTGTCTTGTGCCAGTCTCCTCCATGTCACTCCCGCATATTTACGAATTTCATCCACCCATCTCCCATGTGGTCTTTTTCTTGGGTCTTTTCCTGTCCCTTGGAATCCAATCTAAAATTTCGGCTGTCCATCTATGGTCTGTCCTTCTGGCAGTATGTCCAGCCCATTGCCATTTCAGGGATTTAACTCTGATCATGATGTCTTCCACTTTCGTCATTTTTCGGATCCACGAGTTCCTCTTCTTATCTCTCCTGGTTATACCAAGCATGCACCTCTCCATGCTTCTTTGAGTTGTCTGTAGCCTTTGTATGTCTCTTTTAGTTAAGGTCCACGTCTCTGCACCATACGTAAGCACTGGAAGGATGCATTGATCAAACACTTTTCTTTTAAGACATAATGGCATATTGCTCTTGAAAATTATGCTGTTTCTTCCAAAAGCTCTCCAGGCAAGTTTTGTACGCCGATTAATTTCTTCATCAATGTGACCCTCACTTGATATCTGCTGTCCAAGATAAACATACGTATCTGTTATCTCCAGTTTTTCTCCATCAATCGATAAATCTTCATTTCTTGTAAAAGCATTGAACATCACTTTTGTCTTCTGAAAGTTCATTTTTAATCCCACTTCTTTACTCTTGTCAGCAAGTTCCTGGATCATACTCTGCAGCTCTGATGGGGTAGTTGCAAAAATGACTACGTCATCAGCAAAACGAAGGTGGGTTAGATAATCTCCATTAATCTTTATCCCTTTGTTTTCCCAGTTCAGTGATTGAAAGACATTTTCCAATGTGGCATTAAAGAGCTTCGGAGATATGGTGTCACCTTGTCTCACTCCTTTCCAATTTTTATGTGTGTTGTATTTTCAAACAGCCGAATCTTTGCACTTGCATTTTCATAGATGTTATTAATAATATTAATGTATGCATCTTCAATACCGCAGGATTTCAGAGCCGTGGTAACTGCTGATGGTTTCACTCGAATCAAAGGCTTTTTCATAATCGATAAAAGCCATGCACAATGGAAGTTCATATTCCCTCGCTCTTTCAATTAGTTCTCTCAGTACGTGGATATGATCTATTGTGCTGTAGCCACTCCTGAATCCAGCTTGTTCTCTCGGTTGAGCCATGCCCAGTGTTACCTTCAAGCGGTGTGAAAGAACTTTAGTGAAGATTTTATAAACCACTGATAGGAGGCTGATAGGTCTGTAGTTCCTGAGATCCTCAATGTCACCTTTTTTATGTAGCAGGATCATTGTAGCATTGTTCCAATCCTCAGGAATCTTCCCTTCATTAAGGCATCGAGTGAAAATTTGGGCGAGTACTGTTTCAATTTCTCCACTTGCTTCTTGTATGATGTCTATAGTAATTCCATCTTCTCCTGGAGCTTTCCCCCGCTTCATGTTCTTGATTGCATGAGCAACTTCTGCTGGGAGGACTGGAAGAACTCTGGTACCTTTCATGATGTCTGGAGTACATGTATCATCCCTTTCATATAGTTTGGAGTAGAAATCTTTCACTCTTGTCAAAATTTCGCCTCTATTTCTTGTTATAGAACCATCTTCTTTTCTCAGAGCCATAATCTGTTTTCTTCCCTTACTGAGATGTCCCTTTGCTATCTTTAGGCTTTGGTTGTTTTCAATTGCTTTCCTCACTAGCTCACAGTTGAATTTCCTTACGTCTTCAGTGATACTTTTTCGTGCTGTCTTGCATAGCTCTATATATTCCACTTTGGAAGTCACATCTTCTTTAGTTGTCCTCATCTCTCTTCTTTTTTGCATCAACATTTTGGTTTTTCCTGATAATTTGTTTACATGCAACTTGTTCTTAGACCCAGCTAATTTTGTTGCTGTTTCCATAAGAGCTTTGGTTACTTTTCTGTTAACTTCAGAAATATCCACTTCTTCCGATGTTAGGCCTTCTAAAGCAGAGAATCTGTTCTTCAGTTCCAACTTGAAAGTATTATGGTGTTTTTTAAGGTTGGTTATGTCAATACATTTTGTTTGTCTTATGAGCTTGCCACGTTCCAGTTTAGTGTTGAGGTGCATCTTACATCTCACCAATCTATGGTCACTACCTGTGTTGAACTTGTTTAGCACACTGCAGTCTTCGATGACGAATTTTTTGTTACACATAATAAAATCAATTTCACTTGTCGTCCCAATTGGATGTCTCCATGTCCATTTCCTGTGTGGCTTTTTCTTGAAAAAGGAATTCAAGATGAAAAATCCTTCTGCCTCTGCAAACTCAACGAGAGTATTTCCACGCTGGTTTCTGTTGCCGTGACCGAATTTACCTACTGAAGTTTCATTCTGTTGCCGTTGCCCTATTTTTGCATTGAAATCTCCCATAATTATCTTCAAGTGCTGCTTACCTTTTATTATTTAGATGACTAATTTCCTCATAAAATTCTTCAATTTCTTCTTCAGGATGACTTGTGGTGGGTGCATAAGTTTGAATAATCTGAGCCTGGTATCTTCTCGATAGTTGGATAACGAGTCGTGCAGCTCTGTCAGAGGAACTTTCAACTTCTACCACTTTATCCTTCAGTTTCTTGTTTATTATAAATCCAACACCACTAGTTCTGCCAGTATCTGTCCCACGATAATAGAAGAGATGTCCACTTTTCAGTTCAATGAGATCTTCTCCTTTTCTCCTTACCTCACTCAGCCCGACGATGTCCCACTTGATCCTTTGTAGTTCCTCTTCCAATTCAAGAAGCCTTGAATCAGAAGATAGGGAGCGTCCGTTGTAGGTAGCCAAGGTCAGCATCAAATGGCAGCCTAGTCCGGTCCTCCGGGGATTCTTAGCACCCTCTGCCTTCATGTCGCACTGGCCGCTGCCTTGGCCAGGTACATTCCAGCTGCCGGAGACTGAGGGCCAAGATTTAAGTTGTAGAGTCATTTTGGAGGTGTTTGGCCATAACTCACCACGCTGGCCAAGCGGGTTGGTGAGTGTGGGATAGCATTTCCTCTGATCCCGATGGTATAGTTATACCGCTATTTGCGGTCGTCAGAGCCCCTTTAGTGGGAACAGGATGCACCACGAGAAGGCGGGGTTGACATTTGTCAAGGAGAGGCTGTGATGTTACGCATCACCTGACCTTACACACGGAATGTATTGCTGCAGATTTAAAGCACGGTTGAAGTCGACAAATCTGTAGTGCGTAGTAGTAGTAACAGAGAACAAATCTGTAGTACAGTACGCCACAGTACGTCATCTGTGGGTAGTGGGGATGCTAGGGCTTGCCTTCGAATGCGGCAATAGAAGCGTTTGGACGTCCGCCTGCTTGAACCATTTTCACTTCAGCGACGCCCTTTACCTTTCTCCAACCACTGTAGCCACATTCTTTCGACAGTCGTTGCATCCTGATGCGTCTCGGCCTCGATGCTGCGCAGGAAAAACGTAGCCCTATGAAAAAGGCACGTGTGGTTCTAGAATTCCGCCCGTGTGGTTGTAGAATGCTCGATGACTTCGCTAATGCATTCCCATTCTTTACACGTGCTTTTTCTACCGATATCACTCCAATGCAGTAGTCCACACACCCAGGTGAAGACAATCAAACCTAGCTACGCCGAGACGTTTTGCCCCCTTTATCTTCCTCACCTATCACTTGGCTGGTTCGCAACTGCAATCATTTACATAATCCAATTGTTGACACATACCCACCAATTTTAATGATGCTCTAATAAATACATCCTGGTGTGATATTTTTCGTATAGGCCTCTCTGTATATGGTGGATATCATGCCTTATGAGAAACAAACTGCACTATAGGAGCTGTTGAAAATGCCCGCTGCTTGTTTCCGAACACGTTTTTACGCGACGTTCCGTAATGGACAAAACCTGGTGAAGCAGGCCCACCGGAAATTGCTGCAATATTACATCTGATGTTGTCTTTCAGCTGGCTTTATTGTCCGAGTATTGTTAGCGTACACTTTTCACTTTAGATGACCCCCATAAAAAGTAGTACGAGAGGGAAGAGGTTGGCGATCTAGGTGGCTATAATCCTTTAGATGTAATGCTATTCAATCACGATACACTTTTTAAACACAACAGCACGCGAACAGTTCACAAACTGCGCTGTTTCAGAAATACTGCCACCCTTCAGCAAGTAGCCATGGAAAAATTCATAATCGTCCAATTGATTGAAGATACCGTTAAAAATCAGTAAGTAGCTATCTGTAACCCCACTCTTGAAAAAATCGTTTCGATGATTCGGATTCGGGAACTGCACACTACACGCCAATTTTCTATGCATGCGTGGGCACCGTAAGTGGCCCATATCCGTGCATTATAGGAATGTTTGTACCCCTATAAATGGAAGCACGCTTCACCTGCATAACACGTTATGTCAAACAGTAAGGAACTATCATCAAATATTTGCTGGAACCGATGGCAGTATTCCATTCTTTTCTGATGACTGAATTCTCTCAACACCTTGACAACTGTAATGCGATATGATCTCACATTCCCTTTGTTTGCTGCTCTCTAACACGATCAGTATAATTATCCAGTTTCCTGTGAAAGACTGTAAAGATTTTGAAGGCGAAGCCAGCAATCGCACTTTAACGTCTTCCTTAATTTCGGCAGATATTGGTGGGCGCCCACACATTTCCACTTGTCTCCAACTTATTCGTCAAGCTGAAACTGGTGCTCTTATTTGTTCCTTGTCCTCCTGAGTTGTTCCAACAACCGCGTCTGAATTTCCTTGAGGGAACCCGACACCCAAAATGAACGAACAGTGAACACACGCTGGGTAAGCGCATATCGTTCCATCCTTTACCTCTACTGACCTACTGTATGAGAGATAAACACGTCTCATGCGACCTTTTGACGACTGCACGCCCAAAGTGTTGCCATCGTCCACTCGTATTTCTCATAAGCTAAGAAATAACTTCAAAAGTGTTTTATTATCATCAATGTCTAATGTTGTGGGCCAGTTTGACGTCAAGCTAGCCCGCCACATTAAAATATTAATAACTTACTTAACTTAGCAGCACTAATTATGCAATTCGGGAAATAATTAGCATTAATTGAGCACTGAATACTGACAGCGGAAATTTAAATTTTTCGATACGTTGTTTGGCCTGCTCCGCACACTCCCATCAGGCACATTGTTGCCACCTTCGGCTGCAGATGTGTCAAGAATACCAGTAGTCTGCTGATCAACTTTCCATGCGCCGCGCGAGACTTTGCCGTAGGAGCAGATGGAAGACTACTGGTTTTCACTACTTCCTGTCGTGGAGCACATACAGCGCCATCTCGAGGCTTCGGCGGAACGAGTGGTAAAACCTTCGATCGATGAACAAAAAGAGAGTCAGGTAGGACTGCTCAGTCTAGGAAAACGTGTAAGACACTGAGCTCGCGAACATGGCTGGTTTCGCGATGCTCGAATATTATTTCGCCATACGTCATCAGAAACAAAATCATGTAGTATGACGTATACTCTAATTTAATTTTAATGTTTAGTTGTATTTCTCCATGAAAATGTTGAGTTCGTTCTCTTTTAGCGTTTCGACCTTAATGTTATATTTCTCACTCACTGAATGTTATGTTGGCAGCAGTTAAGAGTGAATCACGTGTACATATTTGACAAGCTAAAAACGAGGTATAAGTTCTGGATCTAGCAGACAAAGAGTGGTGTAGTATCCGTGGATGCTATCTTAAGCTGTATTTTTCATGCTTATTGCGTCTGTCAATCTGCGGTGTATACATATATCTCTCCAGGAGAGATAAGAAGAGGAACTCGTGGATCCGAAAAATGACAAGAGTGGAAGACATCATGATCAGAGTTATATCCCTGAAATGGCAATGGGCTGGACATACTGCCAGAAGGGCAGACCATCGATGGACAGCCGAAATTTTAGATTGGATTCCAAGGGACAGGAAAAGACCCAGAAGGAGACCACATGGGAGATGGGTGAATGAAATTCGAAAGTATGTGGGAGTAACGTGGGGGAGACTGGCACAAGACAGACCGTTGTGGAAGAAACTTGGGGAGGCCTTCGTCCAGCAGTGGATTGATAATGGTTGACAATGATGATGATGATGATATATCTTGTGTGTTAGGGTCTCGTTAAGCTACTATTGTATTTACTAATTCACGTTGATTCGACTAAGTGACTGTTGTTGTTATTGGAATAATTACCCAAAAGTTCTTCATTAGTTAAGTGACTAAAGAGTTTCAGCTGAATAAAAGACGAACTGTAATGTAAGCAACTCTTTCTAAAACTTTATTTGAGTGACTCCTGTTTCACTGAAAGTGCCTGAATAGGAAGAATAAACTGTACGTTGTGTTCCCAAAGCTAAATATACACATTTTAAACACTCAGGAACACTACATTTGGCGCACGAACGCCTTTTCTTTTCTTCTTGAACCCCCGTTCTAGTGATTCAGCATTACGCAGTTTCAAGATGTTCAACACAATATGCCGACTCTTTGGAGCGAACTTGCCAGATAACCTACCTGAGCCAGCCGCCTAGCCCAGAAAGTAACCAGACGATGGAAGTAACCAAAATGTCTTCCGGTTCCAGATCTACAGTCCAAGGGAGACAGAAGCGAGGAGCAACGAGTGAATTGTTATTCCCTCATAGACCAAAATAACATTAAATACACGTATATTGTGCCGAATTAAAGCGTTAATCATGGAACAGAACGTAAATAAGAGTTCAGTATGATTTTTGTGCATGCCAAGTTTTAGCGTAGCACATTTCTCACATTTTTTTTTCTTTTGGTGTCTGTAAAATGACACTATATGAACTGAACTTCTGCATTCAAGCAAGAAGAAACATCCAATATTTGTCTCAGAAAAACTGTCATACTGAGAATCTCCGATGTAGTGCATATGACAATATTAGTTGCACTTCAAACTGGATGTTGCATAATTGCTTATAGTAATATCACCAGCAAATGATTAAATATCAAGTTGTAAACACATGAAATAATTGATACGGACATAAATCAAGCTGTTCTTCCATGTAATGTAACCGCAGATATTTGAAATTTTCATCGTTCCGAAACGGGAAACAAAATCCATCACCCGATTTATTGTGGTGAAGTTCCTGTTCCGGGAAGATGAAATTTCAAATTTCTGTGGTTACGTTACATTGAAGAACAGCTTGATTTATGTCCGTAGCTGTTAGAAGCTCCTTAACAAATTGTTAGGTGAAAAATGTAATTTTATCCTTAGAAGTTCATCAGTGTAATTAACTGCTGAATGGCCCATTATGTTTGTATTGGAAGATCTCTGTCAAATGTTGATATGTTATTGGCACAACAGAAAAAAATAATTTGAAGAGAAGATGACATGACGTATACTCTTTCATTTTAATTGTATTTTATGTAAATTTTGAGTTTGTTCTCTTTTAGCGTTTCAACCTTAATGTTATATTGTATTTTCTGGCTTGTTGAATGTTATGTTGGCAGCAGCCTTGAGGACAAGAGTGAATGACGTGTACATGTGTGACAAGCTAAGAACGAAATATAAGTTCTGGAGCTAGCAGATAAAGTGTGGTGGGCCGCAGGTGGTCTTGTGGTCAACGTTCGTGACTGCTACGGAGAAAGCCTCGGGTTCGATCCATCCCAGGCAGGTACAAACGCTCGAACCACTAAATATCCGCCATGCGTCGAATGGGCACGTTAAGCCGTAGGGCCCCGAGTACTGGCCCCCCGGTAATAAATAAGGGCGTCTTCCTCCCACTTTCTGCCTCGCTTCCGCTAGGAGATTGGGCACCCTAGCCCAAATCTCCTAGCTTCCTATTTCTAAGGGTTGTCTAAGACCTGGAGTCAGACACTCCCTTCCTAAAATCCTCTACACATGATCTTATCTCTGATCTGTTAAAGTGTGGTGAACATTGGCGTATATTCGAGGCTAGCTAAGCTAGCTGCGAAGCTCAGAGAATGCACAAATAAAAGTGAATTACATATACACAAATAAAAGTCAGTTACCAACGATATTGAAACATGTCGGTGCTTTCGCTGCAAAAAAAACGCGTGCGGATTCTCTTCTTTGACTCAGTCTGAGCGAAACGCAACGGCATAACGCAAGCAGATCTTCCAGAGTCTTCGCAGTTCTGATTCGAAAACTTTTCGTACGATCGCCTGCTAGCGTTTCCATGACAACATGAATCACCTGGTAGAGCGGAATGGGCTATTGTTTTGGGCAGTGGTTCGCTCAGACAAAGAGAAGACTTAGACTTTCTCAGTCACTAGAGTACTCCCGCCCATAAGAGCACGTGTTTTGAGAGAGTTGTTTCAGATTTTGCGAAGTGTCAATGAATCAAAATTAGAGATATTATATTTAAATTCGTGGCCTTGGATTCGAACTGTTTTGATAAACTTTGTGAAAGCTTCCCTGAACATCGACTGTCAGACCTTGAACTCTATGCTTAAATTTTGATACAGCTCGCCTTAAAAATTAACTGAAGGTGTTTGATTTCCTTAATGAATACAAAAACAATTTATTAAGAGACGATGAGCACTTGAACTAATTTCCTCAAATGTTCCTCTGGAGTAACAGGAGAGTGTCATTGGTCATGGCGATAACAGTTATTTCGTTCTGAGTAATGACACTTTTTAGGTCATTTAAAAAAATGTATTTTTAGAACAAACTGAGGTATATGACGCAACCGATTCACCTTGATGAAGGGATTAGTAGTCTAGGATTACAGGGAGCATCACTCTCTGGTAGTCAATACTGTAAGTGCGAACAAACGCACTTATTTTAATGCATGAAGAAACTTGCAAAATGCACGAGAGGGTTAAAACTAACAGGTGACGTGAAGAAGAATTTCCAATGGCGGCGAGAGCTTGATTGTAGCTGCCGTAGCAGAAGGCAGACGCTTAAGCACAGGTGAGCATTTGAGCAGACTTCTGACGGACATCTGCTTAAGTGGAAGAAATAGGTGAAGCCGTGCAGCGGCAGACGAATGCTGGAAATTGCTGATTGGCGGAAAAAATATCTGGCCCGAAACAGCCATGGCGGCTTGTTCGCTGTTCAGTAAAAACTTCTGGCAGAAACGACAGCATAAATGAAACAAAACAGCACAGTACCTGCAACTGACGATACAAAGTAATGCCGTGTATCATTACGGATAACTGAGCACCAAACGGAACGAAATATAAACGCCAAATACTTCCAAAGGCACGAAAAAACACGGAGCAAATCAACACAGCTGCATCGCACACGAATTCGTCATCTACGTCAATACGTCAATGGCAAATTCGTCGCATTCCTAACCAATTATGTAATTATATGCAAATCGTATCCAGGTTCCCTTTGGTTATCTTTTTGTCTGTTTCTCTCTCTTGCAACAACTTTGGTTACACAATTTACAATGAAACACTTTTTGACTTTATAAAATCTCAGACATCACTTTTTCTCTGTCATCTGCTTGATAGTAGGTCTGTCTATCCAACCAGCGAAATTGTATTTAAGCTTCTAACGGGTATATCGAAGTATGACACCTGATAAAGACAAGCATACACACAAGATAGCCGATGTCTATCCTTCCGTGCTTCGTTGGTCTGCCAGTCCGTACAAACGATATCTCTACTTTGTGACGTATACTCTAATTTAAATTTTACTTTTATTTTTCCTTTTTTACCTAAATTTGAGTTTGTTCTCTTTAAAAGATTTCACACTTAACGTGTGCCGTCCCGGTGGCGCAGTGGTCTAAGCGATGGCTTCTGATCATTCGTCCGAGATGGGTCTGGGTTCGAACCACGGTGAGGCATGGATGTTGTGTTTGTCCCGTCCCTAATTTAGGGCAACTGGTTCCCTTCCCTGGAACCAGTGGCCCTAAATTAGGGACGGGAGACTGCTTATAGCCCATTGAGTTGCTCACGGCGGTCGTTAAACCTCCAATCAAAAAAAAAAAAAAACTTAACATGATATCTTCTCCCTCAAATGAATGAAGGTTTGGCAACACCCCTGAGGTCAGTACGTAAGTGACACATGCATGCTGATCAGAACGAGAAAGGATATATATACACTGAAGTTCCAGAAAAACTGGTGCAGACGAGCTTATGCAAAAGACATTGGAACGTCACCTATGCGTGTACTCGGTTACGTCCGCCAGTGCGTATATAAAGTGTTAGACATCCTTTCCAGCTGTCAGAGCTGTTTTCAGCATTAGAATGACAAGTAATAACAATTTAAGTGATTTTCAACGCGGTGTCGTAGTTGGCGCTCGTGAGATGGGCCATAGTATTTCTAAGGTAATAACGAAGTTCGGATTTTCACAGGCGCTAACATTGCAAGGGTGTACCGTGACTACAAGAATTCCGGCAAAACTTCCAACCTACGATACCAGTGTGGCCGTAAAAAGACATTGTGTGAACGTGACCATCGTCGGCTGTCAAGAATAGTTTCACGCGATAGGCGTGCAACACTCTCGCAGGTATCATCGGTATTCAATGCTAGGGCCTCAACAAGCATCAGCGTCCGGACTGTGCAACGTACCCTGCAAGATATGGGCTTTGGAAGCCGACGCCCAACTCGAGTCCCCTTGATGGGTGCACGACACAGAGCTATGCGCCTCGCTTGGGATGGAAACGCCGCCACTGGACACTCGATTAGTGGAAACAAGTTGCCTGGTCTGACGAGTCGCGTTTCCAACTGTATCGGGCAGATGGAAGGATCCATGTGTGGCGCAAATCCCATGAAGCCATGGATCCCGCCTGTCAGCAGGGAACTGTACCGGCTGGTGGGGGATTCGCAATGGTATGGGGTGCGTTTAGCTGAACTTCACTGGAACCCTGTTACGTCTACAAACGTCTGTGATTGGCCAACGCTATGTGCGCATCCTTTCTGTCGAGGTACACCCTTTCATGTCCTGCATTCATGCTGATGGGTTGGGCCTGTTACAACAGGACAATGTACCTCCACACAAGTGTCAGCACGCCACATTATGGTTAGAGAAGCATTCATCTGAGTTTGGGCTGTTGCCATTCCCACCCAAGTGTCCTGATCTGAACGTGATAGAACACATTTGGGATGCCATGCAACGCGCTACCGAACACAGGAATCCGAGGCCTCGGAATACACCCGAATTGTGGAACGATCTGCAGGAAGTATGGTGTGCATTGCCTACAGCATATTTCCATAAGCTAGTGGAGTCCATGGCCCGTCATATTTCTGTAGTCCTGCGCTCCCGTGGGGGACCTACCAAGTATTAGACTGGTGTACCAGTTTTCCTGGCACTTCAGTGTGTATATATATATATATTGCGACGCAGTTATTTGGTATGGAGATGTTAAATCTTTGTTGAGCTTATTGATTGTACGAGAGATATAAAATGACTAAGCAGAAGCTGTGTGTGTGGTGTGCCTTACTCTGATATGTTTTTGATTTCGTAAATGCACAACGTTAGGTGATTTCTTCTAAAGTTGCTGGACCAATAAAAAGTTACGTAAATGATTCTGCTATCTACATATGTTTCGTCTGGCCCTAAAAGCCTTAATTTAAAGTGAGATATCCGGTACAATTAGTGCAACTTTGCATAACAACAAATCTCGCATAACGTAAAAAGGGTTACGTTATAACTTCTAATAGTCAGATGGAAGAAATTATTTTTGTGACAGATGGAGACGGACATGTGCAAAAGATTAGCTATATCTGTTCTTTCTTTCATATCACAGCCTGTCCATCTGCAGAAACGACATTTCAGCATCAAGATTTCATACTGTCGAAATTCTTTCTCTGTCCTACAATGGAAAACGTGAACAGAAGTCAAACATGTTTCCGTTCGTCCATCCATTCGTCAGTTTGTTTATCTGTCCTTTCGTCATTCAGCAGAAACGCTTCTAAAGATCAGATTGAAGAAATTCTATTCTTTCTGTGACCCATAGAGACAGACACGTTCGCAGGATTATTGATGTATGATTTTCTCTTCATCTGCTTGTTTGTCTGTCTGCGGGAACCATGCTTTCGCTTCAACATGTCGGATTTATTTTTTAATTCTCTCTTCGTGCCAGAGAAGAACACATGAACTTAGTATTTCAGACATTTTGCCGTCCGTCAATCTATTGGTTAGTTTTCCTGTCTATCGTTTCGTCCAAGCGGCTGGTGTCGTTTCTGCAGATCGACAAATAAACGGATAAAGGGAAGAACAGACCTTGTTATTCTGCGCATTCCTATCTCTATCAGCTAGAGAAAGAATTTCTTTAGTCTGAAAATTAGGAAGGAAATATTTCTTAGACAGACAAACAAATTCCCGAATGTATTGACGGACGGAGAGATGTCTTAAATGTCACGCTTATGTTTTGCTCTATATAACAGAGAAAGAATTTTAAAAATCCGACATTTTGAAGCCAAAATATCGTTTCTGCAGACGGATGAAGGAAAATACAGAATCCTCTTGACATTGATCATCTTCTGCGAATTCCTGTCTCTGTCAGTCCCAGTAAGATTTTCTTCATATATCCACTAGGAGCCGAGATACAGTTTATAAAGACAAACAGGTAAACTGGAGAACGGAAGAACGGAGATGCCGAAATCTTACGCTCATGTTTTCTCCTATAAGGCGGAGAAGAAATTTTAATAATCCGGCATTTTGAAACGCAAGTGTAGGCGAAGAGACAGAGGAATGAACAGAAGCACAGACATTGAAAATCTTCTGCTCACACCTCTATCTACCACATACAGAACCGAGTTCTTCAGTATGGCCCTTAGAAACAGAAAAAAATAATTTGGGGGGACAGAAATGCACATCAGCTGGTAATCGGAGAACGGAAAGAGTGATGTCTAACACCTTATACAGCTCTTTCAGTCCACAGGAAAGATGAAAATTTGACCATATCAACATTTCGAAGCAGAAGCAATACTCGAATACCTTTTATGGTTTTACAGCAAATACGCTTTAAAATATAGAGTTCGGGGACTTTTGGAATCGCCCTGTGCAATAACGCTTAGCAATTTATTCTCCAACAACTCTTGTACATAAATCTCTGCACATCATCATCATCATCATCATTGTCAACCATTATCAATCCACTGCTGGACGAAGGTCTCCCCAAGTTTCCTCCACAACGGTCTATCTTGTGCCAGTCTCCTCTCTGCACATATAAATCTCTATGTCTGTGTCGTATATAAATCTTCCGACAATCATATCAACTACTAAGCTCAGCTCCTTACATTCATTATCGACATTTTCGTCTGGCTCTGACTCACTGTTGGTGTTACCAAAATGAAAAATATATTTAAGAAATTAATGTAACGTTCAGTTAGGCAACGCTAAACGAGAAGTAACTAAATTTAAATTTCTGTGTGAGTCAAAATTTCGTCCCATTTAAGTTATATATTATGTTGAGCTTCTACTCACGTGCAAAAAGCGCGCCACTACACTGAGTCCGCGATGACGTTGAGCCCAAGAGCCTGATGACGTGCATTTGGCGTGGAGCCACATTGCGTTATCAGGAGATTTTAAGATGGAGGTCGATAAGCGTGCTGTTCGGGTACTCCTACGCCATTGTTTGGGTGGAAAGGGTTAAACGTGGCAGCAGAAGCAGCGAATGAAATTTGAGCAGTTGAAGGCTAGAAAACGGTGCACAGCAGCACTGCACGAAAATAGTTTCAGTGTTTCAATCCTGGGCACAGCAGTTCCGAAGACAAGCCGAGATCAGGACGTCCAGCGATTCACCAACATTGACACACCCTGCTCGAAGCTCAGACATCGAATCCCGGTTCAGGTACACGACAGCTGGCAGATGAAGTGGGGTTACCCCAATCTAAAATCGTTTCTCACCTGCACCAGTTTGGTAGACTCCAGGTGATATTGAATGGTTTCCCTTGAAATGACAGCCCAAAATGCGGAATATAGTGTTGCTCTCTATCGCAGATTGCTGTTAAATCCACGGGAACATAGGTGTAAATTTTGGCGTCGTATTGTAGGATCTGTCGATCTGTGGTATATATATTTCGTGTCAGTGTCGTCAGAGTACTACTGTGTTTACTAACTGACGTTAATCAAAGAAAATTATTAGTGCTGTTACGAATTAGTTCTTCATGAGTACTGGAATACCCGAGTGAAGTACTTATGAGATATTGTAGGAATAAAAGAAGAACTACACTGTTAAAAATTTGGGGATAGGCTGCACCAAAAAGTGGTGTTACAAGAACTGCACCACTTTCTGATAAAAGATGCACCATTATGTGGTGCAAACAAAACCCAACATTTTGGTGTAACCTTACACCACTTTATGGGGTAAGGTTGCACCAGAATATGTTGTATCGTTGCACCATAATATGGTGCAGTCCTACTCCATCAAATGTAAGGATGCGCCATTTTATAGTGCAACCTTACTGCATAATAGGGTGCAAAGTTGCACCACTTGTTGGTGTAGGTTTCCCAATATGTGGTGCAGCTGGTGTAGTTCAACTTATTGGTGCAATATATCACCAAAATTAAGTGCAGTCGTTTTACATCACTGCTTTATGGATAAAATATTTTGAAAACAGGGTTCCTGCGTACAGTTCCAAAAATGTTGTGTTTACCTCCTCAATTTAGGAATAAAACGTTTCTTTTCTTTTTTTTTTTTTCTCGCATGTTCGAAAGATTTTAATCTTCATTGCTTATGTTAGTACATATAGTTTCAATTTCAAGATCAATACACTGGGGGCCAATTAATGCCGCAATTTGAGCTTGTTGTACTATATTAGAAGCTACTTTCATGTGAACAACCTCCTTAGAGAACTAAAATTGTATTGTCCTACACGTGGCTAGGCACATATGTAACATCAGAAAGTTCAACGTGAAAACCATTATGTCAGAAACACCAGATATACAGTATATGTGCTACAAAAATTATTTTCATCACTTACCTTTTTAATTTGAGTGAACATTTCATTAAAATTTTCCAAACTCGCACTCACTGTGACGACAAAACCAACATGGCGGCACAACGCAAAATCTGCCTCCTTCGGATGACTTGGACGAAGACACATGCGCCGTTTCGTTCATTGCCCCAAAATGTGGTTCAAGGTAAAGCCGTTCTGGCTGCATTTGGTAATTTGCACGAAAATTTGGTGCAAGTCAAACGTTTTCATGCACCACTTTATGGTGCAAGTGCGAAAATTGTACCAGATCATGGTGTAAGTGTCAGATGCTGCACGATACTGTGGTGCAACGTTGAACTGAAATTTTTAACAGTGTATAAGTAGCTCTTTCTTGAACTTCATATGAGTGATTCCTGTTTCACTTAAAGTGAGTGAATATGGTGAATCAACTTTACATGCTATTCCGAAAGCTGCGTATACACGTTTTAAACATTGAAGAACAGTACAATCCTACAAATGGAAACCAGTATCTTAGGCTAATCCAGGAAGCACAGTTCACGGTCGTAAAGAGGGGGGACAGAGAATATTTGGGGGAATCGTGAGAGTCCTGTGCACTGGGAATTCGTCCCAGATGGTTCAAACAACTTTAGCTGGTATATGATGCTCTATGAAAACACAAGTTTGTCCGCGCCCCCTCACTCCGGAGTAAGTTGCTCTCCCAACTAAGCTACACGGACGGAATGTATAGCTACAGATTTGCAGTCTTAACACGTATTGTACCTCTGTAGTACGTCGCGTCATCTCCCTCTTATTTTTTTTTTATTTTTTGAAGTGAAGAACGAATTTTTATTAATTCTAGACGATGTGTGGAACACACATCACACATTTTTGGGAGAACCCAACGGCCAATACATCCATTTTTACGTTCAGGCGCCAATGTGAAAATACAAGTTTGTCCGTTACGAGGATCGATTCCGCGCTCCCTCACTCCAGAGTAAGTTGCTCTCCCAACTAAGCTACACCGATGGAATGTACCGCTGCAGATTTGTCGTCTTGACACTTGCTTTAACCTCTGTAGTACGTCACGCAACCCTCGAACGTTGGAACAGTTGAAAACCAACATACTCCCACATTTTTAGTCGCCGAATTGCGGGTCATACTTCGATGAGCGGAAAAATGAATCGAGTCAAGCGGCGACCACTCTCAACACAGACTTTGAAAAGGTATGTAAAAATGCTGATGAATTTGTCAATTGCTAACAATTACAGCTTTTTTCTTAAGTTACAAATACCGTTTATTTACCACACCAAATGTAACTGAAATGTACGGTACATTACGACCAAATAAAACTGTACAGCTGCCTTTTGCAATTGATTCCGGATTTATGTACGCCTCCCTGTACAATATGATGGAGAAAAAAATAACATGATGAAGAAATTCTATACGATGCATTCCTCTTGAGCTTTAGGAGAAGACGGTATGTATCGCTGCAGATTTGTCGTTTTGAGACGTGCTTTACCTCTGCAGTACGTCACAACTCTTCACCAACTCTACCGAGCGCACATCAACAGGAAGTGGGCTTTGCTGGAAATCGATAACCCCCCAGGTCACACCTCCAAAGTAGTCTGCGGTAAACTACGGGAATTGGAAGGGGTTGAAATCCTACCTCATCCTCCATACAGTCCGGAGCCTGCCCCATCCGATTACCACCTGTTTCACTCAATGGCCCATTTCCTATAAAGACGACACTTTGCTTCAATGGTAGATTTGGAATCTGGCATCAGAGATTTTCTATCTTTGAAATCTTCCGAGTGACACCGTCGTAGGATCGTGGTTTCTGCTCACCTGTTTTACCGTACCCAATTTTCTACACTTTTTTTTTTTCAATGAATTCCAGAAACCATTTTCATGAAGCAAACTGAAAAGCATGATGCACATAAAAATATATATATGGAGAAAATGTGGGCAATTTTAATTTTACAGAAATAAAAAAAAATCGAGAGAATACCCTGATACTCTTTGCAGATAATTTATGCTAAGCATCTTTTGCATGCCAAAATCTTTGTGGGGTGTGAAATGAAACGAGTGATTCGAGAGCATATATTTATTTACTTACAACACCTTGAATTCATTCCCGTCACTCACTGCCACACCGAACCACAGTCCGGTACATACTAAGTGGAATTAAATCATAACAGCAAACAATAAGATTTACTAATTCCTGACATTGGGCGGTACTTGGGTATGAGGATTAATAAATGTTATTGTCTTAAAACCAATGAAAGAAGGTATGTGAGAATAAAAGCAAATTTTCACTAAACTATGGCGGTGGCAATAATAAGTATTTCGACTGTTTAGTTTTTCAAAAACAATACTTATTATTATTATTATAGAGGGTTCCGCCTCTTCCTGGAGAGATATCTTTTCTTCCTTCCGGGACGGGTATGACGTACCGAATCTGAGAAATGGTATTTCTTTCTAGTTGTCCAGGAACTTCCTTACTATCCTACAAGTGTTCAGGATAGCTGCCTTCTGTAGTTTCATGTAAGTCTTACGTTGGAGGTCTAGTGTCTGTACAGAGTTGTGAATGGTCTTAGGTAGAACTCCTGTGTCTGATATAACTATGGGGACGGTGGTGAAGTCCTCCATATACCACATTTGCTTGACTTTGTATCTTAGGTCGTTATTCTTTTACAGCTTCTCATCGTGTGACTTCTGGATGTTGCATGCGTTGGGCACGGCTATGTCAATGAGGTATGTTGATTTCTTCTCCTTGTCGACCAGGACGATATCGTGCCGATTGTGGGAGATGATCTGTTCTGATCGATCTGTCCCATTACATCTTGTGGGTGTTGTTTTCTAGAAACGTTGTTGGCTCATATTTGTAGTAGGGGACAAGCTCAGTTGTTATGAGGTAGAGCTTTCTTGCCAATTTCTGGTGGACGATTTTGGTGACTTGATTGGGCCTGTTCGTGTACTCTGTGTGAGTACTTTGCACCCTGCTGTAACATGTTGGATGGTTTCTGGCGTATGTCGACGTATGTCACTTTCCACTGACATGTCCTTCAGGATTTGCTTCCAATAGTTTCTGATGTTTACAACTTGATCTTACAAAGCCATCAGGAACCCTTTGGTCTCGGGAAGGCAGTCTTATCCACATGGTCGGATTGAAGACCGTTGTAATGCCATCCGTAAAGAACTTTCTTTCCCCTAACTTCTTCTTTTGGCTTCCTAGTTCTAATCTTTATTATTATTACTATAATACGAGATTCCAGCTCTTCCTGGGGTTTTTCTTCTCTTCCTTCCGGGACGGATACGACGTACCAAGTCTGGTAAGTGGTATTTCTTTCTCTCAGTTGTCCAGGAACTTCCTTACTCTCCTACAAGTGTTCAAGATAGCTGCCTTTTGTAGTTTCATGTAAGTCTTACGTTGGAGGTCTAGTGTCTGTATAGAGCTGTGAATGGTCTTACAACTCCTGTGGCTGATATTACTATGGGGACGGTGGTGACGTTCTCCATATGCCACATTTCCTTGACTTCGTATCATAGGTCGTTATACTTTGGCAGCTTCTATCCGTGCGTCTTCTAGATGTTGCTCGTGTTGGGCACGGCTATGTCAATGAGGTATGTTGACTTCTCCTTGTCGACCAGGACGATGTCGGACCGATTGCGGGGGATGGTCTTATCTGTTCTGATCGATCTGTCCCAGTACATCTTGTGGGTGTGGTTCTCTAAAAGCGTTGTTGGCTCATACTTGTAGTAGGGGACAGGCTCAGTTGTAATTGTTATTATTAAAATTTAGAACAACGTAAAAAACAACCCTAACACCGACGAAATGTGATATAACTACGAAAGTCCATCTACGTATGCGGAAGTTAAAATCTGTCCTTATGGTAACAAAAACAAAAAGCTGAAACGGAAGTGTACATGGTGATTCATAAAGAAGTATACAGTTTCCAGATGCTGTAAAAACAGTAACAGTTAAAGACACGGACTACAACTGCGAACCGTTAGGTAGATGTACTCATAAAGTTTGTGTCCCGCTACTGTGAGAAGCGATGTAGGCGATAGCGCGCGTGTCACATGACTGGTCAGTCGATGAACATCTTCCTCACAGATGGATTGAACGAGCTGTGGACTACAACATGCCACTGACCCAATGGTCACCCAGAAGTCCTGACTTAACACCTTGTGACTTTTTCTTGTGGGGGTACGTAAAGGACAAGGTATTCGCCCGTCCCCTTCCAGTTGATCTGGCGGAGCTGAAACAGCGTATCACAGCCACTATCACTGCACTTGATTCAGATATCTTACCTCGCGTTTGGGCGGAAATGGATTACCGGCTCGATGTGTGTCGTGTGACTAAGGGTGCACACATAGAACATCTATCACTGTCTCTAAAAAAAACTTGAAACATTCCCCTACAATTCTGTTACAGGTAACACAAAATATCTTATATTGTTCTTGTTTTATAGTGCGTTGAAACTGTATACTTCTTTATGAATTATCCTATATTAGTGCGGAGGATTTGTAACTTTTGGTCTATAATATCTTCAGGTAGGTTACACTCCATCGTTCCATACATCAGTTTAAAGCTCTCGTCAATAGCAGGTATCCCCTTCCCCCCCCCCCCCCGGCCTCTCTCCCTCCCTTTGGGGGCGTCGAGAGGAAATCAAATTTCGATACGACACACCGTTTACGAGATATTAGAGAAAACAAAATAAACTGAGAAAATAAATACAATATTTCTTTTTTTTTATTTATTCGAGGTTTAACGACCACCGTGAGCAACTCAATGGGCTATAAGCAGTCGCCCGTCCCTAATTTAGGGCCACCGGTTCCCGGAAAGGGAGAGAGCCAGGGCCGTAAGACAAATGCAACATCCATGCCTCATCGGGATTCGAATCCGGACCCATCTCGGAGAAGTGATCAGAAGCCATCGCTGAAACCATTGCGCCACTGGGGCGGCACACTATATTTGAGAATGCAAAATGCACTGAATTAGTAAATTATTAGGAACCCCCAACAGCAAGCAGAGACGTGCCATCCTCCCTTTTGTAATGGAATTTATCACGTTTAGCAGGAGTTATGTCGAATTCGAAACAATGATTGAAGATCCCTTTCCTTAAAAATACACTATCTACCAACAAGTAATTAGACACCTGTGATAGCAAAGGAAAACGAAGTTTATTCACCTTCAATAGTTGCTGGAGCCTCCACGAGCGGCGATTACAGCTGCGACCCTCCGCGGCATACTCTCAACCAGGCGTTGTACGACGGCTAACGGTATTTTCTTCCACTCGGCTTGGAGAAGACAGGTCAGTTCCTTCACCGATTTCGGACGGTGGGGGCACCCCTTAAGTCGACGCTCCAACTCGTCCCACAGGTGCTCGATAGGATTAAGGTCCGGGCCCTGCGCAAGCCAGTCCATTCGAGTAACCCCATTGTCACCATGCCAAGCCATGGTGGACCTCGCAACATGACAGGTGGCATTGTCATCCTGAAAGTAACATGGGTTCACCCCGTAAAACTGCCACAACGTAGGAAGGGCATGGCCATCCAAAATGGTGCAGTAGGTCTCGGCGTTGAGTCTATCAGGAATTGCAACCAAGGGTCCCGTGCCATACCAGCAGAAACACCCCCATAGCATAATTCCGCCGCCGCCGAACTTCACAGTTCGCACAATACATTCCGGCAGGAGGCGTTCTCCAGGCAGACACCAAACCCAGACCCTGCCATCCGAACAGTAGAGGGTGAACCTTGATTCGTCGCTCCAGAGAGCCTGTTTCCACTGTTCAACGGTCCACTGTCGACGTTCTTTGCACAACGTTAGCCGAGCAGCGCTATTGGACTTTGTGATCAAAGGCTTGTGGGCGGCAGCACGTCCATGATAACCGAGCAGATGGGCTTCCTTACGGATGGTATTCATCGAAAGAACACTCCCGGATGCCTGTTGAAACTCCTCGCGGATGTGGCCCATCGATTTGGTGCGGTTCTTCCGAATTTCTCTGGCCAGCACCCGTCGGTCTCTAACTCCCAGTTTTGTGGGTCTGCCGGGTCGGGGCACATTCCGACAGTCACCTCTCATCTTCCACTTGCCAATCACGTAGGCCACTGTCGATTTTGGGTACTTCAACTCGCTGGATATGTCACGTATGGATCGGCCATTTCTGTGATACCCGACGATTACACCTTTCTCGAAATCAGATAGCTCCGAACTGCGTGGTATCTTGGATGCGACTGGTTGCGTTGTTCTTTCCCACACGATATTTAACGGCGGCGGCTGTGATGTGTATCAGGACCGCAGATATCGTCGATTGCAGGGGTGTCCAATTACTTGTTGGTAGATAGTGTAGCTTAGATCTATATATATAGTGCACAGTAACACAGTGAGAGCCGCGGCCTTTTACGCTGATTGCATGCGATTTTGTTATGTTTATGTAAAACGTTATGAAAAAATGTTCAGCGACAGTTTAATAAAACATATTTTTTAGTAAAAATCAAATTAGCTATTGTTGCGTTACTTCCGTTACCCATTTCCGTTACATCGAATTTTTTTACTTGGGAATTACTTTTCTACTCTCGAGAAAGATGTAAAGCACCAAATATTTTATTTTTTGATGTCTCTTATTACTCTTAATATGTTACTGGATCTTATAAATTACATTTCAGTCGCCTTCTTTCTCAGTGCGTGAATAACTGTGAAATATGTTACATCAACTTTTTCCTTCTTTTAATATTTCAGTTGTTAGTGTGGGTAACACTGATCCTTAAACCAGTTTAGAAATGTGTGCATCCCTAGGGAAATTCGCAGTGGCATTTTGCTTCTTATATAACGTATTTTCCTTACGAAACAGCAGCTCGTAGTTACATTTAAGAAGAATAGAATTTTGTCGTAACTGATTTATATCTGAGGCTGCTCTGACATGTACGTGTGTGAAGGTGTAAATCTATTGTCTTTATGAGTGCTGAAGATTCACCGAGAGCCCGTCTGAAAATTTATGCCTTCAAGCGCATCGAATCTGCTTGAACCGAGAAGCATGCAATTTTGCTGCCATATTTTTCGGAGTTCAACCGGGCGGAAAACATTTCACACTTGTTGGCGATGAAAACCAAAAATCGATATTTTTACCATTATCAATAAATTCACTGATGTGTTTCTTAATCCTACTGAATATTTCACGGGGCGCTTTCCTTTTGTTAGATACTACCAAAATATATTTTTACAAATTTTCTCATTCATTGAGAATTATGGCACGTCTACGGTGTGACGGAAAACACACCGAGTTTCTACCTTCACTGTTCTCCTTACCCTCCTTCTTATCCCTTTCCTTTTTTAATGTTTTGAAGGAAATTTCTCAACTTGAAGTTCTCTCTCTCGAGTTTATCGTAAACTATAAGGACAGATTGAGAAAGTTAACAAATATTAAATCAAAACAAATTCACTATACATCTGCAAAACCTATCCTTCAAGTACGCTTCTTAGAATCAGATCATTCAAAACTTCAGCAAACTTCACACTCGAGAACGCGTGTTGATGCGAATGTGAGCTATTTCTGACGTCTTTTTTTCCGTTCTTTCTTTCTTACTTCTTCTGAGGAGGCGGGTTTTTCATTGTTTACAAAATGTTAATGGCCGCTTAGAAATGAAAAAAATAAAAGTGTCTGCTGTTACAGAAAATTCACCTAAATGTTGCTAAGACCCAAAAACAGAATAATATATATTTATATATATACACTGTATAATGAATAAAGTTTTCCGCTGGACGTGTAGTGCAGGGAAGCTTACGTTAAGTCACGTTAGGGTTATTGGAAGGTTACTTGACGTAGCTAAAGTGTGCCTAATCTTCAAAGTGCTAGAGTTTGTTTAGGTAAGACACGCACGTGCAATAAGTTCATTGAATATGGAACTTCTTTTTACTCAGCGTTCCTCATTATCTGGAATTTCAGTAATATAACTTCGGTTTGGGTACATTAGTACCTTGAAGGCTCCTTATTAGAGCGGCAGAAGAAATTAGATAAGCTCTGGGCAGAACAGCATCCGAACGTTCCTCAACATCAAGATTTTATTATTCCAGTCGTTAATGTTTCTTCTAAGACACTTACCCATTCGGAGCTTGTGATCCTGCAGAAAGGCCCGAAATTTACATTTGAGAGACCTCTTAGATACAAAGAAGTGGTGCCACAAATCGACAGTGTCCTACTACATTTGCCAGTTTCTGAGCGTGACCCTATCAGATACAAATGCGCAGCCATGCTTACAAGTATCGCGAAGGCACGGAGTAGAAATTACATTCAGAAGCTCCCTAATGAATTACAGAGGCTCAAAAATGATAGAGACATTGTTTTCCTGCTAACTGATAAGTCGGAGCAGATCGCCATAATGGACGAGCAAGACTACGACATAAAAATTCGTTCTTTCATTGATTCGAACGCCGTTATGCAGACAAAAGACCCTCTCAACAGATGGAAAGCAAGAGTCAGGAAAGCTTCTAATTTTAAAGCCCTTCCAGACGCCATCAAGCGAGCAGTGAAACTCCCTCCTGGGGCATCTATACCCAAATTATTCGGGAGATTAAAGCACCATAAAGAGGGCAACCCAATCAGACCGATCGTTTCAAGGAAGAAAGCACCATCAACACACCTTGAGAAAGCCCTGGCAACTTTTCTTATGCCATTCCTTCCGAACACAGACAGAGTCCTTAGATCCTCGAATGACTTCATCTCCAAGCTAAAAGGTATCACCATTGCACAACATGAACTTATTGGCAGCTTTGATGTTATCTCCCTCTACCCCTCTGTTCTAATACCAGAAGCAACGCAAAATACCAAACGAACCCTGGCTGGAGCTAACCTTTATGATAAAGAAGCTCTGAAAGATATCTTTGCTGTTCTTGACTTAGCTATAGAATCCAACTTCTTTGCCTATGGCTCCAACGTCTACAAGCAATCAAAAGGAGTCCCGATGGGTTCAGTCTTGTCTCCAATACTCGCTGAAGCCATCATGAGACCTATTGAAGAGATCATACTCACCACTCTTCCCAGGACACCAAGAGTATGGCTACGCTATGCAGATGATATCTTTTTTGTCTGGGAGCACGGAGAAGCCTACTTGCAAGACTTTATGGTAGGCATAAACAACATACATGAAGACATTAAATTTGCGATGGAAATAGAAAATCAAGGAGAGTTACCATATTTAGATGTACTTGTGAAGAAATCGATTTCAGGCACACTCACTACCAAAGTCTACTATAAACCCATGCACGTACCTAACCCTATTCCACCAGGATCAGCCAACCCAACAACACACAAGTATGCTCTATTCAAATACCGGGCTAAAAGAGCCAAAGATTTTTGCACCTTGAAATCTGACTATGATGCCGAAATTAAGTCTTTTTTTTTTTTTTTTTTTTTTGATTGGAGGTTTAACGACCACCGTGAGCAACTCAATGGGCTATAAGCAGTCGCCCGTCCCTAATTTAGGGCCACTGGTTCCAGGGAAGGGAGAGAGCCAGTACCATAAGACAAACACAACATCCATGCCTGACCGGGATTCGAACCCGGACCCCTTACGGACGAATGATCATAGGCAAGCGCCTTAGACCACTGCGCCACCGGGGCGGCCAAAATTAAGTCTTTGAAAGATCTTGCCTTTGCAGGAGGGTTTGACGTCTCCCGCGTAGAGGACACAATAGCGAAAGTTGAAGCCAACACACTTGCTACACCGAACAGAAGAGCACCTTTAAAATTTGTTGGTTCGATCCCGTACATCCCAAAAATATCTTACTTTATTAAAAATCCCTTTCAGAAGAAAATATTGGATGTTGGCCTTAAAGCTTCTAAACGCATGGCAACCGTCCTCAGCACAGCAAGAAGTAATAGTACCTTGAAGCTCACAGATGCGGGCATCTATTGCATCCCATTGTTATACCCAGACTCCTCAACTAAATTTTACGTAGGTCTCACAAAAAGGTCATTTGAGGAGAGAATGAATGAGCATAAGAGGGACGTTGCACAAAAGAAACTTTCTACGTCGCTTGCCAAAGAAGTAGCTAACCATCAAGCTCAACCCCAATGGCAGAATATCTCGAAGATCGCACCATATGGAGACGCAAGAACAGCTGCCATAAGGGAAACAGTTGAGATATTAACGAGGCAGAATGTATGCAACACCGATGTCTCTTTCGAACTACCGGTAGCTTGGAACCATCTGCTAGGCATCGCAAGATGGACTTCATGATTCTAGTTTCTTCCTAAAGTTTACATTGTTTGCTTTTGCATTAACTTTTAAGATATTGTATTCACCATGTTCGTGGTTATTTATGCGCGCGATCTTCACGCATGATTTCATTTGTCATATTAGAATTAACGTTCTGTCTACAATTTTGATTCTATATTCTCTATGTAACCGCCTGATGAAGCCGTCTGTTGACGGAGAAAGCTTGCGGAGTGAAATTTGTGTGATTTCTAACTTTAGACACCAATAAATCGGATCATTATATTTATAATAAGAAAACGTACTCACTTTTAACCTTTTATTGGGGAACTCCTGGTATTACTTAAATACACACTCCAGCAAAACTCAACTACTGATAGCCCGAACTTTCGAACTATCGTAGATAAATCACATAACAATAATAATGGAAGAACCTATCACATATAAAACGAAGCTGCTTGGTATAGTTGAGCGCGCCTATATATACTGCATACCACCACGTCATGACTTACACTCGTTGCCACATACAATTCAGCGGGATAAATAACATCTCGTTAAGTGAGAAGATAATTTGCATAGAAAAATAAAATAACAAGAGATAGTAAAATCAAAAGGAAACTGAATCTAGAGTATACGTTACAACTGAAAGGACAAATTATTAGGTACATCCACCTAATAGCGTGTGACACCACCTTTTGCACGCAGGACAGCATCCAAACCTCGTGGTACGAACACAATGAGGTTCCGAAGCTCAGACTCAGTTATCGCTGACCAACAATCTACGAGTACTTGGCGTAGAGCAGGCAGAGATGTAGGTGGAGATAGTTCATCACAAACAGCTCGTTCTAATATGTCCCATAAATTCTCTAAGGGTTTGATGTCCGGTGAGCGAGGGGACCATGCGGGTGTGGTAATCTCACAGCTATGCTCCTGCAGCCAGTCGGCCGCTTGGCAGGACCGATGGGGTGGAGCGTTTTCCTGTTGAAAGATCGAAACTGTGTTCGAACAGAGACACGTAATGAAAGGGTGGTGATGGTCGGCCAGGAGCTGCACATAGCTAGAACAAGTGACGGATGACTCAAGAGGAACCAAGGAACGCAGGCCGGACCAAGTGAAAGCTGCCTAAACAGTTACACCGTCTCCACCGGCCTGTAATACCCCAACTTGGCTGCCAGTGACGGAACCAGTGACGGATGACTCAAGAGGAACCAAGGGACACAGGCCGGACCACGTGAAAGCTGCCTAAACAGTTACACCGTCTCCACCGGCCTGTGGTACCCCAACTTGGCCTGCCAGTGACGGAACCAGTGACGGATGACTCAAGAGGAACCAAGGAACGCAGGCCGGACCACGTGAAATCTGCCTAAACAGTTACACCGTCTCCACCGGCCTGTAGTACCCCAACTTGGCTGCCAGTGACGGAACCAGTGACGGATGACTCAAGAGGAACCAAGAGACGCAGGCCGGACCACGTGAAAGCTTCCTCAACAGTTACGCCGTCTCTACCGGCCTGAAGTACCCCAACTTGGCATGCGAGGACCATAGCTTCGTGTAGTTTACGCCACACACGCTGCCTGCTACAGGCGCGATACAATGTGAAACGTGATTCGTCAGACCATATGAAGCGTTTCCAATCATCCATGCTCCAGTTTCGATGGGCCTCCGTAAACTGCAGCCGAATCACACGATGCGATGCTGTGCCGTTAACATGGGGACACGATGTGGTCGTCGACTGCTCCAGCCAAGTTGTGCCATGTGTCGACGCATTGTCTTTGAGCATAGGCTTGTCGATGCTCCTTCATTAAATTGTGGCGTGATTTTCTGCAAACAAGCCTTCCAATTCGTCTGTACGATGGGGGCCAATCGTTGGCACCCTCGATCAACCAATGCACTTTTACGGCCCCATTTCATCTGATTGTTAACGGTTTTGCCAGATTTCACGTACTCCTGGTACACACTTGCTACGGTTCGTCGCGGAATTCCTAACAGTTTCGCCGTTGCGCTGATTGAACATCCGGCCTTCCTGGCTTCCACGACTTGACCTCGATCAAACTCATTTAAGTCTCGTCCTCGACCCGTGCTGGCACTTGACGTAATGTATTCCTGTGCGTACCGATCCACTGTATTTATAGGAAATAGACTCTTTTTGTATCTATGCTACTTATAAACTCTGGACCAAATTTTACATAGTTATTCTCTAGGACCCTGCGAAAAATTTGGGCTACCCCTTCCCATAGATTTCATCACCTTGACATTCTTTGTCTAAACCCTTTGACCGATCTGGGAAAAATTTTGCATAGTTACTCTCCAGGACCCTGCGGAAAATATAGGCTACCATGAAACCCGGAGACAACACTTCTTTCCCCTGATTTCATCCCCTTAACACTTTGTGCCTAAATCCTCTGGCCGATCTGGACCAAATTTTGCATAGTAACTCTCCAGACTCTGCGGAAAATATAGGCTACCATGAAACCTGGAGACAACACTTCTTTCCCCTGATTTCATCCCCTCAACACTTTGTGCCTAAACCCTCTGGCCTATCTGGACCAAATTTTGCATAGTTACTCTCCAGGATCCTGCGGAAAATATAGGCTACCACGAAACCCGGAGACAACCCTTCCTTCCCCTGATTTCATAATCTTGACACTTTGTGCCTGAACCCTCTGACCGATCTGGACCAAATTTTGCATAGTTACTCTCCAGGACCCTGCGGAAAATATAGGATACCACGAAACTCGGAGACAACACTTCCTTCTCCAGATTTCATAATCTTGACACTTTGTGCCTGAACCCTCTGGCCGATCTGGACTAAATTTTTCATAGTTATTCCCTGGGACCCTGCATAAAATATAAGCCGCCATGAAACCCGCAGCCAACACTTCATTACCCTGATTTCATCCCCTTAACACTTTGTGCCTTAACCCTCTGGCCGATCTGGACCACATTTTGCATAGTTACTCTCCAGGACCCTGCGGAAAACAAAGCTACGACCTGGACTTCATAGACAGCAGTCAACTCATTTGGAACAAAAAACTGATTATCTTCGCATAATCCAGGAATGATAACCTTGCAAGAATATAACTTTCTACTGTCAGATGGTTCACCATCAAAAGTTAGAAGGGTATAACGAGGTTCACCCCAATTATTTTGACGACAGCACTCATCTAGAATCTGAACAGCGTTTGACATATTTCTGCATTCACATGCCTAATTGGAAGGGGCACTAAAATTCAAGGCGTTTGCTAAAACTGCATTAGAATGTAATTCATTGCATCTGTCTAATGCAAGAGGTGATGGAATCTTAGCCACTGGGGTTGGACTTCTTAGTCTCAGTGTCCTAGTAGATAATCCTGCAACACTCAAATTTGAAAACCTGGAACACAGACTTCCAACATCTGAAAAATCTTGAGAAGAAAAAATCCTCCTCCACCTCTTGTACAAAGAGGAATTAGGAGAAAAGTGCTGCTTTTGTTCTCGGCCAGATTTATCAGCAGGTTTTGCCCAAGTAACTTCAATTACAAAATTATCAAAGCAGCAACCGTCTAAACGAAACAGTGCTGTTTCTGCTTCTTCTCTTGTGGAGTAATGAATAAAGTGGTATAAGGCTTCAAGAAGGTTGCAATAGATTTTTCCAGATTTCTGGTTGGGTTTGCATATCCTGAGATGAGTAAAATTACTCATACTTATAGGGGGTTACTCATCTCAGGATATGCAAACCAAACCAGAAATCTGGAAAAATCTCTTGGAATCTTCTTGAAGCCTTATACCACTGGTTCATCTTACTCTGTTAAAAGTACAACAGAAGCCATTAACAAAATAAAATCCTGCCAATTTCCGAAAACTCAGTTTTTCCTAGCCTCCCTTGATGTTGAAAACCTCTTTCCTAATATCCCTCGTTCAGTTGTTTACTCCCACATAGAAGAGATTCTACTTTCCCAGAATCAATATAGGCAAGCTGAAATTGATGCTATCCTTCAAGCTTTAAGACTTGTAGGGGACAGAAGTTTCTTCCGCTTTCAAAATACTGTCTACAAACAGAAGGAGGGAGCACCTATTGGCTCCCCACTGTCACCTGTTCTTGCTGAAATCTTACTACAGCACCTAGAAAATCACTATCTCAAATCCTGCAGTGTTCAACCATCTTCATACATCAGATATGTTGATGATGTTTTCCTTGTCTGGCCTCACTCAACTGCTGAATTACATGCTTTGTCCTCTGATTTATCATCCATAGTGCCTGGCATAAAGTTTAGTATAGAAATAGTAAAAGAAGGGTCACTGCCCTTCCTTGACTTCTTAGTTTCACACTTCCCTAACCATACAAACTTTGAGTTCCCTGAATATCGTAAGCCTACCTCTATCCCGGTTCTGATCCCTTTCAATTCTTGTACACCAACCTCCTATAAGTATTCAGCACTTAGATTCCTAGTTAATAGAGCCTTTATTTTATTTTTATTATTTCCATTCTTCAAATCCCTATTATTGTAATCAGGAATTGATGAAGATTAACGAGATTGCAAAAGTACACGGGTACCCCACGGATTGTGTTAAAAAACTTATACAGCATATAAATGGAAGACTTCCATAACCCTCACCAGAAGTGTACCCACAACTACCTACATGGGAAGTATAACCTATTTGAAACCAGTTGTTACTTTGCTAAAAAACACCTGCAAAAAGTATTCTTTAGGTTTTGGTGTCAAGATCCAAGAACTTTTTCTATGATTAGGCATGATAGAGACACAATACCAACTCTATCCCATTTTGGTGTTTACAGTATCCCATTGTTGGACATTAATGAACAAACTGCAAATCTCTGCTATGTGGGTTCGACCTACAGAAGCTTGGGAATCAGATGGGCTGAACATAAATATGCAATTCGTAAAGGAGTAGTTACTTCGACTTTGTCAAGAACTGTCATTGAGGGAGACCTAAAACCGGATTGGGACAATGCAAACTTGCTATCAACAGCCTCGACAAAAAGTTCTATGTTATTTACTGAGAGTCTTCACATTATAAAACTGAGACCTAAGTGCTGCAATGAGGATATACCTGCTTATGTTCCTAGTGCCTGGAGAGATCTCATGTTGGAATATCCAAGCGAGGAACCCTCAAAATAATTTAGGTAATTTTGTAAATAATTTGTAGTGATTGACATTTAATATCTTTTACTCATCTCATTTACATATTTGTAATCTTGTGCTCATCTCTGTTACTATATAAGTCATGTACCGCTTCATAGTGATTTCACTCCTTAGCCTGATGATGCGACCATAGTGGTTCGCGAAAGTGCTCGCTAGAGCTTTTAAATTCACCCTTTTAATTGTAAATAAAGACTAAAATTTAACCTTCGTTTTTAGATAGTGATTGGGAGGTGTGGTGTTTGTGCTCTATATTAAGACGAATCTGATCGTGCATTAACAGCCTTAACTACCCTTTATCCCTTTGTTTTCCCAGTTCAGTGATTGAAAGACATTTTCCAAAGTAGCATTAAAAAGTTTGGGAGATATAGTGTCGCCTTGTCTCACTACCTTTCCAATTTTTATGGGTGCTGTATTCTCAAAAAGCCGAATCTTTGCACTTGCATTTTCATAGATGTTATTAATAATATTATTGTTTGCATCTTCAATACCGCAGGATTTCAAAGCCATTGTAACTGCTGATGGTTTCACCGAATCAAAGGCTTTTTCATAATCGATAAAAGCCATGCACAATGGATGTTCATATTCCCTCGATCTTTCCATTAGTTCTCTCAGTACGTGGATATGATCTATTGTGCTGTAGCCACTCCTGAATCCAGCTTGTTCTCCCGGTTGAGCCATGTCCAGTGTCACCTTCAAGCGGTGAGAAAGAACTTTAGTGAAGATTTTATAAACCACTGATAGGATGCTGATACGTCTGTAGTTCCTGAGATCCTCAATGTCACCTTCTTTATGTCATTATATATATATATACATGGGAGCATCTTTGCTAGTTAGGAATGAAGGGGGAGACGAAAAGTAGTCAAAACGCGTAACTAAAACAGAAAATTCCTGTGAGGGAAATAGCACAGGTGAAAAAACTATTAGTAGGATAGAACGGGGGATACGAGAACAAAAGAGAGCCGAGAGCAGCGAACCTGCTCTCGGCTGGGTGGGTGAGAGACGGGAAGGGGAAGATAACGCGAGAGGGGAGAGAGCGCACTGTCGGAGTTGCTTGCGTGACGTCACGTGCCTCTGGCCGGGGTGGACGGTGACAGTGGACTTTATCGTTTGTGTGTTATTATTTTACATTAATGGGAATTCGGGAACAAATAGAGAGCCGAGAGGAAGGGATTTAGATTTGCGCCCTTGTTGGTAATGACAGAATTTCATTGAGCGTTAGGACGAAACTTTGATGGGTGTAAAATGATTTGTGGAAACAAGTGTCCGCCGAAATTTCTAGATGCTGGAGAACGAATTGGGCATCGTGCTGTATTTTTGTTCTTTTTCTGTATAAGTCATGTGTGAGAGACGGATTCTTTTTTTTTTTTTTTTTTTCAGCGACATGTATCATTTGCCATTAAATTCCCATATGACTTTTTCCGTTTATGTTAATCTGATATTTCGATTTGTATAAATAACTGAAGTTGTAATTTCTTGATAATATAATTTCCCGAAAACATGAAAGTTTCATAGAACAGGGTGGAAAATGGAGCAGTACTGAACTGAAGTCCACCTCTTCCGGAAGTTCAAACGATTTTAGGTTGAATTTTGAATTCTGTTACAATAATAATTCAAAGAGAATCGTGCTTATGTTTAAACATGGATACGCGAAAATTTAACACATGTTAAAATTACTATAATCTTTCGTTTCTAACGTGATGCTTACAGAATTGGGCCCACTTTCCTCAGAGGTTCGATAACTTCGTGAATTTAACGATTTCCATTGATCAAAACTTTGCGTATATTTCATTCACTCACTGACCAGTTCTAACATCTCAGATATCACACGTACATTTGAAAACACCAGTGTTTGCTCTATTTCCTCTAGGCGTTAACTTTCGTTTCCTTTTACATTCGTTTTAAATAGACTATCTCTATCACGTCTGTTTTCTGAGATACGATCACACCATTTAGTTAATTACTTCAGGAACATATTAGTCTTGAACATAGAGAACAGTCAATCGTATTCTAAATGTGCTTTCTCTTGATTCTTATAAACGAACAAACATCAAGAAGTCCCCACACTGAAACGAACGTCATCAATTTTTTGCTTTCATGTCTTTGTTACATCAAATTCTATAGTTCCACAGCAATGATGTTCTTAACGCTTCACCTTGTATACAAACATTTTCCCTCTAATCTAAGAAGTTATTTTTCCAAAACAATAACTAAACATCTTAGAACAATACAGTGAACAATGCACGTCACTTCATAAAGTCTTAACAAAATGAGTTTATACATACAAATGTTATTTTCGATCATATCCATTTCGACGGTGAGAGCAAGCTAAGTCTTTCAGAAAACATTTACGAAATCATTATTATTATTTTTTTTATAAAAGGCATTGAAACGTTCATTTTTCTAAAAGGCGAAATTTGAGTTCATAAATTTTCAGCAGATCAGTTTTTTCTTTCATGAAATTTCTTGGCGTTAGTTTTCTCTTACATAAAATTTCTTCGGGTCAGTTTCTTTCATGAAATTGTCAGGAAAATATTTGAGAAGTTCATTTTTCACAAAGTTTGTTTTTGACTCGAATAAATTTCAGCAAGTCAAAAATGGTTTTGTTGTTTTTACAAAGAGGGCGATTTTTTAAATTTTCCTTTTCTTATAATCGCAAAAATCTCATAGAATAACACGGGAAATGCCATCCAACTAAAAGTCAATATTTGAATCGTTCATTTTTCCTTAAAGTAAAAAAATTTAAACGATCATTTCTCTAAAAGTCAATATCAGATTTCACAAATTTTTTACCAGATCAGTTTTTCTTTCATAAATTTTTTTCAGTTTAGTTTTTACGATTAAATATTTTACAAGAGTTTAGTTTTATTTATTTTTATTTTTCTATGGTTGTAAATAAAGTGTTTTCCAACAAATAGGAAGATCATCTTATAGTTTCTGGATTGAGAAAAAGAGGATTTAATCGTGTCAAAAAAGTTCAGTTTTCAAGTTTGGTAACCTTTTTTGATGAATTGGTGATGAGCCTGAAAAGCACCGTTTTGATTTCATTTTTTTACACCTCTTTGTGATTTTTATTTATCGAAGTGGTGTGCACTTGTTGATTATAACTTCCAACCAGGATACATGGGGAAAACTCCATCCAGATTCTTTCAGCCCATTTTCAGTTTTTTTTCTTGTCCAATTTCAGAACTGTCTTTTCCTAAAATTTCTCAATATTTGACATGTGATGCAACGGCCTATTTGTAGTTTTCAGATTAAATAGTCGATAATCGAACCTTCAGTCTTCATGTTTACGCTTCCAAAAAATAACTAATATGAAAATATTGCTTTTGATAGTTAAATGTGCTATCAAAGATTATTGAAGAATGCTCCCGGCTGATTTCTGAATTTCTTTTTAAAATTTTGGTAGACATTTCTCTGAATCACCTTCGAGGGTTATTTTTTAAGTCTGCAGTCTTCCATTAGCAGCAGATTCCACAAGTACCAAATCTGACGAATGAGCAACCGATTGAGTCAACTCAGTGTTGGACGACCCCGCAGTAGTGGTGCTATTACTGGTTCCTTCCAATGAAGCAGTACTAGATGAAGCAGCAGTTAATTATTTTTTTTTTTGATTGGAGGTTTAACGACCACCGTGAGCAACTCAATGGGCTATAAGCAGTCGCCCGTCCCTAATTTAGGGTCACTGGTTCCAGGGAAGGGAGAGAGCCAGTGTCGTAAGACAAACACAACATCCATGCCTGACCGGGATTCGAACCCGGACCCCTTTCGGACGAATGATCAGAGGCCAGCGCCTTAGACCACTGCGCCACCGGGGCGTCGTTGATTTTCGGATCCTCCAACATGAGACTGATTGAACTTGTGAAATCTTATTTCATGTCGTTTTCTGTCAGACTGCCAAGAAAATTTAGAAGAGTAATGCAGACATCCAAATGGTTTTACAACACTGTGTGTCATCGCATACCTCTTAAGAGCAAATTTTCTTGTAAAAGTCTTGAAACAGATCGAAAACATAAAACGAGAACAGGTACCACGATCCAATTCTGTCTCATCTCGATTCGCTAACAGTTCTTCAGACACTATCTGAGAAACAAAAGAAAGCATAAATTTAGAAATAAAATAAAATAAAGTAAATGTTTTAATATCTATAACAATACCTTGGGAATATGTATATTAAAATAACAACTTATTGGAAAGTAATGTGCATGTCTTATGAATGTTGTCAGATTTCTTAAGAAATTCTACATCAAAGATAGAAATTATTCAGAGAAGTAGGATATTAACTTGTTTTACTGATTTCTCGTTCTCTTCTGTGTTGAGGAAACACTCCATGATCGGACAATAAAAAGATGGCGATATCAGAAAGAAAATCATACTAGTGAAAGGTCAACTTGAAGACACCTCCAGCTATAACACCAAATAGCAAATGCGTTTTGATCTTTATTGTAAACCACTCAAAAATATTCATAATCACTTTTCGGTTGCCAGATTCTCTATTCTCTTTATTAGGATTATTTTTCTCTCTGTTGCCCTTCCTCTAACGGAAAAGAACAAACTTTCGTCTATTTTGAAGCATTTGTCACCATCCATATTCTCTTGCTAATTTGTCTCATTTTTTTAAAATCACGACTTAACATTTTATTTCAACTTCCACTGGTGAATTACAGTTCCCTTTTCCTTGCCTGTACATAATTCTAGATATCCGTCCAGAAAATTAAAAGTACTGCTGCCAAGGCAAAAGGAACTGTAATTCACCAGCGGAAGTGTTTCCTCAACACAGAAGAGAACGAGAAATCAGTAGAACAAGTTAATATCCTACTTCTCTGAATAATTTCTATCTTTGATGTAGAATTAAGAAATCTGACAACATCCATAAGACATGTACATTACTTTCCAATAAGGTGTTATTTTAATATACATATTCCCAAGGTATTGTTATAGATATTAAAAACGTTTACCTATTTTATTTTATTTCAAAATTTATGCTTTCTTTTGTTTCTCAGATAGTGTCTGAAGAACTGTTAGCGAATCGAGATGAGACAGAATTGGATCGTGGTACCTGTCCTCGTTTTATGTTTTCGATCTGTTTCAAGACTTTTAAAAGAAAATTTGCTCTTAAGAGGTATACGATGACACACAGTGTTGTAAAACCATTTGGATGTCTGCATTACTCTTCTAAATTTTCTTGGCAGTCTGACAGAAAACGACATGAAATAAGATTTCACAAGTTCAATCAGTCTCATGTTGGAGGATCCGAAAAATCAACTGCTGCTTCATCTAGTACTGCTTCATTGGAAGGAACCAGTAACAACACCACTACTGCGGAGTAGTCCAACACTAAGTTGACTCAATCGGTTGCTCATTCGTCAGATTTTGTACTTGTGGAATCTGCTGCTAATGGAAAACTGCAGACTTACAAAATAACCCTCGAAGGTGATTCAGCGAAACGTCTACCAAAATTTTAAAAAGAAATTCAGAAATTAGTCGAGAGCATTCTTCAATAATCTTTGATAGCACATTTAACTATCAAAAGCTATATTTTCATGGTAGTTATTTTTCAGAAGCGTAAACATGAAGACTGAAGAGTTCGATTATCGACCATTTAATCTGAAAACTACAAATAGGCCGTTGCATCACATGTCAAATATTGAGAAATTTTAGGAAAAGACAGTTCTGAAATTGGACAAGAAAAAAAAACTGAAAATGGGCTGAAAGAATCTGGATGGAGTTTTTCCCATGTATCCTGGTTGGAAGTTATAATCAACAAGTGCACACCACTTCGATAAATAAAAATCACAAAGAGGTGTAAAAAAATGAAATCAAAACGGTGCTTTTCAGGCTCATCACCAATTCATCAAAAAAGGTTACCAAACTTGAAAACTGATCTTTTTTGACACGATTAAATCCTCTTTTTCTCAATCCAGAAACTATAAGATGATTTTCCTATTTGATGGAAAACACTTTATTTACAACCATAGAAAAATAAAAAAAAATAAAACTAAACTCTTGTAAAATATTTAATCGTAAAAACTAAACTGAAAAAAATTTATGAAAGAAAAACTGATCTGGTAAAAAATTTGTGAAATCTGATATTGACTTTTAGAGAAATGATCGTTTAAATTTTTTTACTTTAAGGAAAAATGAACGATTCAAATATTGACTTTTAGTTGGATGGCATTTCCCGTGTTATTCTATGAGATTTTTGCGATTATAAGAAAAGGATAATTTAAAAAATCGCCCTCTTTGTAAAAACAACAAAACCATTTTTGACTTGCTGAAATTTATTCGAGTCAAAAACAAACTTTGTGAAAAATGAACTTCTCAAATATTTTCCTGACAATTTCATGAAAGAAACTGACCCGAAGAAATTTTATGTAAGAGAAAACTAACGCCAAGAAATTTCATGAAAGAAAAAACTGATCTGCTGAAAATTTATGAACTCAAATTTCGCCTTTTAGAAAAATGAACGTTTCAATGCCTTTTATAAAAAAAAATAATAATAATGATTTCGTAAATGTTTTCTGAAAGACTTAGCTTGCTCTCGCCGTCGAAATGGATATGATCGAAAATAACATTTGTATGTATAAACTCATTTTGTTAAGACTTTATGAAGTGACGTGCATTGTTCACTGTATTGTTCTAAGATGTTTAGTTATTGTTTTGGAAAAATAACTTCTTAGATTAGAGGGAAAATGTTTGTATACAAGGTGAAGCGTTAAGAACATCATTGCTGTGGAACTATAGAATTTGATGTAACAAAGACATGAAAGCAAAAAATTGATGACGTTCGTTTCAGTGTGGGGACTTCTTGATGTTTGTTCGTTTATAAGAATCAAGAGAAAGCACATTTAGAATACGATTGACTGTTCTCTATGTTCAAGACTAATATGTTCCTGAAGTAATTAACTAAATGGTGTGATCGTATCTCAGAAAACAGACGTGATAGAGATAGTCTATTTAAAACGAATGTAAAAGGAAACGAAAGTTAACGCCTAGAGGAAATAGAGCAAACACTGGTGTTTTCAAATGTACGTGTGATATCTGAGATGTTAGAACTGGTCAGTGAGTGAATGAAATATACGCAAAGTTTTGATCAATGGAAATCGTTAAATTCACGAAGTTATCGAACCTCTGAGGAAAGTGGGCCCAATTCTGTAAGCATCACGTTAGAAACGAAAAATTATAGTAATTTTAACATGTGTTAAATTTTCGCGTATCCATGTTTAAACATAAGCACGATTCTCTTTGAATTATTATTGTAACAGATTTCAAAATTCAACCTAAAATCGTTTGAACTTCCGGAAGAGGTGGACTTCAGTTCAGTACTGCTCCATTTTCCACCCTGTTCTATGAAACTTTCATGTTTTCGGGAAATTATATTATCAAGAAATTACAACTTCAGTTATTTATACAAATCGAAATATCAGATTAACATAAACGGAAAAAGTCATATGGGAATTTAATGGCAAATGATACATGTCGCTGAAAAAAAAAAAAAAAAAGAATCCGTCTCTCACACATGACTTATACAGAAAAAGAACAAAAATACAGCACGATGCCCAATTCGTTCTCCAGCATCTAGAAATTTCGGCGGACACTTGTTTCCACAAATCATTTTACACCCATCAAAGTTTCGTCCTAACGCTCAATGAAATTCTGTCATTACCAACAAGGGCGCAAATCTAAATCCCTTCCTCTCGGCTCTCTATTTGTTCCCGAATTCCCATTAATGTAAAATAATAACACACAAACGATAAAGTCCACTGTCACCGTTCACCCCGGCCAGAGGCACGTGACGTCACGCAAGCAACTCCGACAGTGCGCTCTCTCCCCTCTCGCGTTATCTTCCCCTTCCCGTCTCTCACCCACCCAGCCGAGAGCAGGTTCGCTGCTCTCGGCTCTCTTTTGTTCTCGTATCCCCCGTTCTATCCTACTACTATTAAATATGAGACGCATCTTTTGGTCAAATAACCACGGTACATACCACCAATGCACTGATACAAATCACCAATACACTGAATTGCTAGTTTATTAAGATTTCCTGCCGTCTTCAAAAAATTGATTTAAGCTCGAGATCGCAGGTGAGCGCAATGTGCAGTAAAAAATCTAGCGAACAAGCTCGTCGAGCATCAGTCAACATTGGATTGAGGGCTGAAATGGCAGAAGAGCAATTTAGACGACTTTGCGACGTATACTCTAATTTAACCGTCCTTTGTAGTTCCTGTCTTCTTAAGCAAATTTGGTTTGTTCTCGTTGAACGTTTTTCATCTGAACGCTATATTTTTTCCTATTGATGAATTTGTGTCTGGAAACCTGACAACAGGTCATAGTACAATTATGTAGTCGAAAATGATATAGATCATACATTAATTGAAATTTCATTGCCTACCCATGACTATGATACTAGAGCTGGATCTCAGCTGAGACAGTTTTTTCCAGTACTCAGTATGTTAAGCAGTCTCTAAGTTATACTGGGCCTCAATTTTGGAATCCTCTACCTTATGATCTTACAATAATAAATAATTTCAATCTATTTAAAAGAAATTAAAACTTTACATTCTGGGACTACCAAGATCATAAAAAAGGGAAAAAAAGGGAATAAGGAGAAATGAAACAGAAAATGTAAAAAAAAAAAAGAGGGGGGAGGGAATAAGGGACTAAAAGGTCAAATGAATACCCTAGGAAAATGTGAACAGGAGGGAAAAGTAGTAGGGAAGTGGGAAAGGTTGGGAGGAAGGTGGAGAAAAAAAGGGATATGAAACAATTTTACTAATATTAATTTCTACTAATACTTTGAATTATAAACGCCATGCTTTCAGGTGTAACTCTGACTTGCCCCCATTTGTATAGGGAGATTTCGGCCTTGTCAGGATTTTTGTGGCCTTTTCCCAGATCTCCCTTGCCATTACAATTACTTACTCTGTTGTTATACATATTACACTGTAATTTTGGTTTTAACGTAACAGCTAAATAAACTGAATTGAAATTGAACTGCGATAACGACGGGTGTTTTGGAATGTATCGAAGCCATTCCCTGTTTACGTATCTCTTGCTTAAGATCTCACTTGCCTTCTTCTGTTTCGGGAGGGGGGTAGTAACTACCTTGTGCAGCTCAAAATGTTATTAACAGTCGCCTGTCCCTAATTAATATAGGATCACAGGGCTGCGGATGGCGTTGTGGTCAACGTTCATGACTGCTACAAAAAAGTCACAGGATCGATCCCAGGCAGGTATAAACGCTAGAACCATTAAATATCCGTCGTGGGTCAGATGATCACGTTCAGCCGTCGGACCTTGGTTATAAATAATGGCATCTTCCTTCCCTTTCTACTCGCTTCCGTGTGACTTTCATTTCGGGCACTTTAGCCCAAATCTCCTAGCTTCCTACTTCTAAGGGTTGTTTAAAACCTGGAGTCAGACACTCCCTTTCTAAAATTATCTACATTAATATCAATTTAGGGCCACTGATTCCAGGGAAGAGAGAGAACCAGTGTGCCGTAAGACAAACACACAACATCCATGTCCCCACGGGATTCGAACCCTGTCCCATCTCCGACGAATGGTCAGAACCAAGCGTTTATACCACAGCGCTACAGGGGCAGCCACTTGTCTTTGGGAGATGCGCACTGGTTTATACTAGTGTTTTGATATCACTTGTGCTGTCATTCACACTTGTGCTTTGTTCGCGCTTGTGTTAGATGTTATCAGTCGGACTTGCTTTACGATCATACCAAAGCGAGCTCAGTGTTGTTTGCTGAGGAGTATAGACAGGATTGTGTGCTAATTGGATATTTTCTGTTATCAAGCTACATATGATTAAGCCATACATATGAAGTTACTTACTCTTGGCGAAAGCATATACAGGACAGGATTTTGTATGTAAGACGTATGAATATTTCTGGACTTCGGTATTATTACAGTGCTTAATTAGCTATTTATTCAAACATTTCAGCTACATCTAAAAATTCAAGCTATCTAGTTTCAACGAATATTACCGTGAATCTGAAGCAGACGTAAACCTAACAACTTCTTACTTAGTGCTTTACACAGAAAGCAAGCTAACGTTAGGGTAATCGCTACCACAAACATTACTTAAAATAACTATTATTCTGCAACTTGAACGTGGCGTGATTTTTCGGGCGTGGCACGTCGGTTCGAATACCTCCCAAACACCAGTCCAGAGAGGTGTAATAACACCTGATACTGAGCTCTGTGAACCAGTGTTATTCTTCAATGAATGAAATACAGGATTACACCATTGTACAATACAAATTTCGAAGATGTGAATCCGTCTATTGGTGTAAATATGACAGAAAATATCCGATTATGTAAATATAAAATAAAATATCCAATTAGTACACAATCCTGTCTATAATCCTCAGCATACAACACTGAGCTCACTTTTGTCACATTTACACCAATAAATGGATTAACATCTTCCAAATTTGTATTGTACTGTGATATTCTTGTTCTTCAGCCCAAATTGTAATGACGTCTGATACTGAGAATCTGTGAATCAGTGTCATTCTTGTTCTTCAGCCCAAATTGTAATAACGGTTGATACTGAGCTCTGTGAATTTGTGTTATTCTTGTTCTTCAGCCCAAACACCTGATACTGAACTCTGTGAATCAGCGTTATTCTTCAATGAATGAAATACGGGATTACACCATTGTACAATACAAATTTGGAAGATGCGAATCAGTCTATTGGTGTACATATGACAGAAAATATTCAATTTTGTAAATATAACAAACAGCACACAATCCAGTCTATAATCCTCAGCATATAGCACTGAGCTCGCTTTGGTCATATTTACACAAATAAACGGATTAACATCTTCCAAATTTGTATTGTACAGTGTTATTCTTGTTCTTCAGCCCAAATTGTAATGACACCTGATACAGAGCTCTGTAAATCACTGTTATTTTTGTTCTTCAGCCCAAAGTTTAATGGCACGTGATACTGAGCTCTGTGAATCAGTGTCATTCTTGTTCTTCAGCCCAAATTGTAATGACACCTGATACTGAGCTCTGTGAATCAGTGTCATTCTTGTTCTTCAGCCCAAATTGAAATGACACCTGATACTGAGCTCTGTAAATCACTGCTATTTTTGTTCTTCAGCCCAAGTTGTAATAACACCTGATACTGAGCTCTGTAAATCAGTGTTATTTTTGTTTTTCAGCCCAAATTGTAATGGCACCTGATACTGAGCTCTGTGAATCAGTTTCATTCTTGTTCTTCAGCTCAAATTGTAATGACACCTGATACTGAGCTCTGTAAATCACTGTTATTTTTGTTCTTCAGCCCAAATTGTAATGACACCTGATACTGAGCTCTGTGAATCAGTGTTATTCTTGTTCTTCAGCCCAAATTGTAATGACACCTGATACTGAGCTCTGTGAATCAGTGTCATTCTTGTTCTTCAGCCCAAATTGTAATGACACCTGATACTGAGCTCTGTGAATCAGTGTCATTCTTGTTCTTCAGCCCAAATTGTAATGACACCTGATACTGAGCTCTGTGAATCAGTGTCATTCTTGTTCTTCAGCCCTAATTGTAATGACACCTGATACTGAGCTCTGTGAATCAGTGTCATTCTTGTTCTTCAGCCCAAATTGTAATGACACCTGATACTGAGCTCTGTGAATCAGTGTCATTCTTGTTCTTCAGCCGAAATTGTAATGACACCTGATACTGAGCTCTGTGAATCAGTGTCATTCTTGTTCTTCAGCCCAAATTGTAATGACACCTGATACTGAGCTCTGTGAATCAGTGTCATTCTTGTTCTTCAGCCCAAATTGTAATGACACCTGATACTGAGCTCTGTGAATCAGTGTCATTCTTGTTCTTCAGCCCAAATTGTAATGACACCTGATACTGAGCTCTGTGAATCAGTGTCATTCTTGTTCTTCAGCCCAAATTGTAATGACACCTGATACTGTGCTCTGTGAATCCGTGTCATTCTTATTCTTCAGCCCAAATTGTAATGGCCAGAAGACTGGGTTTCCGTGAGTACTTGCGGGGTGCTGACGGTCATCCGTGGTTAGTACCTTCACATACTGCCGACAAGGTGTGGTCCAACAGCGGCTCATCGATGCTAGAAGTGTTTGAAGGCTATCTGGTATGGACCGAACTAACAGAACAGTTACTGTGGGGAAAACTCACCTGTAATTTGAATGCATGTGACAGGAGTAATGTGTCACAACACGCAGTAGATCGAAAGCTGCTTAAAATGGGGCTGCGTCACAGCAGGTCGCTCCGAATACCCATGTTAACCTCAGTTCACAGTGGAAAGCGCCTGCAATGGCCACGAGAGCATCAAAACTGGATCTTGAATGATTGGGAGAAGGTTGTCTAGTCGAATGTATCTCGTTTCTTGTTGCGCCATGTGGACGGCCGGGTACGCATACGTCGTTTATCTGGGGAAGTGTTGACACCAGGATGCAACGTGGGACGAAAACAAGCCGATGGAGGAAGTGTAATGCTTTGGCCAATGTTTTGCAGAGAAACCCTGGGTGCAGTCAACATAGAAAATTCCTTATTTGGTAGGATAATCTTCGTTATGAAGAATATTTTGAACCCATTTTCTTCTTTAACCCTTTCAATACTGATTTTTCTGATCTAAAGATAGTTTCACTGTAATACCAAAGTGTTGAGGGTGAAGTGGCAATGCCGCTTGGTTTTATGTGCCCGGAGACCAACAGCAGAAACGATTGCAGGTGTTGACATGGAAACGGGAATAAACGAGATCCCTTGTGGTTGGTAGGGAGCTAAGGGGACAATTGTTTCTTTACAAACGTCGTACACTTGCACTGTGAATTGTTGTGAAAATGGAACATATGATCCAATGAGTCCTTCCGAATGGAGCATTACAGCCATCAGTAGTGCAAGTCCTGAAATAAATAACCCACACAAATTAGTACAAACGAATATACCGTATTTCAGTAACGTGTTACAAACATGCAAAACTATGTGATTACATATGATAAGCAGAGAAACAATTGTTGCAGAGTGGGACACCACATGTTCTACAAACAGTTCGTGTGCGCTTTTCAATTTTGTTTTGAGAACATCTAATGTACCTTCTCTTCTGTTGTTCAACGATCGGCATGTGATTACCAGCATTCAACACAACAATTGCCGCCCATTGTGCATCGAGCCATGCGTACAATATGTTCCGACTGTTACATATACTATCACAAAGGTACTTACTTCGTTTACACAACATATACAGGATGTAATTGCCTACATACATACTTGAAAACATCAACAAATAGCCAACATGCGGCCTGGAACTTATGCAATATGAGGTTATCTCACTTTGCTTCTCCACAACAAACTCCTCAATGACCTTCGACACTGAAGAGACTGAACTGGCATTCATATTAGTATATACATATTTGGGATCTTACATCCCAGCGGCATACATGAAATTTGTCTTGGGATGTATTTTCCCCTTAGTCTTGAAAAGGTTAAGTAACACAAGGCTTTTCCTCTAGCGGGCGTAAATTTTTATCAATTTTTTCTCTAAATCTCTTTTTTTAATTATTCCATTAAAACCTTTGTCTCTAATATCTTCCTTCTGTTGCGAGAAACTTTTTGTGCGCAATGTGTTAATTTTTGTAACAAATTTTGCGGCCGGTGGTGAGTGTAAGTAGCTATTTCTATTTCATGTTAATGTGCCTCCGCACACATCCCCTATCACCAAATCATAGCTAGAGGAATATTCCACGGATTATTGGCATATATTCATTGTATTCCATGTATTTACTTCATTCAGAAAACTTAAAAAATTCGCTGTCCTGGAGCGGGAATCGAAACCGCACCTCCCGATTTCCGGTCGAGCATTCAATAGTCATTACACTATCTAGGACAAGGAAATTCCAAGCAACTGAGCGTATTGCTCGGAATTTATGGAATTTCCTTGTCCTGGGTATTGTAATGACTAGCATGCTTGACAGCAAATCGGGAGGTGCGGTTTCGATTCGCGCTCCAGGACAGCGAAATGTTTCAAATTTTCTGAATGAAGTAAATACATGGAATACAGTGAAAAAGTGCCAATAATTCGTGGAATATTCCTCTAGCCATGATTTGGTGATAGTGGATGTTTGCGGAGGCACGTCAGCATTAAATCCCTACTGTGTGGATGTAAACAATTAGTGGATATCGTGATTTTTTACGCTTTCCAACCGTAGGTTGATCTTCCTTTCGATGCCTATAAGACACTCCTCCTGCAGGTCTCTCCGCCAGTCAAGCTTCCGAAACCCATCTGCTCATATATTTTCCTCCTGTTGAAACACGTCATCTACGTATTTCATCAGCGCTGCCGAGATATCTCATCTCCTTATACCATCCACCAAGCTTCTGTGGAACTACTGTGCCACTTTCGGGAGCGTCTCCTCTCAAGACTTTGTCTAGATAACCTTGTGGCCGTTGCCCAACAGAGAGAACAACATTTCCGTTCCACCTGGTCTCCGGCCGCTTCCTGGTTCGCCGGCATGCCAGCGACGTTGCAACTGACTGTCGGTAGTTTATAACCTCGTTGCTCCTAGCTCTGTTGAACTTCAGTTCAACGTACATGCTCACCATTGGTTTTCGGAATCAAACTTCAACAAAAACTTATATCTTCTAACAAATGTGAATATAATATGCACCATTCTGTACAAATGTATATAGTCTTACTTGTTTATCATTTTTTCTACCAGTACTAAGATATCGTAATTCCGTTTGCCTTAGGTTTCACATTGTCTACTTTGTCATCTACAGTTCTCCTTTTGTACAGTGCTTCATTATAATATTCTCGTTCTGTTATTTGTCAGCACTATAATATACTTATGCTTCGAGACGACATGTTTCGACAATCTCTCTTATTGTTCTTGTGCAAAATGCCTGCGCCTCTTACCACGAGGCTCCTTTGAGAATCAATACATCGTGCTGTATATAATGTACATAGAATTTTAGAGTTTGTATATTTTACCGTACAATATATGTATCAGGACGCCCATGTTCGCCTCCTGAACCCAACCTTGTTAATAAAATTGTGTTGAACTGAAAAAGCGTATATGCTCCAGCTTTGTCCGTCTCTCCGTCCGCACGATTACTCGCGTAAACATGGTTCGATTTCGATGAAATTTCAGTATGTGGTAGGGAACTACCTCCGCACGGACCCTATTGAAACAGGATGAAATGGAGTCAAAGGTCACGACATAGGAGCGGGATCCATCCCATTGCCCTTACAGTCCATAACTTGCGTAAAAATAGCTCGCTTTCGATGAAATTTTAGTATGTAGTAGGGGACCACCGTGGAATGAATTCTATTAAAAATGGACGAAAGGGGGTCAAAGGTCAGGACATAGGAGTGGGATCCACTCCATTGCCCTTATACGTCATAACTTGCATAAAAATGTTTCGATTTCGATGAATTTTAGTTTGTGGGTAGGGGACCACTCGGGGTCAAATTTTGTTGAAAATGGACGAAATGGGGTTAAAATTAGGACATAAGAGTGGGATCCATTCCATTGCCCTTATGCGTCATAACTTATGTAAAAATGCTTCGATTGCGATGAAATTTTATTATGTGGTAGGGGACCACCTGGGGTCAAATGTTATTGAAAATGGACGAAATGGAATCAAAGGTCAGGACATAAGAACGGGATCCATTCCATTTCCCTTGTGCGTCAAAACTTGCGTAAAAATGATTCGATTTCGATGAAATTTTAGTATGTGGCTGGGGACGAACCTTATTGAAAATGGGCGAAATGGTGTCAAAGGTCAGGACATAGGAGCGTGATCCATTCCATTGCACTTATGCGTCATAACTTCCGTAAAAATGCTTTGATTACGACAAAACTTTATCATGTTGTTCCGGATGGTCCTGTTGAATATCATCGAAATGGTGTCAAAGGCCAGGGCACAGGAGCTAGATTTATTCCACAGCCATTATCCTCAAAACTAGAGTAATGAGCGTATCATAATCAATGCATTGCATGATTTTACTAACTTGTGATATAAACTACTGACTTCAACTATTTGTATGCTAAGAGAAATTGAAGGGGAGTGATTAGAATAAACTTTTGCACACTTACAAACACCTGAGTATGCAAAATTTTTGTGTGACGTTAAAAAGGGCGTGTTTCCCTCAAAGAATGAAAAGTGACATGTATCGTACGATCGTTTAGTCCAGGATAAAAACGACTCACATGGTTTGAATGTGTTGTCCGAACAACGTGGTTTACTCGAATCTGTAGCTTGGAGGGCTATCGGTCGCTTAAAAGCGGGTCAAACCCGATCGCAAGTAGTGGAGACCATTGGAGTGTCTCGAAGCGTGATTTCCAGACATTGGAATCGGTTTTCAGATACCGGAAATGTAAGGCGGAGACCTGGGCAAGGTCGTAGGAGAGCAAAATCAAGAAATGAGGATTGGTTTTTAAAACTGATTTCTAGGAGAAACCAGAGTATGAACGCCACTCTTCTGCAACGCGAACTCCGTACGGCTACTGGAACAAATGTTTCAACTCAAACTGTTCGGAACCGACTCCACAGTGTTGGTCTGTATGCTCGACGACCTATGGTATGTGTTTCTTTAACCGCACGCCACCGTGCTGTCCGCAGACTTTGGGCACAGGACCATTCCGATTGGATAAGAAATGAATGGAGCAATGTTCTCTTCTCAGACGAGTCGCGCTTTACTGTAGTACATCCTGACAATAGGCGATTCATCATTTGGAGGGAACGAGATACTCATAACAACCCGTTATTTGTGCAAGAAAATGTTTGATTTGGGGGATGCGGTGTGATGATGTGGACCGGTATCTCTATTGGTGGTCGAACCGACCTGTGCATCATCAGAAATGGAACACTTACTGCTCAGCGGTATAGGGATGAGATCATCAGACCCTTAGTCGTCCCTTAAGCTGCAGAAATCTGAGATGAATTCATTTTCGTGGACGATAATTGCAGGCCACATCGTGCTCGATGTGTGGACGACTTCCTGTTTGACGAGAGAATCATCAGAATGGACTGGCCAGCATGTTCCCCAGACATGAACCCCATCCAGCATGTCTGGGACGTTCTGGGGAAAAGGGATTGCTGCTCGATCAACCCCTCCACAAACAGTCCAGCAATTTGAAAGTGCTCTTCTTCAGGAGTGGGATGGAATTCCCCAATCCCTCGTTAATACCCTGATTGACTCCATGACTCACAGGTGTGTAATATTGCTTTCTGTCAGGGGAAACAATACCCCCTATTAAATCCAATTTTCTGGCAAAAAATTTACTTTGGTTTTCATGTTTATGATATGCTCATAAATATGCGTTTTTACGTTCGTCACCTCAAAAATTGTTAAATTTAAATTACTAATTGTTGTTGCCATATTTTTCTTCTGACATAGCGTAACTATGTCTGTAGTTCCTATTCCAACCTGGGAAGTTTCCCGTCACTCACAGTTTTCATACAAAACTACGATATCCCCTACTTGTTTTGAGCAGTGTATCAATGAAGAATTATTTCTTCTGAGAAATTCGTTTCTCAAATACATGATCTATTTCTGTTTCTGGATGTTTTATTGATTGCTGAAGTCCGGTTGATTTTTTTAATCTGTTCCATTGACAAGAAATAGTCTTGTTTGCATTACGTGTGTCCCTAAAAACACCCTGCGAGAATTGCTACATTAAAAACAATTCCCGCAGACGAGACTTTCTGTTTTAGTGTTTTAAAATAACCATTAAGAAAGCCTGTAGCATGGTAAAAAAATGTAATTTGAATAATTTTGGTGAGGAAAACAAAATTCAGAAGTATAGGGTATGCATGCAATTTTTTTTTACGTGTGTAAATACGTCACATATACTTTGTCAAATATTTATTTACGTTCATATTGTGAAATCAGCATGAAAAAGTCGAAGCTACGAATTTGGAAGTCTCAAAATCAGATGGTATTATAAATATGAATGAAAAAGCAATATTTGATATCGAAAAACTGGAGTTCCTTCTTTACATAACAGAAGAAACGAAATGAAGAACAGAGATGTTTCAATGGGTTTTGCCTGCACTTCTTTGGTTCTGGAAATAGACCTATCCAAAACCACTCAACCGGACTATAAGAGGACTGAAAAGATTCTACAACGGATGTGGATTACTTTTAAAAAAAAGAACTGAATCTGAAATTCCTTTCAAAACCGAGAAGTTTAGCATACGATGAATATCCTTGTAGAAAATTGGGTCGAAAATAAATTTAGGAATAATAACACTGGCAATACGGTGAGGTGCCAGTTTATTTGGTAAGCCTACGCACATCACATAAATGGGTCATCCAACACGTAAGACGTCCCATTGGCTCGGTGTGTGGCATAAATCATAAGCTTAATTAACAATCAGAATGGGGTAAACGTGTGATCTGAGCGACTTTGAAGGTGTGACAGTTGGCACCTGTGCCGGCTCGAATATTTCCCAAAAGGCTGTTCTCCTGAGATTTTCATGCAAAATCATAGCACGGGTTTACCGCACTGTTGACATTCTACTGAATTATCAGTAAATCTACCGATAGATTTTTTTATTGGAGGTTTAACGACCACCCTGAGCAACTCAATGGGCTATAAGCAGTCGCTCGACCCTAATTTAGGGCCACTGGTTCCAGGGAAGGGAGAGAGCTAGTGCCGTAAGACAAACACAATATCCATGCCTCATCGGGATTTGAACCCGAACCCCTTTCGGACGAATGATCAGAGGCCATCGCTTAGACCACTGCGCCACCGCGGAGGCGATAGATTTTTGAAAGCCTCAAGAATCTGCTGATTTATTTCGGTTTTGCGTTAATTTCCTGAATTTTCTACAGCTATGCCCATTTATTTCTTACTTTTTTGCTTGTGACGTATTTCTTTTTCATTTTTTGGCAGATGTTTCTTTCTATAAACTATTAAATAATTTGTATTGGTACTTAATGCCATATAATTTTCAAAAGAGATTACACTTCTGTTCGTGAAAATTGCAACTACCAGAAAGAATCTCTCTATTCAAATGAAATTTATTAGGGGTATGCAAAAGTTCCTGCCGTCCCCGCTAGCGGGCGCTGTAGGGGTCTAACTGGCAGGCGACCCGTGCTGTCAGTTCGTACATGAAGCCAAGCATGGCGGTCGATAAAGTTCATTTACGGCACTGTTTGTTATTCATGTTTAATTGAGAGAAAAGTGCGAGTGGGGCATACGGTTCAATATGTCAGGCGTATTGCGAAACCGTTTTGGGTGAGCGGATGTGTCGAGAATGGTTTGCCAGGTTTAAGAAAGGTGATCTGAGTTTGGAAGACAAGCCACGTGCAGGTAGACCGCAGGAACTCGCAGACGAGGAGCTGGAATCACTGTTGCAAGAGGATGCCACACAATCGACCACGCAAATGGCGAAACGTTTGAAAATGGGTCAATCGACGGTGACCCTGAGTCTACAAACCTTGGGGAAGATCCAGAAGATTTGTAAGTGGGTTCCTCATAATTTAACGGAGCGTAATATTGGTCAACGACTGGGCATCTGCATGTCGTTGCTGAAGAAGCTTCAAGGGAAGAATTTCTTGTGGAAGACTGTCACCGGGGAAGAAAAATGGGTCTATTGCGGCAACCCCGTACGCAAGCGATCCTGGGTCGACCCAGGCCATCCATCAACATCCACTGCAAAACAGGATAATCACTGGTGGGGGGGGGCTGCTGTTGTGTGTGTGGTGGGATACGCATGGAGTGCTTTGAACTGTTGAAACCGGGCGATCTAAGCATGTATTTTTTTTTTTATTTAGAAATTTAATTTTAGACAAGAGATTTTCTACTTGCTTTAAAAAATGTTGTTTTAAATTTTCTGTCTTTTGGATACGAACATTTCTGAACTAAAGGGCCCTTTATCTGCGCGCCGATTAGAGATCAGATCAGATCATATGTAGAGGATTTTAGGAAGGGAGTGTCTGACCCCAGGTCTTAAACAACCCATAGAAATAGGAAACTAGGAGATTTGGGCAAGAGTGCCCGATAGGTAAGTGACACGGAAGCGAGGTAGAAAGGGGAAGGAAGATGCCCTTATTTATTACCGGGGGGCCTGTATCCGGGGTCCGATGGCTTAACGTGCCCAGCCGACGCACGGCGGATATTTAATGGTTCGAGCGTTCGTACCTGCCTGGGATTAAACCTGAGGTTTCTACCTTCGGTCACCGCACACTCTAATAAGGCTTGATGGACTTGCGATGATAAGCATTGAAAATGACCGAGCCAGAAAACTAGACGTAACGAAACTGATTGAAATTTTCGCTAAGAAGAACGTTAGAAGGGAATCCAGATTTTAGTAACGTAAGTTTCCTTTATTTTGTAAAATATGCTTGCTTCTTAGATTTAAAAGACAAAACACTTTTTAAAAGGAAACAATATCGCTGAAGTATTTAAAACTAGAAAAATGTAAACACACTTGTTTTTCCTCTTTCTCAAAAAATATTGTATAAAGGAATTAAACAGCTTTATAAAGGAAGT